>JAWWTY010000037.1:52543535-52973039 GCA_035222235.1 Margarornis squamiger
GAAGATTCCTGCTCAGCCAGGCTGGCCTTCTGCCTCGCCTGCTTGACTTCCGACATTTGGGAATTTCCTGCTCCCGCGCCCTCGTGAGGTGCTGTTTGAAAAGCAACCAGCACTGATGGACCCCAGCACCTACAAGGTCCCAGAGGACCTTACTTACTAATTCCCTGAGCAGCCTGAGTCTGCTCTCCTCATGTCCAGAGCTGAGGTTTTGCTGACACTTTTCCTCCTATCAACAGAGATTTTAAACTTGATCACTTTGTGGTCACTGTGGCCAGAGGCCACCGATCTCCACTTTCCTCATGAGGTCCACGCAGTTGACAAGCAGCAGATCAAGGAGGGTGTCTTTTGGGGTCCGCTCCCTCAGGACTTGTTCCATAAAGTTGTCTTCCAGGTTTTTTGGGAATCTTCTGGCCTGGGCTGTACTAGCTGTGTGATTCTCCCAGTAAATTTCTGGCAGGTTGAAGTCCCCCATAAGGACAAGGGCAGTTGACTTGGAAGTGTCCATTAGTTCCTCAAAGAATAGTTACGATGGCACCATTGTCCTGGCTGGGAGGTCTATAACAGACTCCCACTATGACATCTGCATTATTTGTTTGTCCCTTGATTCTCACCCAGAGCCTCTCAACTGTGCCATTGCCAGCTTTGTGTCACTCAGTGTTTTTATCTAATCTTTGGACTTTTTGTACTGCCAGTCACTGTCATATGTAAACATTCTTGAGGGTGACACATCTGTGTAATGAAGTCCTTGAGAATCTTTCTGGAATTCTGAGCCTTGATCCTTCCTTGTTTGGGAAAAGGGGTTTTGTTGGGATTTTTTTGGCTCTCAGGTGGGTGAATGTGTATGTGTAGTCCCTTTTTTGGGCATTTTGGGAAGTGTTCTAAATGTTGTGGTTCCTAATGATGTGGAATACAGGCAGAATTGGTCCAATCTCCTTTGGATGGCAGGTACACAGTCAATTATGAATGTATGTTTTATTCCTGGCTGTTGTTATCTAAGGTCTTTTTTTTTGAATTTCCAGTGGCTGGGGGAAATGCATTTTTTTTTTTTGGGTAGACCATGACAAGCTCGAAGATGATGAAACAGTCACTGGTGACACTGTGTTTGCCCAAGTGACGGTCCGGCTGGGACCTGGAGGCAGCAGCAGAGGTGGGTTTGGGGAACTCTTGCAGCTGGGCTGTGAAGTGACAGTAGGCAAGTCCTTTGCAGGCAGGAAGGCTGCTCTGTTCTGCCAATCTGAAATAGAGATTTTTAAGAAATTGCTTCAATTTTCTGACCTAATTGCAGTTAATTACGATAATTTTGCCTGAAAGTGACTGATGCAGGGATCAGTGTGATGTGGTCATGTTCTCATCTGGGAGAGAAAGCTGTTTCTTAGTTGGCTGAAGGTTGTATAAAAGAGTTATGACTGCATGTGTGTTTGACTGGTACGTTCTTAAGAATTTTTTACACTTTCAGAATGAAACCCACTGCTCTACATATTAAGGTTTTTTTTGCTAAATCCCTTTACACTTTACAGTAGTTCCGGCATGTACTTTCTCAGAGTTTTCTTAATTTATTCCTTCAGAAATGTCGACAGGGATGGTGGAGAAATACACCTATAGCAATTGTTCCTTAGGCATTTCAGGAAAGAGCTCTGGTTGAGCCATGGGGCTAAATGCAGCTCTAGGATCTCTATTCCCTCACATTTCATGTTGTGTGACAATTACCCACCCCCATGTTGCAGGAGAAAATGTGTGCTTCTCAGATTTCTATAGCAACTTGGATTCTCTCTAGATTTCCACACAGGGGATACAACTTCAGAGATAATGTGGGTACATGTTATGGACCTCTGAGATCCTGGGTCTCTGGCTGACAGTCTGAGCCAGAATTGTGTTCTCCTGGTAAAAACTGCTGTTTACAAAAACAAACCAATATCAAGCCACGAGAGAGGAAAAATCAGTTAAGTGAAAGAGGGCAATCAGTGTTGAAATTTCTTGGATATTTTTCTGTTTTGTGGGAGTTTTTTTGTTACTATGTACAGAAATGTATACAAAATAGAGAATAATAATTACAATCTCCTTTGCCCTGGAGTGTTTGTGTTGAGTTCAGTATGGTGAAATTCCCATCTTTTTCTGGAATACTTTGGTGACATTAAAAGAAAATTAAAGAAACCATAACCATACATATTTAGGAATCCAGTAACAATAGAGGCACTGCATCTTAACTGTTGAACTGTCAAGTTGCTCAAAACATGTGACACAAAAAATGTGCAAGACCGTGAAATTAAAAACAAAGCACTTTAAGAAATGTCAGAATTAAGGTTGCGTATGCAGCTGCCAGTTAAACCTGTTGTGCGGGCATTTCCTGGAGGAGATAGTAAGCAGATATTTTACCATGCAATATGACTTGACTTGACAGCTTGGAACTTTAATGGAACATATTGTTCTAAACAACGTTTTGACACAGAGTCAATTTCCATGGTAGTTGTCAGTCTGAAATGTAATTTTCTATTTTACAGCTTGAAATGTTTCATTTGTGGTATTTGGGTGGCTGTGACCCTAATATCCATGTCTTTTCTTAAAAAATCTTGAGACACCTGAAAGATTGGCATGTTGATTGACCTCATTGGTTAGACTGCGTGTTGTGTGATGTAAAGTGGTCATATAAACACTTGTTGCTCAGTAATTCATGACAGAAAATATATAAAACTCAACCAGTAGTGATGAAATTATACAAGTGATCTCTATATGCCAGATGCAAAATTGCAAAGCGTGATGTAACACTGTGAACAAACTGAGCATGCAGGGAGACACCTAGCATAGAAAACCCCTCAGATTTCGGGTTTTGGCAGAGATATAAATGAGTGGAAACAGGACATTATGTTCAAGGTGGTGTGTTACTTTCCAACCTGAGTCACCACCTGTGCTCCCTGTAATTAGATAAGGAAGCCTTTATTGCTG
Source organism: Margarornis squamiger (assembly GCA_035222235.1). Taxonomy (NCBI): domain Eukaryota; kingdom Metazoa; phylum Chordata; class Aves; order Passeriformes; family Furnariidae; genus Margarornis; species Margarornis squamiger. The sequence goes on from JAWWTY010000037.1 coordinate 52,546,476, forward strand.
TCTTTTGCCAAAAAAAATGTTACTGTATTTATCACACTTTCTCCTCATTGTTTTAAAAACTGTTCAAATACAGAACTAGAATACTGGCTGGTCCTAGCTGATCACTCCAGATCCAAGCCTCTTCATCGATCTGGCATCTTAGGAGAGTTCCTCTTTCTGCTAGTTATACTGAGCCATTTAAATGTACTGTAACAGTGTGCAGAATATATTACTAACACTGGGGAAGAGCTAAGTATCCATCATGATGATTCCTACATCAAAAATTTTTTCTTCTATAAGAGATATATGAACCTCGTTCACAACTAGATCGAAATTAGTTTTTCTTTGATGATAGTTATGATAGGGTGAATGGGAAGAGCAGTAATGGAAATGGTAAAATAAAACGTAAAATAGCTGTTTAAGAAAGGCTAAAGTTTGTAATCATCTTGACCTACAGGGCTGCACTTGAGAGCTGAGCTGTGTTGCAGGGTTAAATGCACTGTAACATTTTGAGTTGCCCTGGAGGAGGTATGGTTAGCAAGGGGAGTGCATTTAGAGAGAAAAAGTTGAGTCCACTTGCTCCCTGTTGTTCATGCGTTACAAAAATAGGAATATAAATGTTTTTAAGTCCCACCTTCAAAATTAATTTTTCCATGTAAAGTTGTTTTTTTTGTTTACTTTCATTCTAAGAAGTCTGGGATGATATCTATTACTGTAGAGATATTTTTGAAGATTTCATTCATGGTTGAAGACTGTAAAACTTTGGTGCACAGCTCAGAAAAAATGGGCCCGATATATCTACAACAACTGAAGTTCTGGGAGTCTGTGTACCAGTGGTTTCTATCAGCCATGCCAGTATCTTAAATGCATGATAGCAAAAAGTGAACTTTGCCAGCATTTGTCCTTTTCCCATTCATAAGAATCAGTAGGCTTCATGCCATCTTTTTTTCCTGGGCAGTCTTAACTGGACTTATTTGCAGCTCTTGACAGTGTTTCTCGTAATAAGAGAACACACAAAAATCTTTTAGCTTTACTTCCTGGAGTAAGCAGGAATGCTTCTTTCATCTCCAGCAGACTGTTAAGGAATTAGTGTCATCATTCTTGCCAGTTTGCCTATTTTCTGGTGGCTGATAACTCTGTTTAGTGAATAATGAACACTATAAGTTGGGGGGTGGGGTGGATTTACTGCCCCTAACTCTCTCAGTGGACAGCTGCCAACTTCATCTACCCTTAGAGTAAGCCAAGAGAATATGTAAGCTTTAAAATAAGCCTCTATGTAAGTGCCGTAAAAAAAGCTGTTTCCCTTAAAATAAGAAGTACAAAAGCCCACAGAATTGTAAAAAAATTGTGCTAGTGATAAACTTTAGAGGATGACAAAATTGTTATTGTCTGAAACCCAAATACTGCCACACTGACAATATGAAAGTTAATCAGACTTGACTAAGTTTCATTATCTCTCCACCTTCAGAGAGGAGCAAAAAGCAAGAAATGGATTTCTGAGATACCTAAAAGAAACTCTCATCTTTTTAATTGGCCTTATATTAATAAATTTGTTTGCAACAGATGTCAACTTCATCATTTTAGTTAGACAAACAAGTCAGTAATAATGCTGATTCTTTTGTTCCTTTGTGGCTTCCTGATTATAAACACAGAAATGCTGCTCTTAACAAAAGGGAGAAAAACTATATACCACAGTTTTGTATTGTATTTGAATATACTGTCCACACCCACATTTCCACCATCTTTGGAGCAGCTGGGTTTTATGGCTTGAGAGACATATGTACGTCTGTCCCCTTTCTTGTCACAAAAATTCAATCCGGTGTCTTTACTGTTGGTAGAATTTCAACATCCTGAGTCCTGATTCTAGTGCCTCTGATCAGCCACTGGGTTGAGCTAAGTGCTTTTTTTTTCAGAAATACTTGGCCAGTGGTGTATATAATGTCCTCTTACACAGTTTTAACTGTAGAAGAAGAGTAGAAGGCAAAAAGTATTTGCAGAGTAGCGAGTTATCTGTAAGCTTATTTATTGTTCCCAAGCATCATGTCTGGATAGATACAACTTTGTAAATCAAGCTATAGGTATCTTTCTGTCAGTCTGGTGAGACTCTTGGAAGACCTTCCCCAAAACTGCTGGTCTTCCCTTCCTCCTGCAAAGCCTTTTTGAAATAACTATAGAAATGTTGATTGTCTTGTACTTCCAGGTCTCTAGATGTCCTGTAGCAAATTTTATCACTCCCTTCCTGTTCATCATGGATTTGTCAAATAATTTGGACTGGAAGGAACCTCAGGAACTCATCTAGTCTGACCTCCTGCTCATGGTGCAACTTATATTAAGCCAGTTAGAAAAAGAGCTTTTTTTGCTAATTAACTGTTAAGCCAAGACTGTATTAGACTTTAGGAACATTTTTACAGCAAAATCCCTGTAAGCTGTGAAAACACCATCTTAAAAATATTTTACTTTTTCTCAGCTGCATTTTATGAGCTTCTTTCTCTTACCTTTCTTAATTTTCTCCTCTTTCAAGCAGTGCTTTCTTGAGTGTTCTGTTTATGTGATGGATTATTCTGTTTGCAGCAATGGAAAGACATGCTTTTGCCTAATGACTTTTATTAAGTTGCAGGCAGCTGGAACCATGGCTTCCTTTCTCTGCCAATGTTGATAAACAGGGTTGTGGGGTGAGAGTCTCAGTGTGGAAAATGAAACAGAGAAGGGAGACAGGAGATACTGAACTTGTGTAACATCTCTTCACATTGCAGTGTGTTACTTGTCTTTTCAAAAGGTATTTGGGAGAATTGCACTCAATAGTGTTTGCTGGCAGAGTGTGTAATGAATCTGTAAGATTAGGGATTCAGACTTTCAGTACCACAGGCTGAAGAAGGTAACTTCAGCAGTGAGGGAAGGGGAAGTGCTGGCAACTCTCTCAGAAGGTGGAATTTTTTTGTTCCTGTTGGGAAGTGAGAGTTACCTATAATTTTTTTAAGTGTCTATGAGAATTTGGCCTGATCCCTTAGTGTATTTAGTTTTTTCAGCTCTGCTGCCTCTTTTACGAGCACTAAAACTTGGAGTTGTGCTTTAGAGGAAACCAAGCAAGATGTTTTAGTATTTCAATTACTAGACAAAGCAAAGTTGCCAGTTTTCTTAGGCAAGAAACTGCTTCCACGGAAGTTTAAAAGGAAAAATAAGGGACTTGGCTGATCACCTGTGCCATTGAAGTGATGTTTATCAGTAAAATAGTTTTAAGAGTTTCAGAATTTGATCAGCTAATCTGAAGGGAAAAGCATTACCTGTGTATACGTAGCTTTCTGTGAAGCTTCATAATAAAGCAACCAGAACAGAAATAATTGCTAGTCTTGGAGCAATATGTGGCGCTTAAAGGGAGGATCTAACTGGTACTGTATGATTCATAGCAGTGGCAAAAGATGGGAAACTAAGGCAGTAATTCTGGGAAGCTTCCTGATATATATAGATTCTTAAAGTAGTGTTCCATTTGTTTAAACAAAAAAAGAAAAAAATGTGTTTTTTCCTCTGTTGGGGATGCTGTGCAACCTCACTTCTCTCTGGGGCCAGGAGACATGAAATATTGATGCAGTGGGAGATACTTCTGTAGCATCTTTGACAGAGTACCGTGGGGTAGGTCCTTTCATCCCTTTTATGTCTGATGTGAGTTCTAAAGTTCTGTTCTTCAGCCAGCCAAGTTGAGTTCCCTTAGGAAGTGGAAACTTCATCAAGTACTGGTGGCCATTCTGTTAAATACTCTAATTCAGGAGATAAAAAGGGGAGCTGAAGCTTTGTGAAAGTTGTAGGCCTGTATCTGAGTTTGAAAAGGCAAAGCCGGGCTGCTTCAAAAAGCAAAAATAATCCCTCACACCTCTTTCTGTTGTCTCAGGCTGCCTTTCTAGCTTCAGGGAGTGACAGTCTTAGAGAAGGGCTTTGAGTATCTTTGCAACCTTGTGATGTATGTAGATATGTATGTAAATGAAGATTTAAGATTTGCAGAAGGCAATAAATCTTGTGTCCATTTGCCTTGCAGAGTTTCTTATCCACAGTTGGTGAGTGGGAGAGTGTATTTGTTACTGGCAGAGCCTGTCAAATCTATAATACACAATTGTTTTAAAGAAAGTGATATTGTAATCCAACTTTCTAGAATGTTTCCCAGTACTAAAAGTTTTAAAAGAAATGCATTTAGCTAAGACTGGAGGTTTTGCCAAGATTGGTTTCCCTGTCTGGGAGTTGGCATGGTTATGGTTGTTATTAGATATTCATTATACTGATGCTGCAATACACTGTTCTTTCAGTCACTGAAACTATTTATCCTGATCTCTTTATGTGAAAAATTTTGATCTGCCTTTCTGTCTTGCCTGTCTTAGCAGTACATGATGTAACCTTTTTATTCAGATCAAAGACAACTTTCTGGATCTTTTCTTTTTAGATATTTTTGTGTATATCTATTTATTATTATTTTTCTATTCAGTGTCAAATTAATTTTGGGAATGTGCAGTGATCCTTGTTTTCAGGATGAGCTGTTATTCTTCCCTCCTACCTCACACCTCCAGTATGTATGACTTGTGAGTAAGCTTCCATTTCTGCCCTCTCTTCTTTGAAGCTGGCAACCTTATCTTTGCTTCGTCCTGTGCATATGTACATAGCTGCAGTGTGTGTGTGCGCTGTAGAAGCTGTTTACTGTAACTTCTTTCATGGGAAATTATTTCTACAGATGGTATACAATACCAAAGAATTGTCTCACAAAACAGAATATCTTGTCTTTTATACCTATCAAATATGTTTGTCTGCAGATGATCAGTCACATATTGCAATTCTTCTCATTAACGTGAAGATTCTGTATTTATTCCCTGAAGGAGAGCATCAGAGTATCTGCAGTGATAAAACTTAACTCTTTACTGTACAGATAGAAATGGTTAGGAATTATTTTAGTATGTCATTTTATCATGCCACAGGCATCAAAAGCAAAGGGGCATTTAATCTTCTGATCTGTGACACCTTTGTTACATCTTGGTGAGTCTTATTATTTAGTCAGCCTGCCTTCCATACATGGAATATCTTTGTTTAAACTGAGGAGATACATTTGCTTCTCTCACTGCTTAAGCCATGACCTGACAGCACTGGATAGCAAGTGCCTGAACTCTAACTCCTTTTTTCAGGGGAGATGCTGTAGCAGTAATGACAATTAAGTCACCAAGTGTAGACAGTGATCCAGGTATGACCCTTAGTGCCTAGACTAGTGCTGTCTGAACTAGAGTAGTGCTCAGATTAATGTCCTAGGTTGTTCACTGAAAATACAGGCCCCACAAAGTAGACTTCTTTCCAGTGACTTTCAGTAGGAATTTAATTCCTGATTTATGTCTATGCATTTGAAAATTCCCCCTCTTTAAGCTTAAAAGTGCAGTGTTTCATGGATGAAGTTTTTTTAAACTACTGAATTTAATTAAAAAACAGGATAAATCACTAAAATAGAAGTTCTCTAAGATAATGAAAGAGAATAATTAATAATTAAATAGGCAACTGTCATTCTGGTAGTTGGAAACAAAGTATAGTTGAAAGATATTCCTTGTCCTTTGTATTACCACAGAGGAAGAAAAATCAAAGTTGTTGGAAGGCAAGTTTGATTAAATCCACTTTCTTGCCCTCAGCTCCAGTAATAGGCATTGTATATGAGTCTTGAAGCCATAGTTACATTTGAGAGAAATACAGAGTTCATTTGTCATCTAGACTCCATATTGTGAAACTTGAATTCTCTCTGGGAGAAAAAAAGATACAACTGACGATGCCACTGTGATGCTGTGCCTTTAATTACATGCATGTGCTTGCAAGCTTCCATACATACAAAAATAGATAAAACTGAACTCTGTACATGTTTTCCAGTCTTTCACATCCAAGCCAACATGTGAGAACATAATTTGTCTCTTCTGACTGCACATGGAAATTGCTGGGCAGAGCCTTGAGAGAATCTGAAACCCACATAAGTAATTGCAAGAGTGAGATTATGCAAAACTATGGCAGATAAAAGCTACAGATAGGAGGTGTGATCTCAGCTTCTGCAAATAAACAAACCCCAGATTTAGTGAGTGTAGGAACTAGCAGAGTGTAGTCTCTGGGTTTCAGCAGTGATGGCACTGACTAGACCAGGGCGCCTGATACTTGTGTACTTGGCCACTACAACCTGAATGTACCCAGTGCACGTCCTACAAGTCACTTTCCTACAAGCATGTTGCATCTGTTTGCAGGACACTTAAGGACAGTTGCAACCTTCATGGAGACTTTGTGGTGCTTCTTTTTTGTTTTCTTCTGGAGCTGTGTCTTGCTGGTATATTCTAGGCTGGATGCCACTTGTATGAGCCGGTGACCCACCTAGTGGATGAGGGAAGAGCCATGGGTGTTATCTGTGTGGACTTTGACACTGCTTCCCACAACATTCTTCTGGAGAAGATGGCAGCCCATAGCTTGGACAGGTGCACTCTTCACTGGGTTAAAAATTAGATGGCCAGGCCTTGAGAGTGCTGGTGAATGGTGCCACATCGAGTTGGTGGCTGGTCACTGGTGGGGTGCGAATTTTTCTCCCCTTGCTTCAGTTCCAATTCCATCTCCTAAAGCAGTGAGCAATAATGGATAGGTAATCCTTGAGCCAAGGCTTCTATAAAAATTTCATTTGTGAAGTCAAGGATTAAGTACATGGAGATACGAGCAAACTAAGCTGTATTATTAAACATGTCAATTTTAAAGAATTTAGTCTAACTTGATTAAGTCTGCTCTGGGGGATACTTTCTTTGGCCAGTTGAATTGTGTCAAACCAAGTGGAGATCTCGTGATTCTGAGTAACAATGTTCACACAGCCTTTAGTTAATACACCTGTATTCTACATCTGTAGTTAACATGGATTAATTTTTCTGAATGTCCCCTGGGAGACAAACCAATCTCACTGACTCTCATCTGTTTACTTCTCACACCAATTCTTGAATGCCTGTCTGACATGTACTGAGGAAAATTATTGTTTCTTCTATACTGTGTACCAACTCTTGTCCACAGAAGTTAACCAAGTGAAAATGAGTTACCCTTTATCTTCCTAAACCTGTGAATTTTGTCTTTCTCAGCTGAGAATATTAGATTTGCTCCCATGCTCATTGACCTTTCCTCATCAGTTTACCAGGATAAAAACGGGTGGTGAAAGGCTAGGTGGAAGATGCAAGGTAAAAATGACTCCAAAGTAAATGTACCTATCAGGTAACTATCTTTGTAATAAACTTTGTATAAGTGCAGGCACATGCTTTAAAAATAAACAATATGAGTATGAGAGAATCTTTGAAACACCAAGAGAAACAAACTCATGTTTGATATATTTATGGAAGTATGATTTGCAGCCCACTCAATACCTGATTGCTCTGGGACTAAAGACATCCCATATGGAAGCAGGGGGGAAGAACAGCCCAGGCTATTTTTTGCAAATGCTGCATTTGTGGTTTTTTATTGTTATGCTTCTCTCATTCCCAGTATGGACTTTTTCTTCTGCAGTAATTCTAAACTTCATCCTTCATTCTATGCTTCATCAAGGCATCTTTGCAGTTGTATTCTTAAACTGGCAGTTGGTTTTATTTTTAAATAAAAAAGTAGGGAATATTATTTCTCTTCAAACAATGAGGTCAAAATAGAAAGTTAGAATCAGAATTGCATAAAATTATAGAATGTGCACCCATTTATACAAAGTTTTCTAAAATAACAGTGATGAGATGCTGAAAGCCAGAGCTGTACAGCAATGAATGTTGATTGTGTAGAATTGCCAAGAGAACCACGAACAGTGGCAGTAACATGTAATTGAAACTGTCCTTACTGGGCTTCATTTGTAATGCCTTTTCAACAGTGTAAAGTTTCCCCACTTTTTTTCAGTTCATATTGTGTCTTTTCCTCATTCATTTGACTGTCTTTCTGTCCCTTAAAGGTTTTGTAAGGAATAGAACTTAATGCGGCATACAATGTGTTGATGTTTGTTTCTTTTATTTGCACGTGATAATCACCAACTATCTCACCAGAGATCTGAGAATAGTTTCTTAGTTGCAGCTGCAGAGGAAGTAAAAAAATAAACGTATTTGCGTGTGTCCTATGTAAACAGGCTTCTTAAAAAAATCCATTTCTCAGCATCTGTTATAACATAAGAGAATTATTTTATCTTAAAACCAGATTTCTCAAGTATGGAAAATTTTTCCTATTGCCATTTCTTTACAGCTGTTATTTGTGCCATTTAAAAGGTGCTATTTTAGCCAATGCCTGCTGCATTAATTGTAAAAGGGAAGACTTTATCAATGACCACCATAATAATCAGTGTTGCCAGATAAATGCACCTGAGCAAGTTCCCACTGCAGCAAATTTGGAGCAGAATGAGTTACAGAGTTATGGTAATTGAAGCATTGGGCATGTTTTAGTTTTCATCTTGTTTAGATTAGTGATGGAAATATAATTATTTTGTTAGTTTAAGAAAATACATGCTGACTGTACAGTGGTTTGCTGTAGCAGATACTATTCTTTGGGCTATTTCATGGTATGAATTCGAGGCTAGGTTAGTAGAGGATGCTACAGCAAGGCAACTGAACGCATTGATAAAAGTCCTATACTCTATATACTGCTAATTGAACTTACAGTCTCTGTGATTTACACTCATCAAAGGACTGTATTCCTGTTATCCTGCTGATAGAGTAGTATTGGAATTGCCTTGCTGTGGAGTTTATTTCATCACATGTAGATGTTGATATCTGGCTTTATGAAAGAATTTGAAATGTCCTGTGGAAGGTTAGAATTATTCTTGAAAGCATAATAAAATACATCAACTTTTAGGTCTTCTAAAATAAGTACATAGTTGAATCAGAAACAGTAATATATATAGTAATATATACAAGATATAAAACCATGGTGATCTCAGGTCAGCTTGTAAAAAGTGAAGTCACCTTGTGAAAACTGTAATAAGGAGTTTCTCTGAATCTTTTTGTTGAAGCAAAGGCTCTCTAAACAAAATCCCATTTAAGCAGTGCCGTTCAACGTGCCGATCACCTTATTTTTAGACTCATCTCTTCTGAAAATAGAAAGGGAAGGAGGGGGTGAACAAAAAAAAAAGGTAGTAGCACAGATTGCTTCTCAGCTCCCCTGATTATAAGAAGTTTGTGGACAGGTGGTCACTGTGTTCTCTGTAACACATGAAACTTACTGATCAAAATCAATTATGATTATATGTGTTGTCACTTTTTCCTCTAAGTTCCACTTCTAAATAGTGTTTAGATTTTTTCAGTCACAGACTATTTTTGCTCATTAGGGCCACAGTCAGTGCTGAAGTTTACTACCAGTCTTTTAACTGTAATAGACACTTTGAAACCTGCTGATGATAACAGTCAGAAATCCCAGCCAAAAAATATGTGCACTATCCCTCTACAACTATGTTGTAAAAGCCGTTCTTGCCTTGGAAAGCTCATGACCTAATAAAATGGAAAGTTGGAGAGAGGATTAGCGAAAAACTAGCATTATCTCATTATGTAGATGGGAAATGGAAGCAACTGCGATATGACCAAACTGTGTAGGTCTTGACCCAGAGTTATAGATAGAACTTGCCTCTTGACTCACAGCCCATTGCTTTTTTCTGGAAAACCATTATTGTTTTTAATCTTAATCTGTCAGTTAAGGGTGTTGATGAGGAGTTTCTGTGCTGCTGAGAATTGCACTGAAGTATAATTGTAAACACTATGGAAGATCAAACCAAAGGAGGAAGTGCTATTTTACAGCTCTTTTATTTGAATTCATTGCTTGATCATCATAAAAATTTCTATACTTCAGTGCCCAAAGCTGTGCTTGTTAATTCACCTGGTCAGGCAAGCATTTCCTATAATCATCATTGTCCTGTCTAAGTACCAGGTCAAACAGTAGCACTTTAAACCTTTTAATGTTATATTTGAAAAAAAGACAAGATTAATTTCATCAGTAATCCCTCCTGATTGATTACACATTTCTGACTGTTTTAAAGCCATGTACTAACTTGTCTGTATAAATACTTCCCATTAGAAACGGCTTTAAAAGTTCTGAATTATGTTTGTTGCCATAGCAATACTCAGTTAAAGATTCATAGAATGGTTTTTTATTTTCTTCCTACCATAGGGGAATTCATAAAGGAGATTCTAAATCTATTTCAAATACAGGAGATTCAGCAGGACTGTGTGCTTGGGAGATTGTGGGGAGGAAGGGAAGAGAAAAAAATTGTCCACAGTTTAAATCTATTTTGGGAGCACTGATGGGATCTGCAGTGATGGGAATGCTTATGACATTTGGTTGTATTCTGTATTTGGGTTTCAAGGAACCTTGTCTTAAAGCTAAAACTGATACAGAAAGAAGGGCCTACAGAAGAAATAGGTGTTCTTTGTCTCTTCTTGTTTTCCCACCTAAAATATGATCTGCATTTGTATTTCTTCCTTTGAACTCCAAGAACTTGAAATGGTGCCATTCTTCTGTGGATTATGAATGTAGACTGGGCAAAAACTAGGCTCTGAAATTGTCATTCGTTCCTAATAGTTCATCAGCTGTCTTCAGAAATCTGTTTTGAGCAGTCTCCTGTCAATACTTAAATTTCTGTTGGAACATCAGCAATTGAAAGCTTAGTAAACAACTGAAATCCCACATAATGCTAAATTTTGAATAGCTCTGATTAAGTTTAATCTGAGTTCTCTTCCCAGTTTCAAGACTAGTAGGAGGCCTTGAAAAAATTTGTCTTGAGTGTGCTCACACTCTTTTGCTGACTGTTTCTAGACTTGGCTGGTCACAGAACACTGTACCAAAAGATCTTGATTAACTGTGTGTGATATTTCATATTTTATTATTTAATAATTAATTTGACAAGTGTGGTAGTTTAAAATGAGATTTCAGTGTTTTTATTCCTCCAATGGAGGATTCCACCTCTTGGAGCCTAAAAGAGCTGTTTGAATTTCATGTGATCTTGCACAGCTGTTGTTTCTATATGCCCAATGTGCCGTAGGAGTGTAGCAAATTGAGGACAGTATTGGATTTAGAGAGAAATAGCAAAGTCAAGTTCAATATTTTGTCTGTATCAGTTGATTACAGAGCTGTAAAATAGTGTAATATGTATTTATTTTTTTTTATTGGAAGATGTAAAATTTGAACAAATACTATTGTAAACCATACCTGCTTTGCTCCTATTGAGCAGTGTTATTTATTTTTCCTTTTTTTAATTGAAAAAAGAAAGAAAACTTCCCATTGTGCTAGGAAATTGTGTTTAAGGTTTTGCAATGTTCTGTTTATTTAAAGGGTTAATGAGGGCTGTGGGGAAATATTAAATGCTGCACTTCATGGAAGTTCCCCAGCTGCTATCAGAATCCATGTGCAAACTGAGAAATGAGATCAGTCCTTGCAGCACACTCATGTAATTTTTAAAATCAGAAGGTTGCTAAAAAAACATAGAATTTTTAAATAGATTTTTCTTATTTACATCTGGGTTTTTGAGCTGTTATGGTTCAATTCTTCAGGCTCTTAAAGCCCTTGTGATTTGGAAGAAGAAAAACAAATATCAGGCAACTTGTAGTAATTGCAAGAGCTGCAACACTGAGATAACAAAATTTTCAGAATGCAGTTCCTCTTCACTTAGGCCATAGTTCTAGAAATATGTAAACCATGCATTCAGTTAAGCAAGCAATCTGGTACAGAGTGGGCAACTCTTGATGGTGACATTAAGCATTTGAAAATATGTTGCCAGGATCAAAGCTGTAGCTCCTTAGCCCTTGATTTCAAGGGCTTGTGGGTGTTTCTTTAAGATACTGACAATTTAGTGTACTCTGGACTGTTAGAATATTTACTCTAACATAGGAAATGTGGAAAGTCTGATATTTGGGTTGTTTCTAGAAAGTCCAGGAGAACTGTTAAACAACAATCTCATTAAAGAATGTGTGAAACTAGAGTTAGAAATGTGAAAGATAAATATTGCAAGTACAGACAAATCCAGAAAATGACTGCAAAAGTTATATTAATGGGTTTAGACTTTTTCCCCAATGAGTTCTAGAAAAAGGACGAACTGTACCCTGGGATGCATCAGGCAAAACATCACCAGCCTGTTGAGGAAGGTGATTGTCCTGCTCTTCTCTGGTGCAGCCTCACCTCAAGCACTGTGTGCAGTTTTGGTCCCCTCAATATGAGAAGGATCTAAAGCTGCTAGAGAGTGTCCAGAGAAGGGCTACGAAGATGGTGAAGGGTCTACAGGGGAAACCGTATGAGGAACGGCTAAGGTCACTTGATTTTCTCAGCCTGGAGAAGAAGAGACTGAGCAGAGACCTCGTAGTGGTCTCTAAGTTGCTCCTGAGGAGAAGAAGAGGGACAGGCACTGATCTCTTCTCTGAGGTGACTAGTGACAGGACCAATGCTTAATAGCTGCAGTTGTGATCTGCACAGTAGGCAAAGTGCAGTGGGGAGACCCTCTAGGCAGATTTTTTTTCATAAGTGTCCTCTGCCTCACCCTCTAGATCCAGGAAAAAAAAGAAAATCACCACCCCCCCATCACTGGCAAAAGAGCCAGAGAGGGCAAATATGTCCTGCCTCTTTGCCCACTCTGCACAAACTGCCCAACTGATTTGCTTCCTCTGGGTTGCCATGCTCCCTAGAGCTGAATAAATAGCCCACAAAGGATCCTGACACCGCCCCTTAGTCACCTGATAGGCTCCCAAAAGCAGCCAGGTGCAAATAGGAAACATTTAAGCAGCTCCTTTAAATAGCCTACAACGGATCCTGACCCCACCCCTTGGTCACCTGATAGGCTCCCAAAAGCAGCCAGGTGCAAATGGGAAACACTCAGGCAGCTCGTTTAAATAGCCCACAAAGGAGCCTCGTAAGGTCCCTTGATTGCCTGATGGGCTCATAAAAGTAGCTAGGTATGAAAAATCTTAATTATCAGAAGAGTTGAATGTTTCTTTTTACAGTGCTTTCTCTCCAAAGAGCAAGTACAGGATTGAAACCCATAAAAGTAAGTACAGGGTCTTTATTATTTGCTTTTTTAAACTTTTAATACTCTGTTTTTCTTTGCTGTAGTTAACACTAAAAGTTATTTCTTAATAAAAACATAGGTCTTCATTCAGTGACTTTGTGTAGTGTTGATATCATTGCTAGAAATTCAGGGTCAGGGTTAAAAATCTCCACCACATAGGAGACTTGGGAATAATAGAAATGCTTCTCTAAGTGCAACAGCGGTGGTGTAAAGTAATAAGGTGATCTTTGAAATGTTGGTACTTTGTTGGTTCTATTGTAGCTCTTCCTTATGATACCAGGAAGGAGTTTTCTGATTCAGGGCATGTGTTTGAGCACAAGAGAGGTTGAAGATGGGGAGGGAGGAAGGGAATAGAGTTGTCTGGATTCTGGGTGTTTTTGAGCTGGTTAAAACCCCAGGAATAAGTGGTGTTTTGGCATTTCTCAGGAATGAGAAAACTCTGTTTCTTATTAAACACTTCTAGCGGGATTGTGGACGTAGTTGTGGAAGTACTGGGATAGATAATTAAAAAGAAAATAGATGTAATGGGCAGGGGAAAGAAGAGGATAAAAAGTGACCAGATTGGGCAGCAAAGGAAAACAGGAAGGGAGAAGGATAGAGGAGGGCAAAGATAGGCCCTTTTAAGTTAGCAAGTCACCGTGCCTCTTTCTGTCATCTGTAAATTTATTTTTGAGAAAAACGTGTGATTTGCAGACCTCTCTTGTTCTTTATTCCTTTAGTACTTGGTACAGCTCTCATACATCTTTCCTATCTTCAGCTACTTTAGAGGGAAAACTGTTAGATTTTGCTGGGGTTTGTGAATTCCTTATCCTGTTGTTATTTAGGCAGGATTGTACATCAGTAAATTATAAGGATAGAATTGGTGAAGCACATGGTGAGTTGAATACTGGCATATTGTTTTAGGAAAATTTCTTCGGAAGCATGACTTGTGAGTTGCTGGTGTTGTTTTAAGAAGGTAAATAAAACATGATACTGGAATGGAATAAGTTTTGTGAATCTCTTTGTTCTGAACCCTAAAGGGTTGCCCAGTCATAGGTGCTGGGAAGTGTGAAAAGCCTGATTGTAATGACATATTACACAGCAATTAAACTGGGTTAATATAAGTAAAGTAGTAATTTGTAGCTTAAAAAAATGGCTGAATTCAAACTGCATAATTTTAATAGACTGAAACATATGACATGGAGTGTCATGGAATCTGTTTTGAAAGTATAAGCAGATTAAGAAATATTTGTCAATTTTTAAAACTTTTTAAAAGGTTGGTAAATACTGACAGTAGCTATACTAAGTAATTGTTATAAACTGAAGACAAATATTCTTGAGATTCCACATAGTATGTTCAGGTGCATGTTTGTGTACATGTCTGTATGCATATAATGTGTGTATGCTTTTCTCTTTGCTGCAGCTCAGTTGATGAAAAATATTATTATTGAGTCACAGAAAATAAACCTTTCTGTAGCATCAACACAAAATTTATGCTCTTTCTGCTGGCATATTTCACAAATGTGAATTTTAGAACAGTATCATTCATAGAAAGAGGTAGAAATTTATTTTTCTGTGTTTTGATAGAATGATTTTGGTAAAATGTGAATGGGGAACTATATAAAATGGAGCTGTGCTAATTTCAATTTTTATTACAGGTACTAGGGAGAAATATAACTTTGGCAAAAATAAGTGGTAAGAGAAATAACCACTTGTGTTTGAGCCTTTAAAGCTGATACATGAGTAGTATTTCTGAAAATCTGGACTCTTCTATTTTTTAAGTTTGTCATAGTATCCTAGTAGATGATGGGTAAGTATGGAAAGGAGTTTTGACCTATTTGCCTTCATACTCAGTTGATTGAGGGTCAGCTTCCACAGTTAGTGACTGAAGCAGCACTTTGTTCGCAGTTGGTGGCAGCAAATTTGGGTGCAGCTTTGTCAGTCAAATAGGGCTATTTGTCTCTATCACGTCCCTTTCTTTTGAGGTGCACTGTGCCAAACTCACTCCCAGCAAGAGTTAACTCCCAACTTAGAGATCCAAGTACCCTGGCAGACAGCAATAAGAGTTTCCAGTTAAAGAGGCCAGGCCACATAATAGACCATTTGTCAGCCATCCTGTGTGTAAAGTTGGGAGAATTATCAGCAATCTCAGAGGGAAATGGGAGTTAACAAGTCAGCAACAATGCACTGTATTCTGCAGGACAGGAGGTGGAAAACTTTCTGTAGGGTAGGATTGAAGAGCCTAAGTGACCATACAAAGAAGTTCAACAAGAACATAAGGCATGTTAAAGGGATCTGTTTGGTTTCCTCAGCGTTAGTGATGAATGCATGTGTCTTGTTCCTTAGATTAAAAATTTTCATTTGAGTCCTGAATTGTAGCCTTGATGTTCTGGTCTTTCTGTCTGATACACTTTGAAAGGGCAGGTGCGGTCACAGATAGTGTTGACTTCAGTGAGCCCTAGCGTACAAGTAGCGCAGACAAAGCTATTAGGCCTGTTGAACCTTGCAGGCTATACCAGAGACACTTGCTCTTATTTAAAAAACAAACAAACAAAACAAACAAAAAAAAGGAAAAAATCCTTGAAAGTTTCTGTTGGCTGGAACTGTTCACTTTTGATTGTATGGAAACAATACTGAATGGCATTATATAACTGTTTGTCTGTTATAGGGGTCTGTGATTGAAATTGCTCAAAAGTTTGAGGCAGCTGGAGCTGTGACAAGTAGTCCAGCTCATGGGGTATCCAAGCACTAATTACCATTATCAGGAATGTGTTTAGTTTTCCATATTTTAACCCTGTATGATTTGTGACCTTAGGAAGGAACCAACTCAGAACTTCAAAATCCACAAAAGCCTTATGGAAATACACCCTAGGGAGGTTATTTAATTATCTAAAACTGTTCCTGTATTCCAGCCCAAAGTTACAATTTTATAGTTGTGATAGAAAACAGGTGCCATCATTTTGCATTGGTCCTTGCAGAACAAAACTGCCTGGAAGTTTATTTTCTTGCTTCAGTGACATGACCTATTCATTCCTATTTTATGCAGCAATCACTTTCTCTTATTGCCTATCATTCTGAAGGAGAAGTTTCTGGTTTACTAATTATGCCCAGGAGCGTATGGTAGCAGGGCAGCTTCATGCATGTTTCTAGTATCCTTGCCTTTGAAGACATTAAACAGCAGCATTCTCATCTCCTCCTGAGAAATGCCTTTTATTTCTTTCTGTTACTGGCATGAGAATGTTTTGTGTGCTCAGGAGGGTCCTTGGTTAGTCTGGTGGTAGTCTGATTGTCCCATGGTAGCTATTCCTTATTTTTATTTTTTTTTTGATGGGGGAAAAAAGGAAGAGAATACTTCAGCTTGTTCATTGTTTACAAATACAAGAAAAATGGAATATTGAGAGTGAGAGAAATGATAGCAAAATGAACATTTGTCCACCAGAGGCTTTCTGAAGAAGTTGAACAAATGGGCAACATCTAAATTTAATCTTATGCCTGGATGATTATCTGTTTGGAAAGCTGTATTTCAAGATAGAGATGGATTCTGGGAAACTGCATGATTCTGGATAGCAAGGTGGGAAGATAATTGGCAGAGCCATGTAAGGTCTTCATTACTTAACTTGATATTTGGTTATAATACAGCTTGGCACATTCAGTCCATCCAGGATTTCCTGGGGAATTTTGTCACTTCTCCTAATGTGGGCATCATTTTTATTTTAACCTTGGGAAAAGTAGCAATCTCTAGACAGTCCTGCTGCTTGAATAGCTGCAAAACTAAATAATACAGAGCTATTAAAAGATACTGTTATGCACAACAGCAGCTAGGAGCTCAGCTCTGTCTTGGAGTGAGAAGCAAAATTATTCTGGAAAAAAATTGTGGACAAGCAAAGGACTTGTCTCTGCTCATAAAATGGTAATCAACATAGTCAGTGAAGTGCGATGCAAACCACTGCGGGACATGCCTGCATTACTTTGCTTTGCATTTGATAATTTGCAAAACAGAGCTTACTTATTTATCACCAATTCTGTCATACTGTATTTAGCAGGAGAAAGCAATTTGACATTCTCTTGTGGATTGAGTTTCCCTGCCAGATTCTGGATCTTGGAGTCCTACTTTCCTTTCAGGGGGATTTTCTGGTATGCTCTTAATTTGTTTGAAACCATCCAGGCAATTACTACTGCTGCTGTTTTTTAGATCTGCTGTTTGTGTTTTTAATGAGGATAGTCAATATAGCACGTTATCCACATTTAGCACATTATCCAAATTCTTTTATAATGGAGATTGATTTTTAACCAAAAAGCTAGTCACAGGGATTTCTTGTTACTGCCAATTTATCTAGTAATACATTGTGATATTTAAGTTTATGCTGTACTAGTTTATAAAGTCTCTAATAATTTGGTTTGCAAGTACTATTGAATCCATTATAGCATTATCAGTAATGCATAAGATAACAAGGGTAATTTACTCACACATTTTCACTAAAATGTGTTTTGTTCTTCATTGCTTCTTGTTGGGTTCTTAAAATGTTTCAGTTATGTGACTGTTTTGTTCAGCCTGGGCTGTTCTAGTATTCTCTGACACTTTGTGAGTCGTAATATAAACAGGGTTTTTTTCCACAGTAAAAAAAGCAGAGTAGAAAGTACAATGTATTCTTGTTGTCTTTGTGTGGGTAACAAAGAGATGGCAGACATTGGCACGAAGTTAGTCCTTGCTGAGTTCTGTGTATGTAACCAAATTTGGAAAGAAGGGGTATAATGAAAAAAGAAAATTTTTACATGTTTGTAGGCTTTAGTTTCTGTTTCTGTAGTTTGAAGGACTTCGCTTCTATGCCTCCTAGTAAGTAACACTTCATTACCTGGATATTTTGCATGACAAATGGAATGAATGTCTAAATAAAAAAATAAATATAGAATATATCAGAAGTGTCAATTTGGGGTTAAAGATCCTGTTTTTTATTCTGTGAAGCATAAGTACAGGCCATCCAAGCCAAGTCAGTAGCTTCCTTCAGCTAAAGATTGTTGAAGTATTGGGTTTAAGAGCCCAATTTAACCTTCTTTAGGAGCATGATGATTGCACCAGCTAGCTCAAATAGTGTCTGCTCTCTGGGCTGTGGACTAAGAATTTTAGAACAAAAGTAAGCTTTTCAGCAAATGCTGGACCATGAGATCTGGGAAAAGAGGAAAGAAAATCCCAAAGGATGAGAAAGAAATCCCCTTAGCATGAACATCCTGCATATGTCACTTCTCTTGTGTAGTTAAGTGCTCTTTAGAATAAGCAGAGGGGTGGTTGTCTAGAGCTTTGTTTTCCAACATCACCAGGCAGAAGAAATATGTTACATATGCTCAGTGGTGAAATTTCTATCTTATCTATGAGTCTATTCTATGTGGTTTATAGGAGCTTGATCCAAACAGCAGCTCATGGGCCAGGCTGGCTTGTATCATGATTCCATTTGTCCTCCCACCTTTTCCTCAGAGAAGATGGACAGTGGATCTTGGACTTGAAAATCAAATGACTCTCTTTATATGTGGGTATCTACTTGGAGCAAGACCTGCTATCACAGCAATGCTGTATAAAAAGTGATGGGAATTAAACAGTGGCATGCCTCTCATTATCCATATCTTGTGTGTTGCAGTCATAGTTTACCCACTGGCACAGCTCGCAACTGGGGCATAGGAGTCTCATAGTTGTGATCTGGAAGTATGGCTATAGAAATGGAGTCAGGCAGATTTAAGTTATGATTCTGTAACGTGTGACTTGTCCTCTAATCTGAAAGCAGTAGTGATATAGATAAGGGAAGGAAGGTCTTTACCTGAATAAAGAATAACCACTGGCTTTACAGTGGAGACAGTTTGTGCAAGACTTTTGGCAGCTTCCTGCTTTGTCTTTGTGTGGGCACCAGTATGGGTTGTGCTGAGGAATTACTTGTGATGTCTTCTGATTGGTTTCTACCTCATTCCTGTATAATGTATTTTATGCTTAACTCTATGTCCATGAATAGTCCCACTGAGGTAAAAAGAACAACTGTTGTGTGCCAAAGTACCTTGACTATTGAAATAGTTTTTCCTCCATGCTCAGAGCTGCCCAGCGGTTGTCAAGACATTTGACAGCAGTATTCCAGGATACTGGCAAGTCTCTGCCTCTACCAGTAGTCTCCCTTCTTCTCTCCCTCCCTGCACTGCAGCCTTATAGTAGGTTGTTCTTGCTTATTATCATATTTTCTCATGCTGACCCTTATGCTTAGAATTTATCTCTGATTGCATCAGAAAGCTGTTCTTATTTTATATATATTTGCAAACAGTAATCTGTTTTTCATGACTGAATTCCTCCTTAGAACACACATCCTCTGCAACCCAATCACTGTGTGCATGAAAGAAAGGAATAATGTTATGTATATGAAACTAAAATCTATCCATTTCACTGTTGTGGACTGAATACCTATTTTAAATTTGTTTGGGCAGAGATCCACCCTTTTAATAGTTTGTGCAAGTGTCTTGTAAGTTAATTGTGCTTAGTAAATAGCAATAGGGTCTTTCTAAATTTTAGCTGTTCCGTTTGGTGCTATTACTGTCTTTGGGATCAATACAGCAATATTCAACTCCAAGAGAGGCTCCAAGTGAAAGAGTTAGTTGTCCTTGTCCTGTTGGACATCTTTTTCTCAACTCTAATCTGCTATGCTGGCTGATGTAACTGAGGACCTCCTTTTCAAGGGAGATCTGTAACTAAAATGAAGAGTTATTGCAGATGAGAACAGAGGTGGTTTGGCAAAGCTGAGTGAGATTAGCATACTGCAGGCTTTTTGCTTCAGCCAGTGCTGCAGTTTCCTCATTTTGCATCACTTACTAATCAATTTAAGGATAAATAAAATATGTAAGTCTTGACAATTACAGCATTGTCTTAGAATAATTTTGTTGAGTACTTACTGGGGATTTTGTACTCTTTTCAACCTGGTTTACTAAATTTGTATTAGCACTGACAGTACCTTTCCTCCCCAAACAAGTAATCGAAAACAAGCAAACTTAAGCCTGGAGACTGTATGCATTCTTCCCAGTTACCTTCTTTGAACTCCTTCAAATTAGTCCACGTGTTCCTGGGGTGTCTGCCACAGTGTTTTTGGATGACAGTGTGAAAGACACAAGTATTTTGTATAATGATACTTTCTACACTCTGAAAGATACGTAGGCAATGGGGAAAAAAGTTGTGTTATACTGATTTCTATATAGGTTTTCTCTGGTGTTGTGGGATCCTCTGAGTAATTATCCTGATAAATAGGGCACCATTTTTTTTTTATTTGCCAGCTGTAGAGGTCTGAAGAACTATACGATTAGTGTATAAGGCTATTATGTAAATCCTCTTTGCCCCAGTTTAAGTTAATGCTCTACATATGGCATGCCTGGTAGGGTGAAAATTCATGTTCCCTTTTTACCCAAGCAGTGCATAGCAGTGCTGCTCTTGGTGTGTTGCTAGAATAGGAGAGCTGGTCAAGGGGTTTGTAAGTACTGAAGCAATCACTTCAGTTTTTCATGTACAGGATACAGATGACTCACTCCTTCTGTGTTTTAGCACTGACATGAGACTGTTCTGTAAATAGCACATGTTCAGAAATAGGACATCTCCCACCCCCATTAGCTATGAAATCAAGGTAATGTAGTTATTTGATTTTAAAACAAAAAGCAGGAGTGAATTTCAGCACTAGTGGCCATCTAGAAATGCAATTTGAGATAAAGGAAAAAATTTACTTCCACTTCCTGACAATAGGCCAGATTACTAGTTATCATCAGATAAAGAGTTATCACCAGATAAAGAGAAAATAAATAAGGGTGGCTAAGACGCAGTGCTAAGAAGACTGATAGGAGATGGACAGAGGGGTGGGTTTTTTTTTCCTTCTCTCAGAACAGCATTTCAAGATCTTGCAATAAAGTCTAAGAGTTTCTGAAAGGTAAAAGTCATTTACAGGGCAGTGGTGCTGATACATGAAGAGTTTGAGAGAAGTTTTGTTATGCTGTATGCATTTTTTTGGTGTAGAATAGTCATGTTGTGACTAAGAATTCCTTGATTACAAAGCTGAGAAAGGGAAGAGTCACACTGTGATGTCTCCTGGAAATTCTGGCTTCCTGCCATATTTGCATGTGTCTCACGACCTGGGTGCAGAAGGGCAATAAGAAAGAACCCAAACCAGGGAAGAAATCAAGAAGGGAATGGAAGACAAGTATGAATGAAGTCCTGCACCTGGGATGGAATTAACCCCATGCAGTAATAACCGGAGTGGGTAGAAAGCTCTGCAGAAAAAAACTTGGCAACCCTGCTTGGTAACAAATTGAACGTCAGCAGTTTGTCCTTCAAGCAAAGCATGTCAATTACATACCGGGTTGTGTTAGCAAGAGTGTAGCCAGCAGAGTGAGGTAGATGATTATTCTGTCCATTTGGTGTTTGTGAGACTGTGGGTACAGAACTGTGGCTGGTTTTGGGCTCTACAGCACAAAAAAACCCCATGCTTGCATATGTGTAGTGGTGGACTACCAATAACAACTTTGTAGGGTTAGAGGATTGTGATACTTAAGCAGGTTAATATGAATAACAAGATTCTATGTGCCAGCTGCCTGTGTTGATTGTCCACACACTTACCCTGACTCCACAACAGTGTCTGTGTGGCAGCTTCTTTTTCAGCTGAGGACTGAAATAACTCACACCTACTCTGTTTTGGCATGGGGTACAAATGTGTATACTGGTTGTTTCTCAGCAGTTGGTAAAAGTTAACTACCTGCCTTATGGTAACCTGCGCATACATCACAATTGAGAATTAACCCTTTTAGTTGTACCTTGTAGCAGCACAGCTGCTTTCTGACTCATTCAAGTTCACATTAGTATTTTCCTCCTGTATGTACTGCTATGAAAGAATGACCAAAAACTCTTAAAAGCCGATGTTGTGAAGATACAGTCTTATGTATGAAAATATACAATATGTTTAAAAGCTCCACAGCTGCTGCATGGACATGCTCTGTTACTTCTTTACACATATTTTTGCTAGATCTCCATAGCCCAGTTTTCAGGTTGAAGGGTGTGCCAGTTTCACAAGTTCTTAAACTTTCTTCTCTGTTTTGGGATTAATTCAGTGATTCCCACTGGTGAATGAGATTGTTCCTATTTATAGAATAGCCTTCAACACACATTCAGTGCTTAAGTTTGTCACCATTGCAGAAAAGTAGATCTCTCTTTCTATAAAGTCAAAACATATAGTAAACAGCTATGTAACTCTAAATGTAATGAGAGGATGAGAAAGGAAACATGCAGAAAACATACAAAAATGATTGAGTTGTGAATAAAGGTAATCTGCATATGGCCTGAAACCTAAATGTGTTCTCTGCTGTTGTTCTCAGTAAAGATGATAATGTAGGGTGTGTGGGGAAGGCAGGCTAACTCTTGGGAAGGGGTATATATAGAAATGGAAATTACCATTTCTGAGGTGAAAGCAAACTGCAAAGAATTTAATGGGTTGAAACTGAACAGACAGGATAATCCCTACCTCAGAATATTGAAGTAACCAGCCCATGAAATTATAAATCTACTGGTTAGGATTTTTTCAGAATTTACTGATAAGAGGTTGTTTTATATGGCTGGAAAAGGGTAGCTGTGGTGTGTGTCTTTAAAAACAGCAAAGAGGCATCTGCCTGACTACAAACTTGTTCATTAGATCTCAGTGCATTAGCTTAGAACATACTTTGAGGAAGGGAATGCTTACAGGCATGGAGGTGAACTGCAAATGAGATGAAATGAGCCTGAAGTTCACCAAGAGAGGTGATACTACTACACTAACCTGCTATCTAGCATTGCAACTGATTTTTTAGAAAGGGGTGGAAGTCCTTACTTATCTGGTTTTCAGCAAAACATCTGATGCACTGTTACATGGGATAATTCTAGTCAAGATATAACAAATGACGTTTAGAATAAGGAGTGAGAGTGGTCAAGAGAAATTACTGCAATGAATCAATAAGTAAAGCTGAAGAGTGCTAGACAGGAGGGAAAATAATGCTGGAGTACCTAAAAGATCACATTTGAAAATATTTTAATGCTTTCTTTTTAAGGAAGTTGGCATGAAAAATAAGAAAGCTGAAAGTTGCTGTTGATGTGGAGCACTGGAATAGTGGACAGAAGTGCTGGACAGAAAAAGAAGATGCATAATATGGATAGCATACAATTGTAACACTCCCTTTTATGTGTTGGAAATGCCATTGTTTGAAAGTAACTAATGAAGAGAAAGAATAGAATATGGCTGTCAGCTGCAAGGTGATTATGAACTGTGTCTATGATGCAATCCTAACAGAGAGCAAATGTGATGATAAAAAGGTTCAGGCAGGAAAGGTGTTTTTGCAAAATTGGGAAATACCTAAACCATTACTGCACCATTCTGTAGTGCAGTATTTGCCTGCACTGCTATGCATCCAGAATGTTTTAAATGATCTGTTTAGAATAGGTGATTGTAACTTGGAAAATAAGCAGAGAGGATCTATTGTTTGGCTTGTCTGGTTATTGATGTAGCGGCAGAGGAGTGGAATGCTGCTTGCTGTGAATGCATGGTAGAGAGAAGAGCACAGCACTGGCAAGAACTATGTATGCTGAGAGGGCATCCAGTGCCATCCCTGAAGTCTAAAACATGTTGCACAAAATACTTTTCTGGACTATGAGACATTTAAATATTTGATTCTTGTCAACAAATGAATAAATTGTTGTGTAAAAGCATCAAGATCTTATTTTTCAGGTCTGTTACAAAGACTACCGCGTTAGGGAATTCCTGGCTGGGTTTGCATGTTTTCCTAGAATGGAGAAGCATTGCTGCTCTTGGAGAATAGGATGTTTTTCTACTCTTTCCCATTTGACTTGGTAGCAGGAAGAATTTCAGTTACAAAATTAGGATGTTACTTGTCTAGAGATGTGCAAAGCAAATGTTTAGGGCATTATCTGGTTAGTTGGGTTATTTATTTGAAGGAATCTCTTTTAAACACTGAACTATAAACAGAACTGAGAGAGTTCTTGAATGCCTTCTTCCTGACATTCTAATTTGGCATGCATCCAGGATGGTGAGGAAGCTCAGATCTCTGCTTTCATAATGACAATCCTCAACTCGTTGCTTTTCAGATTCCTGTTTGATACCTCTTCACAGATCTTCTGGGGTTTGATCAGTAAAGGGTTGTCATAACTGACTAAATTTCTCCCTCTTTTTCAATGGTTCAGTTTTCAATCTCTTCAAAAGTCAAAATACTATTTGTTCTGCTAACCACAGTACTGAATAGTACACTGAGCAATGAATTTAAATATATAACAGGTTGTTTTATAAACAGCTGAACTAATGAGGACTGATTGTCTGTGGAAATGTATCCCATTATCCCGATTTGCCTCTCTACAAAACACTCAGATACCACTCATATCACCTACTTAGTTGGAGAATTAACAACAGAGTGGCTAGTGCAAACCCATTCATGTGCTAAAGTGTTGGGTAAAGATTGAGGTGTAATTACTTTCCTTCACTGGAAACCCTCACTTTGTTCTTCCTCCTCTGCCTCCTTAGTTGCCATTTTCACAAAACTAGCAAGAATTTTATCTATTGAAACTGCTGACACACTGTTGAATTTAGATGAAATTAGCCAGAAGTCATGAATGGGAAATACCTTGAGAGACAAACACTGCTTTTCACGAGAAATGAAGTTAATGACCTTCAGGGGAAACAAATCTGCAGTCACTTCAGATCTCAATCATACCTAATAGAAAAGCTGAAAGCTTCTGTGTGTTTTCCATCACACATAATTTTAAAAATATAGCCCTGAAAAGTCTTGTGAGGAAAAAAACTGATGCAGAAAGCTGTGTGGTGCAGGAGAGACAAGTTCCTATTATGTCTCTCCATCTCGATCCTCTGTGCTAGATACTTCAGGCAACAAAAGCATTTCTTTGGAGACATTCAAGTATCCAGCTTATTTCCGTCCTATTTCAGACAATAGTAGTAAATGAGTGACAGACCTGTAGGTATTCCTACGCAATTGGGAAAAAAAATGGGAGAGACTGGAGGTTTATAAAGGATTTGTTTTTTTTTAGAGAGTCTGAATTAAATAGCTGGGATCTGCATCTTTGTTTACTTACATTGTAGCTGGGTAACACTGAATTGGCTGATTCTACTGGATCTACTTTCTGTTTGGTGAAAAACAGGATAAGAATCAGGTACTGTTTTACCATTCTGGTCAATAGACTCTCAATCAACTGATCCATCTTTCTCTAAGCTAATTGAATGATAGCACTGAATGAAAGAGGACACATTTTGAGATAATTGGGCTCAGGAGGCTTGCTTTCTCTTTTTTTCCCCCCAAAGTGGGCAAGCTGTTGATGTTCTCTTAAAAGTGCTTATGATCCATGAAATATCTAAGGTTTTTTGGAATTACATTTCCTGCTTCTAAAAATACTATGTGTATAGTGTGTGTATTTTAAAATGTCTAGTCATTTATTGACACAAGTGTGAATACAGTAGACTTAAACAGGTTGTGTATGTTTTATTTAATATGTATGCGAACAGAATATACAGAATATGAATAAACAATATATACAGAATATGAAGTGTGTATGTTTTTCTGTATCATCTGTGTATAACTCTGTGATTCCATAGGTGGGACAGATGGCTTTCAAGGTGCTGATATCGATACACAAACAGAATTTTAATTTGAGTTATGCTTCCAGATAATGCGATGCTGTTTAAAATGTTTCTGTTTTTGAAATTCTGGATTATTTGAAAATGAAAATATTTAAGATAAATTTTGATTACTTGATGTTTGCAGATGGGTTATATTTTCCATGTTAGTAGAAAGCAGTTATAACTGCAACTAAATCCTTCTTTTCCTACATGTTTTGAAGTTACTGAAATTACTGAGTGACTTGTACTGATTTAGACAGTTTGGGGTTGTTTTTTTTCCTCAAACTTTTGCAGTGAGAATCAAAAAGGCAGGAAGTGGGACAATGCGAATGTGAATCCCTTCATCCTTTTGGCTGGATGGGAGCTGAGTGTGAAACAGTTGAACAAACAGGAGAATTCCTAGTGGCCTTCCTACATTTTCAAGTAGAGCTCACATAACTAACGTTGCTGGTATTGACTGTCTTTTTGTCTGTAAAGAGAATAGGTGTGGTTTAGTACAGTGTTTGTAGAATGTAACTCTTGTTCTCATCCTAAATTCTCATCCCACCTCTATAGATTTACTGATGATCCTAAATGATCTCACCTCGGTTTGCTTTCTGTGTGTTTACTTTCACTGATTTGAAAATGTAATGAGCGGCACTCAGGGAAGGGTAAACAGGATGGATTTGGGGGTAAGCAGAGGAATTGAAGCTGCGTTTTTGAGGCAATGTGTATGTTGCAAGGGGAAAGAATCCATGTTCTGTAGTCCTAGGCAAGTATAGAACAGCTCTTGTAAAAAATTGATGTTCAAGATTTCACTTGCTTTTAAGGAGCAGGCAAGACTGTCAGTCTTGAATGTGGGTAGCTCTGAAACGGAATCATTGTTTAAAATCTAGCATTAATGATTTTTCTTCTGTTGACTTTGCTGATACATGAAGAAAGCAGTAGTTATATACTTTGACTCAGGCCACTTTTTCTTTGGAAGGCTTCATTTTCATGAAGGGGTTAATTTAAACTATATAAACATAGAGATATGTATGCACATGTTGCACTATAGGTCTTACAAGGTTTTTCATATTTTCCTTTTTCTTTGATTTCATAGACAGCTGTTATGAATGATTCTAGGAAGAAGGACAGTGAAATGGTAAAGGTGCTTTTCTCCACAGGAATGCTTAAAATAGTCATTGAATTATGATTCTACTTCATGCTTCTATTGGAAAACTTTAACTTGAAAATTCAGATTGGAATTCAGATACCACTTAGAACAAAACTGAGAGCAAAATGCTGTTTTCAGAACAATAATTTTTAAGAGCTCTTGTTGCTGTGTTTTCCTCTAGGTCAGTAGCAAAATTGTCATGCTTTTCAGTGAAAGGAAAGCTAGGCTTGCACTGGGTAATTCTGGAGATCTTGCTTTAATATGTTGTCCAGAGAAATATTAGGGTGGAAATGGAAGATTTTCACATAAGGACAAAACAAACAAACCCTGTCTTCATATGTTTGGGAAACTGGCCAAATACAACGAAGGTTACTTGGATAACCTTTACTCTGTCATTACAGTGCTGCCAGCTTCTCACATCCTGCTTAGCTGATCTTGTGAACCTTGTTTTGGATAGCAGTTCTTCAGTGAATAGGTTTACCAAGCCTCAAATGATTTTTTTTTTTAAGATTGCAGATGTCAATAATTGAAAAAGTCACTGTAGAGTTTGTGCACTGTAAGAGAGGGTTTGTACAAAGTGTGTATTGGCCATATCTATATTTTATTTCAATGTTCTCCACTGCTTCACAGCGCTATTTAATCTGTGCACCCTGAGAAATGTGTGCAAACCAGCACAAAACCTTTCCTTGTATCTTATTAAAATCATAGGGTAGATGGTCCAAAAAGAAGTGGCCAACAGAACCCTTTCAACAGACAGTTTCAGAAGCTGGTAAGACCTTCTGTCTGGTGTAGGGACACATATAAGATGTTCCTCTCTCTTGATAGTTCTTACTTTTGAATGATACAAGAATGAATGAAAGATTTCAATTTTGTAGAAGTTGCGTTGCAGATACAGAAGTTATTAGGGACAACAAAAAGTAATTGCACAAGCTTTGTTTCTTTAGGAAATTTAACAAAACACAGGTGAAATTCAGTTTTAACGAGGTAATAGTGTATATTTTGCTCATGGCATTTTTTTTCCTGAGAAGAATGAGACCATTGTAATACTTTTATAACTGTTAGTCTAGTTCTGTTTTGTGTTTTGGAGGTATTTTTGTCTGTTTGTTTATTGAACATTACTCCACTAAAAAAAAAGCTACTATTTTTTTTTTCCCTGAGAACTCCTTTAAGTTCTTTACCCTTTCTGTAAATGGCTAAATTTGGCTGCATTTGTGCTAGTTCATCTTTTATATTCCTTGTGGATTGGAATGTGTGTTGAGCTTGTAAACCCTTTGGATTGCACAGAGATCTAATTATTTATGCAACCAGTCCTTTTAATCATGACACTCAATTGGAATGAATATTTAAAAATACACACCATATATAGTCTGATGCCAGAGATAAGCTCATGCTCACATTGTAGTATGAGAGGCAATTAGTACAAAAATTACATATGTGTAGTTATATATACGAAAGATTTTTCTCATACTTACTCTTTCAAGTTCTTAAACTGGTTAAAGATTTTATCTGCTGATAGACTAGAAGCATAAAGAGGAAATCCAGTGGATATGAAAGTACTTTGCCTCAGTAATTGTCAACAGAGAGCTATTATCTTATTAGACCATGTATATCAATTTTCTTGCAAAACTATATAATTCTTTTAAGTTTTTGATTGTTTTTTCAAAATCTTGAGTACTGTTGCTGTGAAATACGAGATTTTAAGTTGGCATTGATTGTTTCACATTTGATGAGATGTAAATCGTTTTATTGAATTTCCCATCAACTTCAGACTTTGTAGGCACGTTTACATAATTCCGTAATGATCAGACAAATGCAAATAGCCTACTTCATTCCCTTTTTTCTTTTTTTAAAAGAAATAAGAATATAGGTTGCCTCCTCCTGGCTTCTACAGTGAGAATTATGATACTGTTGGATTTCAATGATTTTACCTCATTTGCCTGTTACTCCATTGTTTGAAAGACCTGGAAAGAAGGATTGGGATTTAAATATGCAGCCCTTTCATTCTCCTCTTGGGCCTTAATATTTGTGTCACAAGGGCAGAGGACTGGGCTGGGAAGGGAGTAACTACACAGGCTGTCTTCCAAACCTTTCAAACATGTCCTCTTTCAAGTACAACAGCATCTCAAAGGAGTCCTCATGCTCTTTATGCATGCATTAGCTTGGCTGAACCTTACCTTATTAGGGCTTTTTGAGTTACCAGTATTCAAACTACTGTGACAGCAACTGGAAAGTGCTGCAATGAGCAGTTTGTAGGAAACACAGTAATCCTGACGGGTTTGAAACCAGTCTGAACCCAGGACTGAAAGGGCAGTTGGGTGGTCATTTTTCTGGTCTCCACATTTGGTAAACAATTTCTGTTAACCCCCAGAATAACTCTTGGGCAGCTGCTGCTCTTTCAGCTGTTCATTTAGCTGCTACAAAGAAGCCTGGGTACTTTGAGGGAATGTTTCTCTCATCTGTAGCACCAGGTATACCTCGTGCTTTGGCCAAAGCCACTCTAAGTTGATTCTGTCTTTCTATTTGCATGCCCCAGATCTGGCTCAGGTGTAGAACATGTTAAAATTATAGCTCTCTGTAATTAGGACAAGGTGCAGAAGAGACAAGCATAGGAGTGAGCTGAAGATGGCTGTTTTACACTTCTTCTGTTAGCAGTGGAGTATCATTTGAGTCAGGGTATTTTTTCCTTCCCTCTCCTTCTCCTAGATGTTACCCTTTTGAAGGAAGTCGGTCTCTACCCCCCAGCAGTGTCCTGGCATTCAGATGTGAGAAGGAACTGTTCTATTATGAACAAAAATACGTGTATTTACTTATAAATTAAGGTTAGTAAATTTCTGTGTATACATTATACATATTTATATTTCTTTTTAGGTGGTTTTGTAGAAAGAATTTTGACCAGGTGAATCACAGTCCTGAATGAATTTTTTGTCATGCAAAGGATTTTATCAATATGAATCCATGTTTTCTGACTGGAAAAAAGAATTAATGAAAACAAAACCTGAAAAATTATCTTGTTGTCGGGTAAGGCTTCCATTTTTCCACCTCTGACTGTTATGCCTTACTAACATCATGGTTTTGGGCCTTGTGAAGACCTGTGCCAAGGAAGCTATGGTTTTCAGTCTTCTCAGACAGAGTTCTTATGTAAATATTTTTACAGAATAATTGCCAATACCTTTTGCCCTGTTTGATCTGCTCTTTAGATGAGGCAATGACTTTAGCATTTATTCATATGAATAGACTCTTGACCAATCTTGTGGCTGCATATTGATAGTTATGACAAGTGATTTCTATTCAGTAAATCAGTTTGGTCTTGAAGAGTGCATGATAATTCTTTCTACTTTCTTGAAGACAAACATGCATCTTATGAACTCTAGGTGGATTATATATAAAATGATAATCTGTTCAATGCATCAATAGTTTGTCTCTCTAGTTTCAATGGATTGAAACTGGAATTTGAGTTGTAATTTTATTCTAAAAGGAGTTGTTCCTTAGTATCAGAACTGATAAGTTCATTGTTTCTTCCTAACACTTAGAGATATTGGGTTGGGTGTACCTGCTTCTAACTGCTTTTCTAGAATTGACAGCCTTGTTAGAAAGGCTGAGGTTGAGGTTTGCAATCCATAAGAAAAAACCTGCAAATTTCAAACTCTGGTAAAATATGGTTGTAGAGAACTGTGTGTAAGTCAAAGTGGTTTTGAGGTAAACCATAACTTGATTTGTGTTTAGCGATGTCTTCTCCCCCAAGCTGTTCTCACACTCTCCTTTTCTGCTCCCCTCCTTTTTTTTTTTTTTCTCCCCCTCTTTAACTTGACTTTACTACAGGACTGGAATTGCCTCAGAGGTAAAAAAGCATTTTCTCAAGAACTGGTCTCAATCTGCTCAATCTGTAGCTGCATTATTGGAAAGTATAGCTTTATAAAGCCAGATCTAGTGTATTTGCAGACTTGTTTTGCTGATCCTTGGGAAGTTCTACTCTTGTCGTCTTTCTGAGACTATGTAAAGGACTTGACTGACAATAGGTAATACTGAGCCTTTTATTCAACTAGGAGATGGAGAAAACACATGCAGTTTTATTTGCAAGTTCAAGGCCAATACTCTGAACTGTGTTGACAACATCTGTGAGGTAGTCACTTTTTCCCACTGAAAGGTAGAAATGGCCATAGCAGGCAAACTGGATCTGTCTGAAAATGCAAGGTTATGGACCTCATGTGGTGGTCTTCTGTGTTAGTAAAATGTTGTGGTATTTCTCCAGGGAAAAGACTAGCCATACAAATGTCATACTGCCTGTGTTCTTGCATGTTGTAATACCATCCCCATCCAACACACATCAGTGATGTAACAACATGCCCCATCCTGTGCTCTTCATGGTTCATTCTCTTTGCCTCATTGTGGAATACAGAAAACAAAGGTTTTGCAGTCTGTTTCAAATGCTGTTCTGTTCCCTTGACAAAGAAGGACAGACAGCTCCATCCATGCCTGAAGTACTTTGTTTAATATATCATCTCTTCAAGACACGTTTTGAAATGGTGCAGCTTCAAATACGGTGCTGTCAAGGAGAGTTATGGCTACACCTTTTATTACTGCTACTTGCAGAACAAAGAGATAAAGCACAGGAAACATGCAATAATGATGGACATGTTCTTCTGACACATGCTACTATGACTGCAGTTACTGATTTTGTATTTTTTTGTTTGGAAGATGCTGCCCAGAATGTATAGGCATACCATGGTCAAAATGTTCGTGTGAGGAATTATGCCATTTGAAAGCTTTGCTAAAAAGAAAGGGAAAAGAAAACCAACATCTTAACAACTGTTGGAATTATGGCTTTCTAGCAGTTGCTGAGCTGGAAATGAGCCAAAAACTTGAGCTAAAATGTTTTGTATGCAGTTACCAGCCTTTTTTCAATCACAGTAGTCTGACTTCAGTAGCCAAGGAAGTGGCATCAGTGCTTTGGTATCTCCACGGTGGTTGTACTGTTTCTGCCATCCCACACAACACAGCAGACAATTTCTCCCAGGAGCTGCCAGCAGCAGAATGCACCATCTTCTTTCCATCACTTAAAAAAGAGTTTGGAGTGAATTAAAAATAACTGTCTGGAATTCTGTCATACTAGCTGAGACTGTTCTAATGTCCATGGTAAACATGATGCAGCCAGCCTTCTAAAAATACAGATCTTGCAAGTTAACTCCAGAATGTAAAACTGCAATATAAGATGTGAATTTTCAAATTTTAATGTTAAGACTCTTGTCACAACTGTAACACAATTTTAAGTCTTCCCTTTGAGATTGTTAGCACATGACCATCTTGCATCAGCATCATACACTGAACATCACTATGAGCACTGTGAAAGAGTATGATATTTGTTCTTTTGCTTAGGCTAGAAAGAACTGAAGTTGGAGTAAGAAATGCAGGAGCTACATGTGGATGGCTGAACACAGGGAGTTATTGTCACATAATTTCTGTAATATCAAAGAAGTCTTCTATGTGCCACTGTTGCTAAAGGTTTCACCAATGGTATGAGGAATAGTTAATCATTTAACTCAATGTATGAGAGTAACAAATAAGCTGGTCTGTTCCAGTGTGTTCTTCCACTGTGCAGTGCAACTACGGCTATGGCAATGAGGGCAGCTAGAATGGGATCATTATGGCTCTGGTCTGTCAGTGCTTCTTCCTTCTCAGAGAGCTGAGCTGCCTTTGATAAAAATCTCTTATTTGCTGGGAGATCACAGAAGACTGACTGTTTGTCAAGTCACTCTGTCACTGTTCTATCTAACTGCAGTGTTTTTGTGTCATGCCTGGAGTGTCCTTGCTCCTCTGTCTCTGTACCTAAGTGGAAGTGCTGCCAAAGGGTTCGAGTATCTATCAAGCCTCTTTCAGTATTTCTCCTCTCCAGTTACTTCTCCATCTTTCCTTATTGCTCTCTCACCTGTCTTTCCTTTCCTTGCACCACAGGAGTTGGAGACTCTAAGAATGTTTCATTATATTGAAAAAGGAGAAGGAAAAAAAGATAAGAAAATGGTTGCGTACAAAGTTGTTCAAGCTTTTCCAGTTATTTCCTAACCTTTAAATTACCTGCTTGTTAAGGTACCTAATTTTCCTTTGAGTTTTCCTGCTGATTTCTCAGTGATGCTTTGTTATGAAACTTGCACTATGCTGTTGCATTTTAATACTTACATGTATGATGCTCTCCAATAAATTACATTTTGATTCACAAGAAAGTATGCAGAGGTCAAAGCAAGTACACAGTGTATAGACTCAGAGTGATCATGGATAGAGCTTAGGCTCAACCATTCATGACCACAGTTCAGGTTAGGTGGCATAGCATGTTACAGGTGCCAGTTTTCTTCTGTCATCAATAATGCAAGAGTTTTCCTTTGCAAAAAGCTCTGATTTTCTTGCACTTGTTTTTAGCCTGTCGGACATGTGGGTTTAGCTGAAGGGGGCCTGATTTTCGTGAAATATTGATTTCCACTTTATCAAAGTGGGGCCTCCCACTAGGATGTCTCAAATTAGATGCTCACAAGCAATGATTCAAAAAGCTTTGTCGCCTTATGAACTATGTATCACTGTTATGGAATGAAGTAGCAGAGAATGTTGAAGGTTAAACAGTTATGCTAGTTGAGGTATAACCCTTGAAGAAACACATACAATTCCTGCTTACAGAGGGTCTGTGTAATACCATTCATTGCTATACAGCCATTTTCATGGATGTTAAAAATGTAACCATTATTTGAGATGAAGACAAAACAAACAGGCTTAAAACCCCAAGCAGTAGGAATAGGTAGAAGTTTTAAAAAATGAATAGTATTTGAAATGGCTCAGTAAGTGCTATCAGGAGAACTCTGGAATAATCACAGCATAAGAAGCAAAAAGAAATTACTTATATTCATAGGCACTGTTGCTGTGTAATTATCAAAAGGCTGAGTCAAAACTGAGCAAGTCTGTCAAAAATTCAGCAAGTGTCAGGAAATATTTCTTAGCTAATAAATAACATGGCAAAAATCTTCCCCTGAAGAAATTAACAGCTCCTTTGCATATCTGAATGGTATGTAATGGGAATAAGTGAATACAGAGTCAGCAATTGTGTGAGGAAAGAAGCCACATTACTCCTTTTATTTTTGGCTGTGCCTGAGGTCAGAAGTTCCTTTGTTCTTTCTTTACCTCCCATTAGAGCAAACATAGTCTGCTTCTTTTCTCTTAAGACTCTTTTCTTTTCCCCCCATCCAATTTTTTTGTTGTTGTTTAAATAAAATAAAAATGTCTGCCTGTAGTGAAAACTGTGACTATGTTGGCTCATTATTATTATTTTCAACACTTGCATGTTAACGAAATTTTGCCTTATCCTACATTGTAATACTTTTCAAACAAAAAACCCTCTTTAAAGAGGCAGAGTAGTGAGGCTGTAATTTATTGAGTTAAAATTTCAAACAGTAATTCTTAATGTGTGTGTTGTTAAAGCACTAACTATGCATCAGTGTTTACAGCATATAAGGCTACTTATGTAGTAACGTGTTATTTATCAATGCTTCCATGATTTTGCATCCTAGAGCTATGTGGAAAACTGACTCCCTTTGTTTTGCCTTTCAGCTTTCAAGCTCTTTGGGGCCAGTGTTATTGTTTGCTTAGGAGCTGTTATTGCTCCATCAAATGCAATGGAGAATTCATCCATTTGCTGTAGGTGCTTACAGCAGGAAAAAGTTAAATAATACCATTGAGTAGCATATGTGATGCCATGTTTGTCAGCATGGCTCCTTCTATGGAGAGAGTATAAACTGGAAGGGTGAGCAAAAATGTTTCCAGGGTCCCTGTTAACCAGTGTCTGAGCTGTAACAAATGAGTTGCTGCCTCGTGGTTGTCGCTCTGTCGTTTTCCATGACTATGTAGAAGTTCACAGTGACAGCAGGGGTGGACTTGGATCTATCAGCATCATAGATCTCGGGCTGTTGCCACTGGAGGAAGAAAGGTTTTGGTATTCCATGTAGGGAGCTCCACTAGTGGAAACTGCCATGTGTGAGAAAAGGGAATTGATTACTGCATTACTACCAATAATAACAATAGCTTTCAATGACTGCACAACATTTAGTTGCTGTATCTTTTCCCAGTCATTCGTTTTCTAAAAGACATCAAGAAAAGGCTTACATGACAAGGGTGTTTATACTTGAGTGACACATAGTTCATTTTTCCTGTTTATCAACAGATTTCCCTAATTATTAAAATCCCAGCATGTAAGATGCTTAGGAATAGTTATTTGATTGTGTGGCATATGTCTTCACATGAGACTACGCAGTAAGCATGCATTTGTGAATGGGATCATAGGATTCAGCATCCATAACCATGTTGGCTTGTGCAGCAAGGAACAGTAATAAGTGTATTGCGTGAACTAAGCATTGGATGACTTTTTTCAGTGCCCTGGCCTGGGAGCACAAGTGATTGTAGTTAGCAACTAGTGTAGCGAACTGTAATGTGCAAGGTCTGTAGAGGGGGAAAGTGATCTTACTTTAACAAAACACATTTTTCTTTCTCACACTAACTCTTTCACTGATTTCACTTTCTTGCATATCCAGAAGTCCAAGTGATGGTGCTAGGATTACTTATAGAAACAGGAAGGATAAAAGATGCTGGCTATTAAGTTCTCATCATATCTGCTGGGATTTTTTCTTGATTGGTGATCACGCGGGTTTTTTTGGCTGTACCTTTTGTACTCTTTAGGAGTTGACAGTGATTGCAATCTTAGCCTTTTCATTCTGTACCATTACTGTAAGTCAGTAGGGAGTGTTACTGATTTCCTCACTCTCCTTCTGCCCCTGGGTGGTTTATAGCTCTAATCCTGTTCTCTATGTTCCTGTCACCTTCTCTTAATGATTTAATTTTGTTCTTTATTTAAAAAAAAAACAGACCTCTTGAGAAACCACGTACAGAAGTGCAGTGGATATCTGGTGTGTTTGGGGGTGCCTGTCAACATGTGATATCTGTTACTGATTTTTTGACTGTTTCTTTTGGTCCTTTCAAAACACATACATTTCCATTCATACTTTATTCCATCTAGTCTTCATAGTCCTGTTACAGGTGTCTACACATTTAGTTGATTGATGAGATGAAAAAACATCCTTTGCTAAGGTACAAATGAGTTCTAGAATTCCTTTGATCTCTCTGGTGCTTCAGAAGAAGAGATACATTGTAAAAGCTGTAGGTATATGCTCTTTTTTTCTACCTGAGCCAGTCACTGGTCTTCCCCTTCTCCCCTGTCTTTCCACTGGTTAGAAAATACTGCTTTAATAGTGTGGAGCATCCAGTGAACTGACAAGCCCATGCTGTCTTATAACAAGCATTGCACTTGCAGAAATTCTTGTGTTGTGCTTTCTGAGTTTATTAGAATCACAGAATGGCAAGGGGGTTGGAAGGGACCTTAAAGATCATCTAATTCCAACCCCTCTGCCATGGGCAGGGACACCTTCCACTAGACTAGGGTGCTTAGAGTCCCATCCAGCCTGGCCTTGAACACTTCCAGGAATGAATCATCCACCTCTCTGGCACTGTTCCAGTGCCTCACCACTCTCATAGTAAGGAATTTTTTTCCTAATATGTAGCCTAAACCTACTCTCTTTCAATTTGAAGCCATTTTCCTTTGTCCTGTGACTACATGCTCTTGTAAATTTTCTCTCTCCATCTTTCTTGTAGACTTCAAGTACTGGAAGGCTGCACTGAGAGGTGACCCCAAAGCCATCTCTTTTCCAGGCTGAACAATTCCAGTTCTCTTAGATTTTCCTTACAGGAGAGGTGCTCCATCCCTCTAATCAATGTGGTGGCCCTTCTCTGGACTTGCTCCAAGAGGTCAATGTCTGTCCTGTGTTGGGGACCCCAGAGGTGGATGCAGCATTCCAGGTGGGGTCTCACCAGATCAGGGCAAAGGGGCAGAATCACCTCCCTCACCCTGTTTGCCACACTGCTTTTGATGCAGCCCAGGATATGGTTTGCTTTCTGGGCTTCTTCTGACCCTTTATTAATTGAATCTTTGCCTGAAAAATGTGACTTTTATGCTCCTTATGAAACCATGCTGAAGTAATAAAAAAACCAGAAAATACTGACTTCGTTAGCTTACATTGTAAATAAGTGGTCTGACAGACAGAGGAAGAGTATGTATGTATATTCCATACATAATAAGCCGAATAGATAATGTATTATATAGGAAGAATGACTTTTTTTTGTGAAGAGATTGTAGAATATTTTTTTTTTTTCCTAAGGGACATTATCAGTGCTAGAATTGTGAGTTGGAATACCTATTCTGCAATAACAGCTAATCTTTTATAGAGGGTTTTTCTTTCTGGTTAATATATGTGAGTAATAGCAGACTATGTTTCTTTTCTATTTACAGAATCTTGTGTATTTTAATTAGCTTTTGCTTTACCAGGGCTAAGATCACAGCTAGTGAGTGATGAAGCAACCTTTCTTTTATTTGAGCTCAGATAGGGAAAAGGTCTTTCATTTCATTTCCCAAAATCTTGGTATTTGCCAAACAATATGGAGATGATTCAAAGTGGTGTGTAAAAAAGACACTAAAATTAAAATAAAATGGTAAAAGATATTTTTAATGCTTCTGCAAGCCCTGTCGTCTTTTTACTGAGAGAAGGGGTGACTCGACCTTTCCCTTCTGGGACCTATTTTTGCATTATAATGTAGGTCATAACTTCTTAAAGCCTACATACTTGAAGCTAGTTGCTAATTCTATCTGTATTAATTTTAATTCTGAATTTGAGACATTGTAAGACCTTGTTTTACAGAAGTCTTGAGTTCATGTAACTTCTGTGAAAGTCTAAATCTAGAACTTGTGACCTTTAATATAAAATGGGTATTTTTATTAATAAAATCAGAGAATAGCCCAGGTTAAAAAGGGCCTAAAAGGTCATTTGGCCCAACCTTTCATGGAAAAGGCAGCCTAGATGGGATTATCTAGTACTGTGTCTGGTCATGTCTTGTGAAGTTTTTGCAAAAGTGGATTTATTAAAAGGTAGACATCCCAAAATTGCAGAGCAAATTTTTAGAAAGAAATATTTAATTTTGGACTTCTATCAGTATTTACCTCTAGATTGCAATCTAGAGGCAAAAAAAAACCTTTTGTAAAAAATAGTTCACTTTGCACCTAAACTGTAATTATTAAGTCCTGTTTCTGCAAAGCCAAAGAACAACAAAAAATGAATAGGCCTTTTTTAAGGTATTGTATTTTAGGGATTTGATAAAGGATAATGTGAAGACTGTCTTCAATAAATAACTAATAGTCTTTCTTACATAATTTGAATCTAGATTTCCATCTTCTATTTTTTTATTTTGCATTTTGATTTTCCTGCTGCCTTCCTAAAAATCAATAGGGTATCTCTCAGCCATTGTTTGTATCTGTGGAGGATTCGGAGGTGAATGATGCTCCCATAGGTTCAGATGACATTTTTATGCTGCCTAAAGGTGAGAATTATGGGGTCTAAACTTATAATTGCTGTGCCAGACTGAAGTGTGTGAAAAGTATGAACTAAGTTAATGTGTAAGGATGTCTCTTTGATTTTAAGCTGCCAGGTATCAAGGAAAGCAATGATTTTTAACAATGTGAGGGCATTACAGAAATTATTTTTTGACTTAACAGCAGCTTGTGAGGTCATTCACATCAGCTTCATTAGTCTGCTTGTTCCTTTTGCCATCATCCTATTTGGGTATTGAAAGTTAGTGCTAATATTTTTCTAGTGGTTTATTTGCAAAACATCTATTCAGGATGTAGTCTCCCATTCTGTAATTTTCTGCAGATAAAAGTCAGTTGCTGGCTCGGGAAAAGTCACGTTAGCTCGAGTGTTTATGGTTGTCCACAGCTCCTGTATGAGACTGCTTTTTCCTTCTGTGACCACAATCTTATGTCACAGCTCTGTTGCTGTGTCCCAAAAACATGAGACTTTCAACCAAGTATGATCATTTGTGTGTATTTTTCTAAGACCTAGATTGTGAAACTCAGCTCTGTAACTCATAAAAAGGATCATCCACTTCCATGTCTGTAAACCAAAAATATAAAGCCAAATTGTTTTGTGTTAGTTCTCTGAATTCTTTATGCACATAAACATGGGACACCTGCTTGTGTTCCTGTTCATTTGCATAAGGTGATCAGTGTTGAATTAAGTACAGCCACAGAAAATTGGAAGGAAAGAACAAAATTATTACTGTAATACCAGTTTTTAAATACTGCAAGAATGTGCATTGTCAGTGGAAAGGATATGAGTAGGCAGGCAAAATCTAGGTCTGCATTAGCTTCTTATGTAACACTGACTAGGGATGGACAAGGAAAGGTCAGCCCTTCACGGTCCTTAAGATAGAGGCTGTCTAGCCAGTAGCCCTCAGCCCTGTCTGTCCTGCAGCACAGGAAGAACATATTTCTTCTCCTTTGTGAATAGCCTCATGCAGAGCTGTTTTACAAATGTTTTCTGTCTTTTTTGTTGTTGTTTTAGGATAGTGTTTGCGTTTCCTGTGTAGGATGGATCCTGACCAGTTCATTAAAAATGTGGTTTATCCCTCAATACATCTCTAGACCACTGTGAAAATTGTAATTTATTTTGGAAATGATGTTTCGTTTATTTCCCAGAGCTGTAATTCAGCACTAAATACTGGGCACCTGCCAGATTATAGGGCTGAAAAATAGACTTCCGAAAAAAGCCTTAGACCTTCCTATGTTTTAAAATGTTTGAGGGGAAAAAACCTGTAATGACTCTTTTAGTGTGATACTGAGAACTTCCTAAAAAAAAAAAATCCCAAAATGATCATATCTTCCAAAATTCAGTGCAAAAAAACCCGAAGTGGAATTGTCTTCTCAATTGTCAACTTTTCTCTCTGTGTGGTATCTAATTGTGCTGCTAAAGAATGTGTTGGTAGGTGAGAGAGCTTGAGCCTGTAGGTTCTCTTGAGTGTTGACGTGTGAAGAGAGCGTCTGATCATGGCATAAAGGGTTCTGTGATAGCAATGCTTTTAAAGAGGAATAACTTGCAGTCACGGTGGTGGACTTGGTCTGCAGAATCCATTTTTAAGGTCATATTTCAGACTTAATTGAATTACAGACAAGGCACACCAGTCTGTACTATGCAAGTATAGAGTATTTTCTTTCTGGATACTTTTCCATTGAAGGTCTGTAGGCACAAGAACCTCCTCTGCACACCACTTACCAGATACGAGCCTCCCATGTTAAAGCCCACGTGCATAGTTGCACAAGAGGAAATTTCTGCACTGTGAAGAGGGAAAACGTAGAAACATTGCCATTTTGACTGCAAATAAGTTTTTGTTTGCATATTATTACTGTTATTTGTACTGCGTGGGCAAGCCAGCCACTCGCTTCTAGGATTCAGCAGGACATCTTTCCCACTGCCTGGCCACTGTATGGTTTTCTGCAACCGGCAAATAAATGTATGTCATTACACTTTATCTCCTGCCGTTTTCCCCTCGGCTCTGCCCTTTCCCTGGAGGCTCCAGGGACGATCCTCCTGCTGGCAACGCGACACCTGCTGCCTGGCTGCAGCACCGAGCCTCTTCCCTGTGTGCATCGGGATGTGTGAGTTCAGTCTGTCTGAGTTAAAGAAAATTTCTCTGAAGCGCTGAAAGTTGGAATGCGTCTAATTCGTTGCTGCCTTTGAGGAATTAACTGCTTAGAATTTTAGATTTGAAGGGGAAAAGAAGTGTTGGTGTTAAGTAATTTACCTCCTTTTCCTGCTGTAAATGCAAACGCAGGAAAATGCCCCAAATAAGCTAGCTTTATCAAGTACCTAATTAGCTGAGCTGTTATGTTTCAACATAAGACAGGTTATGAATGGGATGATAAAAAGGGAATTCTTTTATAGCCTAATTTTTAGATGAAGAAAAAAATCACATTTGATCACAGCTGTTGATTTTCCTGACAGCACTACAGCCTGTTCTCAGACTTGTTCCTCATTAGTACAGCTATATGAAACTGTTTTTTGGGTTTTTTCATTTCACCTCATATTTTGTGTGGATGCAGCTTAATGTAGTACAGCTTTGTCCATGCTAACAAATACTGAGGCCCAGCAGGAGTGGATTTGTAGAGTGAAATAGGCAGTGCAGAGAACCAGATACACAGGCTGCATTCATTCAAGGTTTTTACAGTAGTCTAGTTACAGTCTTGTCCCAGCAGCTGAGCATCCATAGCATCCTTTGGCATACACTCTGGCGTGCATCTTCTGGTTTTGTTTCATCCTAAGGGTATCCAGTTTGTCCCCTCTCAAACTCCTCAATCATGTAGCTCAGTCTAGAATAAGAAGGAATGCTTGGGGAGATTGTGTCAAAATTCCTCCTCTGAATTAAAATGCTGATGTAAACTCACTCATTGAATTCTTTCTCAGTTGTAGCTTAAACTGCTTGTTTCCCTGCTTTTTTCCACATTGATTCACCAACAGGAATAGAGATTGATTTTCTGAGACATATGTCATGGTAGCTGTAGGGTTTCAATTGATAATGTTACTGCTATTAGCATGCTGATTGAACTTTTTTTTCCCCATAAACTTTAGAATTTTTATATCTCCAAGTCGTTCATATTACTCACACAGCAAAACAATTTTACATGTTCTTACCCAAAATCTCTTAACCTCACAGATGGCAATAAAACCTAAACAGAAAATCCAGGGTGTCATTATGAAACAACATCCTCCTCCCCCCCTCCCCAACTTGAAAGAATACACACAAAAGGTGTGGATCTGATTCATTAATCTTTGCTAGTGGCACTTAGACAATATTATTGAGCTACTGTGGTAAAATATTAATGAGGATTGAGGTATTGCTTAGATGAGATTTTTACTGCAGTTTGGCTTTTTGGCTGCTTTTCATAACTTTACCACTGACTTGCTGTGTAACCAATTTTCCTGAAAATCCTATTTTTTTTTACCTTAAAGCCCAAGGACTCCCAAAAACGTGTAAATATCATGACAATTAATGTAAAGACCCAGGTATCTTTATATCAGGGTATGTTAAACTAATTTTGGAAATGCTAAAGAAGTTGAGACCTTCAAATGAAGAATGAGAATAGCTAAGACAACTCTGTTTATACTAAAGTATTGTAGTGTCCTGAGTGGTAAAATTATATTCTCCCAATTAACTGTTTTAGTTTTTCAAAATTTTTCAAGCCTGATAAAACTCTGCAATTGTTTCTGTGCAAAAGCTAGTTTTCCTCCTGTTTTCCTCCTGAATTCTTAAGTGTAATTATTTGCTAGCATCACTTTAAGTATTAGAAGAATGACACGTACAGTGTTTGATCATATTGTTGAATATAGCTTTGAAGTTGACAAAAAATGCCTGAAGATGTATTGCACATTGAACATTACATCTTCCAAAGTGTTTTTGGACACTAAGAAAACATGATTCAACCTTTAAGTTTTTGCTTTGCTTCATAGTACTGGTTTATAATATTCACATGAAAAGGTCTTAACATGCATTCTTATTTCCATGTGAATATTTCGTAAGGTCTTAAAATACTAAAGGATCTCTACCTTGATCAGTCACAAACTATTTCAGGCATCTGTTTATTAAAGTTTCAAAACAGTTTCTCACCACAATGTGTGTTTGGAAGACTGAGATATAGTAGACACAGTCTGCCTGAATCAGATTCAGAATTTCCAAAAGTTGCATGGTAACAGCCTGAATTGTGATCAGTATCCAGTGATGGTTTGCTCTCTTTTCCAACTCGTACATGCATTTCCAATAATGCCTACAAACATTAGTGCTAAACCCTACAATTTTCTCAGAAGCCATGCACAGGTGATGTTTTGTGTCAAGTCCAGTTCTTGAAGTTCTAATGTAACTTCAGCTTTTATTTAAAAAAAAAAAGTTCCAGGTTTTCATAGTTGCAAGTATAATTTGAGATATGAACTTTCAAAGCTTTTCAACCTGAAGGTGTTATTGAAGAAAATGAGAAGAGCAGCCCCTTCTTAC
Organism: Margarornis squamiger; assembly: GCA_035222235.1. Taxonomy (NCBI): domain Eukaryota; kingdom Metazoa; phylum Chordata; class Aves; order Passeriformes; family Furnariidae; genus Margarornis; species Margarornis squamiger. The sequence goes on from JAWWTY010000037.1 coordinate 52,589,209, forward strand.
CTTCCTCTGATGGTGGAACCTCTCTTCAATTCTGAGACACCTGAGGTTGTCAGGCTGCTAATGCATGTTGTTGAAATGGCCACTTAGGCAGAAATAAGACATGTTATCATAGTTTAAGGGGGATTTTACAAGAACACCATTTTCTCCAGCATATTTTTCACTGTACTATGCTTTTTAATAGTCTTTAGCCCTACTTTCCAATTTTCTAAAGCTTCAGTTTCTTACTGAAAATGGGGTTTTTTTGTGGCTTTCAATATATTTCACTGTCTCTCCGATTTAAAATCAGTTTGTGCAAGTCTTTACCTGTAGAGATGACATAATTTTAAGGTCAGCTTTAACAATATTAATGGATTTCTGTAATCTGTTGAAGTCTGCTTAAAAAGTAAAATATTCTTCTAACTGCTATATGTGAGCTAGAAATGAATATATTTCATAAGTTTCCACATGTGAAACATTACTCCATATTCTTACACAATGCTAAGAAAGTACATAGACATTACAAAATACAAACAATTAACATCCATATTAGCATCTAATCAAGTTGAAGTCTTTCAGGGATAAATGTATTTTCTTATTAAAAGAATATCTTATTTTAGAGAAATTAAATCAAATGAAGGTGATTTTGCTTGCTGGACTTGAAATACAGAGTCCATGGTATGTATTTCAGAGCTAGTGCATATTACTGGCAGAAGTCCCTTCACATTTTTTTTTCTGCTTTCAATGGGTACTTTTTATGTTAGATAGTAAAAAAAAGTTATGGCCAAAGAATCAGCCACTAAGGTCATAATTTACTCTGTAACTATAAAATTATGTCTAAATATCAGCAAATGTAAGGTCACGTTATTCTTAAGACTGTACAAGACATTTTTAACATATAGAAATAACCTTTCATCACTCTGTTCCTCATCTCCAGCTTTGTCATTCTTAGCGCACTCAAAACATGCATTTCAGCTGTCTTCACCTGATGTACCAAAGCACTTTCTAGTAACAGAACACATTTTAAGGTTCTTTGAGTAGCATGGTATAAAAAATATTGTCACTACAAGGACGTTTCCATAAAACAAGGCAGGCAAAATAGATCTTAAAATTTTGAAACTTTTATGACAAGTAAGGAAAAGTAATTGAAAACCCAACTTCAGAACTTTCAAGACCAAAATCTGAGTTGCCTGTAAAATACACGCAGCATATATTTTCCCAGCAATTAGTGGTGAAAAAAATAGCCTAATTTTCTATTACCTTGTGTATCCCAAAATTAACACTAGTAGTGTGTTCTACAAATGATGACATATTACCAAAGTTCAAACTATGTGGTTTGTGTATGTTCTCTAAATTTTCAAATATTATTAATGCTGTTTCATTGTTATATTGGAAATAAGGATTTATCTTTTCTGTCAGCTATGCAACAATATGCAGTCACTGCATTTATTTTATATCTCTGTAGGTCGAATCCACAGCAGCCAAAAATACCCCAAAGACACCCAAGCCTTTTTTGGTCTTTTTAAAAAAATCTTTATCAGTTGAAAAACTAGTTAATGTACGCTTGGCAATAAACAAAACTTGTCCTACCAAGCTCCTCAGAGCTATGTATCCTCATAATTCTGGGTGAGTCTTGGAAAAACAATATTATGTAATTTGTTGTTGAAATCAACCTGTCTGTGTGAATTGCTATAGCTAATAATAATAGTGTGGTACATTTTTGATAATACTAAGGACTGCTTTTGTTGCCCTTCACATAACTGCATTGTTATGCCCTATATTTTGCTATCTCCTAGCAACAAAAAAAGTTTCAAAAAGTTTTATTTTTAGAAGTGTGCTAGAATTGTTTTCACAATCTCTATATTTTCATGTTGTCTCACTGACAGCTCCCCTTGAGCAACAGAAAACTCTTCTGCATAAAGTGCCGAGATCTATAGTGAATACTGCTTTCTGTTGCAGTACATATTGAGGTGTATCTCATCGTGGTGAAATATATGGGTTTGAGGTCAGTATCATGATCCCAGTCTCTGTACAGTTATGACTGAATTGACCTCATTTAGTTTATGATCATTTTATCTGCTGTGTAATCTGCAGTTTACATGGCACATAGATCCTAAATATTGTGTCCCATGGGGCTATGGTAAAAGATAATGGTTGTGATGCAAGAACAGGAGAGACCATTTGTAAGTAACAAAACAGACATAACAACAATGACATTTATACTGCCAAAGGCATTACCTCCAGAGAACACATCCTGATCTGCAGGCCAAAAGGTGGAGAATGGCTGTCATTCACAGCACTTGGCCCCTGTGGAGCAGACTGGCTGCAGCCTTAATGCATAACATGCCCTGTTTATATCCCAAGACATTGTTATTTTTCTTTCTTTGTATGATTCACAAAAGCTGCCACAGTTTCATCCAAGTCATAACATGATGCAGAGGGGTATATGGTGTATTTCTTGAGGCATTGCATGATGGCAGTGCCTGAAGGCAGCAAACCTGCTGAGACAGTACTGGAGGATTGTTACAGTGTACAGGGAGCAGCCATCCATGCTGTTTATAGGGAATGGTCCTGGTAGTAAATCTTCAAAACTTCCCCTGATTCTGTGTCCAAAGGACCTCCCTGTCTTGCTCTGAAAGACAGTCCAGGAGCTAAGAGATGCATGGAGAACCGTATCATATCACAGTTCTTGAGAACTTTGCTCCCTTGGAGCAAAGTTATTAAAGTATTTGTACACATGAGGTTATTTTAACTGCAGCTCCCTTGCTTAGATTATCTTTTTTTAAAAAAATTGTTCAAATGTATTATTTTGATTTTTGGTACCAGTTAAAGTTATATTTGCATATGTGTGTTTGTATTTTTTTTGTATAAAGGCACGCATAAGGATTTTTTGGTTTTAAACTGTTAACATCTAATATGCAGAATGTTTCAAAGACCAGTCTTCAGTATAGAAAGCTCAGGTGTCATTCAACATTTTCTTTGAAGGTGTGAATATTACAAAACCTTCAGTTGTTTCTGCTTGATTGTCTCACTTTGTTGTTGACTGAACGAAAGTATTTCACTAATCTCAAGACTTGAGAGTAAGGATCTTCACCTTAATTCTTCTCTGAGACTGTTACCCACTTTTTGTCCTGCTCTCATAAGACTCATTGTTAAAGTTACTCGAGGGTGGCTTTGTTTCTGCCCTGGATGTATATTAATGACTGTCAGACACAGAAAGAGTTAAATTGTCCTAAAAGATACTAGAACATAGAAGCAGTTAGGATAAGAGGTGTTCATCCTCTCTCTTTCTCTCCCCTCGTCTTCATCAGCCAGTGCAAAGCATGCTCTTGTCTTATATGACATGACCATGACTGCACAGTCCTCTACATCCTTTGATGATCTTCAACATCATCATTATCCTCTTTTCATTTTGTTAGAAAAGATCTGGCAACCTCCCCTCTGCCCTGAAAATTATGAATTATAATCACATTTAAAGGGGAAGTGTTAATTATGTGCATTTGAATAAGGTCATTCTTTTCAGTATATTCATTTTCTTTACAAGAGACTTGCTAAATATTTTATATTTATTATTTCTGCACCTTCACCTAATTGCAAAATTATAGGAACTTCTGAGAACAATGATGAGATGATAATGAGATCTATAAGAGATTATGACGACTAAAGTTCTCATGCGGAAATACAATGAAATGCTCAGTGAAAATCACTGCAGTTTGAGGAGATGGAGAGAACATAGGAACACATAGCCCACTGCCCTTTTTCTCCAGGCAAACCACCCTCCCTCAGATGGTAGTTTTTAAAGGAAGAGTAAAGAGTTATCCAAATTACAGATTGGTTTGAAAGAGCCTTATTCAACTGGCATTGTGCAGAGGGGGTTGGACTAGATGACCTCCAGAGGTCCCTCCCAACCTGAACTATTCTATGATTCTATTGAAATGCTAACTCCACACAGGGAAAATTTGGATTCTTCAGTAAGAGTTTTTTACCAGTGTCTTGAGGCTGGTTTCTACAACTTTATTTAGCTTTGATAATACCTTTCATACTGCTTTTGTAATTACCTTAAAACTATATGCCATTCTTGTCTAATACCCACACTAATCTGTGTAATACTAAATAAGAAGGCATGAGAAATCTGTATTCATAAATTTTTCAAGCCCTTTTCCAATGTCCCAGTGTTCAAGAATATGTCCTGTGTGAAATAACCTAAATCAACAACTGCCTTTCCTACTTAAAAAGATGTCTGACACCAAATAATTCTGCAAGAGCTTTTATTCTATGTCAGGTAAAATGGAGTGTGTGGTGTAAGCACCTTTCCCATCAATTCATATAGAACCCACTCAGCCTTGGGAAAACCTACAAAACTGGGTAGTCCTTGTAGGCTGCTTGGATGGTATAACATCTAAGAATAAGTAAATACTGGACCTTGAAACACACAGATTTCAGCAGGACACTTACTAAGAAAAAAAGTTCCTCACAATTCTTGATGCTATTTGATGTTCTGTAGTAGCATCAAGGAACTATTGTGAATGTGTAGTGTGGTTTGTAAAGTAGCACTGTAATCAGAGCAAAGGATTTGTCTTCTGCTTTTGATCATGGTCACACACACATATATATAAAATTAGGTATTACACTTCTTTCACTATTTGCTGGTTCCTTGGTTATTCAAATAGGAAATTACCAGCAATTCTGGGAGTTTTTTGCAACTTTTTTTTTATTTTTATGTAAATATGATATAAATATCTGTAGGTTTAATAATACTTAGGCAATATGTAGTAATGAGGTGAGAACTTTGGCACTTGTATAAAAAATTCAGCTTCTTTTCATTAAGTATCAGAGACTTAGTCCATATTTTTTGTTAGTTGATGCAGGTTGAATTGATCTTAGTGAAGCTATATTGATTTGCACTAGCTAAAAGTTTAACCTGGGATTCCCTGTATGTTTCAGTACAATTGTTTATGTGCATTATCTTTCATGCATAGTGGAATTAATGCTAGTTGGAATTTCTGAGGATTTAAATTGAATGGCCACTATATATTTTACGACTGGGTACAAAACTGTAGAGTCATGAATCATGGAATTACATTTGGAAGGGACCTCTGGAGATTGTCTGGTTCAACACCTTGCTCAAAGCAAGGTCAGCTGAAGGAGGTTGCTCAAGGCCATGTCCAGTTGGGTTTTGAATGTCTCCAAGGATGAAGGCTCTGCATCCTCTCTGGTTGTGTCCTTTCACTGGGGAGTGCAGACCTGGACACAGCATTCCAGACATTTCTTACCACTGATAAATACAGAGGAAGGATCCTAAGGAGAGCTCTGTGTATTTCTGCTGCTCTCACATACAGGGCAATTCCTCCTCCTTGTTTTTTTGGCTAGTCCTTCCTAAAAAACCTGTATCCATCCATTACCTGACAGCTGCAGACAGGTGTCTCCTGTCCATATCATTCAATGCCATTTGCTTGCCAGCCTATTCCAGTACTTTCTCATTTGCTATGGGTTTTCTTCTGCCTCCTCATTACTCATAATTTAATTCCTCAATAGTTTGGCCTCAGTCTATTAAAAAAGAAACTTTTCCCCCATGTGGTCAGATGGATCCTGTCTCTTGGTGGCAGACCTCCATTCTCAGAGAGGGTCCCATGCTTGTAAAATCAAAGTATCTCTTGTCAATACCAGCTGTGCAACTGATTTTTGACCCGCAGTATCTATGCGCTCCTCAGTTCCTTCCTTCTTACCATCAGAGTTGAAGAGAGCCACCCGGACCCGTTTATCTGCTTTTTAATTATTTATTATATATTTTTGAATTTGTTTAGTTTAGTACACATTGCACAATGAACAATTTGTAAGTACAGTGCCAACTTCTGTTTCCATCTGACAAGTAAGTAGCTGCTATGAACATGTTACAAATCCCCATGTTAAACTAATTTGTAGTTTGAGACCTATGCAGTAAAATAAAAATTAGGCTTTTTTTGTTGTGTACATTTTATTGTTTTATGATAGGACTTTGCCTCAGAGAGAGATGTGCATTCTTTTGTCAGGGGGGAACACTTCAAGCAATAATTGATTTCTCCTGAGCAAAACTTTCTAATGAATCTTTAATCAATTTCCTTGGTAGAGCGGCTTTATACTTAGAGGATTCTAGTGAAGGTGAATACTGCTTTTGAGTAAGCATCCAAGAGCTTTAGCTGAGAAGCAAAGTGTTAGCATCAAAATTCTGGAGAGGGGTTATGTATGTTGCACATACCACCCTACTTCTGATTTAAAGACCGTTTTATTTTCTATGTAGTTGCATGCACACAATACTTAGGGAATTGGTGAATGGACAAACCCATGACTCATCTGTATTTGGTTATGAAGCAGAAAGATGCCATGGTGTAGAGATGGGGAGAATAGTGATGCACCAACATACTGATGTTTTTTTCCAGCTGAGAGCAGATTGCATGTTTCTTTTTCCTCATGCCATTAGTTCAGTTGAGGAGGTCTGGACTTGGAGAGATGTGGAGCTTTGTCCTTTTTATACGTCTGAACTTCATATATGTAAGTGCTGTGATCTAAGTGTAAACTGTGATTATGAAGGAGAGCAGTTTTTCTTTTGAAAGATTTTGTATTACGTGTGTGTGATACTGATGGTTGGCCATGGTCTCCAGTACATTCCTAATTCAAGGACACTGGGATCTCAAATTCCAATGTACTTTTAGTATGTGTATATAGTATCCTGTTACACTTCTGCCATACACAAACCAAGTCAGGCTCCATTTCACTATCTTTGAATTGTGCACAGTCCTTAGATGAGTTAGGGAGTCAGGAAATATTGATGCTATATGCTCATATAGTTGAGAAAGTAGAGTAAAAGTAGAGTTTTGAGAACTTCTGGAAAAAACAGGTCAGTAGCTGCTTTGAAAATAAGTATCATTCTTCCCTTACAAATGAAATGTGACTAACAGACAAGATTGATCTTTCTGTCATGATTGTGTTTTGTTGCTGCTTTCTCTTCTCAATGGATGGGTTTTTTTCCCTCTCATATTAACAGTGACATTTTAGTGGAGGCTTAGGAAAAGATTCTTGTCCTGTTCATCTTAAATTGTCTTATTCCTTAATAACAATTTTTGAGATTGCAGGCTTTCATTCTTTTTGAATAGCCTATGCTTGAAAGAAAAAAGGAATACCTTTAGAAGTATATATATAAATATATGTATATACATACATAAAGGAATACACGGAAACAAAAAAGAAAAAATGTGAAAGCATAGCATTTATTTACTTCTTGCTGTCTGTGACTGCTGTACCATCAGGATAGATTCGCTTTCAGCTGGAACCTTCTAGAAGACTTTGATTAACAGGACACTAATAATTTTCCTTGAGCCACAGCACATACTGAGTGAAGATATGAAGGAAGGTGTCAATCCTGTGTGCCCTCAGGGCAGTTAGCACAGTTCTAAGGCAGAACTCATTTGTGCTGCAACTTACTGGCTATTTTCTCTCTTACAGATAGAACTATTTCATGTAACTAGTTGACAAAGAGTAAATTTGGTAGCATTTTGAAACTCTTGCTGTAATCTTTTCCTTTAAGGTGGCTTCACGGAACTTCTGAGGTGGTTGCTGAGTTTGAGTTTACTCCAAATAGTTCTTTAAAGTCATGATACTATAGGGTTAAGAAGTATAATTTTGGGAGTTCTCCAATGCCAGGAAAATTCAGAGTCTGTGAGCAAAATGAGCGTTAGATTTGTTTTTGTATCATGTTCTTCCATGTGGGAGAAAAAGAGGTTGATGGGAGAAGAAAGGGTATTTTCCTTCAAAATGCTATTTCTGTTCTAAGAACTTGCAAAGTGGAATCTTAACTATCCTGGTTTTGGTTGGAATAGAGTTAACTACTTCTTAGTATCTGTAACAGTGCTGTGTTTTGGATTTAGCCTGAGAATAATGTTGATAACACACTGATATCTTGGTTGTTGGTAAGTTGTGCTTATTCAGAATCAAGGACTTTTTAATTTCCCATGCTCTGCCATTGAGGAGCTGCACAAGAAGCTGTGAGGGAGCATGGCCAGGACAGCTGATCCAAAAGCCAAAGAGATATTCCATATCAGATGACATCATGCCCAGTGTATAAACTAGGGGAGTTACATGAAAAGGGCCAACAGCTACTCGGGAATGGCTGGGCGTTGGTCAGCAGGTGGGGAGGGGCTGTATTGTGCATCACTTGTTTTTTTCCTTGGGTTTTAATCCTCTCTCTGTCTCCTTTTCATGAAGTTACTGTTGTTGTAATGATGATAATAGTATTTTACCTCATTTCAGTCATCACATTAATTATTGATATAATCAATTAATATGTATTAAATGATTTATTGTTCTTCTCGCAACCCACGAGTTTTACCTTTTTCCAATTCTCCTCCCCATTGCACTGAAAGGAGGCAGAGGGAGAAAGCGAGTGCCTGTGTTGTACTCAGTTACTGGCTGGGGCTAACCATGAAAGTTAACACACATGTTTATTTAAATAAAGATTTACCATTTAATTACTTCATATTTTATTTCATAATCTTGGGTTTATTCTACACTTTGCCTTTATGGCACCAAACTTTTCTTTAATATGACAAAAAGCAGTCTGTCACATGACAACCAACTTCCATAAAAGGAAGACTGCAAAGCTGCAAGATAAAATCTGACTGTCAAGAAGTAAACTCATTATAACCCCTCATCAGCAACATTTTAAAGAAAACCAGAAAAATACTAAGATACTGCATTTTTACTTTTTTGTTATTTATATTTTGAGAATGGCAAAAAACTGAAAAATCTCTTGTAAGGGATGAATGCTACGCTGACACAGAGCCAAGAGAAAAGCTTTACAGTAGAAATTGTTCATTGACTCTGTGACTGCAAGTGTGGAAGAGCAGAAAGAATTAGATAACGTTAATTTAAGAAACAACAACAAAGCTAAGGCACAGGATTGGTGTATAAACAGCTTTAACTGTATGTATTCATTTCCAGTGGCTCTGAAAACAAATGGAAGATTACTGGGATGAGATTAACTGCAACAAATGCAAGGGAATGTATGAAGCAGTTAGAAAAGCTTTTTATAGTAGAGCAGTTAAATCTAGTTAATTGAGGTTGATTTTTGTTTTCATAATTACTTCCATTGTTTTACTGAACTCCTGCTGAATGTCTGACATAGTTTAGCTGTTGTGCCGTAATTAAAAAAATAAATATATAGAAACTGAATACTAATGTGATTAATGTTGTGTTACATGCTTTAATATATGTGCTGCTCATAGTGGTTGAGAGCTGCTTCAGGCTTAGCTGAGGAGATAATCTGTGATTTAAAACAAAGAAACCACTCTGGTAAGTTACTGTAGTTAATGGAAGCATTTGACTGGATGTGAAGGTAACAAAGGTCATTCTGTTCATATAAGAAGGTTATGAGTAAGGTCATGTTGTGAGAAGGTCATGAGTAAGTCTGCAATGAGAAACCCAAATTATTTGACTTCCTCTCTGTGACCCGCACATAGGTATTGTCGAAGCTAGTAGCCTTTTGTAGCACTGTTAGCAGTAGTCAGGGATGAGATGGCCTGAAGTTGCAGCGTAAATGTCTGTTGAACTGCTCCTGTGCAGCAGGTTTTATAAATCTTGAACTGGTGTATTGTAGAAGTATAGAGCATCTGACATATACAGCAAGACGTAACATGCATGATGTACACACGGGTAGCTTTTGTGGGTATTACTTGTTGAATCAGGTTTCTAAAATAAAATTATATGATGCTTTTGGAGCACAATTGAAGACTAAGGTAGAACAATGTCCTGCAATGCACGCACTTTTCTGTACCTGTCACAAGGGCAGAAAATCTGATTGTGTCTGGAGGAGTGTAGCTGAGACCATGTTTTAAACTGCAAACACAACTGTTCCCTTTCACTCTGGGACTACTTTTTATCTCCTTTGCTTTGAGATAAACCCAATAAAAATGGATAAAGTTGCAGATGCTCATTGTGGCTCAGTCTGATGTATCTGAAAATACTATCACTTGGAAACAGATAAAAAGGAGCCACAGGCTATTTTTTGATCAGAATATCACACCCAAATCCTGTGCTTAAATTGGCCAATTACTCCTTTATACTTTTTTTGTTTCTGATACGTTTCATGCTATGTGTTTCTGAGTAGAGGTGTTCAGTTGGCACAGCTGTTGAGACTGAAAACTATCAGGAGGAACACTGCATGGGTTTGTGTAAATGAAGAGAACCGTGTTACAGTGTTTGCTATTACTGAAAAGATGAATGTACGCAGCAATGTCACATCTGAAGTAGCTCCATTTTTAGCCTTTACCCTGAAACTGTTTTCTAATGCCTTTTATAGGCAGATGACAGTCTGATTCAGTAGGATTGTGGCTTGAAGAGCTGTGGATACTGTAGGAGGAGTCTGAAAGGCAGAGGCAACCTCATATGTCAGAAATGTGCTACCTTGTCTTGTGCTCAGCCCTTGCTCCAGCCAGCGTTGTCAATTTCTTTTCGTGCCAGATGTCAGTCTGGCACCTGTTGAATGGAAAGGAAAACCAAGTCAAAGAACTGATGTCTTCTTTCAATTTATTTTACCATGATATATTAGGTAAAATTTTTTCTGAGTAAAACCAGTGATGAATACATGATTGAGTGCACAGCACTTCCTTTAAGCTAAGCATCTTCATTGCCATTTATGGACCTTTTATATAATTGCTCGTGTAGGGACTGCATATGATGCATCATCTAATTTGGAAAAAACCACTCAGCAGGTGTGGTGATTTTATACACTAGAAATGAATATTTAAGACCCAGGGGAAGCTATTGACAACTTTGGGGAGGTGGGGAGATAGTAGAAGCTTCATTTAAAATAGTTTATGGCTCTTTTAAAGCACTATTAAAAGAAGTATCTCAACATTTCCTGGGGTGATTCATCACAAGCTGACTTGTCTGTTTAGGATTTTCCCAAATGTCTTTCTAGTTAGATAAAAGATGCACATGAATGTGCAAAATGATTTGGCTGTTTAGTCTGAATGATGACAGTTTGTAGAAAACTGAATTTGCCGCATTCCTATCTTTCCTTCATAGCTGAATTGGGAGTTCAAATGTTTCTCCTTGTACCTTTTTGATTTGTTAGGGTACTTTACATTCATAGGGCAGAAAAGCTGGATTCCATCCTCCATGTCAACCTGATCAGAAACTTATCTTGTGTGGATATTTAAAAGAATATATAGGAAAAATCAAATTATTTCTTACATATGCCACCCCAGGATGAATTAATCCACTACCAGCACTGTAAGCCCAGGCTTCAGAGTCTGGGTGTCATTACACCAAAAACTTGTATCAGTGCACTGTACCAGCAAGATATCAGAAAAATGAAGTATTGACTCTTACCTGTGGGTTTCACAGTATCATTGACAGGAGCAGTGTGCAGCCAGTGCATGTTGCATTACAAGATGTGACTATTTGCAAATGACTATGTTTGGGAGTTTATATTTTCAGAGGTTTGTTTTTTCTTGCACAGACTGACGTCAGTGGTGCATCCCATGGCGCTTAAGGAAAAAAAAAAAAAGAATTCCTATATGCTTATAAACACAGAAACCAGGGAAGTTATCAGTGGTTTTCAAGTAGGCATGTAAATGACTCTTTTCAGAGTAGTTGTACAAGATATGTGATATAAGGAAAAGAAATGAAATGTAATCATTAGCCAAATACAGTGCATAAAGATAAGAGTTCTCCACAATTTATCTACCAAATGTGTGTCTCTGTCTAACACAGAGTGACTCTAATACCACAGTTGTTAATATTAAGTCTGTCCACATATTTTGTGCGAAATCTCTGTGGTGAGGTATTCATTGCATTGAAAAGCTGACACAATGGAATACTTTTTGTGCTGTCTCTGGACAAATTATAGTCCATTTTATCAGTTCCAAGGTCAGAGTACTATCATGGCTCTTAAACCGTGGTGTAGTAAAGTGAGCTCTATTGAATGTTCAAGCAACAGCTGTAAGTTTGCCTGACTGCTGCAGCCAGGTATCTCCAGCATCAGAGGTTTCTGTCTGAACCCATTTCTCTTGTCTCCAGTTCTCATTTTTGCACTTTCACTGCAATATATGTGAAGTTTTAGCGCTCAGACATGCTTTCAAGACATACAGCAGCCATTATTAATACATCACTATAGAAATGCTTTCATTGTTTATTTTGGTTCTAGTGCTAATTTAAGCATGAGCCAAAGGGCACTGTTATTAGACATCATCTACTGCCAGAGTCTGTGTTTCTTTCCCTATCACTCTTGTAGACCAGTTCTACTTTTAGAATTGAAAAAACTTAAGCCTTTTCACACAAAACCTGAACTAGATTTGCATGAACTTAATACCTCTGTTTTCCTCTCCAACTTGTCTACTTGCTTTTCCAGAAAAAAAAACCAAAACCAAACAAAAAACAACCTGCAATCAATATGAAACATTATTTTTATGCCCTGCATGCCTGCACTGGTGTGGGAATATTCATTTTCCTATGAATAAAAATCATCATATTTTGTTATTTTGGCCTCTCTGAAATGCAGAACAATTATTTCAAATTAAGACCAAATTTATTTTTTTCCTAATAAAAACACTGTTACTCACCAGAATCCACTTCTTTTCTCATGGCATACAGTCTCAAGCTGCTGATATCTGCTTTGTGAATAACATTTCCTTGCCCATTTTGCACTTTCTCTTCTCCCCTTTTATACAGCAGTTCCTCAGGCTTGCTTTTTGATGAGCAAAGTAGATCATTTTAGTAACATCTCTCTACCCTCAAACTTTGCCTTTCCTTTTTCGGTTCACTCTCGAGTTCATGACCAGCTGTGCAGCCAGCTCATTGATTTGGTGTGTGACTTTTGCTCTTTGGGAGCAGGTGAAGAAATACAGGTGGCTTCCTCTTATCTGCTATGGGACCCCAGCACACGTAGGCATCAAAGAACCCAGAGTTTCTGTAGGGTAAAACAAGGGCAAAACCACAAATAAAGGTGATGTCTTGTGGTAAGATGGAGCTTAGTGTGTACTTAAGTGATATGATGTGTTTTATTGACTTCCTGTCTTACTCCAACTTCTAAAACTTGTTTTATTATTTAGGGGATAATTTTGAGAAGGGTACTACCTTGCAATTGCAGTAACCCTATTTTTAGCCTTGTTCTTTTAACTCTTTAGGAACACTGGCATAGTCTAATACTTTCTGTAGAGAGATTAGCTGTTGAAATATTTTTTTCTTTCCTTTTCAGGAAGTAATATGTGGGAGGCTGTGGACTATTTGCTTCCAACATAGGAACAACACTGGGTTGGGATTCTGCACTCCTGAGAGAATGCTGGGAATCTGCAGAGGGCGACGGAAATTCCTGGCTGCCTCTCTGACCGTCCTTTTTGTCCCAGCCATTACATGGATTTATCTGTTTGCTGGGAGTTTTGAAGGTAGGCAAGAAATAATGGCTGGGGAGGGGTGGTGGGCTGTTGAAAGATTTGTATCTGGGCAGACAAATGCAGATCATTGATTTTATTTAAGGAAATCTCATTTGGCTTGCATATGAAATAGTTCCCAAGGTACAGATTTCAACAAAAGTCCTTACTTACCATGTTCTCACTGCTGAGGACAAGTTAATTACTGGCCACAGCTATTTCATTTTCCACTCCTCTTTGAACTTTGAAAAAGTGCAACAAAAAAAACCCCCACTTTACTAATTTCATCTCCGTATTTTGTAATTTTTAAAAGTTGGTCTATCCTATGCCTTGTAAGTTATTACTTTTAATTAAAGGTAACATCTCATTTTAGACGTGCTGAACACAGAAAATCAGTGAATACCTATATGAAATTCCTTTATATAAAACTAGTTTGAACCACATCCCTGTGAGTGGCAGTGGGTTGCTATAGCTGGAATATCTTTGTGTTCCCTTCCTTCTTCAGGTGGAAATTCTCTTGTTTATAGGTACATTGACTTGCAGTTGTATAATGAGCACTGTTTATAAGGAGACTTGGAATAATCCCTACTTTGCCTTTTAAATGGCCTGATGCAGGTTTTTTTCTGGCCTTACAGAAGTTCAGCAGTAATACTTCAGTTAGGTGACATTCAAAGATTCTGGCTGTCCTTTTTTTTGTTACTTTGTTGCCTTTTTTATTTGTTTGTTTCATTTGTCGTGGAGATGGAGCATTTTGTTTGGCAATAGGTATGTTATTTTGGCAACAGTGAAAAAAACCTGTTCAGCCGATGTTTTTATCTTAGCACTAGGAAAGGTGTTTCAACCTTTTAAAAACTGTTCAGATTCTATTTTACAGTCAGATCATTTAAAAAAGGCATTGTCTAAAATGTCAAGCTTCTTTCATGCAACCTTGTCTGACGAATCTGTGCTCTGTATCGAAACAAAATGGGTTTCCAAGTTAAATTACAATTAAGAACATGTAAAGATTTTCAGTGTGTATTATGTGCACTTCTAAATTAGTTACATGACATGTACAAATGTTTGTGCAAATTTATTTGATTACTTAAAATTCTACCTTAATGTGCAGTAACACTGTGAGCTCATTCTGGAATGAAATACTTATGAGATTCATGTTAAATTGGAAATATAAGGGGACCTGGCTGCATACTTGAAAACTAATGATCTGGTAGGCAGAACAGTACTGATTTTGTTTGATTTTTAAAAGCTGAGCAAATGCAGGCCTCACCTTTTTCTTTTAGAAGAGTATTATGCTGCCTTGTGGTAATGACCATTTTAATTGTGTCCACAGTTGATAATGCCATGGTGTTTTAAATTCCTCTGTGTGTAGAATCCTTTGTTTTTACAGAGAACTCAATACAAATCTTGAAATTTGCTGCTACATGGTATTTGAAGTGACTTAAAGCTCTCAGTGTGAATTAATCTTAAATACTAACCAAGGAGTGAAGCCCATTACCTATTACAAAGCCTTGCTCTGGAAAAGGGCTAGAAATTACATGAAGTTAATAATTCTTTCAGTTACTTTCCTGTATCTGTTTTCTTTTTCTTTTTGGATGGGGCATTATTTAATCTTTGTTGATTAAAAGCTAAGGTCAGTTAGATATTTATTTAACCAAAGAATAGCTAGCATTTTCCTTAACTTGTAGATATTATGGGCAAAGAGTTAAAGCCATTTTGTTATTTTATGTAACTTCTTGTTTTGTTCTCCACAACGGTTCACACAATGTACTCATGTTTTGAGCTCTCTGTGGAGGTTGTAGTGAGGTGGGGGTGGCTTTCTTCTCCCAGGTAATAAGCAATATAAAAGAGGAAATGACATAAGTCGCACCAGGAAAGGGTTAGATTGGATATTAGGAAAAATTTCTTTGTGGAAAAGTTGACAAGCACTGGAACATTCTGCCCAGGAAAGTGGTTGAGTTAAACCCCTGGAGGTATTTAAAAGAGGTGTAGATGTGGCACTTAAGGACATGGTTTAGGGGTGGACATGGCAGTGCTGGGTGGATCGTTGGACTCGATGATCTTAGAGATCTTTTCCAATGTAAGCGATTGTATTATTCTACGATTCTATATGAGTAAAAATTGTTTCACAACTGCTTTATGCCTTGATTTGAAACCAACAGAAGTGGAGAGTTCTCTCTGTCTTCTGGCATTAATTTCTTTGGTTAATCACAGCTCTAGAAATTTTCAGTTCATCCAGTTTTAGATTTGAGTAAATGGTTCTTTTTAGGCTTTTCTCCACTAAATTAATCGTCAATATCTGGTATTGTCATAGACTCATTTTATTATTCAGTGTGTAAGGAGCCTCAGGAGTTTTCTCATTAAACTCCTGCTCAAATCAACATGGGTTTTTTTCTTACACCTTTATTCAGTTGTGTCTTGGAAACACCCAAGGAGAGAGACTAGGTGGTCTCCCTGAGCAACTTGTGTCACTGTTTGACTGTCCTCAGGTGGAAGAGTTTCTCCTTAAGAGTAGTTTGAAGCTCCCTTGCTTCAATTTATGTCTGATCTCACACATCCCCTCACCATGTATCATTGTGAAGAGTCTGGTTCTGTCTTCTTGTAACTTGCTTGTAGGTACTAGCATGCTGCTGCTAAGTCCCCCAGTGCCTTCTCTTTTTCAGGCTGAACAAGGCCAGGGCAAGCACTTCAGCTGCCGTACAACTTCATAGCCCTATTCTGAACTTCATGAATGCTGTTCTGTTTGTTTAGATATGGTCTAATGAGTTTCAAGGAAAGGGAAATGGTCACTTTCCTCAGCCTACTAGCTCTGTTCCTGTAGATTTTTAATGTTCTATACACCAGGACTACAGATTTTCCCCACCAGGACTAATCCACAGTCTGTGCCATTATGAGAGGGTTAGTTTTTGCTGGGCAAAGGGGTTTGTTCCTTCAGTCTGTCTAGATCCTCCTGGGTGGCACCCTTGCCTGTGAGTTTGACTGCAACTCCCAGAATAGGTGTCATTTGCAATCTTGGGTGTATTCGGGATGTGAGTGCTGAAAAGATTGAAAAGGTCCAGTTGCAGAACAGACACGAAGGAACTCCACATGTAACTGACTTCCAGACAGAGCATGAATGAGTAACCATCACTCTTTGAACCTAGCATTCCAGATAGCTTTTTACTTATATAGTTGTCCACCCATATAGACTTTAAAGTCCCAGATTGGATACAGGGGATGCTGTGCTTGAACTCAAGACAGATTGTATCAACTGGTCATCTCCTGTTCATAGTCATTTCATCACAGAAGGCAGTCAGGTTGGTCAACTGTGATTCACCTGTGGTGAATCCATGCTAATTATTGCTCCACAAGGCCTGGCTACGTTTCTGTTTGAAGATACGTACGCATAGTAGTCAAATCACCTCTTGGTCTAAGGAAAAAAGTTGGCCTAACTGAGTTGTCATAGCAAAAATTTTTGTGGTGGTTTTTGTTTGTTGTTGTTTATTCTTTTTTGGCTTTTTTCTTTGTATGTTTCAGAGCTCTAGACTGAAATGTTCTCTGTTGGGTATGATATCTGCAGTGCTGTGTGTGCCAATTATATGTTCTTGATATAATTAGGAATTACATTACTCATCCCTATGTTTGTATCTAAGAACTTAAGTTACTCATTTGCCATAGTATGGTAGCAGGATCACATTTAGAAACCCTTTAAAAGCTTTGTTAGTGAATCTCTAATATAAAATATGCCTTATTGCAGTCAGTTTCATGTTCTGCTTTTGAGACAGTTTGCAATTCCTTAAGACAGAATTTTGTTTTATTTTGAGTTTTGTTCTCTTGTCAGAGAGCACACGTCAGCCTGCTACTTCACAGTTGTCACTCAGACACTGCCAGTAAGACCATTCCCTTAGAATATTCACTGGCAGTGACGTTACCCAAGATGTGACAGCAATAGCTACTAAAGGCCTCATTAATCATGAATAAATGTCTATTAAGGTTTTGAACTAGAATATTAAACATGATACTGAATGTTGTGTAGCCTTTGAACATACCTGGTTACTGGTATTGTTTTTAATAATGCACAAAGACGGCATAATTTCAGTTATCAGTTACTTTGAATGAAAAAGCTAATTGTTCCAACATTCTTAGATTACATTCAAAAGGCAAAGTAATAGAGTAGGAAGGGTGGAGTGCATTTAAAACAGGGAAGAGGAAATAAATAATACCTGATGAATTTTCATTAGAAAGAAAATAGTAATTTCACTAACCATCAGTAGCTCCATAAATAGCTTAATTTTCCAAGCTTTATGCAGCACTTTCCTATCTCCTTTTTCATGAAGATCATGTAAAATAAAGATTTGGAACTGTAATTTGACCATGCTTTGTAGATTACTGATTCCTCAAAAAAAAAAAAAAAAAAAAAAAAGAAAAAAGGTCTGCTGTGGCTCTGCAGCCTCAGCAGATTTCCAGTCACTTCCAGGGACTGACAGGATGAAAATACACTTGAGTCTCTGTGTGGTGGATCCACTTGAGGTTGAAAGCCCTAAAGTATGTGTGTAGGGCTCCTGTGTAGAACGTATTTCACAGGAAAGGAAGAGCTGGTGATGTTAGCTTTAAGCTGAAAAATGGAGAAGTTGTGTGAGATCATACAGGGAATCTGTGAGAGAGCACTTGACTGTTTTATTTTAACTGCCCGGGTAACATTTTAAAAAATAGCGCCTGCCTTCCTTTCTGGGACTTGCTTTCCTTGATTGTCCTCTTTTCACTCCAGTGTTGGGTGACTATCATTCTCTGACAATTCATTTTAGTCAAAGTCATCTGTAGAGATATGATTGAAGCCAGAGTTGGGCAAACACCTCATCAAATACAATAAAATAAATTGAAGGAAGGCTGCAAATACTCATCTTAGTATTTAAATGGATTCACTTTGATGCTGTTCACACTCTTTTTGAGTATGTTTCCATAAATATTCTAGTGAATATGTTAATTGGGAAGACTGTCTACAGAAACAATGAATATCCAGTTTTAATATTCATGGGAAGTAGATTTTGAAATCATATTTGTGAATACTTGAATCAGAAAACTGATTCTGGGAATTCAGCTTTATCCAGTTAAGTGCCAAAAGTTTATCTCATGTTCTATGTGCATGATGAAAATTGCCTGAATTTTTAATGCTTGCAATAAGTTAGTCATAGGAAGAGGCAAACAAATAATTAATTACTAAAATGTCTATCAGACACTTGCAACTGATGAACAGACATCAGAAAATAATCCCTTCTCAGACAGTGTAATCAGAAAGGAGCAAAAACTAGAATTGCTTTTTTTATTACGTTTCATTTCAATTGGCCTGAATTTTATCTGGTATGTGTCTCAACAGGATTAAACAAGAAAACTTAATCCAGTGTCCTTTTAAAATAGAAGCTTCAACCTCTGTGTTGATCCTGTCTTTTTAATAAAGTTATGAGAAAAGAAGTCCTGAAAGAGTGCCTCTGTATATAGTAAGGGTGTTACTGTGATGGGTACCTGCGCAGGTTTACAGGAGGTGTGTTTTAATTAAAATTTGCTATCTTCAGTTAAGATAGCAACTCCTTCATATCCATTCTGGAGTAAATGATAGTGGTCTACTCCTCTCTTCTCTGTTTTGTTTTGTTTTTTGTTTTTTTTTTTTTTTTTTTTAAGGAGGTAGAAAATTGTCTCTTAAGCACTTTTATCTCTACTGCAATCACTGTACCTACTTAAATATGTTTAGGGAGCCTACAAGGATAAAATCCATCACGATAGTAAATACCTCAGGCTTATGTGAAATTTTGTTGCTTTATCTTGGGAAACTTGCCCTTCTATGAAACCCGTGTGATTTGAAGAATACTGAGATATCTGGTTGAAGGACTGGAAGGTCCATGCTATGAAAGCTGAATCTTGTTCTCTGCTCATCTTTTTTAACCTAGAAGTCAGTGTTCCCGCATTTATTTTGTTTTACAGACTTGAGAAGCCTTACCTCGTCATCTAGGAAAATAATAAGTGAATATGAAAAAATAAAGACTTTTACTCCCAATTGCATAAATAAGGAGTCTGCTTTTGAGCAGCGACAGGAAATTTGAAGTAGTTTCTGTACCAAACAAGAATAACCTTAAGCCAAGAATGTCAGCCAAAATGCAACTTGTTCATGAGAAGCTTTTGGAAGTCAAATTGTGGAGTTAGTGAGGAGCATGGTTTTTTTTTTTCCTTCTCAACCACTCTTTCAATTAAACTAAATACTTAAAATGCCGCAATACCATTTTGTCGTTAAATAATGAGGTGTGCTCTAGCTCAGTACCTAAATGCTGAGGTCAGTGGTGTTTCTTCTTTAGCTTGCCAGGAGTTTACATCCTTAAACCAATAACCTATCATCTCAGGAAAAGCCATGAATGTTGCAAGAGCCACTCCTTTTGTCAGTGTGCCGTGCCAAATGAAAGCAAGTCCGCATTGCTTTTTTTGAACTCCAGTACAGGGGGACACACATTCTCTTTTGACACTCATCATTTTAAGTACATGCTTATTCTTCAAAAAAAATAAAGGAAGCTGTAGGGTTGCCTGCTTTCCTCTCTATGAAATCTCTTGATTGGGTGGAATGTTTCTTTGTTTCTAAACACCAGTTTTCTCTTGGCTTTCCTTTTTTCAGTCGGCTCTTAATTTGTCATTTCTGGAGGAAACATAAAGGTCAGAATGAAAAGGAATTCTTTAAGCAAGAGTAAGGGACCAGCTTCTTTGGAACAGCAGCTTATCCTGAATATAATCTGTAGGATTTCTCAAGATTTTTGTTTCATCTTTGTCTTCCTCATTCTTTGAACAAACTTTTGGGAAAAATGCTGTCTATAAAAGTTGTGTTACACAAATGTGAGCAAATTTCTCCCAAGAAGAAGAGACATCTGGATGCCCAAATTCTGTTAGGGCGGCATGGAAGACTAACAGGAGGAAAGCTATTGCCTGATTATTCCTCCTTCTTTGTTTCAAAGATAGGTATTTACTGACTTTGTAGTCAAAACATGTTTTTCTGTAGAAAACCAGAAAAGCAAGATGAGCTTAAATGTCTTGTTGAAAAAAAAAAAAAGGGGGGGGGAAAAAATCCTAAACAAACAAACCGAACCCAAAACAAACCCCAAGAAATAGTGCTTGGCTTTTTGAAACAAAATGTGCAGTATAAGTACACCAGAACTCCTTTGAGTGCTGGAACTAATGTAGCCTGACTTGCTGTGATTGATGTCATGCAGCTGATTGATGTTGAAGTTGCTTTTCCTACAATTAGGGCATTTATAAAATCTAGCTCCCATATGGATCTCCTGGTACCTAAATAAATCTTGAGCTCATGCTGCAGTGTATTTCTCTTTGTTAGAATTTAGAGCATCTCTCTCTCTCTCTCTCTCTCTCTCTCTCTCTCTCTCTCTCTCTCTCTCTCTGTGTTCCTGGCAACTGTAGAAGCTTCATTACCTCTGACTTCTTTCCCTCTAACAAAGTAATTTGAAATTAATCAATGAGTTTTGGGGGCAAACAGACAAACAGGTCAAGAAATGCATACGCATAGGATGAAAAAATACCCAAAATAAAGATTTTATTTTTTTTTAAAGGGTTGAAATAAAAATTTAGGTTTTTTATTCTCAGAACAATTAACTTAGGCTGTTTGATTTTTGTGGAGTTTTTGTGTATTAAATTTGTGGGGGTTTCTTCATATCAGGAAAAAGTCAAACTCTTTCTTGTTAGACAGCAAACTGAATCTGTAGTGCCTTCCAGTACTTTTGAAACTTACATTTTGAATATTTATTTAAATGTATATAATACCAGCAGGAGGAGTCAAGGTAAAATTAAACTCAAAGAAGTAATTCAAATTCATTCTGTTTGGTCATTTTATGTCCTGCAGATAATGTTCTGGCATGGTTTAGGAAAAGGAACTGAGTGAGAAGGTTAATATTGGAGGGATGTGGTTTAGGTATGCTTGACTTAAGAACACCAGTATCTTCAACACATCTCTTTCATTCCCTCCTTACCCTTTTCAAACATTTTTCAGCCATGATAGCAATTGAATTGTTCAGCTGAGTTGTTCTCTTGCGTTGCTTTGCAGTTCTTGTTTTTAGACTTGAAAGAGGTTTGGGTTTTTTTAATGTATCTCAATATCCTTGAGCAATTGTGTGAAATGCACTGCTAATGTCAAAAACATGGGCTGACAGCAGTCATCCTGGTTCACTCAACTTTGTAGATACCAACAATGAGAGGAAAAGTTGATGACCTGGAGACTGATACATTTTTAGCCTGAGAGTCTCTTCCAGTTTGACCACGTTCAAGCCATTTGAGCTATCCTGCTGTAATAATTTTTTCTAATATGTGGCATGACTGTCCTTCTCTATAGTTCTGTGAAACAGTCAAATTTCAGGATGTAAACTTTTTTTTAATAATTTATAATTCTTTCAAATTCTGTTTACCTTTGAAATTGCTAAATGTCAGAGTTTGCAGAGATCAGTAATTAGGAGGGGAGAACTGAAAGTACTGAAGTTAAAATTATAAAAAAAACCCCATAGAATCACCACATTTTCCTAAGTTAAATCCACAGTCCAAAGGAGAATGTGCTTCTGTTTGGTATATTTACTTAAATAAAAATATAAGCCTAGTAAAAATATTTTACTGTCTAGATAAAATGTTCCCTTTTGAAATGAGATGCTTTTTTCAGTGAACTTGTAATAATAGGTCTATACCCATTCTAAAGAAGAGGTCTGTGATCTGTTCTCTGCTTACTGCTTCCTGAGTTCTCTAGATGCCCAGTGAAATCACCGTCACCAATGGATGCTTTCAAACGCCTGGAGTAGCTTACAGACTTGGACTTATTAATCTTGAATTGAAAACCAAAAGTGTGTATTTGCAAAATAAACTGAAAGTGTGATGGTAGTACAGCCAGACGTACATGCTTGGCTGTAATTGACCAAGCACAGGTATTTTTAGGGGTAGAAGAAGCCTGGGGAGCTTGTGCACTCTTTTCTAGTCAGTGAAACGTGGCCCCTACATCTTCAAAGTGATTGTTTTTCTTCCTAAGCAGATTAAAACCAGTGCAATTTTGGCTGTTGGTGCTACAATAGCACCTTCATTTGGCTCTCTAGGCACAGGATTGAGGTTGTCATGGTGTAGTTTAATATCAAAGAATGTTGCATACCATTCATGTAATTTATAGAGGATTATTCCTGGAGCTGAAATAAAGCCATAGCTAATAAGATAGAATTATTCTTATATGCTGGGAAGCACTTGAAGAAATTGCTGGAATAAAATATATCAAAGAGCTATCTGTTTATTGTGTGATTAAGTGGAAAAAAAAAATCCAAAAGTAGTTGTGTTTCTCCCCACTGTTTTCTTCCTTTCTAATTTTTCCTATTTTATCATTCATCTTTCCTTGTTTACATGTCACTGCTTCTCTCTTAGAGTTGTTGCAGTGGAATTTGTGTTTCAAAATGGACCTGGCAAGCAAACCTGTAGATTCTTCTCAAAAATGACACAGAACAGTTACTGATGTTTTACTGGCTTCTGAAGTTTTGTGGATCTTTACCGTCAAGTGACTGTTACCAATCACTGTCTCTAACACCTTGCATAGTGCAGGCTGTGTTATATGGTAGAGTTGATAGAATAATGCTGGCTGGTAATTCCTGCATCTGACCCTTGTGTTCTAAATACACCAGGACTTTTCTTCTAGCCAGATTTCTGAACTGATTTTAAAGGTGGTGGAGGATTCTAGCACGTCTCAATAAATTATTCCACCTTGTTAAAAAATATATGCTTTAATCCTTGTTCATATATTTATGGCTTCAAGGTAGGAACTGAAAAATGAGAAATAGATGAGGAAGAAAAAAAGTATCATTTTAACAGTTTCAGTTTCATGTAAAATAAGTGATCATGATTATGAGATATTGCAGTACATAAAGTGCACTGCAAGAAATATCACCTTGAGAACTGTAGATGAGAATGCTACAGTGCTGCAGTTATGGCAGCATATAGCTGTTTAAAAACAGAGATAAATTTATAGGATAATTGCTAACCTTCCCAGAGCTAGTAGAAACTAGTTATTAGAATGATCAATTGCCATCCTAGTCCAGAAAAACTAATACCCCAAACAGAATATTTGTTTTGGGCTCTAGGTTACTGTACCTTCCCAGTTGTGAAAAATAACCCTTCAGAAAGGATCAAATCACAGTTTCAGCTGCACGTTAAGAATCTTTATTACATTTAAGAAAAAATATTTATTTGAGCACTAATTTGGTAACCAATTATTCATGAGATCAAGGCCTATAAACTTATATTTTATCAATATTGTTATCTTGATTCTGTAAATAAGTGTTTACAATTTACAGCATTAACAAATGGAAGATTTCTTAACCATTTTTTTCATGCCATTAAGGCATTCAGCATTCGAGAATTGTATTGACTAATACCACCATGTTATGACTGATTGGTGTTTGTAAATATATATACGTAGGGTTTATTTTAGAACAATTTGATTGCAGTGGAAAGAAGGTATGTAGCCCTTTTTGGTTATTCTTATCCTTAGGAATATAACAATATAAAAGTAGAGAGATCGCTTAAGAAAGTATATAAGAAAAAGAAAGAAAGAGTAGGCAGCAGCCTATGGATCCAGCTACGAGGTTTGATTGTTGCGATTGCAATGCCCGTTGGTCAAAGTGATGGTCACAGTCTTGATCCATCAGAGGTGGGGGAAGCCAATGAAGCACAAAGTCCAATGGGTTAATATACCCTTAGGTTCAGGTGGAATGCCCAGGCACCTCCCTTGAGGGGGGGAACTTGTGCAGTCTAATGCAACACTGCGGGTCTCTTCCAGCACTGGATCTTGTGCAGTCCTGGGGTGGAAGGCCCCAGAAATGAGTCTGGGAGCACTTCGGGGTTCTTTGATGGTTTATGACACCTGCCTTTCCTGTCAGTGTGGTTGAGCCAGCCATGCCCTATCAGAAGGCATGAATACCTTCAGGTCTGTGTTGGGATGTCCCGATATCTCCCCGGGAGAGTTTTCACAGCTGAGTCAGTTGTGTGAGAGAGAACATGAGCATGCAAAAAAACACACTATCCCACTTCCACAGGGTCTGCTTCTCATTAGCCTTCTTCCTTACCTGTCTCAAAACCCAGCTTGTAGCCTCTGGTGGTTGTGCACACTCTCTCTGTCTTATGCAGAGCAGAGGTTTTGCCACCGCACACAAAAAACTCTCTCCCTTCCTTATAGTGGGAGGTGGTGGGTGCAAACCTGGCCACAGCAAAGCACCCTGCTGCGTTTGCAAATGGTCTGTTGCTTGAGTCATTAACCATTAACATTTCAGTCTCTCACACGCTGCTTTAATGTTCACAATCGCTAAGTTTCATGCCAGTCATTGGATTTAATTTAACCTAACTTTGATTTTGCTTGTTAACTTCAGCAGGAATAATGTTTTTGGATGAATGGGTGCTATAAAAGTATGCTTTTTATTCTCTACTAATCACACTGTTGTAATGTGTATCTCAAGGGATCTATACTGACTTTAGCAGAGGATTCTTTTGGTCTGAGAATGTAATACACATAGAGTGTTTTTTAGGAGTATTAACTATAATGGATTTAGCTATTTCACCTCTTGCTTCATTGCATTATAAACCCAAGGGTTTAAGGTAAAAATCTCAACAGAGAGGTTACATTTTGTGGAATATTCTTATAGGAGCCAAGTTTAAAAATCCATCTGCACAGCTACACATAATTATTGGTTTCCAAGGAACTCCAGCTAACTCTCTTCAAAGCTTTGCCAATATACACAGAGGTAAGTAAGTCTGAAAATAACAATTATCTAACTTATTTGAGTTGGTTGAAGGTATTAGTTGCTTGTTCATGTACACTTGAATGGAGATGTGATGAATTAAGTGGTCTTTCCTGTAGAATGTAAATGCCTTTAACCAAACAACTGAAACCTACTATTTATCTCCTTGAAATTGTACAACACTGTTTGCCCAAGAGCTGCCTCATAGTAACCTGACTCCAGAGTTGCTGATGGTGACTCTCAGCTTCATTGTGAGTTTTTTTCCTTTAGGAGATTTAAGAGCAAAACGTACCTCAGTTATTTCCGTTCTTTTTCCTCCCACAAATTTTAAATATCCACATATGCCCCCTTTCTCTTCAGCTACTATACTTGCACCTCTGTGATTTGATATTAATAGCAAAGATTAAGCAGTTTCAGCTCATCAGAGAAGAGATATTAATCATCATCAGGCCCAATGAGAAGTTTAATTTTTTGCTTCTCTTTTTTCACTGAGCTCTGGTGGATGTCAGTTGCACTGATGTCTGTGGGACATATATTAATCTGCTTCCAAAGATGCATTTCAGTGGTTTCTTTCCTTTTATTTCCTCTGTCAGTCTCAGTGAGTTCCATCATTGCAGGCTTTAATTGAAGGCCACTGTCAAGAGATGGAGAGAAAAACATTACTTCTTGAACAAAGCTGCTTCAGGGACTCATGGTTTTTATTGTATTCAGGAAGAAGATGGGTTAAATCAAGATACTGAAAACTGGGGGAATTGTTTTGGTATGTGACTCACTACCTGTTCCCTTGAAAAATTCCATATCCTCCTTGTCCCCAGCTTCTGTATGTGTGCATTTATTTATTTGTGCCTCAGAAGTGTGGTTAGATTTGCAGTGCAATAAGGATGTGGAGCACAGTGGATCAGGGGATGACAAGAAAGAATCCACACAGAAGACTTCATAAATTACACCCGTGCAGTTTTACCGGTCATTGTCACAGATAACATTATTGCAGCGTAGGAATGTCTTTTGCCAGCTCGGTTAAAACAGCTTCCAAAATGACATATGTACCAATAAAAGCAGTCATGTGAGATATTATCCTAGTTGACTTAGCAATAGCTGTTTTAAATGACACATCTCTTAGACTGGCACAGACTTACCTTACAGAGAGGCCCTAAACTCGACAAAATTATTTTCTGAGATTATGCTGCTACTGTCACCTGGTAGCTACAGTCAGGCAGTGAAGAACTGTCTGTATAGGTGCTAATGTCCAATCTTCATATTCCACCTATTCCAAGGGCTTTGCTGGCTTTTAAGTAGTTTTAAAAACAGTAACTCTCCATTAGGAGCCAGCAGGAAGTTACAATTTTTTAAGTCACAGAAGAAAAATCAGACTAAGACAAAGCAACATGTGGAGCTCAAAAGAAAAATCGTCTTCTGTATGTGTCAGATAGACTTCATGTATTAATAAATTTGTTGGTTGAACAGTGAGATTGCTGATTAATTTGAACAGCAGATGCTGTGAAAGAACTTAAGTAGCATTTTAAGCAGTTCATAATTGTGAATGCTCTCCTTCTTGCATTACTGGCTCCGAGTGCCTGATTTTTAGTCAGCATTTCTCCCATTTGAAAAACAGGCCCTTTCAAATTCGAAGAGGCTCAAGTCGAGCACCCAAGAAGTTTAATCCAGAATCTCTCATTACTTTTTAAAATCTCTGTAGAAAAGACAGCTCAGCTGCCCAGCCTGGTACTTCTCTGTACTGGGGAGATTGATTTATTCCATCTTGCCAAGAAGACTCATGTATAGCTGCATTATTTTAGCTTCCAAAAAGGCCTTTATCTGCATTGCTCACTTGGGATAAGCCTTGGAACTGCAGCAGACCTCTAGGTTTTCTAGTCACAGAAACATTCTAAGCTATATTAGAAATGGCCCTTTAAAAAGAACTTTCTTTTGCTAATAATATACATTTTTCCACCTTGGGGTCTAAAGCCACAGTAGGCCAGTAAATCCAGACATTAGGAAAAATGACACATTGCAATTGCTAGTGTTCAAGACAGGGCACAACCCTCTCTGCCAGCAAAGCTACAACAAATAGTACTGGTTTTCTTCATTTGGCATGATAATTTACTTTGCAGGTGGATTCAGAAGATCCAGATCTAGAATAATGTTGTCAACTTGAAGCAAAACATAATGGTAATTTTTCTGGAAAAAGAATGTTTACAGCAGTCTGCAATCAATGAACATATCTGATGTGCAGAGGAAGATGAGATATGTAATTTCCTGTATATTTTTATTAAGGGTACGGTATTGCCCATGCAAACAAATTATTTGGAAGAACATTTGCATATTTAAATAGACTTATTTTTTAATAGCTAAATGGTTGTTTATCTTATATATCCAGCGTTACATTAGAAGGATTAGGAAGATCTTATATTATTTGAATATTGTTTAGAAATATTCGACCAAGGTCCTGGCACTTGTCATAGTTTGACTGCACATAAATAATGGGAAAATCTGAGCCATTTCCAAATGAAGGACGTTTTTATACTAATTATCATTTGATTGCACAAAAGTAACATACTTGATGTAGCAGCTGTGGTGGAATAGAGACTCTGCTTAGAGGCAGACAAGTAATGGAAGGCTTCTACTAGTGGAAAGATTATCTGTGGTGCTTTTATGTGGTGCTTGTTCAAAGAACCAGATTTTCAGCCAGAGCAAGAATTGCAAAAAGAGTTGTTTAGGGTTGGAAACTGTTTTTAGTGTGTCTCACAGAAGAGATGTTCTAATGGTGTGGTGAAAACTGAGAATGTGAGAGTTTAATTAGAGATGGAGAAACTAATGAATGAAAGTGAGGAAAGAACAGTGCTCAGGTGTTACTGTCGCTTGTCATAAACAATTTCTTGGTAGGAAGCTGAATGGACTACTTGTGATTTGGCTTTTTTTGTAATAATCCATGCAGGGAGAGAAGACAAAGGAAAAGGTATGCATGCATTGCAAGTAGTGGGATGTAAAAAAGGTGGATTCATATGGAAAAGAGAGGGTATTATCTTGAGGAGCCAGGAAGACGCTGAGTTCTGTTATGAAAGCATCATTTGCAATATTACCAAAAGCAGCCTCACTGTGCTGTACACTAACCTTGTTGTATTTGAGCATCATGAACGTGTGAAAGGATTCAGCATCATGAAAATGTTCAAGTTGTTATCCATTCCAAATTATTCTTTTAGGTTTCAGTACTTTGAAATTATAGGGAATTCTATGTGAAATCTATTCTAAACGTGAAAATTACTGTCAAACTTGTAAATTGATGATTGATATTTAGTAGTCATCAGGTGTTTGTGGATTTATCTCAATCAGTGTTTTAAAGTTGTAGGAAATAATTACAAATTTTTAGGAGAGGATTTGCTGTTACAAGGAATATAGAAAACCTTATTTGGTCCTCTCAAGAGCAAATACAACATTAAATGAGCAATATATTGAAGAGAAAGAGGAAAGTGATTCTGTAAATGCAGCATTTTTGGTGATGGCTGATGGTGCAAGGATTATTTAAGACTGTTTTAAATCTCTCTAGACCTCCTAGCACTTTTTATTATCAATCTAGCTCAAGAACAGAGGCTTTACATTGTCAACCCTCCAGTAAGACAACTGGTGGTTATGTGGTTAAAATAATATGAAGAATAGAATAACTCAAAGGCAGTCACTACAGCTTGATAAGGAAGTCATATTCTGCCTGTTTGCTCTAATCAACAATTTCAGTGTATCACAAAAACCTTAAGAAATAATTGCAACACTTAAGTTTTGGTTGTTTTCTATGCATGTATTAAAGGAGAAGTATGCCTCTGGATACTGAAACAGAAGACAAGTTAAGAGACTGAACTGAAAGAGTCAAGATGGCTCATTGAAAAAGAACTTGAGATAACGGCTATGAGATTTCAGACTATGGGCAAAACTGCATTCCTGCTTAATTATTGATTATTTGTCTCCAAAGGAAACAGCAGAATGTTGTTACCAAGTTGATGGTGATGTTAGCTAAGGATATGGCAGAAAAAAGTAAACAAGAAGTCCTTTACGTAGTAAAAATAGCGTAAAACAAATCAGAACTTCACATAAGCAGTAATGCAAGATGTTTGAACTACTATTTCTGGAGATGTTTGTTGCCAAAGAAGTGTATCTTAGTATTGTCCTAAAGCATATGGGGGAAGGTCAAACCTCTTCCCTAGCTGTTTAAAGAGAGGAAGATTGATAAACAGTAAAATTCTCAGGAAAAGAAGGACTGCACATTTATATTCAATGCTTCAAGATGACAAGACTTTTCATTGCATACATAAGTGGATTTGATCAGAACATAAGTTACAGCCTGAAATTGCAGCAATGGGAGATTTTAGGTAGAATTTGACTGGAGGAAAAGCAGCTCTAAACAGAAGGAGTGTGAAGTGTCCTAATAGATTGTGAACAGTAGTTATGGAATCTCCACCACAGATTTTTTTAAAGCTGGGCAGTACAATGGCAAATTAAGTTCAGTGTTGGTAAGTATAAAGTAAGGTACCTTGGGAAAGAATAATCTTAATACACTATTGTGGACTCCTAGGTGATCATCACATCTCTGGAACTAAATCTTCATTTCTAGGAAAGCTGAATTGGATACTGGAGGACAATAGGTAACTTATATGTGCCAATAGCCGTGGGCAAAATTTGATAGACCTTGCTAGTTCTTAGAATGGAAGATTGTATTTTTCCTTTACCAAATTGAGAGCTTGCTAAATACGCAAGATAGGGCAGAGCTTTTCACATGAGCAGAAGCTGTTAATACAAAGACAAATGTTTTTTTTTATCAGATCAACAATACATTTAGGATGGAAATGGGAGTAAAATATCTGTTCATCAGTTCAGTATACTTCTGGCACAGTCTCTCAGTGGGATTAATGAAATGCAAAAAGCTCCCACTAGTTTTAATACAAAACTCAAGCTGTTTAAGAAAGGGCTTATATGATATTTCAGTCTGGGACCACTGGGCCTTAGCTCAATAACTGAAAAGGTCCCTTCTAATCCTGTGTGGTATCTTTGCAAATATATTCCCTATTTGCTTCATGGAGCTTTCTTGGGTTCCACTGAATAGGCAATAAATAATCTCCTTTGCTAGAGAAGGTGTATTATTTGGAGATTATGACTTGGCTTCTTCATGGTTTTAAAACACCATTTTTAAGGATTAAAGCAGCAGCAGAGCTGATTATTTAGTAGTTATTACTTGATGAGGTAATGACACTTGCCTTATTTCCTAAGTACTTTTTGATCCACTGATGAAAAACACTCTATAGGCTAGGCAATATTATTGTTAACAATAATGGAGTGTTGGGGTCTAATTAGTCACACCAGCCTTTTTAGGCAAAGGAAAAGAAGTGTTGATGGAGAAAAAGGAATGCTGTTAAGCTTTAGGAATGCTTCTTTTGAGTGACAGTTTCACTGTGCAACTTGAACTACTCAAAGCACTTGTGTGCACTTGTGTGGGAAAGCAGATTTCTTTCAAAATGAGTGGTTCAGAGTTTCTGGTATGTGTGGTAGCAGTGGGGCTGCAGGGGTTGCTTTGCTTATGTCCAACAGAGCCAATGCCAGCGGGCTCCAAGATGAACCTCTCACTGGCCAAGGCCAAGCCCATCAGTGACAGTGGTTAGCACCTCTGGGATAACAGAGTTAAGAAGCAGGAAAAAAACAGGAATAGAAACAGCAGCTGGAGAGAGGACAGATAAAAAGTGAGAGGAACAATTCTGCAGACACAGGTCAGTGGAGAAGGAGTAGGAGGCAGTGCTCCAGGTACCTGAGCAAGATTCCCCTGCAGCCTGTGGTGAGACAGGCTATCCATCTGCAGCCCGTGGAGGTCCCATATTCCAGCGGATCAACACTCCCACCAAACTTGGTGCCATCTGCAAACTGGCTGAGGGTGCCCTTGATCCCCTCGTCCGGGTTGTCTGTGACAACATTAAACAGCACTGTCCCCAGTACTGAGCCCTGGGGAACACCACGCATAACCAGCTGCCAGATGGATGTAACTGTTCACCACCACTCTCTGGGCCCAGCATCCCAATGATCTGCTCCATGACCTTCCCCAGCACCAAGGTCAGGTTGACAGTCCTATAGTTCCCCATATCCTCCTTCTGACCCTTCTTGTAGATGAGTGTCGCATTTGCTAACCTGCAGTCCTCTGGGACCTCACTGGTGAGCCAGGATGGCTGGTCAGTGATCGAAAGCAGCTTGGCAAGCCCTGCGGCCAGCTCCCTCAGCACCCTTGTGTGAATCCCATCCATCAAGATGACAACAAAAGATGTTACTACAAATACATCTGCAATAAAGGAGGGCTGAGGAGAGTCTCCATGCTTTATTGAATGCAGGAGGAAACATAGTGACAAAGGATGAGGAAAAGGCAGAGGTATTTAATGCCATCTTTCTCTCAGTCTTCAGTAGGAGGACCAGTTGTTCTCAGAGTACCCAGCATCCTGAGCTGGAAGATAGATGGGGAGCGGAATGAAACACCCATAATCTGTGAGGAAATTCTTAGCAACATGCTATGCCCTTTATTACTTACGATATATTCTGCATGTAGTTTTTTAGAAAGCTATTGATGGCATCTAGTCCATTAAATCCAAATTTGAGACTAGATAAGCACAAATAAGTTACTTACCATGTAGACATTCAGTAACTTCAAGACACAAATGAAGCAATGGGAATCCTTTATTACAGGTTTTCAAGACTGTGACATGAATGTGACAAATTGCATTGTTTATAAAATAAATATGACTGTAATAGGGTTAAATGAAACTTGCTCTGAGAGTTTGAATGTTCACAGGGAAGTCATCCAACCTCTTTAATACTCTTACACTAATAAACTTGAGGCTGTCTTCAAAAGCCATTAACCACACAAAATGAAATAGTTTACTCTTTTTTTCTACTTGACATTTTATGTAGGTGGAGATTGTCTAGAAACTCTTGGAAGAAGTAATAGTTTAAAAAAGGTATCTTGTAGCCTAGATGAGAAAAATAAAGGAAAGAAAGAAAGAGCATTAAGGCTGCTACTAGGAAAAGCAGAGTAATTTGAGCACCATAGCTGTTATTATTCAGAGAAGTATTTGAATGCTTCTGTTTCTTTCAAATTTCTTATATGAGAATAGAGAAATATTTTTATGCAGCTGTGTGATTGTGTTGGGTTGACCTTGACTGAATGGCAGGTGCCCACCTCACTCCCCTCCTCAGCTTAAAACGGTAGATAAAATACAACCAAAGGCTTGTGGGTCGAAGCAGTCACAGGCAAAACAGACTTTGCTTGCAAATCAGTGCAGGGTAATATGAAATACAACCGAATCTTAAGAACACCTTTCCCCCACCCTTCCTTCTTCCTGGGCTTTACTTTGTTCCCAGTTCTCTACCTCCTCCTGCTGAGGGACTGTGGTCAGTTCATTACGTGTCGTTTCTCCCTCCATGAATTTCTCTAGCGTGGGTCCCTCCCACAGGGTGCAGTCCTTCAGGAGCAGACTGCACCACTGTGGACCTCCACGGGCTGCAGGGGGACATCCAGCCTCACCATGGTCTTCAGCACAGGCTGTGATGGAACTTTTGCTCTGGCACTTCGAGCTCCTCCCTGCCTCCTTCTTCACTGGCCTGGATGTCTGCAGAGCTGTTTCTCTCATGTATTCTCACGCCTCTTTTCTCTGGCTGCAGTTTCTCATTTACAGTAACTTATTTTCCATTATTCATTCAGTTATGCCAGAGGTGCTACCAGCAGCAGGTCCATCTTGGAGCCATTTGGCATTGACTCTCTAGGACATGGGGGAAGCTTCCAGCAGCTTCTCACAGAAACCACCCCTGTAAAGCCCTGCAACCAAAATCTTGTCGTGGAAACCCAATACAGCAGTAGAACATTTCTACAACAATATCTTACGGATAGTTGTGCCTAATGTCTGTAGTCCCTAATTTCTCGACCCCTAATTCTTTACTGAAGACTTTTTATTGTGGTGCTGTATATGTGTTTGACTTCACAGTAGACTGTGACAAGAACAGTTCATCGTAGAATGGAGAAAACATTTAAGCACTCTGTTGCACTTTTGAAGTTACTGGTTCCCCGTTCTTCCACTTTGCTGTTTTCTAAAGAACACACTGCATGGTCGTTCTGACCATCTCAGCTTGGTGGACAAAATGGAAGGCAATTTCCCAGTGTCTTGTTTATTGAGAATTCTTAGTGGTTTCTATGGTGTTTATTTCTTTCTTGTGTTGTTTCCTGGTCTGCTTTCATCTAACACTTTCTCTTCTGATCAACGATGAAGGTAAAAGCAACAACAAAAAAGAAATTCATCACTGAAACTCTTTTCTCTCTGATTTTCCTACTTTTGCCATTTCTTACTTCATCATAGCATGTCACTGCCATCCTTTATTGCTCACTTGCATGTTCATTTGTACCCCTCTTTTTTCTTTCACATTTTTGCTTGCTTACCCTCTATCACTTCAGCCTTACTCAAAATCCTGTAACTGTTTTCCCCTTACACTTGCACTGGTTCACACATTCCTCACACTCTTATTTACACCTTTAGAGCCTTTTGTGTTGCACGACTCTCATGCTTCCTCTCACTTGGTCTCTCTGTCACACATGTTCAGTTTTCTCTGGTTTTTTACGGAATTCCCAGGGACATATTTGCAGTGCTGCCTAGTGGGAATAAAGGCTGCTATTCTAGTATTGCTCTAATAGTGTTTATGTTCCTTTTTCAGCACCAATGATGATGTGATCAGAAGATTTTAACCACTGCTAGTTTCCCTCCACATGTACATCATTAATTTTCTGTCTTTCTCTTAAAAAAATAATCCCATTTGCTTCCTTTTTTGTTAATTTGATTTTCACTAGTAAAAAACAACTTTATTTTGGAGATATAAGACCAACCAACATTGTTCAGCAAAGTTATAATGTGTTCTGTGTGAAAGACCCAAGGACCCTAGAAATGGGGCTAAAAGAGAAGAGTGTTGCATCTTCCCAGTTATAATAGATAAGATCCAATATGGCTCAGATGTTCCTTTCTGTACAAAATGACATTTCAGAATTGAGGTCATGCAAATCAGCTGGGCACAGTTCACCTGTCTATTGCTTTCCTATGCTGTATATTCTGCTCCCTAAATACTTGCTTAGCTATGCTTAACCTAAAAATACCCCAACCATCGACTGCAGCTTATGTTACTATTTTGGGACTCATATGATAATTAATTATTCCTTTTATAAGTAAACTTCTCCTAACCAATGTAGCTTTCTGTTCTTTTTTTCTAACATACTCTTCAGCTGTATGGATTTTTTGCATCTCTTTTATTTGCACAGAGTTATGGGCTGCTTAGGAGCATTTATATTTAGGGCTTCCATCGAAGAAAATGTCATGAGAAGTCATACAGCCAGCCAAGAGAAACTAGGAAACAGGATTTTCAGATAGTTGAAAATTTCTTCTCAAATCCATGCACTTCTTCTCTCTGCTTACTTTTGTTAATTTTTTAGCATGTTTACAATGAGGATGGTGAAATACTGGAACAGGTTGCCTAGAGAAGTTCTACATGTGTTGTTATTAGAAGCATTCAAGATCAGGTTGGACAGGGCTTTGAGGCAACCTCATCTACTGCATGATGTCCCAGCCCATTGCAGGGGTGTTGGACTAGATGACCTTTCAAGGTCTCTTCTAACTCAAATCTATTCCATGATTCTGTGGTTCTATGTTGAACTGATGGTGGTGTTGTGGATGTTGTTTGTTCTTAAGAGTTAGCTAGTTGCTAGATGGTTTTAATGTTAGTTCACTGCAACTAAGAACAAATAACAGGTAAGACATTATTTTACTTTACATAGGAAAGAAGCTCTGTCTCTTTTTCAGTCAGTTAGGATAAGAGGGCTGGTGGGGAAGGGGTGCTGGGAAGGAGATGTTCAGGTGTTTTATAGAAAAAAGCAAAGCTATTCATTCTGACAGGAGAGAAAAACTCCAAGTACATCTATGGTGCATTTAAAAGTACAGTTGAATCATTGCTGTTGCATATCCAGTATCTCCACTTCTGCTGGTAAGGTGAAATATGGATATTCTGGGATTCTGTGTGCAGCCCCAGCTGATCCAACCATACTGCTGTCAGTGCCTGAATGAGTTAATGAAAACATCTCTGCTGTGTCTGCACTTCAAAGCTGTCATGAGCCATCACCAGAGTTACAGAGATAATGGTTGGTCTGGCAGGAGTAGGGAAAGGGAACCTAAGAGTAGAGGGGCTGAAAAAGCAGTGGAGGAGACCAGATGCCTGTCCAAGTGATCTGATCAACTGATCCATCCAGTTATGTTCTGTCTCTCAGCCAGCAGCTGCCTGCTTCCCAGGAAGTTTTGGGTCTGCTACTGGTAAACACAGAGAGAGCAATTCATCTCCTACCTCCTGGTTCCCACTGTCAGAAATTTGCAAAGCCTTGGGTCAAAAGAGTTGACAGAACTTTCAAATTATTCATTGGTTATTACTGGGGTAATTACTGTTAGTGATTATGGGACATTATTTTGATATCTGTAGTTCAAGTAAAACTTTTGCTGTCCAAAAGACAATTTGATTTAGAAGACACTTAAAGAACTGTTATCAGTGGGATATCTGTAGGTATGTCCATTTTTCTACAGTGACAAAAGACCATATTTTTGAATGATGGAGGTTTAAATGGATCATTAAAGTTTGAAGTCCATTTTACTTTGGGAGCAGGGATTCAAAGAGGAAGAAATTTATTCCCTGTCTCTAATTGTTTCATTTGACTCGTGGGTTGTTTGAACTGTCAATAAGACCTGTGTGGCAAAATATATTTAGAGCAGAAGTGCATGTTACTTGAGGAATAAAGAGCAATTTGGCCTTGATAAATGGCAAGCTACAATGTGCTCATGTTAACCCAGAACTGCAGATGGGGAGATATTATGTGCAGGTAGGAAACAATCCTAAAGGTACTTGTCCTGGTTGTAGGGAGAGATGACCAGTATCTGTGTTTGCGGCTAAGGTTTTCACAAGTCAGTATCTGTAAAAATGCAGCTGTTTGTTGTTTATTTCCATGGTCTGTACCATCAAATGAGTGTAGCACTTACTGAAAAGAATGAGTTATCAGCTCACTGGGGGCTGATTGAAGGGAGGACACTGAGATGCATTTTAGCACATAAATCGAAGTGGACCTCAATTTTTTTGAAATTTATCAGAAAAGAAAATTCAGTACTTTTTTTTTTTTTAACATTTCCATTAATTTCTTTAATGAGTATTTGAAAATCTTTAACCTTCAAGGGTAATTATTCTCCAAGTCTTATCCATTCTTTCCATTTTGTAGATATTTTTCTTCTCTTAAAAAAAAAGAAAAAACAGATTAATTATAAGAAGATGGATACTTAACTAAGCTTCAGGCTTCTTGGTGAGTCCTAGCCTGAAGCTGATAAATGTTACATCTGGCAATTTAAAGGTTTTTTTTCTTTTAATTGAGTTTTTTAAAAAATGGGGATATGTTAAAAAAATTACAAGACAATGTGATATATAACTGTCATGAATGAATTAACTCACTCATAGTAAAGCATTACATACCTATTTTCAAAATCAGAAAAATTAAAAAAATTGCATACGTTTATCTCTGTATGATCAGAAAATCCTTCTCTTTTCTTAGCCTGTAAAATAAGAGAATGTAGTAGTGAACTCACAAAAATAGGCAGAAGGTGAAAAGAATGAATGTAATTCTTCAAACTTTTAAATATTTTGAACACTGAACTTTTAAAGATTTAATAGAATTTAATTTGACTCTTTGGCTAGAAAAAATATCACTTATAGTGTTGTCACTCCCAAATGTCCTAATATCCCGAGTTCTGGATCACAAAAATCATGACATTGAATTTTTAGTTTTATTTCTAAATCAGCTCTGCATCTGTTCTCCTAAAAATAAAAGTCCTCATTAGTTACCATTGGGGTAATGAATTATTAGATCAGAATTTATAACTAGATAAAAATTTCAGGCTTTGCTTTGGCATTCTAAAGAACAAAAAATCTGCTTGCTAGAGAAACGAAAACCAAGGCTCTTCATTTAACAGTTTACATGTACATGCACATTAATTGAGATTGTAAAATCTAAGCTGTACTTGTAAGGCAGGTGCTTGGGATTGTCAGCTAAATTAATACTGATATTTTTTCTCTTATCTGTCTTGAAGTTCTAAGGAAGATTTGTTGAAGAATTATGACATCCCAAGTAGGACTTGAGAAGTGCATTTTATTTTCCTGTTCTCTGTCGTTACTGCTTACAGTATGAGAGTGCCAAGTGCTGTATCTCTCTTTCTCAAACTTCAAAATAGGCATAGGGGGGTGCAGGGGATGGCAGCTTTGGGGAAATGTGAAAATCCACAGCAATTAGCACTGCAGTGTGCAGCTACCAGTGGTCACGCTGACATCTGGCAGCTTAGTAGGCTTTATGGGACTTGACCACTGATGCTTGTGGCAATTGCCCTCATGTTTACTTAGGAAAAGGTTGTGAAATATCTGCTTCCTCTTTGATAGGATGCCTTCCAACTAAAATGTGGCAACAGAGAAACTTGAGGATGAACAGCAGGGACAATGTTAGACCTTACGTGCAGCAGTGGAGTGGGTAGTGTAGGGCCTGATCTTGTCAGCAGCAAAAACTTCAGTGAGGTTTGTCAGTGTGCAGTTCTCAGGACCAGCTATAGGCCTTGATAGAAATTGTATGTTCAGCAGTTCAAGGCCATTAGGGACATCCCAGTTCTTTGAGTTGGTGTTTGTATCACACCGCTGATGGGAACTTTGTGTAATGAGTTATTTTCAATGACAAAAATGTGTACCCCCTTTCTCATTTGAAACTCGGCTTCCAGTTTCTGGTTCTTACTATATCATTCTCCACTAGATTAAAGAGCTCTTTTGTACCTGCTATTTTCTTCCTATGAGGGAGGTTACACAGTTTATTCAACTCACTTCTCAGTTTTCTTTTTACAAGTTGAAGAGTGTATTGTCTTTCAATTGTGGGGCACTGTCTCTAGTCTTAACTCATTTTCTGGCTGTCCTCTGAATGTTGTCCAGATTTTCAACACACTTTTAAAAATGCACATGACAGAAGTCATAGTGGTATGAAATATCATTCTCATCAGTACTATACATACAGGTGCTATATATATTTATCACAGAGGTGATATATGTATCACCTCCTGCTCTTTACTCCCCCAATTATCCTTTCAAATAATGAATTACTTACTCTCCTGGTTCTTGAAACTCTTTTTCAATTCTTTGCTTATCTGTGCTGATTTTAAGTCCTTTCCATGATCATAGTTTTTCAAAATATGTGATTCTGTTATATAGATGTGGTCTGCATTGTTTGTTCTCAAAAATATTCATTTGCAGTTGGACATAATGAACTACAATTTGTTTGAGTGGGACAGGATTGCCCTGTCTTAGCGTAATTCACACTATTACCTTTGTGTTATATGCAAAGTTTGCGGTTTTTTATTTCACAGAATGACAGAATCAACTAGGTTGAAAAAGTCCTCTGAGATCATGGAGTCCAGCCTGTGACCTAACACCAACCTGCCTACAAGACCATGGCACTGAGTGCCACATCCAGTCTCTTCGTGAACTCCTCCAGGGACAGTGACTGCACCACCCCCAGGCAGCCCATTCCAATGTCTGCTCACTCTCTCTGTACAGAATTTCTTCCTGATATCTAACCTAAACCTCCCCTGGCACAGCTTAAGGCTGTGCCCTCTTGTTCTACTGCTTCTTGCCTGGGAGAAGAGACTGACCCTGCCTTGCGACAACCTCCTTTCAGGTAGTTGTAGAGAGCGAAAAGGTCTCCCCTGAGCCGCCTCCTCTCCAGGCTGAACAGCCCCAGCTCCCTCAGCCTCTCCTCGTAGGACTTGTGCTCCAGTCCCTTTGCCAGCCTCGTTGCCCTTCTTTGGTCATGCTCCAGCACCTCAATACCCTTCCTACACTGAGGGGCCCAGAACTGGACACAGGACTGGAGGTGAGGCCTCACCGGTGCCAAATATAGGGAACAATCACTTCCCTGGTCCTGCTGGCCACACTATTCCTGATACAGGCCGGGATGCCATTGGCTTCAGTGTGTCAATAGATGTTAAATAAGAGCCACCAAAGTACTGAATCCTTTGAGGACCCTGGAGATATTCCTGTTTAGTAACTGACGCTTGTTGCTTGCAATCTGTTTAACTAGCCAGTTTTTAGTTCTTAAAATAGAATGTCCTGGTGGTGTACCTTTTCAACAAGAAAATTTCTTACTACATCGGACGCTTTGCAATGCCTTAATATGTTACATCTGTGTGCCAACTTTATATGGGATGAAAAGATAAAATCAGTCTTATCAGATCAATAGTAAAAAAGGCTATATATCTTTAATTATATTTCTGTCAATTAATTTTCTATCTACTGACTTCTGGATTAACTTTTTCATTACTTAAGTGCACTTAGGGCATTTGGCATCAGTGCAACAGGCCCAAGAGTCATCATGATCATTTTGTTTCTCCTTTTTGAGTACTGACACAGAATAAATACTGAAGTCTATAAAACAGCCTAGCCTTTCTGATAGGTATTATGTAGTGTTCTTGACAGTTCCCTGCACAAATTCCATTTATTTTTGAGCACACTGTCTTTCCCTGTTTAATTAGTATGGACCACTGGAAAGAAGATATCTTGGTTTATGTTCCTGTTAACAAAAGTCAAATGCCAATATTGTCTGCAATGCAACTATTTATATTATGTAAAATCACAGTGCTTATTGTGTTAAAAAAACACAGATTTTCTAAATAAGAAAGGAAGTCACATTCAGTTTGTCTTCAAGTACATTTAGTTTGCCAAACATGCACTGCTCTCCAAGGCTTTGATGTATGATGAGTAGATGTATTTCTCATCTTTTCCCATCAGCATATTAGCTTCCTTCATTTTTTTACAATTAAATATCAAAAGCTTTTCTTGAGGGACTATCCTTCTAGCTTGAATCATCTGGCTCCAAGACCCCTTTGGAAATTTTTCCTAAGCCCCATTCTAAGCCTGTGTTAGAGCATCATGGGCTGGGTTTACACAAAGGGGTATTGCAATACAAAGAGCTCAATGGGTATATCCTTACACAATAATTCTACCTTAGTATGACTGCACTTCCAACTATGCACCACAATGAGGCTTCACAAGGGAAAGATTGTGAAGTCTTTGTAATCTTCTCTGTCTTTCTAGTTCTCTATTTGCCTGTTTTGTTAATGTGTTCTTTTGCAGCTATCATTGAGAACTCAATGGGTGATTTATAATTTTCATAGCTCTTAAATAAACCACACAAATGTAGAAAGGGAAACTGAAAAATCTTTAGGCTACCTTACACAAACTGTTCTCCCTTTTACAATATTGGAGTATATACACCTTACTCCTCTTTAAAAATTACCTTTTTTATTTAATTTAATAATACCTTTAGAAGCAATAGCTGCTACTTACTGCAGTCACTCTTTCAACACCTCCAACAGTAGGTCTGTCTTAGTTTTCCTTGAGGCTTGGACTTTTTCCCTGGAATTTAACTTGTAAAGCCTCTTGTTCTTGCTCCCCACAGACAAACACCATATGGACATTGTTATGTTGTAATTATGGAGAGCCTAATATTTTTGTTTGTTAGGATTATGGGATTAGTCTGGCTTGTAAATAAAGTGAAACAGACATCTTCTCATTAACATTTATATTGCTTCTTTCTTCCTTTGGTTGCAGCCAATAACATTAAAGTGTGACGTTTGTGTGATTTAAGTAGATTTTGGTGCCATGAGATATGGCAGCAGAGTAATGCAGAGTTTGGCTTTGGCAATGTAAGTGTGGTAGAACTTAGTTCAAATGCCCTAAATGTTTGGATTCTTGCACTTCCAAATTCTTCTTTGGAATTTCAGAATTGTGGTTCTCCAGAGAGGGACTGAGGAGCAGTGGAGATCACTGAGATCTGGGGAGCGCGTTCCTTAGCTTGGATAGTGCTCTCGGTCCTTCACCAAAACCATTGACATAAAGAGAATTTCTGGTATACCAAGCAAAAAGACACACTTGGAGTCTTCTGCGTGACACAAGCCACAGGATTTTTTTGTTGCCTTTTACAAAAACTTGTTCTTGGTTTTAAAATATACAGAGACAGAAAATTATTGGTGATTCTTGCAGGTTATTTCAATGCTTAATTACTTTTTCTGCTCAAAATTTGAACCTTGCTTCCATCTTTCAATTTTGAAAATTCAATTATCAACCACTGGTTGCTGTACCATTCTCTTAAAGTTGGAAGAGTCTCCTTGAAATGAGTTTTAGTATTTCTCATAGGTACTAAAGGATATGAGAAAATTGTCTATTAGGCATACTTTTGTTTATCTGAATAGATTTTGTGTCCTTCAGCAGTTCATTCTGAAATAGGTTTTCCAGCACTTGGGCCATTCTGTAGGTCTTCACATATTTCATTTTATTGAATTGCTTGTTTAATAAGGATAACCAGAACACAACAGGATTCTGTATTCTTCATTTATTTTAATTGTATAAATACACATAGAAAAATATTGACGTGTCTTTATAAAGAATTGAGATTGACAAAATGTTTCCATTCTACATGTCCTTTTTAAGAGGCTTACAGTTTTTCAGACTGTGACTGCTCAGGATAAAATTTTGCAGACCCTATGCAAGATTATTTTAAATTAGTTGAGAAAATTGCTTATTTTCCAGGAGAAAATAATTTACCTTGCAAATATGATTCAATCACTGTTAAACCATAGCAGGAAATACTTTCATTCTTTGTCCCTATTTTTACCAGTTCTGACTTTTAAGAAAGTTACCTATTGAACTGAGGTTTTTAGTACTTCTTTGCTTAGAAGTTTATTTCGTGGTTAGGAGGGGACAGGTACAAAGGCATTGACTTAAATGCTGTGCAGATTGACAAAGGGTGGGAATAAAACAATATATTATCAGCCTTGTTCTGATCATATTTTTTTCTGTGAGTGGGTGATTTCAAAAAGACTGAGCTTGAAAACATCACATGTGCTATGAATAGGACCTTTCACAAGGGCAGGTGACCATGACATTGAAAAAAAAAAAACCAACCCATGCATTTCAGAAAATTTTAGGTATGAAGATTAGATGCTGTGCAGGAACAGCAGTAAGTGACCTGCCACTGTTATTTCAGAATGTTTTGAGAAGGAGAGTTATTTCAGCAGGAGATCAATATGAGAGTTTTGGTTATATACTGTAAAAAAATTACCTAGAATTGAATTTCAATGCAAGAAAAGGCTTTGGTGTATTGTTATGTCTGTTAATTTAAATGCACAGAAGCCAAGAACTTTAGAGTTACAGCAGCTGTGGGAAACATAAGTTGGTAATGTTTTACACACACTTCAGGGCATAAATTTCTTAGCATAAACAGTAACGCAAAACACTACATATGTGCCAGTGGGGAGAGTAATGGATGCTGTGGGAACCATGGATGACTTTGAATTTCTGGACTTTAAATACAGAACCCCAAGACTGCACTTACTCACAGCTGTTTTCCCACTGAATATGTAAAGTATAGAATGAGTTATGTCCTGCTCTAAAATACAAGACTCTGATTCTGTGTAAACTTAAGTGCTTACATAAATTGGGCTACCTAAGTAACCACACCACCTGCTGTAGCTTCTTCCTCATGTGGTTAACATGGGTGTAAGTTTTTATTGGGCTTAATTACTGGCATCCTAGAAACAAAATGAACATGTTATGCAAAGTGCATTTTCTGAATCAGGGCAGCCAGATTAAGATTCGTGCTAGTTTGTCAGTTTGGCTTCAGCTTCCTGAACAATCCATTTGAGCAGCAGAGGAGATCAAGCTTTCTCTTTGACTGGATTTTTTTGCTTTTAGGTAGTAGTTAATACTGGCTAAGAATCAACTTAATTCACTTAGTGCTGTCTAAAAGTCTTTATGGCCTGTAAATCATCCAGAGCTGATGTCTCTACTAATAAGGGGTTGTTGGCTCTAGTCATAGTAGTTTGTAATAAAAGGTAATAGGTTTTGTGCTTTTTACTCTCCCCTTAACCCACCATTCATCCCTTTGTTGCTCCGAGTGTGTGTTTTATAAAATAACCAGTGTCCACTTGATTGATTTATTCTCTGTTAAATATCAGGTCTACATATTGTTGTCTTCATTTCCGACATGTTTATTGTGCCAGTTTATAAATACACTTTCATTTTCTTCTAATCCTTTCAATCAGCCTAATCAGTAAGAAATAATTTATCTTTTCTAAAACAAGTTTGTTTCAGTATTTTGTTGTGTATTTTGTGACCTTTCTTCTGATGCTTATTTTGATGTGAAACCTTCACAAACACACCAGAGGAGCAAAATATAGGGAATTTAGTCTGGTCTTTTTGCCTATATGTGCTAAACATGGTGAATTAAGAAACAGCTGTGGTTTTTTGTTAGTATCTATTTTGTGATTTAGTAAAGACTGAAAGAGACCATGTCAGAAAATTGAAAGTTTTGCCATTGGTATCCATGGGTTAGAACTTCTGGAAGTGGTGAGGTGGAAGGTTTATTTACTTCTTTATTTTCAAACCTTTAGGGAAATACTTTTCAGTTTTTCTCTACCATTAGCAGGGCTAAGTGTATTTTTGCTCTCATTTAGAACCTGAGATCCTACATAACTCCATTATGGCAGTTGTGACAGACTGGAGAACTTCACCAAGTATTTTGAAAACTCATTATATGAGTTTCATGTCAGTGTTTAAAATGCCTAGATGCGTCGCCATTGTTTCCCATTATGACAGTACATTATTATCTGGTTCTCATGAGTGATTGGCAGTGGTTGACACAAGGACTGGATGTGTGTCTTTGCACTCTCGATTGCACCGCAAATTAAAATTTCATGGATTTGTTCTTGAAGAAGCTTTCAAGGCTCTTCTCAGCATGCTTCAAAAGATAGCGATCAAAATCTTCCTTAAAAACATGAGCCAAGTTCACGAGAGCTGCCTAGGTGCCTGATTTGCAACCCCTAAGTTAAAAAGAGATGTGAACAACTCAGATTATCATCTGTCCAGGCAGCCTGATCTGAGTTCCTATCTAACTTCTAGAAGGATGCTCTACCTAAATTTATCCTACTGTCACTGGTGATCTGAAATAGCCCACGACTA
This sequence comes from Margarornis squamiger, assembly GCA_035222235.1. NCBI lineage: Eukaryota > Metazoa > Chordata > Aves > Passeriformes > Furnariidae > Margarornis > Margarornis squamiger. The sequence continues at coordinate 52,633,481 of JAWWTY010000037.1, forward strand.
CCAGCAGTCTTTTTAGCACATCACAAATGGTTGAATATCAGAAGGGAGGGTGTGGCTACTGGACATACTTGCACAGTTTTTTCTCTGCCTTCACAGTGGCCAAGAGGGATGGACAAAGCTAGGAGAGAGATGCTGCACACTCGCCAGTATAGCCAGAATTCTGGATGAGGTCTCCTGCCTTTGACATGCGGGTGGTACTTTGGTCATGATCTAGCCTTCAGGGATTTGGGAGGAAGCAGCAATGGAGAGGAGTGATGAAGCTTGCTGTTTTATAGCAACTGTAACAGATGTATGGCAATGTGCTCTTCTTTGGCAGCAGCCAGCAGCTATGCTATTAGTTGCCAAGACAATTGGCAGCAGATGGCTTTGTCCAATTCTGCCATGCAATTCATTTAAACTAAAAAGAGCATTGTACGTGTATCTGATTCATTACAGGAAAATGAGATACCTTGTACTCTGATTTTATAAGTAGTAAATTTCACAAGCACTGGTGAGAATCCAGGTATTATGTAGCCCACCACTGCAGCCATGCTAAAGTGAGAAAAATTTGGTTGTATTTTTCAGCGATATCAAATGAAGATTTTCTATATTTACTTACCTGCTAAGCTAATTTTTTTAAGTGGATTGCAGCTGAGGAAATTTTGGACCCACAGTTCTTGATCTGGAATTTTTGGTACAATTACTTGTCCAAATCTTTATTTCAGCAGCTGACCCCGTAATCAAAACAATACTACATTGCAGTAGTCTATGCCATCTGTGGTAACTTTTTAAGTACAATTTTTGCTATAAAATAGCAAGTGCTTAATATAGTCCCTCTTCCAGCATTTTTTCTATACCAAATGAGCCAGTATTCTCATATCAGTCTGAACTGCTGATCTTCACAGAACTTCTTGAGAAAAAACAATAAAAGGCAGTATAGATGTCCAATTTATACTCTTCTGATGCTAACCCAAGTCTTACAGAATCTGATATCTCTATACAGTTGGTAGTTTTATTTTTCATTTAAGTAATAGAAGTAAATTCCAGAAAACCATCCAATTTTTCGGGCAAGAATAAACTGTCCCTACCATTCATGCCACTGCCTAGAGCCAAGTAGTCAGCCTGTACTAATTTCTTTCTAATATTTGCTTTTTTTTCTTTTTTTTTTTTTAAAGAAAGAAACAGATCTTCACAAAGTAATATGAGTGTCAGCCAATTTCTTTTTAACATAGTTAAAAAATTGTCCTTACGCTTCCAGAAACTTGAAAAAATTTTCTAAAACTCAACAAAATATTTTGAAAAATTTATAGTTTGAAGAAGAAAAGCTAATCAATGATTTTGGGCATCCAGTAGTTTTTGCAAGCGCTTAGACTAAGTATTTTAATACCAAAAATAAATTTATTATTTTTTTCAAATGTTTAAAAAGCTAAACCAGCTGAACAATTTGGAATACTTTTTAATTTGTGCCAGAATTTTAAGTATTAACTAAAAAGCAAAATCTTAGCCATGCCATTTTGAAAGTCTTGGAGACAATATATTTTGACTAAGAATATGCTTTTCAATGGTACCTAAGTGATTTAGTAGCTTGGGAAATAGGCCTGCATGACAGGCTCAGAAGTATCCAAGAGATTTAGGAAGATGAGCACAGCCTGTTTGTTCTTGTAACTAATGAATGCCATTCTAAAATTCCCACTCCATCTTCTGAACCTTATTCATGTGTTGAATTGCTCATGATTAAAAGTGCTATTTATAGAAATCTAAAGGAAGGAAAGTACAAAATACTGCATTGGCCTAACCAGTGTGTATACCAGTGTATTTTCTCAGAGCACCTCACCAGTACACAGTCATTTGTATGTTGTACTGGTAAAGCATTTCTAGCATGGAGGCAACTGTGCCACTTAAAAATACCCATCTGTATTGAAATAATAGGCTGTTTCCTCACAATGAAATGCACTGCTGGTGAACATGATTTTTTTTCTGGTGTAATTGTATGTATCCACAGTGCTTCCACAAGGATAGCAGTTCAGTCAGGGATTAAACATTTTCATACCCCATTTCATGGCTCAGGAAGTCTCTTCGGAAGCTTAGGTATGCTGCCTGAAAGCCTGAAAAATCCTCTGAACAAGGATTTTGTTGTTAGCTGGCTACCAAAGTAAGAGGGCTTTTAATATAATAATATAAAATTATTACAGATTGTTGTTTTGTTTTGTTTTTAATTTTCCTGATCTCTTCTGGGGAAAAAAATACTCTAAGGACCTCCTATTGTATTTGGAGCTAGTGAAGCAAACAGGGAATATTTTCATTTTAATAAATACTCTTACTTAAGAAGAAACTAATGAGCTGTTCTTCCCCTAATCTTTTTGTTAGTATTTCATATCCGCAGTACACCACCACATAAAGATGTTTTCTTAAAGCTTCTTCTTATTCTTCTCTCAAATATGACTTAACTGCTGGATGGTGGCTTTGAATCAGTAGCACAAGAAGTTCTGTTCTGATTCTGAAATTTCTGAGAATGAAGAGCCTCAGAGTCACTGTGATGAACGGAGCAGTCTAAAACTATGCTATATTTGTTTATCAGAAGTCACACTTAAGAGCTGACTGAAATACTTTGGTCTGTTACATGCACAAAGCAAATCAGCATTGTGTAAGACAGGGCATTACCCTGTCTCATTTATTTAAACATTTAAACTTATTTAAACTTTGGCAGCATTTTCATTATCAATGTTATAAATGTAAAGCATCAAGTAACATCTTCTAAACCAAATTGCTGCAGTACGCATCAAAATAAAAACTGGATATGGTCAAACCCTTCAGTAGCAGCCATGGACATAAAGAGCGTGTTTGAGGTTTGTAGGTTTTCAAGATGTCCCTCTCTTAAAGAGCCCTTGCATTTCCAGAGGCTTGTCTGCCTACATTGGCATTGGCAGGTTCCTGCCTGTCTGAATGGATTTATAATAAGTCTTGGGATAGCATGTTCAAAAGAATATTAAATCTCACTTTCAAAAGCAAAGTGAGTCAGTTAGGACTTCATTTTTAAAGGCACTTAAGCAATTTGAGTGAGGATAGATGCCTAAAGGTGCACCTACCTGCCTTGTAGACAGGTGCTTTTCTTTGGAAATACGCTTCTCTCAGATCCTCAGTGACTATTTCTTATAATGGAATGTGCTTCTTAATCATCTAAGTGATCTTTAAGACCTTATTTTTTTACAAAATGGTAGAAAGGAATGAAAAAAAAAGTCCAGATATTAGATATTATTTCATTGGAAAGTACCAATACAGGGAATTTTTACACTGAATAATGCTCATCTTCTCAGTCACCTAAATGGAAACAATAATTATGAGTGCTTTTCTATCTCATTACTCTTCCATTGCCCAGTCTACACTGGAATTAGGAATGAGAAACAAGAAAAAAAAATTAAAATTTTTTGATTGCTAGACTTTTCTTGACAGCTGGGGAATAAATTAATTCCATATTAAGATAAAAATATAGGTTTGGCAGAGCAAGCTGTTCTGGAAAAGAGTTCTCAATCACTGTCAATAATTTTGGCCTACTAGATGCGTGGTAGGATTCCCCCTCATCTGAATTATAAAGGGAATCACCACTGTTTCTTTTACTGAAGTTAGTCATCTTCTTTCAAAGACAGTGCTGATGGATGTGTCACTGCTTATGGAGAATTGCTTTCTATAGACATATCCATTGGTTTAGACTTATTTCTCACGCCTCTGAGCAAGTCAACATTACAGAAACTTAAAGTACCAGGAAGTAGTTTACTAGTTCTCTGTGATTTCATTGTCCCTGAAACTAGGATAGGTGAGAGTAGTAACATATGTGCTCTTTAGGTTTCCCTAACATCGAGTAGTCTGAAGAGTGTGATCTCTTTTTTGTCTCAGCAAATTAATCAAAAATCTACTGGATGTTTTTCCATAGTAAAATTTGAATTAAGGTCAATGTCTGCTATGCTTGTTTTAAACTCAATAGGTATTTCTGACATCTTTGTCTTAACAGCTCCATTTCTGGAGTTTCATTATGCTTTTTTTTCTGGTTCATATGTTCTTTATTCTAAATTGGCTTTGTGCCTTTCTCTTTTTGCTATTTCTGTTTTACAAAGCAAGATATGAAATGTGACCTCAAGTTACTGATTTTCCTGTTTCTTGGAGCAGTGCTTCACTGCTCTCTGCGTACTCCATTGCACTGATAGTTTAAGCTCTTTTTCCTGAAGACATATATAAGCCCAGAATTGTACTGTGCCCTGGGTTCAAAATTCTCCAAGCACTGAAATTCAGTCAGCAAGGTACATTCATTGTGATTTATTGGTAGCTTTAATTGATATGTTAGGAGTGGTCAGAAAGGGAACAATTTGCAGTCTGCCCTTTATGCTGCCATGTGACATAGGATGAAAGTGTTCATATACCACTTGACAGTGCCATAGCCTCAGCTGTCCTAACCTGCAATGGCCATGGAAATATCATGGATTGTTACTGTATTTTCAGAAATGTTGCAGCTGACCCAATAGTAATTCCAGGTGGGACTTTTTTTGCCTTCTAGAAGCTTTTAATAGATGTGCATATATGTACATGCACCAGTCTCATACGCGCCCTAACATCCCATGTGTGTCTGTAGTGGATCAATTCCCCAGGGGTATATGTCTCCAGTAAGGAATTTTTCTCCATTTCTCATGATCCATTTTTTTGTTGTTCCTAGTGACATAGTTTCTAAGACTTCTGAATGGTGGCTCTGCTGTGACTCCTCTAAAAACTCCTTCCTTCTTTTTCTTAAGCCACAGAAATTTGAGTCTTTTGAATATATCTGCTTTTGGTCCCAGCATAGCCTTGGAGAGTAGCCCTGCTCAGGAAAGGTGTGTGCCACTGATGTTGAAAGGATGTAACTGGAGGCAGATTTCGCTGGGGCTCTGGCTCAGCTGGTTTAGAGAATTCATACTCACTGCCTGTGCTTCTGCTCTCTCTTCTAAACAGCTACTGCATTCCCTTCCTACATAAGTTTGTAACTTTTGTGAGGGCATACTAAAACCAATATTTAAGTGGTCTGCATTAAAAATAGTCCTTAGGGCAGTGGGGAAAAGAGCTTGGGAGTTTCTTAGGCATGTGTGTCATGACACTGCAGTTTGTCAGGCCATTCCCTGCAAAATGGGATTATGGTTAGTGTTTGCATCTCACCTGGTAACACTTGAAGGAGTGCTTTGTGCCTTGTTTTGTCCTGTACACACCTGAGGCAAACAGAGGCAGAAGTACTTCTGGTATTTCTTACCTTCTCAGTTCTTATACTTGAAAATCTTGTATTCTTTCCACACTACACCTTTAGTTATGGTATGGCGTGGTAGGATATTTGTATGTTATGGGGGGGGGGGGGAGCAGCAAGAGATGCATGCTTTAGTAGGATTTAATTTGTTCCCTTTCTGGCTCAAGATTTTGCACAAGCTACATCTGTGTTCTCTAAAGGAGTACATATTTCTTTTCTTTAAGCTACATAGCACCAATTCTGAGCATTTCAGAACATACTGGTATTTTCCTTACCATCCTTCACCTATACATACCTTGAGATTTTGGGTATACATCTCTCTGTTAAAGAGAAAATTAATGAACAGCCTGCAGAGTACTAACAAATTATCCTGATTAGTTTTATCCATAAACATGATTCTTGTCAATAGAAGCTATTAAAAAATGAGTGTTGATAAACAAAAGATATTTGTTTTAACTAGGTTTTCTTACATATTTCTCCTATAAGTAGGCTGTCACTAGTAGGTTAAAAAGTAATTTTGGCTGCTTCACCTTAAAACATGTAGCTGTAGTTCTTGATCATATCTGTAGCTCACTGTCAACTTGTTTAGATTTACTTCACCAAAGGAAAAGCAAATAGAGAAAGGAAAAAGAAATGTAAAATAAACTAAGTGTTAACAGCACCTGTGTGGTATCTACTTTACAGGTTTTATAGTAAAAAGTATTTATTGTAATTGGTTTTTGCTGTGGTGAGTACAAAACAGCCACAGTTAAGAAAGGAAACAAGCATTCCTTAGGTCACACAACAGCCTAAAAATCGATCCCACAACAGATACAGGAACATTTTGAGCAATAACTGTCTCGGAGTGTGTTTGGTGATTGCTAGTAAAAGACTCTCCAGAACAAAAAAAATGACTTTTACCTTCTCCAGACCACCGTGTCCCTGGGAATTGTGACCACTTGAGCAAGTACTGAATTTTCCACAGTGGCTTAGAATATATGAAAGTAAAGGCTCAAGCCTTTACAAGTTTTAGGCTGCATCTATAGATGAATTTCTATCTAATTTAGAGAGTCCTCACCTATATTAGATGCTTTATATCTTGAATACTGTCACTTCATCCCCTACTTAATTACTTTCATTCTTCTCTAATTGAGTTTAGGGTAATAACTTTGATAACTCAGACACCATCTGGCATGGGAATATAGATTTCACAAGAAGAAAGCAGCAAAACTGCACTTGAAGTTCAGCAGTATTTCTTCCCTCTTTCTTTTTAAGAGAAATAATCAAAAACAGCCATGAAAATATATTATTTTCACAATTTTCAAAGAAACTTGCACCATACCAAATCCAGTGATGTATAACTACAGAGTGTACCTCAGAATTCCTCACATATGCTCATTCTGTTAAATGCAATTATAATAACATGGTTGTAGCTATGTGATTGAGGCTTGAAATGAAGTTTATTTTCACATCTCTTGTGTGCAGCTGATAAAAGCCAGTTGGTTAGATTAGATATACCTGGGCTGTTTGGGAATCAGTTTGGAAGGTAAGAAATCATTACACAGGCATTTTACATTGGTTAATCCACAGAGCAGGATTAGCATCAGCCTATTATGAGGGATTACAGTCTGCACAGCCATACAGAGGATGAAGATAGAATTTGCAGAAATTTCAAAATGAAGAAGGGAATTGGGGAATGCTGGACTCTGAAATTAAGGCATTAAGGATCATCAGGACCCGATTATGAACCACTTCCAAAATGCTTGAACAAGAGAAGCAGAAAAAGGTGGTGGTGGTGGTGAATCAAAAAGGGAAAAGGCACAGCTGTGAAATTAAATACATAGTAATTGATATCTAACATATTTGGAGGTGTATATGCTTGGCAGAGTTAAGCTTTGGCTTTCTAAGCACTTTAGTGTAACAGTAGAAATGGTACTTTACCTTTATTTGGGCATTTTTTCCTGGCGTCTGGACATCTTTTGAGTGCCCAGTATGGAGAAGGGGAAAACTCCATTATGTGTACTGGAGAGATATCAGTGAAGATAACATGTTTTTCCATACAAAGCTTTGCTTGCAGATCTGTCTCAAGGGTAATTCCAACAAAACCAAACAGAACCGCAGTAATTCAAATGATTGATTATAAATACTTGTAAATTTCCTGTATTTATTTATCTGGTATCATTCTGTTGTCTTGAAAGTTCTGCTAAAGATTACCACAGGATATTTAGGCTCCTTTAAATGCCTGACCACTTAGGTTTGTCCTAGTTAGTGCTCTTTAGGCTGAAGTGATGGCTGCACCGTAGCTGTCACAAGCTTGTCACAGATGCTGGCCCTTCCATTTGCCCACCCCAGCTGACGTGTTTGCTGTTACAGAACATACCTGTCATAGTAAAGCACAAGTCATTTGAACAGTTGTAATAAAAAAATTTGCATGGCTAGTTCAAAGTGTTCTGAAGGCATAATTTACTATATCCAAAATTATAAGTTTTTAAGAGCTTTGTCTTCTGATTTTTTCATTGTGACATGTGATCTTTTTTTTCCTCAGCTTTTCCCTGTGGGGATAAAAATGAGATCTTACCACAAAGAAAACAAGTAAAAAGCACTGATGTTTTCTCATGCAATTCCAAGATTTGACTTTCTAATAAATCTAAATTATTGCAAGACTTTAAATACAATTTTAAAAACTAGAAAAGCTGAACAAAGAAAGCAAATCTTTCACTCACTTACTCTTATATCCCCTGTTCTTCTCAATGTCCCAAGATTTTAAAGACTGTCACATAATAGTAGAATAGAATAGATCTGTGTGGTTCTTTAGGCAAATCTGGAATTTTACTTTTTTAATGTAGTCGATCTATTGAGTTTTTCTATGTCTGGTTGTTCTTTAAGCATAAGGTGTGTTGATTTGGATTTTTTTTTTTTAATATGGCTCAATTTTGGTCAAGTCCTCATCTATTCTGCTTAGACATTAAAATAACAAAAGATATTTCAAATGGTAGAAATCAATAAAGCTATAATTATACTAACAAAGGAAGATGGATAGGTGTTTTGAATGAAAATCTGTCAACAGAAATACAGGACAATTGTAAGACTGTAATTGACCTCTACACATTACACAATACAGTAATTTTTGTAAGTGCCTCCATCCTCCGTTTACTCCAACACCAAAACTTGTCATGAGATGAATTAGTTCATAGTTTACATCCCTGCAGAAAGCCTATGGCCACTGGCCCGGCACCCAGTCTACCTAACAAAAGCATTGTTAAGAATCTCACATTTTCTCTTCTTATTATAGAGGTCTAACAGAGTATGTTCTGCTTTTGAGAGAAATTCCTGGAGATAATGAGAACTTAGAAAACAAGAGGTCTATTTGAGGAAAGAAAAAGAGAGAGTCCTTACTTAAAAACATGTAGGTCCTGTGAATATTGAGGACTGCTGCTCTAATTGAGTAAAGCAACTTTATTTTAGAATATTAACTAAGCATGTCATTGCGGCTTAGCCTCATCGTTGTTGCACAGAAGAATAGCCATATTCTTTAGAATTCTTATTTAGGATCCTACACATACATTAAGATGTTTCTGTGCGCCACAACAGAAATTAGTGAATTAGTCTCAAAGATACCCCTCATCTGTTACAAGACAAAACCTTAGTAAGCAGACCATCTAAGTCTTGCTCCTAGTTCTTGATTTTTAATTTTAATAAACTTGGCTGCTCGAAAATGAAAAATTTCATTTGCTTGCTTCACAGGAAGCTCAGCAGGTTTGTGATGGGGCACAGGGGACATGGCCCACATTCTGACCTAAAACAGTACAGCACCGTGTACAATTATGGAGCAACATAAAAATGGCCTCACACCACCATGCTGTATGCATGCACATATGAAATATTAGACCTATGTTTGTTTTCTTCAAAGTCACTGAGCTTTGCCTTAGGCTTACTTGAAACAGGATTACGTGTCTAATAATCTGTCTTCACTTTTGTAACAAATCAAGAGTATCATAAAGAAGATTAATTTTCTCGTGTTTTATAGGAAACCTAGGTCACCAATAGAAATTAAGTCTCAGTCTACCTGATATATCTATCAGATATATCTGATTTAAAATCAGTTTCGTACAAATTTATTATATCTTTATAGAAGGAGCTTCTATAATGTATTAAAGCTAAATATTTTTTAAAACTTAAATATTGTGTAAGTTAATGCAAAAAAGAGGTTCTGTGTTACATGTCAATGGAGTCTGATGACCAAAAGTAGATTGTAGCCCTGGGGTAGATATCTGGCCACACTGGAGCTAATTCTGAAATCAATGTGGATTTCCATGCGATTTCATGAGAATTAAGAGTACATTTTCGTGTTTGTTTGTTTGTTTTAATTTTGTTACTCCCTCTTGTGTATACAATGGGATTTGGAGATTTTAAGTAGAAGAGTATTATTTTATTAGACACAATGTTGGCCAGCTGTGGCTTTCTGTTTGGAAAACATGGGGAAATAAGAATTTAGAATTCCACTGAACTGTATGAGCATCTATTGTTTAATATAATTATGACTTTTGCACCTAGTCTTACTAGTTGCCTTTAGCTAATTTATGCACTAGGGATATTTTTTATATCATGACTTATTTTTATGTCTACTATTTTAAAATGATGTGTGTTTCATTTCTGATGTCATAGCCATGACATGTAACCTACCATCTGTATCACTGCTGAGATTTTTTTTTTCCTCTGCAAAGTGTGTTAGAAATTTTGCTGTATATAGTACATGACGATCTGGTATGACATTTTTCTTCATGAGGACGACAGGAAACTAACTTCTGAGTTATTTTATCTCTTGTCATAAGTGAAGATAAATGTCATAACACTGATCAACCTTCATGTGTTCTGAATATGCAGTTATTTGCATTTTCCCTTCACTTTCTTTGGGACTGAAGTGGCTGAAATGACAGGTGCAGCAAATGAAAAGTTCTGAGAATGTGTGGGGAGAAAAGAAGAGTCAATACTGAAAGATATTAATAACTTTTGCACTGCCGTGTCATCAGAGAAATAAGACTGATGTTATTTCATAACATTAAACTGGAAATAAAAACTTGCAATATTTCTGTCTGCATGTGTAATCTTCAGGTACATTGAGAAAGAAGAGAAATAATTGATTTGAAAATTTGTTCTTTGTTACTTGCCTTTATATATGTGTGCTTATATCTGCTGTTGTTGGCTTGAGCTCTGTAAGATGTGAAGGTTTTTACACATCTGCTTCCTGCTAAGGAAGAAAATACTGTGGTGCAGAATTTGGATTTTTTTTATTGGCTTACTTATTTATCCTTGAACAATCCTTGATCCTCAGTCAGTATTCAGACAACCTCCTTTTCCAGCAGCCTCAGTCAAAATACCAGTGTATGGTTCTCTGATGGCATCTCTGTGCCAAGGGAGATAAAGGGATATAACAAGCTTTCAAGCAGGTTTCAGCATCACTAACCAGCCTGAACTAATACTGCAGCATTTCTGTAGATGTGTTGAAAATCAACTTTTGAGATTCTGTGTAACAGTGCTACCAGGTGACTTCCAGCAATGCACATAAATTTTGATATAGCTAAATTTTAAACTGTCATTTTAGAGCCTGGCTGGCTGTCATAGAGGCCGATCTCCATTCCCTTAGACCTCCCTTTTTCAGCCTATCTCCCATGTTTAAGTAAATTAAAACTTTTGCTTTACCCTTTTTTTTTTTTTAATGAAGAAATGAATAGATCTTTTGCTTTACAATTCTTTGTTGTCTGATAAAAAAGCCATTCCGGTCTGTTAGTAGTAAGCCTATGATGGGCTCTTAAAGCAAAGTGATACAGTAGCTACATGGAGGCAGCTGGTTTTGTTACGGATTCCGTAAGGATCTTCCCAATTCTTTTTCATGTGTCCTAAAGTGACTGTGCCTATGAACTCCTTGGGTATTAAGCAGATCTGGTCATGCCTTGTCTGTCATGTAATTATGTAAACATGAAGAACTGAACAGATAAATGTAGTCTACGTGTTATGTCTGTTTATCTGTGTTCTTGACCCTACAGTTAGCAAGGTGGGCATGGCTATTACTGATGACCAAGAATAACATGCAGGAAATGAAGTTCTTATCTGGAGAAAGTGAGATGAGAAAAAGCTAAACAGAAAATCACATAATGATACTAAATTTTCCTCCACATCTGGAGGTCACTAGGAGCTTATGGACCAAATCTGTCCACTGAAGTTTCTGCAGGTCTTTTAAGGTAACCACACTGGCTTGTCACAAACCAGTTGTTGCACATTTTTTAGGTTGTAAGGAAGCTTAGGCACATATTTGCAGGAATATGCAAAAGTGTGTCTTACTCTTCTTAGAGATATTCTGGTTAAAATGAATGGTTGCATTTTTTATGCAGGGTTAAGAATGTTTTTTGCTGTAGCTTGTAGATGTCAGTATGTGCAAGTGCATTTCTTCTGAATGGTTGGCCTGATGAGGGTAAGGAAGGATATGCAAAGCAGACTCTCTTGCCCAGGTTCCCGAAATCCAAGAGCTGTACAATCAGGAAATGCATTATAGCATCCATTGTTGCTTCAGCAGGGAAAGCGTGCTTTACATATGCAAATACTGCTCAGAAGTTTAACTTAATAATTATCAGCTGGAGTCTCTATTGATGAGCAGCTGAGGCTAATCATCAGCAACAGATTCTGAATTAACTACTATTGGGCTTTGAATGAGCATGCTTGTCTCTTGCTTGTGGTTACTGCGGCAATTGTAGAAACCTGTAGGTATTTTTATAGTCTTTTCTAAGCTTGTAGATATTTATTTCTTATACTTTCTCTACTTAAAAAAACCCCACTGTAAACTGCTGTATTTTAGACTTTTCCCCTTCCTATCTCTTCCACAGTTTATTACTGAGCAGGAGCCAACATCGAATAGTTGTAGTGTTTTACATCCCGCTGCCATGAATGATAGTCACAGTACTGTGGACAGCTGCAGGGACACATTCGGGGACATGCTTTACCTTAGAGAGCTGTAATGGCTGCCTGCTGCTGATTATGTATTCTGCTATATCAGGGCCTCAGAAGTTGCCTTAACACAAAGCTCACACCTCAACAGAGAGAAATAGCTGGGTGTAAGATATCCAAATGGTTAATGTTAAAAAAAAAAGGATGCTGCATCTCCATAGGAAATGTTTAGATTAACAAATTCCATTGTTTTCTCTTCCATTTGTACTGTACACCAGGGAAATTCAGCTGGCCACAAATACTTACCCTGCAGATATCATTCATATGCTTTTTCCTAAGTGTGCTTTATTATTCACATCACATTCCTACAGGCCCTCCACAGCTTCCCTTCTAATTATTCCCTGCTTGCCCATTCCTGTGAATAACCAGTGGCATTCACCCACGTTCTGCCATTTAAGGCAGTTAGTCCATCCTACTATGAATTGGATTCCTCATTTTCCAGGAGGTGCCATAATTTATTTAAATTCGTACGGATTGAAACTGTAAAGATTTATAGTTGAGTTGCAGAGGGTTCCAGCTTCAGGGCACAGGAACCCACTAGCCAGTGGCTTGTCTCTACCCCCATAGTGGAGGTGGTAGAGGGGAGAGCTTCAGGACAGGCAATGGAGGCTTTGCACTGCAGGAGGGAAGAAGCACTGTGTGACCCTTTGGGTCAGCTTAAGCTGTGGGAATGGTAACCTCTAACTTAGTGGTGATTATGTCTGCAGCTGATCTAAAAGGGGTCATTTATTTGTGCCCCAAGTGAATACTGCTAATTGTGATGAGGTTGTTAATGCCAAAAAGTCATTGCTAAGTGATGGCTAGTCATCGCTTGTGTAGAGAAGTGTTTTTTCCAAAAGTCCTATAGACAACACCTCAGAGCTTAGTCGTATGGTCAAAGGACAAGAGGGGGCATTGACCCTCTTCTCCTGTTCCAGCATTCTCTGCCGTGTACTTGCTGAGCGTTGTTGTAGGAGTTTTCCCTGCAATACCTGTTCAGTGTCTGAACATGTGAGTCTTCCAAGCTGTCACATTGGCAGTCTTCACCTGCATGCAAGGCTTTTGAAAAGAAAGAGAATATCCCTCTAGCTCTGTAGAGGAGCTTCCTTTTCTCCTCTTTCTCCCCCGCTTCCCAACTGCTAAAGAAGTGGTTTGCCAAAAAATCAACATCCTTACAGGAATGGGGCTTGGAGAAGATAACAATTCGTCAAGAGCACAGATGGCTTATTTAGAATCTAATAGGTATTAAGACATTATTTTCCCCAAGCTTTACTCCTGATATTGATAATGTGTTATCTTTGCCAAGTTCCCCTCTTGATAACATGTTATCTTCATCAAGCCAAGTCCCTGATAAAATCTTATTTTCCCTCCGTGCTTACTCTGATAAGATATTATTTTCTTACATCTCCACTCCCAGTGGAAAGGAGGGAAATGTTATTTTTAGTTCTTTTCTTGGAGAGGCATATATATTATCAAGGCAGTGCAAAACAGGGAAAGGAGGAATGAGAAGAAAGAACACAAAAAGCCAGTGTATTTGAGACAAGGAAATGAGCAAATAATTTAAGACTTCTGTGCTCTTGTTTTAAATATGCTAATAAGCTAACATTCATAACTAGATAATGAGCTAATATTTCTTTTGGGAAAACAAACTATTACAAAGAGCCACCTTCTGATTCAAGAAAGATGTATAGGTTTAGATTTTCTTCCATATTTCTACCCTCATTCTGTTGCTACATGCTTTCTCTTTGCATAGAGTCTTTTACTGTCTATCATCCTTATTATCCCTATTAGAAGTATTGCGTGCGCTCAGCCAACACATAAACAGCTCTCTGCAGCTACACAATGTGATGCCATCATTGCTGGTACAACTACAAATCGTTTCTGAGACACAAGCCCTTCCTTATTTTGTGTGAAGAGCAAATGCAGCAATTCGGTGAGAGTGGTTCTTGAACCACTCCGTTTCCTTAATTCAGGAGACTGAGAGTTGTGTCATAAGCAAGGCAGGGGAGTGTACAAAGAAAAGGGACAACTTTATGGAGTCGAATTTGCCCTGGAAAATTGTTTCTGTCTTTACCACTGAGTTCATTGCATGATGTTCATAAAACAAAGCTATTGCAAGTGACTGCTAACTACTTTTCATCACATTTTCTGTGTTTCCAACTTGCAGACTCTTGCATTACAGAAGTGTTAAGCTTATAGTGTTGTATATGCAGATGATGAGGTCTGTCTGAACAAATGTAGTGCAGAAAAGGTGATTATTTGTTGAAAAGCTGTATCAGAACCATCTCAGTTGTGCATCCCAAACCAGTATACTCTGTGAGTGTTAGTGGCTTCAAGACTTCTTTACCTGACTGAAAAGAGGGACTGATAGTACCACCTTTCCCATAAATAACTTCAAAAAATAAGTCACTGATCCCTGTACTGCATTGAAGTATTACACTAATGAACATCATAGGCCAGTGAAGGAATAAATAAGTCTTTTCTTCATAGTATGTATGTGTGGTCAAAAACAGAATGATGAGCTTAAACAGTCTGCTGAATAGCTGTTGAGCACCATCCATCCTGTGACAATATTCTTTGGAAGTAAAGTGGTGATCATGCAATTAATAATCCTGTCATCAGGTGCAAGGGAATGACAGGAAAGATTGAACAGTAGATCATCATTTCCAAACTTCTAAGTGTTTGACTTCAGTGGCTGGTTGACCCTGACTAGATACCAAGTGCCCACTAAAGCTGCTCTGTGATTTTCCCTCCTCAGCTGCACAGGGAAGAGAAAATATAACCAAAAGCTCATGGGTCAAGACAAGAACAGAAAGAGGTCACTCACCAATTACTGTCACAGGCAAAACAGACTCAACTCAGGAAAATTAATTTAATTTATTACCAATCAAATCACAGAGTAGGGTAATGAGAAATAAAACCAAATCCAGAAAAACCACTTTATTTCCCACCCCTCTCTTCTTCCCAGCTCAGTTTCACTCCTGATTTTCTCTCCCTTCTCCCTCATAATGGTGCAGGGGGATGAGGAATGGGGCTTGTAGTCAGTTCATGATGTGTTGTCTTTGTGGCTCCTTCCCCCTCATATTCTTCCCCTGCTCCAGCATAGGGTCTCTCCCCCAGGAGGCAGTCCTCCATGGGTTACAGTTCTTCACAAACTGCTCCAGCATGGGTCCTTCGCTTTGGGAAGAGACTGCTCTAGTGTGGGACCCCTACACAGGGATCACAAATCCTGCCAGGAAACCTGTGCTGGGTGTGGGCTTCCCCACAGGGTCACAGCCTTCCTTGGGCATCCACCTGCTCTCATGTACAGTCCTCCACGGGCTGCAGGGGAATCTCCGCTTTGGCACTGGGTCATCTCCCCTTCCTTCACTGACCTTGGTGCCTGTAAAGTTGTTCCTCTCATAGATCTTCACTCGTCTCCTCTCTGTCTACAATTGCTCCTGTGTAGTAGCTTCTTTCCCATTCTTTACTCTGTTATCCCATAAGCAACCACGGTCACTGAGGGGCTTGGCCTTGGCCAGGATCCATCTTGGAGCCATCTGGCATTGGCTTTCTAGGACACGGAGAAAGCTTCCAGAAGCTTCACACAGAAGACACCCCTGGAGCCCCTCTGCTGCCAAAACCTGGCCACACAAACCCAATGCGATTTGCAAGCCTGATGTTCTATGGGTGTAGGTCTTTTGTGTATGATAGGTTTAATTTTTGAATCCACTGATTGTGGAGGGCTATTTTATACAAGGAAAGGACAGTGAGAAGATTATCTCCTTGCATGTGAGCAGCAGGCAATAATGTGATTCTTTAAACAAGGCTGTCCTGCAGTGGAATTGAATAGTTCAGGTTTGGGTTCAATAAAACATGTTAATGTGTTCTTAAGTACCATTAACAGCAGTGGAAGTGAATCCAAATTTAGTACTTGAAGGACATGCTGAAGTTCCTAAGTCCAAGGTTGGTTGGCATGTCTTGTGAAAACAAGTCTCTCCTTACCAAATAACATGTAATTTAACACATGTGTTGTCCATGCTGAGTCTGAGAAGGGTTTGTGTTTAATACTGATGGGAGCAGCTCTTCTGTGAGAGCTGAGGAAATTTGTTTGGGCTGTATGGAGAGGCTTGGTTGTTATTTCTTGTGCTGTCTCTGTCTAGTGGACATCAGTTTTCAATGTTCTTTCAGTGTTACAACTTTCTACCTCTGACACTTGAAAACAGTAAGCTTATAATTGCCTCATTTGTTAGAATGAAGAAGTTCCATGTTCACAGACCTGAAGTAAATTACTTGGACTATATTCCACTTCTAAGATGGTTGTTCAGGGAAGGTTTTCTACTTCCTCCTGAGATCACACTGCTGTGTTTCACAAAAAATTGATGCAGAAAAAAAAAAAAGCCTTGGTGAGTGTGAGAATAGACACTTTGGGATGCCTTAGCACCTACTCACAGAGGCATATATCTAAAAGTACCAACTGCTAGCAGAAAGGACTTCATTCATAGCTGCCCATATAGCCAGTACCTACAGTACCTGTGGGAGCATCCAGCTGAGCAGAAGTGCAAGGTTTTAGATGATTAAAGCTGATCTCCAAAATAAAAGGGATAGTTTGTCTGCTTACACCAGGCTTTTATGTCTCTGTCGTC
The DNA here is from genome assembly GCA_035222235.1 of Margarornis squamiger. Lineage (NCBI taxonomy): Eukaryota > Metazoa > Chordata > Aves > Passeriformes > Furnariidae > Margarornis > Margarornis squamiger. The sequence continues at coordinate 52,650,299 of JAWWTY010000037.1, forward strand.
CTGACTGCAGCCTTCTTTTTCTTTTCCCTTAGGGTCCATGGAGTTCTCTACAGTGGTCTTTATGGGGGAAAAAAATAATTGTGGAATAAACTTGAAATTATTTTGCTCATGGCCTTAGCAGAGGGAACATCATGAGAGTGGTAGTCTGCTACCCCACTTCTTTCTGTAAAATACTGTCTTTTGGTTAAAATTGGTATACTGCTAGTCCTCAAAGTGTGCACAGATGTGACTTTTCAAATGTTAGCAAAAGTGAAATGGAGGAGTGGCATTTTCTTGTATCTCTAGTCAGACAGAACAAAACATTATCTGCGGGCAGCATAACTTCCTCTTGTCTAAGAGGCAGCCTTGAGTTCACTGCCATCACTTAATTAATTATAAAGGCATTACACATTGATAGGCAGAGGATGAATTATAGCTAAAACACAGAGAAACCTCTAGACCTTAAAAAGATGGTGGAAAACGAGTAGTTTGGCTTTAAAACAAAAGAAATTTAAAAAAACCCCTCCCAAAACATGTTGCATAAATTTACATGCCTCAAATATTTCCTAACACAATTGTAAGCATTTTAATTCAGATGAGGGTCATCTGAGAAACTCAGAATCCCTGCTTCTGCACTATTCTTGTCCTCTGAATCAGAGCAAATGTTTCTTTCCTACACTGTGCTTCTTTCCACTTTATCCAGTTAACCTTTTGATAAACTCTTTTTTCCCCATGACTTTTTCCTCAGAAGTTTCCAATGCCACTGCGTCCTTTTCAGGACTATCACCTCTCCAAGTCTGATAACTGGAAAGCAAGAAATTTGGTTTTAATATTTACCCTTTAGGTTTTGTATGTAAGAAAGAAAATTCTACACTGCTTCATCCCCTCTGCTTTCAAATAAATTATGCTGGATTGCTTTCTGAAGGCTTTATTTTGTCTAGTGTCCTAAGATGCTCTGCTTAAGTAAGTGTTAATGAAATCTGTTGCCTTAAATCCAAGTGACTCCGTATATACAGAAGCATTCAGTAATCCGTAGAATTCATAACTTACATATTGTCAAGTTTTCACAATTATTGGACCTAGTGTGATAATAAGTCACTGCCTGCTGTCAACCCTGAAATAATTATTCGGCTTTGTGTTTTGTTATGTGGACAGTGGAATTTTGTAGGTCTTTGTAGGTGCAATTGTATTAGCACAAAAAGTCTGAAGTAAAAGGCTTGACAAAGAAAGAAAAAGTTAAATCTGAAACCACCGAAGTCCAAAAACAGAGCAATAACCCCAAATGAAGAAGGAAAAATAAAAGCTGTATTATTATTTATTGCACTGTTCAAAACTGTACTTCTTGCTTAAGAGCACAGCAGTGTTTCTTGTAGTGTTCCCTGGGAAATCTTTAGTCCCAAAGTCACACAGTCCTCATTATGTGTTATGTTATTTTATTTTATTTTGATTTAGATTAGTTAAAAAGTGTCTAGATGTCAGCTCAGAGCAGTCTGCCAGTTACTATAAACTATAAAATTCAAATACAGTGCAATCAGTTTAACTCTTCTACCAAGCAACAGTGACTACACACAGTCAATCAATTATGAACGGTCCCTAACATTAGCCCACTTACTCCTTCTTCAGATATGGGGTGAAACACACAGTCCTTGCATTGCCTTGGAAACTGGTAGGAAGCAGATCGGGGTAGCATGTGTTGCTGTTTACCTACCAGACAACAGCTCCCAAGAGGCATTTTGCCCTGTCTGTATATTCACTGAAGTAAAAATATCTTCACATGTCCAGTATGGTAATAGAACTAAATCAAATAGTACCTTGCCACCAGCCTTCCCATCCTCAGGTGTGCAAAAACTATGAGTTACACAATCTCAGGATTTATGAAAAAAAAAAAATTTCTGAGTCCTAAGATCAACCTCTATTTGCCTTTGGTTTTATTCTTTTATTTCAAATGGGTCTTGAAATTGTCACATTATTATTTGAAGCACGGAGTTAGGATGTGCGAATATACCGAATGCGTCAAGATACACCTGAGAATAGTGAACAGTGTTACTAACAAAACATGACTTGTCCAGCTGTATGAAGGCTGAAGAGATTATTCCAGAAAATATCTTGGATTTAGCACCTTGTAACAAAATGTGGATAACTTCTATAGTAAATCAATACATTTCAACTGTTTGTATATTTCTGATCAAGAAGCCAGCTAGTTGTTTAATTCCTGACAGGATTTTCTTACAGCCGTTTACATGCTGGCAGAAATATTTACTACTGAGAAAAAGTAGTGGAGTTTACTGGCATTTAAAGCTAAGGCTGCATAAACACTGAGCTGGTCTCATTAGTTGCTGCAACTTCCAGTCTGAGACAGTGAGGTGATATTTTCTTTCAGTCCCTTTCTCAGACTATGCTGTTTCTTCTAAATACTGTGTAGAAACAGTTCAGCTTTCCTGATAAATATACCTGCAGTTATTCAAATGTACAAAATGTTATATTGTTTAAAAGTTAAAAAGCTTTCAAAGTTTTAATTTTGGCAAAGCAGCACTTACGACGTATTGGTTTATGTCCGTAGAGTAGCTAAAGAGACGCTTATATTTTTTCCCATACTTGAAATTTTGGTGAATGCTGCCCTGAGATTTACTTTCATATCTTGCTACCTTTTCTGGTAATTATTTGAGAAGGAAGCAGAATTCAGTGGCAAGAATAGGAAGTGATCAGTAACATCTGTGTCATGCTTATGATTGCCAGTGAAATCTTTGGCTACATTTGCACTGTAATAGTGTATCTGATGATAACACAGTTGGTTGTTGTGTGGGTGAGTAGAGGTGCTGTTTTAATCTGAGAGTGTCTACACAATATGCTCTTGCTGTCCATTAATAGGAATGCAATATAATCACATCCAAAGGAGTTTTAGTCTTCCTAGGTTGGGCATCAGCAGCTGAGAAATAACACAACTTCAGTTCCATGCCTTCCAAGCTGGAAGGAGAAAGATAATTCAGTATTCTATTGCATGTCTTATTGTACCATGGCTCTGTTCTTTATGGTGACATTTCTCTGTTGTTGCACCCATTATTTTCAGGCTTTTCAAATCTCTCACTTAATCTTTAATAATTATTTGCTGGAGCATTCAAGTTTCATACTAACCGTGGCCAAACTTCAGAATATGTCTTGAGAAGTCTTTCAAATTTATCCATAAGCTTTGTTAGTGGCAAAGATAATAAATAGGAAAAAATTTACAGGAGAACGTCTGCTAAAAAATGCAAAATATTCTTTCCAATGTATGTATAAAAAACAGGATAGTGATTTATATACATAACAGGGAGTGTGTATACCTGTATAACACTACAATGTGAGTTAGAATTGAGGTTTTGATTTCTGCAGCTGTTTTTTCTCATGAACTCAGTTTAAAGGACTCCTCACCATTCATGTAAATGTGAAATAATGGAAGAGAACAAGCAATGAATGGGGTTTTACAGCAGGGAGGTAGTTTAGAGTTGGCAAGTGAGAAATGTACTTGTTAGTGACAACTTCTAAACAATAACTCCCTGAGTTCCATTTTGTAAACCACTCAAGCTGGTGTTCATTTGATAAAACCAAAGGGACTCTCTGCATTAAAAAAAATCATTAAATAGCAAACACTCCCCTATACTTGGCTTTGGTGAGGTCACACCTTGAATCTGTGTTCAGTTCTGGGCATTGAGGTGCTGGATCCAGTCCAGAGAAGGGCAGCAGAGCTGGTGAAGAGTCTGAAGCAATAGTCCTAATAAGAGTAGCCAAGGGAAACTCAGCAGGACCTTATTGCTCTACAAATATCCGAAAGGAGGTTGTAGCGAGGCAGGAGTCATTTTCTTCTCTCAGGTAATAAGTGACAGGATGAGATGAAATGGCTTCAAGTTATGCCACAGGAGATTTAGATTGCGAACTTGGAAAAATTACTTAGTGGAAAAGGTGGTCAGACATTGGAATAGGCTGTCCAGGGAAGTGGTGAAATCACAGTCCCTTGAAGTGTTCATAAAACACGTGGATGTGGCACTTAGGGGCATGATTTACTGGTGAACATGGTGGTGCTGGGTTAACACTTGGACTCAGTGATCTTTGAGGGCTTTTCCAACCTTAACAATTCTATGATTCTATTATTTAATACATGCAAGTAGAAAGTTACATCAGAGAAGTACCTTAGTATAAGATACTCACGTATCTTCACTGAAAAGGAACATCTTGCTAATTATGAGATTGTGGATAACTCTCACTGTCTTTTGTTTCAATTGGATTTCGAGTGAACATTTTTGAACAGTAGTTTAGTATGAGGGGTTTTTACCAGCTTTCACACATTTGTACTCTCTGTGTATATAGCTATAACTTTACTAAAGTTATGTGAAAATACGTCTTCTTTGAAAACACATCAGCTGTATCCCAATTTGCTGCTTTAAAATTTGGTAGCAATAATGTACCGAGAAGTGGTGGTAGAATGTGTTACTTTTGTTATGGACATTGGTTTCAGGTAATGTTTCTTTTTTATACTTTAGCTCATTTTTAATAGTTATTTGAACGTTATTTGACATTTGAAGAAAACGTCAATTTCATATTTCTGAACTACAGCTTTTTAGTTTTGAAGGTGTTGAATTGATCCATTTTACTTTTTTCAAAATTCCCTTGTGCCTTTTTCAGCCAAAATACTTTCCAGAATTTGACCCACATTTGTATTCAACATTTCTGTCCTTCTGAACCTCTTATTTCTCAGCAAGCACATAATACTATGTTGTGAATAAAACCCATCTGCTCCTCACATATGAATCAGCTGGGGCTGCTGTTTGGCACAAAAGGGTTGCCAAAATGCTGTCATTTGACTGTGGAGGAAATGCGGAATAGGAAAATTATTTCATCTTGCATACATTTGTAAAATATATTTAACTGTATATTAATTGTCTTTGAATTAAATCCTCATGTTCTTGACTGTCTCCCCAGACTAGAGACTGGCAGGCAGCCCTGTGCAGAACAAACGAAGCACATGCTTATCTTTTAGTGTGGTTTTAAAATTAGTAGGACCTGTAGCTCATAGAACTTCAGCATTTGCCCAAGTTTACCACTCAAGCATTGCCTTGAAGTGACAAGTCTGCATAAAACATGGCTGCATTTGGAACACATCCCTGCCTCACGATGCTGGGATTAAAGGAAAATGCAGCTTCGAGTATATATTCTGAAAGAAGTGATTTGTTTCTTTCTCCTGCAGATGGGAAGCCAGTGTCGCTGTCTCCACTTGAATCACAGCCCCACAGTCCCCGGTACACGGCGTCGAGCCAGCGGGAGCGCGAGAGCCTGGAAGTGCGCATGCGGGAGGTGGAGGAGGAGAACCGCGTGCTTCGCAAGCAGCTCAGCCTGGCACAGAGCCGCAGCCCTGCACACCACCATGGCAATCACTCCAAAACCTACTCCATGGAAGAGGGCACAGGTGACAGCGAGAGCCTGCGGGCTGGCATTGTGGCGGGGAACAGCTCGGAGTGCGGGCAGCAACCAGCAGTGGAAAAGTGTGAGGTAAATAAAGAAAAGGAACCTGCCAGAAGCAAAGCTTGATAGATTTGATCCTTTAAGGGCATTGCAGATCCCTGTCTCTTTCCCTTGTAACTTCATTCTCTGAAACCAGCCTCTTAAAGGTCTACTGGGTGCAACTTTTAAGATAATTTTTAATTACACTTTTTTTTTTTTAAACTTTAAAATATTTAATCATCGTAATATCTTTTGAGTTATTATTTCATTACAACTTTTTGTCTTTTTCATTCTTTTGTCCCCAAACCTGGTATAAAAATCAGAGCCTTGTTTCAGTCTGACTTCAATACAGCTGTGCTGATAAAGACCTGTGGCAAACTGACCCCATGTGTTTTTAAGTTAAATGAAAGCTCCACAGGGCTTAGAAAAGCCTTGTTCCTTTGTTTATGTGTCTGTACTGGAACAGTTCAGGGTTTGGAATTAATTAAATTGTGGCTTATGGAGCCAGCCTGTTCTTTTGACTCCACTTTCAGGAGCATGTCTGGGTGCTACTGTGGGAGCAGTGAGAGCTGTGCACTAAGAATGTGATTGGCTGCAGGAGGTCTCCTTCTATGAAGGTTTTGAGGTGTTTGTTTTGGTTTGGTTTTCCTTGTTTTGTGGATGTCATCCAGATATTTAGTTGTCAGATGTCTGAATGATGACAGGTCCAAATACGGATAGATTCAAAACAGAAAGTTGCTCAAAGGCCTTGTGCCAATTCCAGTTGATGAAGATACCAAAAGTAGCTTCCTCCATTTATTTCTACAAAGAGAGTAATAACTTATCACCTTTTATCTTGCTTTTTGCCACTTGAAGATAAAAGTTGAAAGAAAATTAGTGGGAGCAGAAAAAGAAATCCTAATTACCTCTTGGGATAAATTCTGTTCAATGGGACAATATCAACTACAGTTTAAAAATGAGTTACTGCTTTCCAGTTGGATATCTTTGTCCATCAGTGTGGAAGAAGGGAAGCAACATTATTGTAAGGAGAGGGAAAAAGAGAGGTTTGTTTTTTATTTTCCCTCTTCCAGATAGTGAGGGTCTGATTTTCCTCACTGTGAGCATTTTGGCATTTCTTTTAATCAGAGAAGGTTCAGGCCATCAATAAGCAAACCTCACTTCTCCCTTATTGTTATGCCAAAGAGCTGAATCTCCCTTCTTGGTTGTTCAGTGTACCAACCAGTCTGGGACACAAAAATAGCAGCTTAAAGTAGGAATAGTTTAAGTGGCCTTTCAGTTAATAATGTGTTTTCCCAATAACTTTACTTGCTCACTGGGGTTTAGCATTGTGCTGGAGGCAATGGTTATATAACATACAAAATCTCACATTATTTGCCATCCCCCTATCTCATTGAACACAATTTTGATAGCAAAATAGCTTTTTACTCTTTTTCCTAGGGAATTCACTCAGTAAATCAGTAACAGCAGTGGAGGTTAAAATTAAACTTCCTTTTTATCAGATTTGCCAAGGGTCTCATCATTTATCCTATTATTGTAGATTCTGGTTCTGTGTTTGTGTGAGGGGTTTTGTGACTCCATTCACTCTCTCTCTGTTTTCATTGTTTCAGCTGTGCAAACTAAATATTTTTTAGCTTCTGACCCTGGAATATATCACAGCAAGAGTCAACAACTTGGGGAGTGAAAAAACAGGGTTCTTGAGAAGAAGACTGGGGCTCTGAGAGAGACTAAGACAGCTAGGAATAGATTGTTCAGTTCATTGAGTCTGTTCTTAGAGATTTACTGAAGATAACATTTCAGAATCTAATTTGAGATGGTCTTTAATGATGATTAAAACATTTGAAAATGCAGTTACAATGAATGAACATTAAATCTCTGATAAAGCATAATCTGTGTGATAATAATTGTGATCTATATCAAATAGCTGTGAGTTTGTTGCATTCCAACCACAGCTTCCTACTCCGTTGCATCACAGGAGAGCTCTTCTGATACTGTAAAATGGACCATCACTATACTGCCAGAAAAAAATCAGAGTCCCAGCCAAGGGACTTCTCCCTGGAGGGAGCAGATGCCTTCCCACTAGTAGACAATTTTAACACAAGCCTTGGAAACAAAAGTACGAGTAGTCCTGACACAGATGTTGGCACAAACAACAGGCTTCACAAGGAGAACATAATGCCAATGGAAGCTAACACAATTATGTGCCTCTTTCTTACGATGTTATTTTTCTAGCTTGTGCCCCCATAAACTGAGTATTTACTTGGAATTAAGTATGCGTTTATAAATATTTTAAAAAGTGATTATATATTAGAAAGTTGGTAATTAGCAGTATAGCATTTAGTGGGTTAGCAAAATACTTCATATTTGAAGTATTTTTACAGGCATATTTGTATTGTTACTGTTCTCAACAGTGTTTTCAATGGGGGTAACTGTGCAGTGCTCCACAGCCACCAAGATCAGGCCCTCACCAACTTAAACAGTGTAGCACAGGAAGAGCAGATGTCACCTGCCTCTGGAAACTATTTGTAGTATATTTACAAATGTGCTACAAATACAAGCATTTTCTAACATACTTTTAATATCTCTTAATCACATTCAGCAATTCTTTGTGAAGGATTAAATGTCTATAATTGAAGGCCTAGCTAGCACTACTGGACAATTATTGAAGTATGAAATGTCTTACCAAAGATTATCTTTAGCTATAAGAACTAACTAGAGTTTGTAAAGCTTATTATTTCATAATTCCAAAAGTAGCACAAAGAGGAAAAAAGTGGCATCTGTTTATCTGGGCACTGTATACTCCCCATCAAAATGGGATTTAAGGCCCAGTTCTTCATGTGGTTTTGGATATTTTCTTGCCATTAATATTATCCCAGAATAGACTTACATGAAATATTGCATTCAGAAACAGTTTTTCCTGATCTCTGGTGGCTGAAGGGTTTCTAAACTATGTTAGTATGCACCTTGGTATGACTTAAATTCTTTCCTGAAAAAGCTTAACATCCTTAAGTGCCTTGAAGTACCTGGGCCTGAATGCTCCCTAAACTATTTACAATTAAAAATAGTTCTGTTTGTGTCCCTGATCCTCAGCCTGCAGGGAGAATGGTGTGATGTGCTTCCACAGTGCTTTGATTATTCATATCTATATGGATAAACACAGGAAGAATTCACTGAGCCTGGAGAGGAAGATATATCATCATTTCATGTGTTGCTGCAATGAGTTACATTATCCAAAAGCATCTGCAGTGAATGGCCTGAGTCTAGACTTCTTGCAACAAGTAGTGCACATGTCTATCATTCACTTTAAAGATGGCATTGTAGAAGGATGAACACTTTGCAGGAGCTCAGTTTAGAACCACAGTGACTTCTGAATATCCAAGCTAGACTGTGACCAGAATGATCTAGAATTATCATGGACTGTCATCAGTAAGGAGCAAGTGTATTGTGCAGAACCTTGGTGTGAGGAGTTTGGTGGGAGATGTTGAACCAGTCAGGCAGGCTGATGCACATTGCAGCAGTTGGAGCATTCTTTGCTTATGTGGCTTCACTCCAAGGTGTTAGCTGCGGTCATTGAGTCCAGAGGTTGTGGGAATCACAGTGGCCTGTTCTGGTGGGATGGGGGATACAATCTTCTAACCATTTCTAAATGGAAAAGAGGACTTTGAGAGAGGTGACAGTTTTCAAAATCTGAGAGCTGATGCTTACAGTAGAATATTAAGGAGGATGCAAATTCTTTGAAGTGCTTCCTTCTTCCAGCTACTATTGTCCTGTCTTGACAGAATTTGGCTACAGCCAGCTGCTTGCTATCCAAACATGCATTTGGAACAAGCATGGAGAAAACCGGAAATATTTTTTTTTCCCTTAGGATGAAAACATCTGCAGCCAGTTCAGGTTGATGACTTCATTTTGGCTTATGTGTTTTCCCACAGACTTTGCATAAGAGTTAAACAATGAAGGAGAGGAAAGTGAATCAGGAAAAGAAAAGGAACAGACCGAGTCTTGCAGCATGCTGCAGGCAACAACTTGGAGAAAAAGGTCTAGATTTCTATTCTCTTTGAGGATTACTGCTCTTTTGTATAACTGATTGCAGGCAGGAATAGAAGTGATATGTAATATCAAACACCGCAGAGAGGCTGAGCAGAAGGTACATGGATGCCTGTGTCTCTGAACTGGAAAAGAACACTCAGAAGAGTAGCGAGTGCTGCTCTCACTGTGCCCTGGCTGAAACAGCATCCAAGGCAACGGCAACTACTAGAAGACAGTGAGGAAAGCACGCTTTCGATTTTGAAACAAACTGATTTAGTAAAAGGAGTACAGATGTGGGCAAGTCCTTGACAGAATGAACTCTGATTTTGGGGGGAGTTGTAAGGTGGAGAGAGAGGGGTTGTGAGGAGAGCTTTTCTGGCAAGTAGAAGTAGTATAAAATGATGTTGACAGTGATATGACAATGCTGTTCTGTCAAAACACCTAAACATTTTGTGTCTGGTCCAGTGTCTTCAGGTGAAATGTTTAGAACAGGCATGAAACTATTCTCAGTTAGTTTGATTTTAACTGGTATTGAAGGGAAGAAGGTCTTCCAAAAGCCTGAGAAGGACCAGATGGCAGTCAGAGAGGAGGCTGTGTGTGCAGTATCAGGAATCAGTGCACCCACATGAACCCATGCCTATGAGTACAGTACAAGCTCCTGCTGCAATAAATCATTAATAAGCAGCTTCTGTTCTCCCCTCTTATCACAAGAGAGAAACAAGAGAAACACAATCCATTTTTGCAAAGTGTTGAGCATGCTCAACTCCCATTGACTTTAACATAAATTTAAAGCACTAGTACCTCGCAGAGCTGTTGCCAAAATGTACTGCAATATCTTTTGTTTCTCACACCTCTCTGGACAGCCAGTTGTCTTACTAATTCAAGACCTCTTAAAACCTCATACCTTAAATGTGCCACAGCTTGTGAAACCCACTAGCACTGGAGGCAGCTGCAGTGTTCATGTGGACATTCCACAATGGCACAGCCACTTGGAAGTTATATGATTCAAATTGTGCCCTGTACCAGGTGATATTAATGGATGGGGCTGTGGACTCTTTAAATGTGCCCAACACATGCCACCTCTTGTGTAAATCTGCTTCTGTTATAAGCCAGGCTTTGGGAATCTATGATGATGTGAAGAGGCAGAATTCCTCATTTGTTCTCAGCATAGTGGGCATTCTGTGGAAAATGAGAGCTGTGTGAGTGAGAAACCAGCTAACCAAGCTTCAAATGGAAGCCAAATGAGGCTTCCCTGCAGTTTCACAGCTGTGTTCCCAATGGCAGCTTTGTGCTGCCAGCATGGTGAACTCTCCTTCATTTCTGTGACCACTAAGAAACAGAATATTACAGAACCTGGACTCAAAACTTGGTAGGATTAATTTTCTTTTGTCCCTAGGGAATAAAAATGGCTTATTTTAAAACCAGAACAAAGTAATGTAACACATTTTTCAGATTAGTACTTACTGCCTAAATAATAATGATTTGTAGTGCCTTTTCAATTTTCCCTTTCTTCCTGAAAAGATGAGGAAGCCTCTGCTTCATGTTAAAAGGGAGGTAAGAAGGCACGGAATAAGTGATAATTTACCAGTGTCGTGAGGTGGAGAGAATGTGTTTGTGGGGGTTTTATTTGATTTCATATTAGCACTGCCCAGTACAGCCCATACTGGTAGTCATGGGAAAGGAGGTGGCCACCTGCCTTCACATCTCCTGTCCCATGGTATCACTGGGATGCATCCAGCCCTGACAAACCAGTTGTCCCAGTCATACTCATCCATGAGAGCTTGCTCACCCTCTCCTTAGTGGCTGTTCCTAAGACAGAAATAGTACAAAATTTCTAAGAGCGTATCTGCTTCTAGTTATCAGACATAATTTTAAACTTTAAAAGATTAAAAATGTTTACATGTTTGCATACTCAGAATTTCGCATGCTGCTTACTTGGGGAGGGTGTGTACATATGTACGCACATATGCTCTTAGCTATTAAATGCAATTCTGTTCAAACATCTGATGTAACCTAGGGATAGTAATGACTTTGGAATGGTGATGGTGTTATAACTCAATTAAGATGTTTTTAACAAACTGCCTCAAGTGGGCTGCAAACAGCTGCAAAACACCCACTCAAATCTTTAACAATTGCTGCACTAAATAATAGCACTGCCATGTATGTGCTCTCCTTAGTGAATGACAGAACACAGGAAGAGGCTTTCATTTTTGTTCTCTCTGTTCCTTTTCTCCCACAGACTATCCACGTTGCCATTGTTTGTGCAGGGTACAATGCCAGTCGGGATGTTGTCACACTTGTCAAGTCTGTCTTATTTCACAGGTAAAGGTAGCTTTCTTTTATTGTATATTGTATATCTGATTATGGCTAAGTAATTTCTTTTTGCATTTAGTCCCCTCCTTCAGAAGAAAGTCGAATTCCCTTCCCTGGTTGGCTTTTCTTTGGAAGGAATAAAGCATGAAATTTATGACCACCATAAATGGATTCACCTGTGTTAGGATTTCTACAGTGAATTAGAGTGATCAGAGATCCACCTGCTACCCCTGTTGCATTGTGTGTACAGGGACAGTATCTATCTTTACTGTAAAGTATCTGCACACTCCTGAATACTGTAAAATAATGATAGTAAAACCAGCATTGTATTCCTTTAGCCTCTTTCTGGCATCGGATTATGGCACAGGTGTAGATGATAAATTCACACTGGTTATTGACTATCCCAGATTGCAGTTTAGACATTTGTTTTTGAAGTAAACCTGTTATTACAGTCAGTATATACTATTTCATTAAACTCAGGTTGCTTATTCTGGCTTTGGAATGGCTACTTGCAGCTGCTCAGAAGGTTTTGCAACATGGTTTTAGCACATGGAGCACAGCTAGACCCAAAAAATGATAGGCATAAATGTACAGTGAAGACCAAAAAAACCAATTCCCTTAACAGACAGCAGCTCCAGGAAAAGAGAATTAATATTAAACTGTGTGTAGGCATATGTGTATATCCCTTGTCCAGTTTAGAAATGTCTCTCAGAGATGTCTTCCCACAATGTTGCAGAAAGTGGATTAAAATAGGGAAGTGATCAGACTGCTTGACTCTGAACAGGACAAATAGACTAATAAAATAATGCTTACAGTATTAACATTTTACTAAGGAGGTAGTTTCAACGTGCTGCTTTATTATTTGAGAGATAATTTTGTGGCAGGGTCAATGACTCTTGTTCGTGTCGTGTGCTAATATCTTACAGCTAGCATGAATGGGGCATTCCAGACCCACACTTTGTTCTTTATGTTTGGCTCCAGTCTTCTGCTGGAAGTCTTAGTAATCACTCCCTTACAACGGTTTTAGTACCCCATTTTACCATTTTTGGTAAGTTTCATAACATAATATAAATGCTCACCTTGTTCAATATGTAAAAAGACTCAGTAAATGCTATTTAATCTCCGAAATATGAGAGCAACTTCCACTATCAACACATACCCTTTGCAAGTCTTTTGAGAAGTAGCACATTCATGTTAGGTGAGGGCTAGGAGCAGAAAATCAATGCTAACACAAACATAACAAAAGCAAAACAACAGTAAAAATCTGTGTCATTCTCTGTGCAGAATTTTTCTGAATGTTAAAATTCTGTTAAATTTTAAAACTATTTCTGATTAGAGGTTTGAATTATTCAGTGTAAACTGGCTTTTTATTGCAAGGATATGGGGGTGTTTTGTCTATTTTGATGTTTCTAAGGGATTTCATGGAAAATGGCATTTTTGTGGTGACATAAGTTATCCTAGTGGTTAGCTTCTCCCTGTTTTAGTCTCCTAATAATTGCATCCATTTTGAGAATCTTTAATCTGCCCGTTTCCAAATGTTCTGTAAATAATAGGAATCTCACAACTCAAAGGTTTAAACAGCTTCTCTCTGTGGTACTTAAAGAAAACGTCCCTGTTTTACATAAGCCATTCATCTGAGCAATTAGCAAATTTATAAACAATTCTGCCATCTAGTTAAATTATTGAATAATAATGAATTAAAATATGAAACCAAAACAAAGGGAATTAGCATGGGTATTTCTAAGTCTGGTGGATTCTGCCCTTGTCAAGAACATTGTTGTTTGGCTAGCACTACTGCTCACCTCAAAGGATTTGTCTAGCTCAGCAGAGGTTATCAAGATAAAGTCCAGTATTGCTAATGAAACTTTAGTACAGTTAGTTGCAATCAAGATCACCTATCTCCTTTGTTTGCTGAAAACATACTTAAAGACAAATCTAAGTCCATTTCTGCCTAGAACTAGCTTTTCTCACTAGGCATTAAATTGTTTGCTAGAAAAAGAAGATACGCTCAAAAGAGAGACAGAGCTTCTTACAGACATTTCTTCCTTATCTTCTAGAAAACACAGGCTTCTTAAGCATCAGCTGATGCTATGGCTACATAGCCATGCTTCTCTAGCACTCCCTTCTTGGATCTTTATCTTTGGAGTGGCCATTGGGAAGAAGGATGGAGAATAAACAACAAAGAAACAACAAACTCGGCTGAAAATTGATTTAGAGCCAAGTTTGCTTGCACTGGTTACCATGTGCAAATAATGTTATCTTGGAGACTAGTATGCCTTTCAGAAATTATGATGACTGGAAAGAAGGCTTCTTTTAGTTGCTAGAATCAATTGTAGGAATCAAGGATGGAGACAGGTCATGATGCTGCATTAGGAGGATTGAGTTAGGAGAGTTGTAAGTGGTTGTTTCAGATAGTAAATGGTTCATGACAGCAGCAAGTTTACTGTCTGACTTGAGGGTCAGCAGTGAAAACAGGCATGGAGATGTCTCTTCTTTTAATCCTAAAATGTGCACCAGGAAGTGCATCCTAGCTGGCATTGTCCAGTAAGCTAAGCAAAACAGACATTTGAAAGGACTGTATGTTTCCAATGGAGAAGTTTGCTTAAGAAGAAGTTTGTTATCTTAATCTCTAAAGTTAGGCTACTGGTCCTCCATTTATAGCATCACCACATTCAATCTCAAATACAGTTTTTCAAGAACAGGACAAATAGGAATCCAAATGTATTGTCAAAGACATTTGGTTTTTCCTTGAATACAATCTACTGATTAAACAACTGACCCCTCAAAGCAATCAGGCTTAATATCCTCACCTGTCCTACACCTCATTTGATGTTTGTTGTAAGAGCACTGATTTCAGATAATCTATCTGGAATTCATAGAGATGTAATGTGATTTTTTTTATCATTTCTGTCTAGTTTAGTAATTAAAATATGTTTTAGCGGTGCATTTTGGTACAAAATGAGATGCTTAAATTCCCTACTTCGGTAAGAAATGCCTACTTTGCTATTAGAGAGAAGGAGGCCATGTCATTTTAATCCCAGGGTGCATTAACATATTTGTTATACCCCCAACTTTGAGCTAGAGTGCTAGAGACACAAAACAGCAGGAGTGCTGGGTCATTAAGGATAAAAGCCACAGGAGTTTCTATAGATGGAGTGTGCTGTCTCTTCTCTGTTGCATGAATGTATGGCAAATTCTGCATATTGAACATTTCAGCTCTCCACAGGTCTACAAAAGCAAGTTTCTGATTCTAGTCATACCATATATATCATGAGACTTAGGCAAGCTACTTGTTCAGGCCATTTGAGAAACTATATCTGTCTTCAGGTTCCAGAGAGTGGGAAGAGCAGAGGAAAGGGGTGGTGTGGCTGATTCCACATAAGGACACCGTAGTTCAGAAATGCGTTTCATTCCCAGTGGTAAAGGAGCTTGATTCCAGTTTTGTCTTTAGGAAACGTATGTTCCAGCCACAAAATCCCAGCAGCTTTTAACACCCAGTCTGACATAACTGACAGTCTGTTCTCAGGAGGAGACTCACCAGAGCTGGGATAGTGCAGGGTTTGCAGTCTGATAAATATGCATTGGCAGCGCTGCACAGAGGGAGGCTTGTAGAACGAGCACTCAGTCCTAGTCTGCAACTTTCCTGCTTTCCTCTCTTGCACATCTAGTTCCCAATTATAACAGATTTTATAAATCCATTGCAGGGCTAAAAAAATTATCTCTGAGCCAGTTTAATGCAAGCCAAGCTGGTATCACTCTGTCCTAAGTGCAACTTAACTTTAATTTTTCCAAACCAGTAGACTAAACACTACCATGTTCGGTCAAATGGGCAAAATGAAATGCAAGTAGTTTTGGAAACAGTGCTTATAGCAGTATTCAAAAAGCACCTGCATTTCTTTTTCAAAATTGAACCAGTTTCCTGTGACTGACAATTCTCCTTGAATCTTTTGCAACTATTGGTCCAAGTTAATTGGTGATTTTCAATGTTTTACTCCATTTCTGAAAACTGTAAAGCTTAGAGGGCCACAGAAACAACCCACAATTATATTTCCTATTGCAAAGATCATTTCTTTCTCTGCTCAGGTAAGTTTAACTTGAGTAAGAGCTAAAATGATTTTTAATGTACTCCTATCTTTTCCAAAGACATGCTAAATGCTGTGTTTCATTTGGGAACAAGGGAAGACCAAATTACACAATTACAGCTTGTTGCTGGCAGTCAGGTCAACCTGACAATCTGTGAAAAATTAAATTTTGTGCCAGCTAATAGTGGCATGGCTTTTTGTGCCTTTTTGGGTTTTTTTTTCCCCCTGCTATGTCAGTCCCTCTTCTTCAAAGAAGTCATTGCTCTTGCTTAGGGGCATAGTAATGGAGGTGTGTGGGGGTGTTTCTAAGGTATGTAAATAAAACCAGTCAACTAGACAACAGCTTTTTAATGTGAAGCAGCCTCTTTTCTTTAATAAGGCTGCTTATAACCTTAAAGTTGAGCATATGTCTGAACATTTTTAAGATCAGAATATAAAACTGTGTTACAGATTGCTGTATGAATAAGGAACTTTTTTTTTCTTAGAACAAGTAGAATAAGGCAAACCAAATGAAAATCTAAATTAAATAAAATGAATAACATGTAATTTCCAAGTAAGAGTCACAAGTCAACTCTGGCTGGTAATTAAAGCTTATGTAATCTAATGGCTATATTCCATGGAGACCACTTTGCCTTAATGGAATTAATTTGAGAGTTTAAAACCTCTGTCATTGTTTCCAACTTTTCTAACATGTCAGTCTATTTTGTGGGAGATTTTTCTGGCAAAAACTATAAAGCATGACCTGGTTTCTCTGATCCGTATAAATGCATCAATATGCACACTTCTTTTTGTGTTTTCTGGCTGTTCTAGCAATAGAAGCATAATGGAGAAAGCAATGTTTAAAAAAATCTGCACATTACTTGCCAGAGAACTTCTATAAACAAGAAGATCCATGAAAGATGTAGCAAGTGCATATTTAAGATCTCTCCAATAGTTTGGGAAGCATTTTAACCAATACTGGATGTGAAGGGATATGAAAAATCTTAATGATTTTCACATTAAAATTCTCCATGTGTGAGAGAGGGATTGTCATATGGGCATTAGGAAAACAAATTTCCCAAGCTGCCTTTCATAATTTCTGTTTGAAGTTCTTGTAACCATTTGCTACAGATACAAGAGGTATTACCTTGTTGTGCTTCCCTTAATAAAGTATAGATTTTGGAAATAAACCCCCTGGGCTACTGACCTTTTTATATTCTTGGAAAATAAAATTCCTCTGTTGCAGAGAGAACTGTGCAACCAAGCAGCCAAGCAGCTGCTTTTTGAATTACTAACAATTGAGCTAGGGAATAGTACAGAAGGGAAGAGTGAGTCTTGGTTCCCTACTCCCTTTCTCATTTGTAGATTTTTGTATTTGACTCTGTGTCAGTGGCTATTTGAAAAGAAAGGGCCAGAAATGCTTGAGCGAGCAGATCATAACTCTGATTAGGATTAAGTTTTGAAATGCAAAAATAAGATATCATGATAAAAAAAAGTATAGAGAAATGGATACCTTGGAATAAGATCCTAAATTCATGTCCTGACTTTTAAAATTACTGACATCTTTTCATTTTACTAACTTTATAGGACTTCAGCAATTCTGAAAATGAGAGCATTCATTCAAGCTCCTATATTTAGGTCTAAGAGCCTATATTTAAGCATCCATGCTTGAAAATGTTGACCAGAATCTCTCTTCATTCACTTTTGAGGAAAGTAATTTAGGAAAATAAATGTGTGCTCTTTACATATGGGTTTTTTTGTCAGATAGTGTTCTGATCTTAAGACAAGTGGAAATAATTTAGTATATGAAGATCTGCAGTTTTATAAATAGAGTGCTTAAAATCTAGAGTTTCCACTTGATGGGAAATACCCATATTTTGAAATTACATTTTACCACATTAAGACATTAGTGCATCAGCATTTTCCATGTAGCAAAAACTGTGAAGAGTTGTAGTTGGTAAAAATTCAGATGTTCAAAGTCCTCGAGGTAAATGAAATTAAGTATTTATGGATCTTGTGAGAAATTCTGTGGCTATCTCAATACCTCCTTCTGTAGTAAGGGAACTGGAAGACCTGGGACTCAGAGTTCAAGGGCCCTGTTCTGAAACCTGGGACACGAGAAACCTTGATTTCCAAACATACTAATTCACATGAATACTGGGAATTTTCCAAAACCTGTTAGTTTTGCAGGAGAAACACATTACGATTGCCATTTATCGATTCATTCCATAGGTGCATATACTGTCACCATTTACAGTGCAATGATATCTAGCAGTACAAGATATAACCACCCTCTACCATGTGTGGTTTTTTAGCTCTTTTGATGTGCCCAGTGGAAAATGAATTGTATACTTTAAAAATAAGCAAAACAAACAGCTGTGCTTTGAGCTGGTTGGAGAAGTTGAAGTCAGAGGAAGACCACCTTCCATTTGGAGTGAGAGAAGAAGAGGTTTATGCTGGTCACCACTTTCTCCCAAGACTTGATTCCAGGTTCCTTTCACCGTAACATGTGGGTTGCACAGGAGTCATTAGGCTTACGGAATTGGAAAGAACCTTTTGGGCCATCTCATTAACTACAGATTTTATCTTTGCTGCAGGAGAGCACAGAATTGAAATACTTTTCATAACGATCTGCCTTCACAGCAGAAGGGAGTTTTTCTTTAACAAGAGCATCATATATTTTCAGTTTCATGCCACTCAATTTCCACTAGCAAACTTCTGTGTCATCAGCTGCTCGTTGAACTTCACAGGCCACATCACCCTTCCTTGTTACCCAGGGGAGATATTCTCAAGCCTACCTCAGAAGACTCAAGCATCTCCCCCTGCCTTACCCAAACTTTTCTAACTGTAGCTGCTAAATACCTGTGAAGGGTGGTTTTCTACATGATTTACTGTAGGAGCAATACACTTTCATTTCAGTTTTATAAAGCTCATATCCCAAAATGTTTCTGTCCAGGAAGAAGACCAGTCGAAAGAAACGAATACCTTGCACTCATACCAAATGGTACAGCAAAATGTCCAAGTCTAATGAAGTACAGCTTTCAGTGGAATCCTTCACAATATCCTGATTGTCACCCATGATTCTTAGAGCCAGTGATTCGATCATTTTGACAAATAATTATTGCATTACTTTCACATACTTCTTGAGAAAGAGTTCTCATTTTCTCATCTTACAGAATCTTCTGTATCTTTTACAATGGATGTTCATTGATCTTTAAGCTTCGAAACTTGTTTCATAAACCCTTTGAAGCAATCTTTCTCTTCTAGGCTTTGCATATTGCAGACACCAGAAGAGGTGAAAGATGTCATCTGTGTGTATGCTAGTACTGTTATCTTCAGAAGGTCTTCCAGCTTTGAGTCTGTGCTCTGTTGGCTTCTAGCACCATGCTAAACTTCACATTTCACAGAACTAAAATTCCATCTGGACTAAAATTTTCTGTGGCTGATGCACATTTAGTTGTAGATGTCATCAGGTCACTATACTGTTTGGGGGATATATTTTTGTAAGTTGTAATCTTCTGCTTTGCCTCTGACACACACTTTCCTTCCAGCTGAATCTTTACCATGAGGCTAACAACTTGAAAGAGATTTCTGTGTGGGAGTACAGCTACTCCTTTTTTCTTTTTCCCAGTAGGAGACAAACTAAAGAAAATGTCACCCACTTGTTCCCATTTAAGTTTCACACACTCTGGGTCATTCAGATAAGTATAAACTGCTACTGAACATCTGAGTGTCTTTGTGTCAGATTTTTTCTTTTCAACTAGTGTGTTTCATCTTGAAATATTTTATATAGATTTTATTTAACTAAATGATAGTTCGAAGGAAGACGGAGCTTTCTTGTTTTTAACTGATTTTTTAGTCTTCTTATTCTACTTTGCAATATACAGATAAATAACCCTGGAAAAATAAAGAAAAAGAAATTACTGAAGGACACCAATTGAGAGATAGTCCTACCAGAATCCAGACTCAGCCACTGCTAAGCAGAGGGACCTGTGTGGGATGTGTATGTTGATATTCAACATCTATTTGTCTTGAGCTACTGCTTTCCCTGTATCCAAGGCCACTGGTGTTGTACTTTGTTTCTCTTGGCCTTGTCTCTGCTAATGAGATGAATTTCCTGATCACTGCTATTTCCCGATTTTTTTCTTGGCAAGGTGCCTGGTTACTGCGGAATCTGCATGAGCCAGGATGTCCTCTTCTAGTCTCCTGCTGGGCTGGTGAAGCAGATGTATTTGCTGTGATCCCTTTAGCTTGGTAATGGGACACTCAACAGCTGGCAGCTTATGCCTTTCCATCTCCCCTCCTCCCAGCATGGCAAGCTGAAGATTGAAAGACCTTTGTCTTTTTGGAAAGCGTGTTGTGGCTTAGTGTTTTGGATATTGTTAAATGCAGATCAGCTGTGGGTTTATTCTGCCATCATGATTATCTCATGTATAAGGCTTCTACTCAGTCCTTTTCTTCTTTCCCTGTAAGCTCATAATGTGATCCACGGTGTCCTTGAACCCAATACAGAAGCTTCATTGGCAATTCTCGGTGTTGGGTTGGTTCCTAACACTGCAAAATCCAACCATACATTGCTTCTCACAAGCTCCTGTTTCTGCTGAGAGGTCTGTTATGATACTATGAACCATTATATGTACTTTTACGTTTTCTTGTGGACTTTGTTTAGTGGGAAGCAGTATTACTCATCAAAGAAAGAAGAGAAACATTAAAGAGGAAGGCACATATTGTTCATTAATGTAGGAAATGGAGAAAAAATAACCTTCCATCTTTTGGGTTAAGCCCAGAAGTGTAATGGAAGTACATCGGCCTGCACTGACATAGATTTCCTCATTTCTCATTCACACCAAAGCATCAGTCGTCTTTCGCTTTAATCAACAGATGTTAAAAAACATCTTTTTAGATGAAAAATATCAGTTAACAAGTACACCCATTTAGCTTTGTCAGTTTCATAGAAATGAGAATCCACTATTCCACTCTTAAGGGTCAAAGAAAGGTTGAGCCAATGCTAAAGTCTAAACAACTGTCTAAATTGTCTTCTTAGTGGGTTTTGCAAACTTTGTCCTTCTCGTTGACAGGGAAAGTTGCTAAGGTAGGGGTAAATGTAGAAGACTATAATTCATGACTAACTTCCACTGGCAAGTTTTTATACTCCTACCACAGAAGTTAAGATCAAATTTTACCGCTTATGTTCTTTCAAAGAGGGAGGGAGGTTAAGGGATTTAAACAAGGTATTTGTAATGTCCAAGTTCACATTACTGTAGAAAAATTCATACACTTTTTCAAACCATGCCAGTCTTGCTGAAGTGGCTTCACTCATCTTGTTTTGAAGCTTTTCAGTTAGCCCAAGTCCTGTAACTACAGAGACGAACCCAAATATGGTGTTTTGAAGTAAAATGTTGTCTTTCTTCCTGCCTTTCTTTAACCATCCCTCCCTCTTAGGAGTAAGGATGTGAGGAGATTTACAATCTCCATTTTGTTCACTATCCCAGTGAATAGCTAGAAAGCACTCACCTGAAACGTTTAACTTTGGGTTTCTGTAGGACAGCTGTTGATTCCACAGGTTTGCTTTGTAGAAAAGATCTGTGTAAACTCAATGGTCTCAGAATTTCACCTCATTCAGATGATTATTTTTTAACCTTCCCTTGCACCTCCACTTCTCCGCAGACAACTGTTCTTACCACAAAGGTAAGTTACCAAGTTGACCTAGAAACTCAAAGCAACCACTTTCGCAGCTCAAGTCCCCAAAGGGAGATTAATTTGGCCTTCTTTTAAGGAGCCAGTAGAAGGGACAAGATCCTTCGCTGTTACAAATTGTCACATTCCGCTGAAGTCAGAGGATTTGTCTTTGTTCACAACCACCCAGAAACTGATTAAGTATTTCTATTATTGTCATATGTATTCAAATTGTGTCTCAGCATTTTGACCACAGAGCAGGGCTCCACTGAACACACTGTACACTTTAAACTTGGCATCTTAGACACAAATGTTTTGTACATTCTGATGTTGTCCTTTAACAACAGGAATTAGGAACCTTTCAACTAATGCCGTTTCTCTCCCTTCTCGTATTAGGCGAAACCCACTCCACTTTCACCTCATCGCAGATGCAATTGCCAAACAGATCCTGGCAACTCTGTTCCAGACATGGATGGTCCCTGCTGTGCGCATAGACTTCTATGATGCAGATGAGCTCAAGGTAAAGATAGACATACACAGGTGTCAGTCATACACTTCTGATCTCATGTCATCAATTTTTTATTCATTTCTCTTGACTGGTGACTTGCAGGGGAAAAATTGGCTAAAATAGTCTCCCTGACTGCACTAATTCCAGCTCATATGAGTGTAACCCCAGTTGCACTTAACAGGAAGATACTAAATGGCTAAAATCAATGCAGTTTCTCAGCTAATGGAATATGTCGTTTAGCAGCTGAGAATTTTACCTGCTATCAGGAGGGTTTTGGCTGTCCATCTGATCACGTTCGGTTTTCCTAAGGAGACTTCTTGCTAGTAGCAATGCTGGAATCCTAAGTATCTTATTCAATAAGCCCAAGTCTCTACTGGAAACATTCAACTGGCCTGCATTCCTTAGGCATGGATGTGCAACACTGTAAGTACACGCACTTGTAGAAGGTATCAGTACAGTTCGAAATAGCCACCTTTTTTTATCTGGATGCTCTTTCAAAAGGAATGAATATGAAAAGAGTTCGGAGGGGGAAAAAAATCACTTCCTCAAAACATAAAGCAATTATCTTTTCATAGTTACAAAGTTTAAATTAGAGCATGGAGGCACAGCATTGATTTTGAGCTGCATATTTCTTAGCTGTGGAGGTAGAATGAAGTATTCAGATTTTAGCATTTGGATTTGCTGGCAGTAATTTGTATGACTTATCAGACTGTTCTGAACAGCACCCTGAAACAAGGAAAAAACAAGATTTAGCAAATTGCTGTACTAATTAAGGGATAAACTCAAAGCACACCATGTTGTAGAATCTTGAATACAAAAAATTTTAGAAAGAGATGGAAAAGGCAAAAAATGATCCTTGAGAAAAATACTTCATTTCTAAATGTTTTTATTTTTTTATTGGTTCTTCTACATGAAGCCATAAGCTGATATTAACCTAATTAGCCAGAGATCTCCCTTCTGTTCTTCATAGCTTCATAGGAAGGAGGAGGTTTGTTCCTATAAATCTTGTATGTGTCTATGTTACATGTGCTTTTCTGCAAATTTTTAATTAGCCTCTCAGCTGGGGAAGACAGACCTCTTAGTGTTTTCCTTCTGGTCATTTGGGTATGGTCCAATCTAGTTAAGTAAATAATAACCAAGAGAGCTTACTTCAGTGATCCCAAACTTGCTGATTTAGAGGCAAAGCACTATGCAGATAGAAGGCTACAGAGCAAACTCTTGTTTTGTCCCTCTATCTTCACTCAGTCTTAATTTTTATATGACTGGTGACCTAAATCAGCACTTGGCTGTCTTGCATGTAACCCATAGGCTTTATGTTGAGGACCACTTTTCACACGGGATGCAGGTATTAATGCATAAATAGATCTTTCCAGGTTTGCCACTCTTGTTCAGAGCTCATACTGCATACCAAGCAATTTCTTTGATTTCTGTAGCCAAAAAACACAGTATATAGTGCTCAGCATAGGTGAATGTGACAGACACTGCTAAAGAAGACCAAAGAGTTGCAAATATAAATGGATTTTTAAAAAGCCAGGTATGATGCTGGCTCATATCCAGATCATTCTGCAAGTTTGAGCAAAGAAGACAGAGGAGCTGTTTACAGACAGCTGTAGAAGCTCATCTCATTTGTTTCCTACATAGCCTCTAGAGAGGATTTAATGATTGGTTTGGGTTCATGTATTTCACCTGTACTCTTGGGAGCTATATTATGCTGCCTGGTGTTAAGAAAACATAGAGCTGATGCTGGAATGTTTACTAGAAAGTCTATCTTTCTCTAGAGTGATCTATGAATACACAGTTACAGTATATACTATGTTTCAGTTTAAATGACCCTCTGTAGGTCTTGTTTAGACCTGTAATCAATACCAATTCCTGACATTTAAAAGGATTTAGGCTGTACAATAGCATGAGAATTTTCTGCTTAGATTTCATTCGCCAGTGTTGAGTTGTTCTGGAACACGTTTTGGCTGCTAAAGAAAACATTTCATTTCATGTTTGTTTTTTCCCCGTTGGATATGTATGAGCTTCCAGTCTCTTCCTTCTAATGCAGCAGGAGCTGGCATGTTAGCTTAAGCCCTTAAGTCCTAGGAAAAGTCCTGCTTGTACTCCTGTTCCTGCTCAAACAGTGGAAGGGAGCACATAATATTAGATCCCCCATAAATAGTATGGATGCTTTTTTGTTTTCAAGTAGCTATTTAAAATTCAGGCAATAGTGTCCACTAGTGTATTAGTCTTTCAAAAGGCAGAATTTGGAGACTCAAATATTTAGCAATGTTTCTTAAAATATCCTGCAGTTCTTAACATAAGTGCTGTTTAGCTTAGAGTTTGAGCAACCAGTGTCTTGAAGGAAGGTATAGAAAATGAGGCTCAGCTGTGGCTGTTGTTTTCTCTCAGGTTTTAGAGAACTGGTGTTTCACTGCAAGAAAGGGAAGACAAGGTACCACAGATTATATCAGAATTTCTATGGGCAGCAAACCAACATACCTACTTTGCTGCTGTGAATTAAGCATGTCAGATGTTCCTTTTAAAATTTAGAGAAAACTTATTTTTCTTTTGCAACACCTATTCACATTCATGTTGCATCACAAAGAGCTTGCGGTCCTTCTCTCCTGAAAAGCAGGTCCTGCAAACTAACAGCAGCCTGGTTGGAAGAGGAATGGAACACAGGAAAGAATGACTGGGGGAAGGTGTATGTTTTCTTGAGACACCTGATAAGGGACGGGGCAGAAGAGGAAGAGACTTGACTGTGGAGCTGAGCTAACATAACAGCACTTCCTGGAAAAGGGTCAGGCACAATTGAGATGGGATCTTGCTGGATAGATTTCTTTAAACCAGTTAGTTTGATGAGTTTAACAGCCAGTTCTATTAATATGCTTGTTGACTTCGCCCAGCATAAATTGGCCCGTCTCCTTGCTGCTAACCACAAGGAAAATAGAGGGGTGTTTAAAAGCTGTCCCTCCATTTACAAGTTGTTTGGATTGTGAACTCTCTCCCATTAGCTAAACTTTCTACATGAAGTTAGTAGTCAGCAATAGGCATCCTTGAAGTGTGGGCAGCTGATAGTGGTGCCAGTAATTGAACTATTCCATAACTACAGACTTCATTCTTGTTCTACTCGGTATGGCCCACACATAAGTCTTCCAAATTTATGTGGTCACATATGGCTGTGACTACAGACTAGAAAGTTACTTGGCAATGTAGATTCACTTTATATGATAACTTTAGTCATGCTATTCAGCTTTGGTCCTAATGCAGTAGATGTTTCTATTACAGCACTGCATTCCACAAAATAACAGGAAGCTAAAAATTGTCTTCTTTGAACATTAAAAGAAAAAAACATAACTCTGAAACATTGATCTCAAAGACCTGTTACAGGTGTGACTTGCAAATATCAAGCGGCAGTATACTGTGTTTTTTCAGTTCAGTCTTACCTGAAGAAACTGCAGAACAAACTACTGAAGATGTGCAGCATGAGCACTTGGCTTCTAGACTTGATTTTTTAACGAGTCTCATGTCAGTTCACTCACAAGGAAGTACAGACATTCAACCCATTGTAATCTACACTGTCCCAGAGCAGAAGAAACAGCTGATAAAGTAGTTCTGTATGTGTGATGGGTGCAGTACAGGTGAGGTGAGTTTGTTTTTGCAGATGTTGCCTGACAGACTGATGGCAACATCAGGTGGACTGAAGAAAGCAGAGGGGAGAACTAGCAGTTGCCTGCTCCACTCTGAGTAAATCTTGATGTCCCAGATAAACACAGTCTCTTCATCACTGATAAGGCAGAAAAGCCATTTCCTTTAAATAGTTTAGCCCACAAATGTGCAGTTGATTTATGAACTTAAGGGGATAGTGAATAGTTTTTTTGTAGTAGATGAGCATTTGACCTGAAAGTGAAATGCAAAAAGCTCCATAGTTTGCTGCATATGTGGACAATATTTCAGCTTTTACTGTTCCTGAAGACATTAGACCACAAATCTGACTACCAGTGCTGCATTAGGTAATTTCATATCAGAAATGTGGTAGCCTGCACACTCAGTCAAAAAAAGTGGTCTGATCCAGAGAGCAAAACCAAGCTGGGACAATGCGTGACATAAAGATCACCTAACTTTAGGCCCTTGCTTAATTGTGAGATGAGTCACTTCGTAGCCATTTCCATCTGAACTCTGAAGGCAGTTCACTAAGTCAGATGTTGACATTATTTGAACAGATAGATGGGCAAAGCGCTGTGAGATCTAAGCAGAAAAATAAAGTTTAATTCTTTAATTATAATCACAGTGTAACTGGGTCTCAGAGCTGTGCCTGTGTGCGCTCGCAATGCGCTCCAATTCCCAGAGTGGTCCAAGAACTCCCAGGCTTGTCGTCTGCATAGATGAGATAAAGGGCTGGTTTGAGACAGCAGACCAAGTTGAAACTAGGTGATTGATTGAACTGCTGGCCATCTGCACAAGAAGTATTTGACAGCTTGTTACAGGAGCTATCCCAGTGGGAGTTTCAGACAGCTCTTGAGGTTGCCCAGGCAGACCCTGCTGTGCCTAGACAAATTTGTATGCTTAAGCATGTCGATTTAACATCGTGGGTGAAGAATCTGATTGTCCCAGGTATTCACAGACAGTTCCTGCTGCAAAGTTAATCAATTTTATAAGAGTAAGACAATAGAAACAGTTCCTACATGTGTAGAAATGATCATGTAGAACAATGCTTTGTATGTACTTAAGATAGTTAGGTAATGTTTTGTATATAGGTTAAAGTAATCTATAGTGATGCATTATGCATGTCTTGCAGTGGTCATACAGGACCACAGGCCAGCTGGATTACAAAAATTGGACAGAAACATGTTTTAGGGAGTTTCACCCAATACAACTAAGGTGACCCTGAAGGGACCCTTACTGTGAAGACTCTCTTTACCATCCAGACAGCAACCAAGTGTCCTGTCTGGCACATTGTATTGTCCATACAAGAATTATTCTAAGTCAATATCCCAATAATGTTAGCTGTTTTAAAGTGTGTTCTACTTGTAAATGTCTTTGCAGCAAATTACACCAAAAGCAGCTCAAATGCCATGAAATCTTTGGCTACCAGCAGAAGCTTTTCCAATGAGTGATAGCATAGATAGGGCTGCATGTATTGTACATTGCCATATACCAATTTTAGAACCATGGTCAAGTGAATACTTCCAAAAGAATGGCAGATACTACCTGCTGAATATGGGAGAGAGGGACCTGACTGGCAATTGGGAAGATGTGAGAGTGTATTTGATGAACAGATTATTATCTTAGGGGTTTTTACATCAGCTGTAGAGGGTGACAGTGATAGCAGTGTTGATAAAGCACCGAACAACAAAATTGCCCAGCATTCTTCCTGCATTCCCCCATCTTTCTGGTCAAGCAGTTGCACTGGATATTGCAGAAGTACCCATCCCTAACAATTTATTTCTGGGTGATAGTGACTAACCCGTAACTATCACGGATTGTAATGGTTAGACTGTATTTCCATTGCACTGCATGCAGATTATGTATTGTTCAAGGGCAGTGCATGGTGGTTTATCTGTTAAGTAGTTCACTGTATGCCTCAGAGGCAAACACACACAGTTATAAAGCAGAAGTACATTACTTTCTTTCCTTTCTTTTCCACTTCATATGCAAGATCTAATTGCTATTAATGCAATACAGAATGACACAGCATCTGTTTATGTTTACATTCATTTACGCAGTGGTAAGTATTCAATTAAAGTGTTTCTACAGCACTGAGGTTTTGATCAAATACTGTCACATGTTATGGTGGGCTTCCAATGCTCCTGTATTTAACCAGTCCTTCTCTAAACTGGCCTACTGCATGTCAGTGAAATAATAGGCATACTCTTGTTTGTTCCTGCCCTTTCTCCTTCTCTTTCTTTTTTTAAAATATGCAAATTTAAGATTTTGAAAACCGAAGTCTATAATCAAAACATCATACAGATCTTTATAACTTTCATGGCTTAGTTTTAGATTTGAATTTCTACATTATAATTGAGACTTTTTGTATTTGCTAATGAACATATTGAATACTAGAGATGTGAAGTCTCAGGTGATAAAATATGCTTGTGGTTGTGACACAAGCATCCCATGTTAAGAACAGGGTCTTTTATCCATGGTTTTCAGTACAGATGACTGGACATTAACAGACCAGGTTTTGTAAGCCAAGATATCTTCCTTCAGACTGTTTGGGGAGGAAATGAGAATCCACCAAGAAACAGATAGCAATTCAAACTCCCCAGCACAGTGGAACCTTTGTGAAGTGGTCAGAATCTATTTGTGCAGACTGAGTAGCCTAAGCAGTACTTCCTCTGTCCTCCCAGTCCCTCTTCTGCACAAAAAAAAAAGCCACACAACATTATGGACTACTATTTAGATGTGTTTTCTGTTACTATTCAGACCTAGAATATGAAGAAAGTAATTTTACATAAAATCAAACTTGGTCTTAAAATTCTGTCTATTCTAAACAGAAATAGTAGTCATGAAAGAGGTGCCAAGGAAATCGGTGGGGCTGGTCAGAAATTGGTCATGGTGCCCTTTCTGTTTTCCAGCAGTTGTCATATGCTTAGTGACATCTAGCTTTCAGGAGCAGCCTCACCTCTGACATTGTTTGTGGAGGGAGTCAAGATACCAAACATGGAGTAGCTTTTTGCAGATTTTTACGTAACTTCTCTTCAGATTTACAAATGTTGTCAGTTAATTTGAGATTTGGAACTGTGAGAATTTGATATACTGGGATGAAGCCCAGTATGATATAAGAAGGCTCAGTACTTCCTGGGTCTCTTCCAAGGGTCCCAGTCTACCTACTGAGTCCTACTGTGCAGTGCTTCCACTGCCATTCCAAAAGAAAGCCTCATGCCTGCCTTTGTAAACTCCTTTCACTTTCCTACTGTTGCTGGTGCTTTTAAAAAACGTTGGAGGTCTTTGTTAGTTTTATAACTTATTTCTGACTGTGTTGGGTTTCTCTGTAGCTCCACCTTTTTCTTGATTCTAGGGAAAAACAATGCAGTTGCTCTGTACTACCTCCACCAGGAAGCCAGGGTAGTTGCTGCTCTTTGCAACATATGTGAAGTGAGGAATAAGGAGCCAACGCCTTTCCACTTAACATCACCCACATTTGTATCATAGTAGCTGACTGTGACATTTCAGTAGCAAGGATTTCTGTTTGGCATTCAGCTTTTTAAACATTGCTCATTGCAGCAACATGTGCTGTACCTCCAGGGAAGGCAATTTTAGCAGAGAATGAGAAGAAGATGAATAACTGCACATGAGATTTTCCAAAAATTACTCTGTTTGACAAAAATTAAAAAAGGTGCCTGGAAAAAAAGAAAAGAAGACAGTGTCTCAAACCAACTGCTGCAAATACTATTTGTGCTACGCATCCCCATTACATTATTATCTCTGTTTTCTTAGAACGTTATCATCCATCCATGAGAAATGAAAGGTTTTTGCTGTCCTAATCTTGGACAGACAGAAATTGTTTTAACACTTTGATCTGCATGAGGGGTATAGGTTGTGTACCCCCTGTACTTGCTGGGGAGAGGTAGTGGTCATCCTGTGCTCCAGCACAGTTTCTTTTCTTAGCGCTAGTAGATAGAAAGCTGGGAAGACATATAATAACTAGATCTTAGATAGTCTTAGATCTTAATGGCTTTTCACTTGCTCACAAGGACACCTCCCTGTCAAAGGGCATTCGATTACTAATAGAAGAACAGCAGTGACTGTTCAGGGCATTCCTAGTGAGGATGTTTAGTGATTCTTTCTTTTAGATTTACAAAGAACTAATGTGTGTATATTTCCATGTCTGATCAATAAGCTGAAAAATGATAGCAGGCTGAAAGGACTCCAAGAATATTCTTGATTCACTACGAGAGAGCTGAAATTGTTAGAATTCATAATCTGTAAGGTACTTGGCATTGGCTTGTTTCTGAGAAACAACTGAGATTCAGGAAGGTGTTGCACAACAGTTCAGATTTGAGCTACTTACCGTGGAGCAGTTCAGCAGGCAGTGTAGACACAAAGTATTCTGGAGGACTAGGGCTGAAATAGTCATTCTTGTGGTGAAAAGTTATGTTCATCTTATCTAGGCACACCTTTTTGTATGACACTTTTTCACAGCACTGGAAATGACAAGCCATGCTGTGTGCCTGACACAGCTCAAGGACACATTAAAGTTGCTCTTCTCATAGGTCTTCTGAAACCATCTCACTCTGGGTAAGGGTGTTCAGGCTGATTTGGAGATTGAGTACTTGCTTCAAAGGGGAGATATATAATAACATTATTAATGAGATGCCACTGATGCTGTCTCTTTTTGAGTCAGCTTGACATGAGAACATTTGAAATACTAAATTGAGAAATTTTGTTTCTGTTAGTGGAGTTACCACTTTTCAGGTCAAACTGACTTAATCCTGCAAATTTTCATTTTTTGAGATACATAGTGAAGTTACTGAGATGCCACTGATGTTAACTTGACTTGAGTCAACTTGACATGAGAACTTTAAATTTCCAAGTTGTGAAATTTCTCTTCATGAAGATACCACTTTTCAGCTCAAACTGACTTAATCCTGAAAAAGTTTCATCCTTTAAGCTTAAGCTGATGGTGTCTAGGTCGCACTCTTTCAGAAACAAAGATGAAAACTGAGTGGTGTTTTGATCACCTGATAATTTTTCAATATACTCCATTATTTCAGGTTTGACTCCTTTCACAGCTGAATGGGTTCCAGTTTTTAGCTGACATAGATGAAAGCTTATAAAGTAGCTCCATCTGTATTGTTTTAATCAGGCATTTAGGATCTGTGTTCACCTGTCTATCTAATTGCATTTTTATCTGATGGTCCTTAGGGTGAAACTACAAGATTACACAGAATTAGGGTGATGCTGGTGGTCTGAGCCCTTATATCAGATGTTTCAAGAAGTGTAAGAGATACATGCCTGCTACATGGACACTTCCTTTAAACACTACTCATGCAAATTCACTGTTATCTGAACTATTTGACAATATTTAACCGGAACCTAGGCAATAACCTAGACAGGTGTCATAAACTTAAAGTTCAGTATTTCTTGCTTTGAAGGAGCCCAGCTTTCCCAATAATGTCTTTATTTTCTTCAGATTGTTTCTCTAGTAAGTGCTGCATTGTTTGAGAGACATCTTAGCTCTTTCTAATAACAAAGAAAAGAACAATTCTACCCTCTCCCCCCCGCCATCGCATTCACTGCTTCTTATACTAGGTTATTGTTAGTTTTGCTTGTTCATAATTGTAATACATTTTATCCTTTATTGTCCTTTTTATTCCAGATGTATTCCTGGAGCTTTTTAGTCCGCAGGAGTTTTGATCTATTATAATACTTACCATTGGAAAAAAGAACACTGCTTCATGTAATTTTTGTTGTCTTGAAGCAATAATTGCGATACAAGAAGTTCCACTCACCTGGCCTCCAACCCTGCAGGATGGAGGATGGTTTGTTTTCCTGCAAATTCCTTGCTTTTGCTGAAAATAAGAGAATTAATAGTTTTTTATAGGATATAGCATTTATTCCACTGGGTGGATGTGTGTTCCACCTACTAGTGGCCTCTTTTTTGGTGCAGCATTTTTAGCTGTTGAAGTTTTACCATTGTATCTTACTCCTAAGACAGAAAAAGTAGAAGTTTAGGTCTGGAGAGAGGTGATTTTACTGGTGAGACGCTGAATAGAAGAACATATTCCTTTTCTCATATGTATTTGCTATTTTTCAACTTCCTGCTAGGATGCCAGAGGTCTGGTAGAAGCTGCATTCCTACATCCTTTCTGCAAATCATCCTAGGACATCAGGAAAAGGTTCTTCACTGAGTGGGTACTTGGTCACTGGAACAGGCTCCCCAGGGTCACGGCACCAACCTCTTGAAATCAGGTCATAAGACCAAGCCTGACAGAGTTTAAGAAGCATCTGAATGACCCCCTTAGTCATATGGTTTAGTTATAGGTAGTCCTGTAAGGAGCAGGGAGTTGGACTTTATGATTCCTATGAGTCCATCCAACTTGAGATACATTTTGATTCTTTCTTTTGCACCTCTGGCTGTTTCATTGAAATACATATGATTTTGTATGGATACAAACAGGATAAGATCTTTCAGTCATAAACAGGTGAGAAGTCATTCCCTCAATATTTTGGGGGTTTGGTTGGGGATTTTTTTGCACATAACTAATACTTTAGACCTTCAGGCTCCTGCCAAGCATTACTCATTTAGCAATAGTCACTGTAACTGTTCTGCAGCCTTCTTTCATCATCCTTAAAAAAAAAAGGACTCTTGGACAAATTTTCCAATAGGGAAAAGAATCCCATTTCAGATAAATTCTTTTTAAGCTGAGGCTGTTTTCTATCCTACATAACATGTGTTATGCAGGATTTTGGTGTTGCTTTTTATTCTGAACAGTGCATCTTGATGACACCTGTTTAATATCCTGTCATCATGCAAAATACAGGTTGGATGCCTCTGGACTTTGACCCCAAGAGCTGCATGGAAATTTGCCAGAACATATAATAGCTGTAGCTAACGTGCATGCATTTGCATAGTTAATAAAGTTAAAAAGCTGACAATAATATTATTTTCATGGATTTGTATCTTCCCTGATGGATTAGTACAAAGACCTTGTTGATTGAGCTCACTAGCAATTAAAGTGGGCAATTGATCTTTCTTATCTTTCCAAACACATGAAGTGTGAGTTACTTTTCACCACTGGGCAAATTCTAGCCAGATTTACCTGTCAGTCAGCTTTCAGCAGAAAGCTCTGGCCTCCTGCCATTTTATCTAGTCCAGCTTGCGTGTCTCTTTTCACTCATTCACTGACAGGAAGAAAAAAAATATGAAGAAGGCTTTCTCTTATCTTTTAGGGAACGCTTGCGCTTTTGCCTCTTCTGGAGAGGTAGGACTGGGAGGCTGATGTTTGGCTGCTTCTCACTGACCTCACTTGGGATGCTCTGACTCTTGTAGGTCCTCTACCCTGAAAACAACTGTAGTTGAGGCCAAGGGCCCCAAAGGAACAAGAAACAGCAGTAACTGAGACTGGCTGGACTCTTTTGTTCTGCAATCTCATGTTGCAGAAATGAAAAGAGGGAAAAAAAGGGCATTCAGCAATTTTGAGATAGCAAGAAACAGTGGAGAAAATTTAGAATATCTCAAACGAGAGTAAAGAAAAGGACTCAAATAGAAACTGGCTGTTTCAGTTTGGTGGGGCTAAGCAAGGTGGGAGGAAAGCCAGTCAAATACCTAAGGGGAGGAAGATAATCCTCAAAGATCCCAGTACGTGAATAATCTTTTGGTCATTTCTTTTCTGAGAAAGAGGTTTGGCTAAATGTCTTGTTACCTAAATGGCAGAGACCATAAAAAAAACCCCAAAAAAAACAAAAAAAACCCAAACCAAACAAACAAAAAAAACCCAAACAAAACAAAATAAAAACCAACCAAACAAAAAAAAAGCACACCCCCAAAAATCCAAACATCGATTTTACTTTATATAACAATCTGCAGTTTTGTCCACATAAAGCATGTTGGTTCCAAACACCAGCTCTTGGCACCCTCAGTTAATTTTGTTATTAAGGAAGTTGTTTTGAAGAAGCATCCTTAAATCAGGTTTTTCCCACTTGTCTGCCCTTCTTGTGCATGTGTGTATTGGTAAGAGATTTGGAAAGAAAGAAAGAAAAAAAAGAAGAAAAATAATCCTCAGCATCAATCAGACTGTGTTATGGACTTTGCTACAGAGATGAGAATTAATTTGCAGTTACTCTCCTTTGCTGTATGCTGATGCTGATTTGGGAGGTTTTGTTTGTTCTGCCTTTTTAATATCTAATCTTCCTTTCCAGTTGTGGCTTGCTCCATGGTTTCTGCATTTGCTCTACATTATCCAGGACCCAGAGGTTCAGATAATCATCCATTTCTATCTCAACCTTTTTGCTCACTGGTATTTGTATCCAGACTTGTTGCATGTATGTGTGGAAGATACCATCTGTTTCTTAAAGTGAGAGATGAGGCAGAATTCTATTAAAGTCACCAGTGCTTCTGTGATGAGTAACAACAACAGCAGCAAAGGCTAGCAGAAATAGAAAAATAATTTTAGAAAAAATGTATAAATTCCCATCTCTTTGCATGTGTTTCTCAGTGTGAGTTATTATTATTCCCTAAAATATTCAGGCACCAGAAACTCTGAATCTAGAAGAGCTACCCAGCTTTGCTGGATTTCTGGTGTCTCTGACAACCACTCACATAAATAGTAAGGACTTATTATGGCTGGGGGGGTGGGAAATACCAGTATAACTGAAACCTGTAAATCACCCGGGAAGAAGTTAAATTCAATGTTGAAGTTACAAGTTATCCAGCAAACATTAACAGAATAGATTGTTTTCATTTAAACAAGGCTCTTCTGTTAATGTTTGCTGGATACCTGACAAGGATGGAGCAAAGACAGTGATTTTCTGAAGGTGAGATGCAAGAAGATTCCTTTTGGCTTTCCTTC
The DNA here is from genome assembly GCA_035222235.1 of Margarornis squamiger. Lineage (NCBI taxonomy): Eukaryota > Metazoa > Chordata > Aves > Passeriformes > Furnariidae > Margarornis > Margarornis squamiger. The sequence goes on from JAWWTY010000037.1 coordinate 52,684,831, forward strand.
TGAGGAAATTATTACAGGTGACAGTCACCTTCTTTCTCTCAAGCTCTTTGTTGACTTGGAATTTCTCTCTCCCACTTTAGACTTTTTTTTTCAAATTATTGTTTGTAGGAAAGAAACACAGTATGCTAAAGACAAGCATGAATATTATACTCCTATTTAAAAGTTAACCTGCTATCCCCCTCCTTTCTTAATTCATTTAACCAAATCACTGCAACAAGACTTTGATATTGCTCTCCTGGAAGCAAGGCAGTGAGAAAGGGGATCAGACACATGTCCCTGCAAAGAGTTTAGACATCATGAGATATAGTCAATGGGAAATGGGAAGGACTACCCTAGAACTAATCCTGGTCTGTGCTGCTGCTGCTGGAATTGTGAGTCAGGTTTCAGGAATGTGGGAAAAGGTATGACAAATATTCACAGCAGATTAAGATTCATACAGGTGAAGTTCTCCCTGTGTGAAAAACAGTGCTGACAAAAACTGTGCATCAAGAAAACTTCCTGTCCTCTGCCAGCAAATGAAATTGTTCATTTACCCCCTCTTTTTGTGCTTTGTGTTGCAAAAAAACCCTTAGTTATATGATCCTCATTAAAATGGTGGCACTGTTTTCTTCCAGTTTAGAAACAACATGAAAACCACTAAATAAAGGTTATATGATTTAAAAAAAATTCTTGCTACTTCTGGGGTTTGTAGTAGCAGCAAAGCACTAAGCAAGTAATGAAAAAGCTATGAAAACAAGTAATCAACTGTGTCTAGAAAGTTATTTTTCCAATCTGAGAAAATAACAATTTTTATTGTTATCTGATTCACACATCAGAATTTCCATGGTTATTTCCCATGCCTTGGACCTTGGTAAGGGCTGCCTGAAGCCAGCAGCAACCAAAGAATTTGGGTGGTTTTTCTTCACAGAGATGCCTCCTGCTGTAAGTTCTTTCATCATGTAGATTGCACTGGTTTTCAGATCGGTGTCAGATACAATTCAGAACAGTTCAGCTGTGATTTTGCAGATTTAAAACATTCTTCATGATTTTGCTGTGACCTGGAAGTTTTGCTTTGTTTGCCTTTTTTTAAGACTTTGAAGTTAGTTTATCACCTGACTGATACTATCTTCAGGAAGATAGTGACTGTGTTGAATTTGAAGCAAGTAGATGATGAATACTTTCGGATACCAACATTTCCATCAAGTCATTCATTACAAAGCCTACTTCACATTTATTTTAATCAGTATTTTCTAGATGCCATATATTTTAATGGCTAAGCCTGGCATGAAAGTTCTGGGGAGGCAAAATCTACAGACTGCCCTTTCAATTCCCCCGGGCTTTTCTGGTTTTTGACTTCTCTTTGCTGCTGGCTGTTTTCTTCCCCAGTACAAGGAATCTGCAGTCATTACGTCTGGGGGCGGTGGGATTTGGTTCACTTTGATCCCATATATCAGCCCATCACTGAGAGGGATAGGGGTGCATGCCAGTGACACGTTCTACCTCCAGACTTGCCATTTTTTAGCCTGGTGCATCAACCCAGCCAGTCTGACCTACAGGCTCTTGCAAGATACTGGACTTAGTGGTGCATCTGTGAAGTCAGCTATGCAGCAAGGGTGTCTTTTATTTGGAGTGGGGATAGGGATATTACATTATAGCTGTGGATTATTTTGATTGATTTTTTTATTTTCCCCCAAGTATATCTAGGAAGATGCAGTGAATGCAGTGACAAAATCAATATAATATTGAAGGTTGCATTTTTCCAGAGTAAAGTGTTTAAGGAAATACTTCTAGGGGAACCATTTAATCAGCCAGAATTCCGTTTTACCATGCTGAACAAGAAACACTTCTTGTAGCACAGGGTGGGCTCTGGTGCTGTGTTCTGTGGGACAGTGAGAAATTTTGTTAAGAAAATGGAAAAGAAATACTGTTCAACAGAGCAGAGAGTCTGACAGGAGCCTCATGAAGTTCAGCAAGGAGAAGTGCACCTGGGAACTACCCCATGTACCAGTACATGCTGAGGGCTACCTAGATGGAGAGCAGCCTGGCAGAAAAGGACTTGGAGGTCACCAGGTTGAACGTGACTGGCAATGTGCCCATGCAATGAAGTGTAGTGATATCCTGGACCGGCTTAGACAAAACATTGACAGCAAGTTGAGGGAGGATCTGATCCTTCCACTCTGCTTATCACTGATGGGGCACACCTGGAGTGTTAGGTCCAGTTCTCAGCACCTCAGTATAGGAGAGTCATGAAAATAATGGAGAATCCACCCCAGGGTCACTAAAATGATGAAGGGACTGGAACACCTTACATACAAGGAGAGCTGGGACTTTTCAGCCCAGAGAAGAGAAGGCTTGGAAGAAGATCTCATCAATGTATATAAATAATTGGAGGGAGGGTGTGAAGAAGACTGAGCCAGACTATTTTCAGAGGTGCCCAATGACAGAACAAGGGGAAATGGGCACAAACTGAAATACAGGCCCCCTGAACATCAGGAACCACTTTCTTACTGTGAGGTTGACTGAGCCCTGGCACAGGTTGCCCAGTGAGATTGTGGAGTCCCCATCCTTGGGCATAGTCAAAAGTCATCTGGACAGTCCTGTGCAAAGGTGGCTGTGCTTGTCAGGGGGAGGTTGGACCAGATGACCTCCAGAGGTCCCTTCCAGCCTCATTCTGTGATGCTGTATGGAGTACAACCTATTCATCAGAATAGATTTTCTTTTGGTAGGGAGGTAATCAGATCTGATTAACTGGGGAAAGACTACATTTAAAAGGGAAATGCAGTCTTATGTTTATGCAGTTGCCTGCTAAAACTTTTGAAAGCTTTCTTTAATGGCAGTATTATATATCACCTCCTAATCCAAGAAGCACATTGCAAACTAGATTCTTAGGCTTTCTGTGAACCTCTAGTACTTCAGAGAAGATGGTAAGTAGTGAGAGAAATATGTACAGTCCTATAGAATCTTAGTTTAGCTTTCCTCTTCTTTTGTGCTTGCTACTGTATTTTTGTTCCAGTCTGTGTATATATAAACCAGCACTAAGGTCAGACAGAAAATACATCACCTCTTCTTTCGTGCTTCATCTTACTGCTCTGTTTATCGTGATTTTAGTAATGTAGGAAAGTGAAGGGTGAGTGCAGCAAAATTACATTTGCAAACTAAATATCTTAGAGTGTAAGACTGATAACCTTTAAGAGCATGAGGTTTAAGTAAAAACGTAATAATTATTGAATTTAATGAATTGGACTTTTAGCAAATACGGAACTACCTCATCCTGGCACTTAGCTTCAAAATACATTTTTCTGCTCACTCAACCAGAGCACTTGCTCTGTTCTTTTCCACACTTATGCTTATGACAGGCACCCATCCCTGCACCCCGATTCCACATTTAACTTTCTGAGACCTGTATTCTTTCTCTTTTTCCCAACAAAGATCGGGTGGTGGACGTTAATACATGCAGAGTAAGACACATGAGAGAAAAGAATCCTAACTGTATGTGTAAAATGATGGATTCTGGATTACCCACGGCTACTGGCTAATCATGTTTGCTGTTCTGGTAGATTTTTGAAAACAAATGTGACCCAAATGGTTTAATTGGTAGATAGCTGGGCCCAAAGAAACAGAAGCTGTAAAGAAGCTGTGGCACTGCAGGATGTTGCAGTTGCTGAAAACTTACAGGATGTCTAAAACCAACCTAATTCATGGATGAAAAATCCACCAGAAGTTATGAATCAAAAAAATACCACTTCTAGCCCCAAAATCCGGTGCAAATTGCTGCAGGGTGGGAGTATATATCGTGGCAGTATCGCTGTAGAATTTTCCTGGGTTTATATTCTTCAGGAGGCACCTGCCACCATACACTGTCAGATGCCAGTTAGTGAGCACAGTGGACTCTTGATCTGACAGGATACAGGCACCCTAAGTTCTTTGTCCCTCCCTGTCCATCACTGTCATTCTGTTCATGCTGGTATCATATTTCCTTTCTGCTAAGTCTACAAGACCAAGTCTCCATCTCTTTCAAAGAGGCTCAAGTGGCCGGCGCTTGTACAGATATTTCACTTACAGCTCTGGAGCAGTGAGTATTCACCTGGGAAGCCTGCGCAAGTTTCTTCATCATCTCTTTGCAAGGGAAAAGTAGCATATTAAAATTTGAAAAGAAAAATAAATCACACAATTACCCAAAGAAGTATAGTGAAAGAGTTGAAGTCTGGCTGAATACATTTGTGATGACTCATTACAAGAGTTGTGCTTTGTGATCACAATGTGGAGGCAACCAGACTCAAATGTTTTTAAAAATACAAATACCTAAATACTGTGGAATGTAGTCACTGTACAATTCATTCACAAACAGGGAAAGAGCCACCATTTCCTCCTCCCTCGCTCACAGAAACAGGGAAACTCGATTTTAAGCTGCATGTCCACATCAGACTTCTCTCTTAAAACGGCACTTCTGCTAACCCTAATGAACATTTATACAGTGGCAGCAACTGTGATAAAGCTGAGTTAGGTTGTGTACAACAAGTGTGTTTTAGCTTTATCCAGAGAGAGCATAGTTAGGGGAGACAACTTGCTGGTGAAGTATCTCTGGACATGGAGGCTGCTGCTCCCACTTCTCGTGCATTTACCAGAGTGATCAGTTATGTACTGTATGCAGACTCATGGGCACGTAATTTTTATATTCAAATAATTTAGACAATTTAGTGTATTTTCACTCTTCAATTAGGGAAAGAATAAAGATAGTTCTGATGAAAGACCTTTAGGGAGTAGATGCTATTTCACTTAACTTACTTAAAAGAATCAGTCAGCACCAGCTGAATGCTTTCTTTACACTCCTCTCATGAATAAAATTCCAGATCTTGAGAGTTAGAGATGCAAGATGTGCTATTTCTGCTGAACTGGGAATTATACAAATGGCAAAGTATGTCACAGTATTTTGTTTCACTTTCTTCTTTTACTAACTCTATTTTTTCTGTTCCTTATGTATCTTCTAGGAATATTTGTTCTCTGAAGGCAACTCTGATCTAGCTTGTAAAGCAGATGATTCACAAACATGGCTTTTATGGGCCATTTTAACTTGGGTAGAGAAAAAAATATGCATTAAGATTTACAGAAAGTATTTGGACAATATTTACAGAAAGTGGCTAAATGTTGTGACATATCAAAGTGGGCGAGTTGAAGGTTGCAGAATTTTTCAAGAGTTTTTCAATAATTTTTTCAAGAGTTAGGCTACCATAATTATCTTAAACCGGCACTTCGTAATGACTGTCGTGATTTAGCAAAGGTGCTCCCCAGTGCAGTGCCTCCACCGAGACTCACACAAAACCACATGCTGCTCGCTCACTTCACCCTTCCCCTTCCTGCTCCAGCAGGATGAATTTGAGAATTGGAGGCACAAAAGGTAAAGGTCATGGGTTGAGGTGAGAGCAGTTTACTGGAAACAGCAATGAGATGAGAAAACAAACAGTAGCAGCAACAGTACTAATAACAAAAGTATATGAAAGAGAGAGTGCTTCACATGCAGAGTTGCTCACCCCAGACCCCAAGACGATGAACAATGGCAGAAAATGCCTCTACATTTTTCAGCAGGAAGCTACGCCCTCCTCAGGAACAGAGAGTGCCTTTCCCCTGCCCCCAGCAATGACATGAGGTGATATAGAATGAGCTCCAGGTCCTGGCCAAAACTAAGGGCAACGACTAAGCACCTATTCAAACACTTGCCCTTGTGTTTCTTCTAGTAAGACTGTGTGTAGTACCCGGGGAGAGTGAGCTTTCACGGTGCTCTTGTGTAGCATAAGGAGTTTTCCTTAGCAAGAATTTGGAGCTGTTACATTATTCATTAGTAACAAAGCCATGAAGAAGTTATGCTGGGGGCTAGTTAAGATCTCTGTGTCTTAGTCAACTCTGCATCACAGGAGAGAAAACTTTGGATAAATTGAACTGATTACCAGTCCATGCTTCACTATATGCTCAAATCAAACACGGGCTAGCTAGCTGTGATGGACCATTTGGAACAGGGACTGCTACTTTAATTTTTAAAAGTCATCCTTTCAGACATCAGGCTTTTGGCTTCTGTGAGCCAGACTGGAAGGAACGTCCAGGCAAGGATCTCTTCCCTTCAGTTATACATGGCTGTGGTGTCAGATATTGGGAATATTGAGATCAAAGAAGGTGCTTGAAGGTGACTTACTTTTCTAGCCACCTTTTACCCTCCATGCTTGTTTGAGGCTATTCATGCAACATCTGAACCCCTACCTTATTAGGTTTATTTGCATAAGCATATTAAGTACTGTTCTGGAGAAATACTGCATTTGGACTAATAAAATGAAGGACATGCAATCCAAAATTAATAACATAGGGATGTGTAAAAGAAAACACAAGTCTGCAAAATGACTAGCTCTATTAACACGTCAGGTATGACTGGTCCAGCACAAGGATGTCAAGTGGTAGTTTCGGAACAATATGGTTTGTGAAAACTGCTTTGCTGTCACCTTGATGTGATGGTCCATTCCTAAAGCCCCCCAGTGGAACAGCTAGGACCACAAATAACTAGAGTTTTGAGGGTATGGATTTGAAATTGTCTCTGTTACACACTTAGAAGACATTCCTGGGAAGCATTGAGGTTTCAAAAAACCAAAACTTCACACTTCAGTTTGCACTATTGCTTTATGATAACCTGCTTTGCCTGCCTTTCCCCATAAAATTTTGTCTTTCTACTTAAAGATTTGTTCTACTTCCCTCAGTCTTTGTAATGAACTTAGTGGGGGGAAGCTCTGCCCTGGTACAGGAATCTTGAGAATACACAGGAAAGTTGTGTGCCATTTTAAAGGGAATAGGGCTTACATCATCAGAGGCCCTGTTACTTTATATTAAAAAAAAAAAAAAAAGTGTTCTGAGGACCCATTATTAGTCTTTCTTCAACCACGCTTCCGACTTCAAACAAATTCATTCTTTTACAGGAAGGTTTTCTTTAAGGATTTTGGAGGAAATGAGTTCTTCTGTGCAAGTGCTGTTTCGTATAATAAACTTTACAATGCCAGTGAATAGATATGAGATAGTTAAACAACAGAATAAATCTCCTTGGGTTTATGAATGCACTTAGAGTCTGCCTACTTTTTCTGAAGTATAATGTGCCAGGACAAATTCTGAAATCTGTGTCACTCAGCTACTCTGTCTCTCCCCTCTATCCAAAATACTAATTGAAGTTAGTGAGAGCATGACTCAGAGGAAAACTTAAAATCTGGGAATTGTAATGCATGCCCTTTAAAATATTAAACAAGAGGAGTTTCAGACAGGGAAATAGGAACTTTTCAAAAATTTCTGTATCCCACTTTCAGAAGTGACTTTTGATATTTGAGAACTTCAGTCGTACAAAATGAAAATTAAACATAGTTCATGGAACGTCCTAGTGCAACAGCCGATGAACTACGGAGCCTCCCAACTTATTTTAGGGGCTGTAGAAGTGTTTTGTTTAGCCCATACTGAAGAAATGAAAAAGTTTGAGTTTGCCACTTCAATATGTAACAAACAGAAAATGTGGCTAAAAATATTCTGTAACTTTCTCTACTTTTGAGCATGTCTGTGTGATCTCAGTAGTTTTAAGTTAAAGGTGTAAGGCTTAAAGAAAATTTTAGTTTCTAAGAAACAATTTTCTTGCAATTTTCTGGCCCGTTATTCCAAATGACTGGTCTTTTGAAATTTTGACCCCCCAAATGTATAAAAAATAGGAGGAAAAAAATTATGTTTGTTCCTTCTACTTCAAGAGTCAGAAAGTTCTGGGAATGGCAAACACAATTTTTTTTGTTTTAGTTGAAAATGAAAGTAGTGTATATACCTGCAGTTTTAGATTAAAAATTTTAGCAGGATACATGAGTGTCTGAGAATGAATTGTATTAGACTGGAAAGGGTCAACTAATTTTAATTATATTGTGTAAAGTGGTTGCTTCAAAGAACTTTTTTCCCCCAAGGTTTCAGAAACTTTAGTGTATTTCAGAGCTTCTGAAGAAAATTTAAAAGCAGGATTTTAGGTGGCTTTCCACCTCAGAGATACTCCACTATTACAATAAACTAGTGTCAGGAAAAGTTTCTCTCTCTAACGAGGATTATTTTTTCTTCTTCTTTCCCATTTCCCATTCCTGTCAAGTCGGAAGTGTCTTGGATCCCCAACAAACACTACTCTGGGATTTACGGGCTGATGAAGTTGGTTCTGACTAAGACTCTACCTTCCAATCTTGAGCGAGTCATTGTCCTCGACACAGACATTACATTTGCCACTGACATTGCTGAGCTATGGGCCGTCTTTCACAAGTTCAAAGGTATTTTAATGATTTTTTTTTTACTGTCCTTGTTTGAGGGGGGAGGGAGAATGTTAAAACAAACAATAGTGTGCGTGAAAGGGCTATCTGAGGTTTGCTTAATGTTTTCACTCTTTTAGTTTTTGGTATTTGAATATAATTGTTCTCTTTGGGAGCTCTGTCCTCAGTGATGTTCTGTATAGAATGATTGACAACATGATTATCTATGTAGTTGGTTTTATTGGTCTGATTATTTGTGACAGGTGAAAGCTTGACAATACAGTAGATGATAAAGAATTACGAGCATGCTGTGGTGATGTACCATTTAAGTACCTCTTGGTATTCTATACTTGGATGAAGGGAGCAGAGTTACTCATGTGAATAGAAATGAGTTGCTGCTTGCTCCTCTTAATGAGTTGATAAAGCTTTCTGGATTCTAAGTATCCACCTAAAATAGTTTTCTCTACCTATCTCCATTTCCCACAGCTCCCTGAAAATGTACATCATAGTTTGTCCTAGAAAGACTTTCAGAGCAAGTCTGTAAGGAGATGATCACAGAGAAATTCCCTACTACCCTGTCACAAACCAGAGCGCTTCCCTGGCTAACACACTGCTAAAACCATATAATTCTCCCAGGTTCCAGTGTTGCCAGCTGTTGAGAGTCAGAGACATACCCTATTGTTTTCTTCTTGCTCTCAGAATGCGTACTGCAGTGCTGGTAAGCACAGAGGCATTCCAACTTCCTGGTTTGAAAGTTTATGACCCTGTAAAATTGTAACCTTGATGTATTTCATCTGCTTTCTCAAAATCATCTCAAGCAAAGTCAGCCTAAGCAGATTGGAGTATTTATTTACAGAAGCCAAAATACACCACTCCATTAAGAGGGCGACAGAAAAGAGAGCACATTTACTGTACTTACCCCTGTTGAAATCCACAACGCCTCTTTGCCTTCCCCAGTACCCAGATAAGGGACAGGACCAATTATCTTCAGCTCTACAGTCAAAGACTGGGTTCTAGTGCTTACTTCTCCCTGCATTTGTTTCCTTTCCCTTCTGTGGATACACTGATACCCTTTCAGCAAGCCAGAAGCAATCATGCATTTACTTAACTGAATTTTTCACAAGCTTTCTTCATTAAGGAATATAAAGTTTTCCTCATCTTCAAGTTCAGACCTCTTTGCAAAGCCTTTCCTTCCACAGAACCTTGAGTTTCATGTAAACATATACCTTGACAACAATAAGTAACAGATTTATGCATAAGGAATAATGCTGTGCTGTTGTACTGTCTCTCTGTTTGCTGCTGTCCCATTAATAGCTATATTTTACTGAATATATGGTGTATTAGCATGATGTAACCGGTAAAGAAATGTATATGAACTGAACTTGGGCATAGAGTACTGCATGGTCAAAGAGAGCAAAATCTGAATTGAGACAATGAGGGGGGGAATCATCTCCTTGGTTATGTTTCCTACCATAATTTCAGTGAAGAGCCCTTCATTTTTTATTTGGAGAATGAAACCAAGCAAAAAGACTGCTTCAAGGAGAGAAACCTGAAGCAGAGGCAGATGTAAGATTGAAAGAAAATACAGACAAAAAATACGGAAACATGGAGAAGAATAATTAATGGAAGTAAAAAAGTGCATGTAAATCAGTCTCCATAGGGCTAGGGAAGAATGGTCATCTGGTTAGCGCTGTGAAAAGCTCTAACTTACACATAAAGACAGAATTCCTGTGTTAGTGCCAGCCCTTATAACATACATAGCACAACCCCTAAATGTATGATTTTATAAGTAGTCTGGTGTGTGTTTTTAATTTCAGCTGACCACCTGCTTCTTCACAATTTTTTAATCCTGGCAATAAATCGGTCAATGTAGATCTGCTCATCTCCCAGGCAGTCAAGCACAAAGAAAGAATTGATGGGATAATCCCATAGACCCTGATGTTGAGCCAGGGTGGGAGATGACTATGGATCCTAAATGCTGAGGAGGAGAGAGGAATTAAAGTGTCCAAGCACAGGCTTTTCTCCAGCCTCTGTCATAGACTGCAGTTTCATTACCAAAGATGACCACGGTGACAGTAGCATTGAGTGTTTATGGGTAAGAATCAGAGGGAAAGCCAACAAGGCAGATATCATGGTGGGAGTCATTGTAGATTACCCAACCAGGATGAAGGGGCAGAAGAAATATTCCATAAGCAAATGGGAGAAATCTCATAATCGGTAGCCCTTACTCTTGTGGGGGACTTGAACTTACCAGATGTCTGCTGGAAATACAACACATGGGATAGAAAACAGTCCAGAAAGTTCCTGGATTGTGTGTAAGATAATTTTCTGACACAGCTGGTGAGGGAAACAGCCGGGGGGCTGCCCCTCTGAAACAGTCAGCAGACCTGACTAACCAGGGCGATCCCAGTGGACTGGAGTTTAACTAATGTGACGCCCATCTACAAGAAGGGCCTGAAGAAGGATCCAGGGAATTACAGGCCTGTCAGCCTGACCTCAGTGCCAGAGAAGGTCATGGAGCGGATCACCATGAGTGCCATCATGTGGCACGTGCAGGACAACCGGGGGATCAGGCCCCATCAGCATGCGTTTGTAAAAGGCAGGTCCTGCTTGACCAACCTGATTTCCTGCTGTGGCAAGGTGACCTGCTTAGTGGATGAGGGAATGGTTGTGGATGTTGTCTACCTAATCTTTAGTAAAGTCTTTCATGCTGTCTCTCACAGCAATCTCCTGGAGAAACTGGCTGCTCATGGCTTGGACATGTGCACTGTTCTCTGGGTAAAAAACGATGACCAGTGGTGGTGAGTGGAGCTAAATATGTGCGGTAGTCAGTGACGAGTGCTGTCTTCCAGGGCTAAGTACTGGGACCAGTTTGGTTTAATATCTTTATCAATGATCTGGACATGAGGATCAAGTGCATGCTCAGTCCATGTGCACATGACACCAAGATGAGTGGGAATGTTGATCTGCTGAAGGGCAGGAAAACTCTGCCGAAGGATCTGGACAGGTTGTACCAATGGGCCAAGACCAGTTCCATGAGTTTCAATAAGGCAAAGTGCTGGGTCTTGCACTTGGATCACAACAACTCAGTGCTACAGGCTTGGGGCAGAGTGGTTGGAAAACTGTCCGGAGGAAAATGACCTGGAGGTGCTGGTCGACCAGCTGAACATGAGCCAGCAGTATGCCCAGGTGGCCAAGAAGGCCAGTGGCATCCTGACTTGTGTCAGAAATAGTGTGGCCAGCAGGACTGGGGAAGTGATTCTCCCACTGTGCTCGACATACCACGAATGCTTTGTCCAGTTCTGGGCCCCTCGCTTCAAGAAAGACATTGAGGTGCCAGAGCATGTCCAGAGAAGGGCAACAGGGCTGATGAAGGGTCTGGAGCACACATCTTATGAGGAGCAGCTGAGGAAGCTGGGGTTGTTTATCCTGGAGAAAAGGAGGCTCGGGGTGGTCCTTATTGCTCTCTACAACTACCTGAGAGGAGGCTGTAGCCGGGTGGGGGTCAGTCTCTTCTCCCAAGTAACAAATGATAAGACAGGAATGGTCTCAACTTGCACCAGGGGAGATTTAGATTGGATATTAGGAAAAATTTCTTTATGGAAAAGGTTGTCAAGCATTGGAAGAGGCTTCCCAGGAAGTGATGGTGTCACCATCCCTGGGAACATTTAAAAGTTGTGTAGATATGGCACTTAGGTTTAGTGGTGTACTTGGTAGTATTAGTTTAATGATTGGACATAAAGGTCTTTTTCAATCTCAGTAGTGGTATCATTTTATGATTCAATGGAGATGGAAGGAAGGGCAAGTAAGTTGGAGAGACGCTGATGCTTTTTTAATCATCAGTAAGAGTTTGGTTTATATTATAAGGTGATTCTCAGTTTTTCCTGAGTGTCTTATTTCTCCATCCAGCATTACAAAAGATTCAAAGATTGTCTCATGTCATTAGCCCCAAATATTCCTCTAGAGGATAGTTTTTTTCTAAACTAATGTTTTAATCTCTTGCTTGTTTCTCTCTCAGAAGTCCCAGGTAAGTTTATGAAAATTTCTTTGGGGCAATCTAGTATGCTTGTTGAAATATTGCATACACAGAAGAGTAATAAAACTCCTGTGAAGGGAAAGACTACTCTTCAAAGGAACCTGACACTGTGCCCAACCCTAGCTTGGAGGACAGCTTTAGACCCACTGGGTCTCCTTCTAGAAATGTTCAAACAGCCAGTTGATGGCTAGAAGCTGCCATTATAAACCTGCTTACACCAGGATGCTTTTTGAGCAAATAGAAGAATTTTTCACATCAGTGCAGGAAAGGCAAAAGCTTCCATCTGTAGGTTGCTGTAGGATAGCTGATGAGGCAGTCCAGCACAGCCTTTTCCAAACTGCAGACACACAGAGAGAAGGTCTTAGAATCTCATTCTTTCCATGCCCTGGAAGACTTTTCTTCCCAACAAAAATTGTGACAAAGGGAGACCAGTAGTTCGGATTCCTTTTTTCTAGGACACCATGCTTGGAAGAAACTCACATTCAGGACTGTCTTGCAATTTATCCAGGTCCAATTTGCTGTATAGAAAGGCCTACAATATGTTTTACATAGCACCTGCAATACCCAGAATCCTTGTTCTGCAAAGGTTCTTCCAGTTATCTTAAGAGTTGCTGAAAAGATCACACCCTTACATAGTAACTTAATATTTTAGGTAGTAAAGGTACTACTACATTTGCTCTGTAGATGGAAAAAAGGAAGTAGGATTTCTTTGTAGATTATTGCTCCTCTGCCCTTTTCTGATAAGCTCTTTGCATACATCCTTACAAAAAATGATCCAACTGTTCTGTAGCTGAATGCAGGAATTTGAAAATCTCTTCTTTGAAGTGGCAACCTCAGGCTTTGGGAGAAATTTACACCTCTCTTTGGTAGCCTGAAACAGCGTCTCAAGCAATATAACATTTAACAATTTCTCTTAGCAGTCAATGGGGATTGTATAATTATTATTCCTTTTATATGCATGCTTCAATATCTATGCATAAATATGTCTTTGGGAACCAGTAACTTACATTTCAAGACTCATATCCAGCTTTTCAGCTGGGATTTGGGCATTTCTGCTTTAGCCTCATTCTCTCCTGCTCTATAGATAGGTAGTCTGTTTCTCTAGAACTGATATATACCTCCAAAATACTGACTTCAAAGGTTGAGTGTGCAGCCAGTCTGGTGCAGATAACCTGTCATGCATGTTTTCTCTGACTTAGTTGACACTGATTATGTTTTCTATTCATCTTTCACTGGATTTTGACAGTTCTAAACTTGAGAAACCACATAGCCTAAGGGCAAAAGAGGGGGACTGTAGATCATAGTGCATTCTTGGATGAAGTGCTGGAAAGGGTTTCAGACAGCAAGGATTAGGGTAGCCAATACATTTTTATTGCAAAAATTGTGTGAATTCTTCTGAGAAAACAACGAGTCTAAAGCTATGCTCTGTGCCATCAATCTATAAATTCTTGTAAAGGCCACATCTGCTAATTGTTTTATTTTTCTTGCTCACCCAAAATTCTTGGTACTGAAATGTGGATTCTTATTTCTAAACTTCTAAATTTTCATTTAATTCTATGTTAAATATGGATTGTCAAGACTATTCATTGTGGATGGTATTGTGAATTTATTTGGAACCTGACTATGCCAGTCATCATAATTATTTGTGTTACAGGTTGCAGTTTCAGTCAGGATCACAGTCTCTTTGTGCTGGGTGCCATACATATAAATAGCACCTGGGGTCAGGTGACAATTCTTGTGTCTGCCTCATTTCTTTAGGCCATTGCTATGTATGAGTAACAGCTGAGACTCACAAATGAGACCTGAATAATCCCTGTAGAGATCAGTGTTGAGGAGCTCTGTGTTAAATTGAATGCTACATCAAAGGGCATTATGGTGTTTCTAAGTACATGTCAAAACTCAGACGCTGTACAGAACAGTGATGTCTTACTACTACTACGTGTTAGTCTCACAATCCAGCTAGATGATAGGATGAATATTTTAAGTACTTTTAAACAATAGCATAGTATGCAACTAGTGCAATTCAAGTAACTCTACTTGTATACTAAGTCACCCAGAGAATATAAACTACAATTAGTGTTCATCTGGGCACATAAGTCTTCTCTGGAAAGCTGATGAAGGTAATAAGGAAGAGTCACCTACCTCCATTAACAGAGCATGCAAGAAGGAAAAATGGCAAGCATGACAGGAAGACTGAGATTCACAGATTCATACTTTGCATGAATAAAAACATGCTATAGAAGCTGTTAGCTTTGTGTCAGGAGCTCAAACAATGATAAAAATCCATACTGACATCATAAATACCAGAAAAGGTCAACAGAGATTTTGATGCAGGATCAAGTGCCCACAGCTGAAGAGGGACTGGCACGTAGTCAATCCCAAACTTAAAATTTGCAAATACTCAGTATGTGGGTGCTTTGGCATATTGCTCTGCAGAATGCCTAAGGTAACAATCTATGTTTGTACTATTTTTGCAGCTTCTTCAGGAAAAAGAGCAAATAAAACAAAAAAAAAAAACAACAAACAAACGAAAGGAAAAAAATGGAAAAATCACAACCATCACAAAATTAAGCATCTTGTGTAGAGGATTTAGTAATTATATTCCTACAAGAACTATTATGCATAAGGTTGTAATGTCAAATGCATGCATAACTTTTCATTTGCATGTGAATTTAATGTGCCAGAAGGTGAGATGCTGATGGCACTGGTGAGAATCAGGCAGAGTCAGCAGGTGCTGTATAAATTTCCCTGAATTTGGCTCTATCAGTGAAGCCCCATTTTAATAAACTGTACCTGTCATAGCCTCTGACTTTCCTTCTGCAAAGATTGTGCTTTTTATAGGTGTGCTCTTCCTGTGATGATGTAAAATATTCAGTTGTTGCCAAGATTAAAATTTAAAATTCATTGTCACCTATGGCTCAAGCCAGGATTTGAGCCACAGAATTGATTCTAGGCAGGTTCTGTAGTTCGGTCTGTCAGTTTACACTGAGTAAATCATTAAAGCTGCCAGATGATTCTGAGACAGGATCTCTGCAGGCTGACACACTGTTTGTATTCAGTCCTGCAGAGATCTTTCTGTTTCTTCTGGTCAGTACAATAGGCTTTCTTTTTTTCCTCATCAAGAGGAAGGCATTAGCAACATGCACCTTAGTGTGTACAAAAATCCATGGTATGAGTCAGTCTTTTTGTGAAGGAAACAGGATCACATTATAGCAGAGTGCACTAATAAAATTGTCAGGCAGCTATTAAAATAGCTTAAAATTATCTGAATTTTTATAAGTGTCTAAAAAGGCCGAATGGCACTTGTCTTTCCTCATAAAAGAAACATCTGTCAGTTTCTGAAAGATTTGTGTAAGTGTTTAACGGTTAGACTACAGTACATAGCTCATCCTAGGGTTATTACACAAATGAAATACATTTTTCCTTTGAAAAGGTCCCTGTGGAGACTCTATCTGCTTAAGATTTTCTATTCCTGATTGTTATATTGTGGTGTTTTCTTCTTTACTGCTACAGAATCTTTGAAGCTTCATTGCTAAAGAATCCCATTTGTTAGCTATAGCTGATAGAAATGTTGGGGGGTGTTGTGCTCCCCTGTCTCATGATGCTGTTGTTATCATCTGTGTGTGAAACTACAGGAGAACACTGCTGTAGAGCCAAAGAAAGTCGGAGTTTAGGATATTTTGGGGAGTGGGGGTGGGCTAGGCAAGTTTCTAACTGGGATTGGAGGTTAATTTTGCTGACTTTAATTAGGAGGGGATCAAGCAAAGAGATGGGACCTGCTGATTCCCTGGGTCTGGGGAAAAACATTTCTGTCTCTCCACACTTGTCAGATAAGCTGACTGGGTAGAAGTTCTTTTTTTTTTTTTCCTAATTGCAGTTTGCTTTGCTGTGATATTCCTTTATTGAGAAGGCAGTATGTGAGAAGGTTGACCTCAGTAAATGAGCTCCAAGGGGGAGAGTTTATTATATGGATCAGCATGTGCACATTCTAGTTTATGGATTTTAATGTGACAAGGGACATAATCAGAAAATTCTGATTATGAATTGCTGCCAAAATAGAATGGCTGCAGTTTCTGAAACATCTGTAGTTCTATTTTAGCTGAATGGCTCTTTGTCTGTTTTGCCATCAGGCAGAAATATTTAGAGGTGAAAGGCCAAGACTGCTTAGAAATTGGGTATAACTCATGGTGGGGTAAAGTCGAAAATAAAATAAAGGATTTGGGTTCTTTATTTCTCTATTTTGATTTCCAAGGGATAGCCTTTGGTCATGTTTTCAAGCTTTTTCCTGTGGGAGCTAGGGATGTTTTAATTATAAATGAAAGCTGATATTCTTTTGTTATCTTTTGATATCACAACTGGAGTTTTTAGAATAAAAACCCACCACATATAACAAGGTTTGTAACAAAATGTTGTTGGCAACACTGAAATTTTGAGGACTATTTTTCTACCTTCTCAGCATCAATCTAATGCTTTTTCTACATTATTGTTCTTCAGTCTTTGTTAACCTGCCACTCATTCTACAGCTGCCTTTTTGGCTTAGATGCTATGATGTATCCAACACCCAAACTAAACATTGTATGACTCACACAGTCTTAAAGCAAAAAAACCCAGTTTCTCCTCTGAGCAATTTCTTCAGAATTTAAAGAGACTTAATTCTATTAATCTCCAGTTCTACAGCTGTGGAGAATGGACCTAGAGCTTTTTGAACTGCGTTGCAAATATTTAGTGAGAGAAATCTGGGCAGAGCATGGCATCAAAGGAGCAAAGTGCATCTCTCTATCTCACTTGACTAGCAAAAGCTGTGCCTTTTCAGAAGCTGGAAATTCCAGCTCCCAGAGGGTGCAGACTAGGAGAAGAAGTATTTCTGCTTTGCATCTTTGTTACTGGCAGGGGAAAATGTATTTCTGGGAATGAGATGCTAGTAGGCTGTGTTAAAATGAAAACATATGAGAACGGGGGGGCGGGAAGAAACCAAGGAGAAAATTAATAATAAGCCCCCCTCATTCAAACTAAATAGGGGAAATCAGTCAGGAGTTGCCATCTACCAATAAATATTTTAGGATGATCATTTTCTCATATAATCTATTCAACTTCTTCTGCAATTGTAGACATGCTTCCTCTTAGACACATTCACTCTCCTTGCCCTGTCAACTTACAACTTGTTCAATTGTATTTTGTTTAGAGGGCTATTAAAAAAACAAAACCAAACCAAATGTCTGCCAGTCTTCTTGGGTGGAGCACACAAATTAGGCCCATATACTAATCCCTCTGGCCAGTCACTCTGCATTTTCTAGGTGACAACAGAGCAGGGCAAGTGCATGAGTAGGCAGTGAATATCGAGGGAGTGCCATCCTGTCCACCAATTAATAATGTGTAATGATAAATAACCTCTGCATGTGTGAAAAAGCTAAGCAAAAGAGACACATGGGTCATTCACCTAACAAATGAAGTTTACTCTAAGGTTTGATAGTTATATTAACAGGACTAAAGAAAAAATGATATTTAATAGCTAGGTTTCTGTGCCTAAGGCCCTCATTCTAATCGCATGCAATCTATCAAGCACATACACTTCTCACAGTTCTCTGTGACATGCATTGTAATAAGTTGATACTGTTTTCTTCTTCTCTGAACCAGGCATATTCTCTGAACCTACCTTGCTCTGCATTAACAATCCATATTTTTAATGACCTAAGGCCCAGTTTCCAATTACAAAGCTCTCACTCGAGGTTTCACCTTTTTGGTTTTATGCTGCAAATTATGTCTGTAATATTGTCCTTGGCAGCACATGGATTTGCATAGGGTAAAGTGGCGTAGGGAATATCTGTCTCACAGGTTCAAGCTGTAAGGTAGAACATATTGCCCAGAGGTCAATGATATGATTATCCCATCAGCAGGGTGAGTGCATGGTATTGCTCTCTGCCCAACCATGTAAGAGGGAAATGTGTGTACAAAATTAAATCAATTTGTTACATAACAGCACAAAGACTGTATACAAATGTACCATGAGCAAAACCTGGGGACAGTTACAGGAACTAAGTTAGACACTTAGATGAAATCAGCAATCAGTCCAATTTTGTGTAAATAGTAAAACCCTCACAGGTTTCCTTTTTCCAATTCGTCTAGAGAATCAGGGTTGTTTAAACTCCCTATTTTAACCCTAACAATCTAAAAGAAAGAATTAACTATGTGTGTAATGGGCAACTTCACTCTGAATCTCCCAGGTGATTTTATTTTACTTAAATTTTAAGCTGACTCCATTCCATGTTCTTTGCAGTAATGCCTAGCTGCATTCAGCATGGGCTAAGCAGTTCAATTAAATCAAGGGTATTTCTCCCTCTGAGTCCTCAAGGTAAATATTTTTGTTCTTTGAGATACTGCTAACAACAAAAAAAAATGTTGTCCTAGCCCTTCTAGCTACATACCAAAAGATGATTGATAAACATATAGTACAACTCAGGGACGAAATATGTCCGCAGCTTTTCTGTATTCCTATTTTATTTCCTGCACTTAGGCACAGTAAAATTCATAGTCCTGAAAAGAATTTGGATCTGAAGTGCGAAATCCATAGCTGCAGTAAATCGTGTGCAAATTCATGTCAGTAGAAGAGATGCACATCAGACATTTTCTGGTGAAAAGCCTGGCCAATATATGTTTCCTTTGCACTGCCTAAATACTTAAAAGGGTCTCAAGATCTAAGCTGATGGTATTTTTGCTTCAGTGTAACACAAACCCTGTGTCAGCTGCCTCTGGTGCATGTGGTTCTGGGATTCATTTTGGACCTGGGACTAGACATGTCAGCAGAACAGATTCTTGAAAGCCATTAACTACATTCACACAACTAAGTGAAATTCTGAAGCTCCTTACATCTGTGTTTGGGGATGCAGTGTTTTTTCCTTTCTGCTTAGGGACTGAGGGAGCTGTCAAGTAAGTGCTATTCTGACACAACAAAAGAATTTGTCTGGTGGGAACAGAGGTGGAAGTGCATAGCAAAGAAGGTGTTATAGCATTCAGTGGTGCTGTTGACAAGTAGGCCAGACCATGAACCATCTGAGGACCTAGCAGATGCTTACTGACTCTGCCCTTCTGAGATAAGTAACTCTGGGCAGGATGGAAGCCCTACAGCGAAGTGAGCCATCGTACTTATTTAGATTTGTCCTTGGCTGACTCAGTGCTACCACTCTTCTGTCATCAACACTAAATGTCTGCCAGTTTATGCTCACAGCAACTTGCTGAAATGTGCATCACCTCTGAAATTGGCACAGGGTCTCCTGAACTTCATTAATTCATTGCATTGCCATGTCTTCCTGCATGTTATGCTTAATAGACAGTAATAATATTTCATTTATGTATGCTTCAGGATATCATTATTGCAGGTGCGAAGTGATATTCTGTAGGGCTTTGCCAACCTGCTTCAGAGTCATACTGGCACCAATTTTTAACAGTATTTGGAGATCCTTGCATATTCCCATACTAAGAAATTATGATCTGAATGTTTTTACACTGGTGTCCTAAAATCCTGAAAGAGTACATCTCAGCTGATATAAACTATCTTTATAAAACATTGGAGTGAACATGATGGCACTGACTGACATCAGTAAAGAAGTCTAGCACCTGTATTCCCTGATTTACATAAACATTCCTGCCTTGAACTTCCAGCTTTTTTAGGCTAACTACAAAAAAATGTGACTAGTTGGAGGAGCAATCTTTAAGTATGCTCTCCTTTCAACTCTAGACCCCTGTTATGGGTCACAAGTAAAAAGAGTTGGGTGACCTCAGCCAGGTCTGATGTGCATGAAGGATGAAGTGCATAAGAAGGGCAGCAAAGGGATGCACTTCTGCCCTATGAGTTTTGAGGCACCTCAGCAGAATTAGAAGAGAATGTTCGCACACTGTCAGTTTGACTCCTATGATCGTGTAATTCTTCCAAACATAGTAATGGGAAGTGGACATAACTGGTAGATAAATGAAAAAACAATGTGGAGATGAAAAGCGAGAGTGAACACACAGGATACTGAGCAGGAAAGAAAGAAAAGAAAAAGGGAGAAGTGACAACACATCCCAAGTTAGTCTAGATGGTTTCTCTTGAAACCTGAGATTATCTTAAAACACCGTATATCACAGCACGTTTCTGTGAAGCTGTATAGAGGCAAGTGCATATATCTAGAAATTTTTTCTGCATTTTCTTGGCAGTGATATATATAAGACTATAAGAAAAAGCTTGTCAAGGAAGTAATGAAGTACATGGTAGAATTAAGTAGCTAATGCAGCTTTTGATTCAGTGTAATTTTGGCCTGCCCTTCCCCCAAGGTTGGTAGTGCAAATACCATCCCCACTCAGCTGCAGTCAGCAATTAGTCCTACTGTCACTGGTATCACCTTCTTATTTATTTTGCTCTGCGATGCAAGAACTCTGCTTATGACCAAGCCCTTCTAGTCAGTGTTGCTAAGAAAGCGGTAAGAGGCTCTACACACCCATTGCCATGAAGCCAAGTGGTTTTCTTTCTCTTCCTAAAGAGTTTTGATCACTGTAACACCCAATACAGTCTTTGTGTGGGCTAGGACTGAGAATTATTTATAAAATTGAGAAGAGCAGTGATGAAGCTCCATTTTTGTGCCTTTTTTTTTTTTTTTTAGCTTTGGTTTTGTGCTATTGCTTTTAAAGGTTTAGTTGTCATAACAACCCAAAGCAGTCCTGTATTACCATAGAAACATGCTGTTGTGGGTGACAGTTTTTATGAGAATCCTTTTTTTTCCCCCTCTTCACATAGTGTCTTTAACACTGCCCTTTTTGCAGGTATATCACAATACACTACGGGGGTTCCATAAAGTGTCAGAATGACATAATAAGCAACAAAAATGAAGCATATACTTAAATCCAGGAAGAAGATCTGGTGTCACGGTTGACTGAGAACAGAGAAAGTAAAAATAAATTCCTGTTGCTTAACTTGGAGGTCAGAAGTATTGAGCTTAAAGCAGGGCTCGCTAATCAGTCCACATGAGCAAATACTCAAAACCACAGCAAAACAAGAGTTAGGGCTTAGATTGTGTACCAGGGAGTTCATATAAAAACAACTTGTCATGATAGTTGTAGTTATCAAAGACGGGACTACTTTAAAGTTCTCTGCATGGGGTTGCTCCTTGAGACTGTTCCTAGGCTGAAGAGAGAACTGCAGCGTGAGGCAGCCCTCTCACAAAGCTGAGGGCTTCATGCTGAGAGCTGGTTCCAGCTGCATACTGATAGCCTGCAAGCTTCAGGGTGTTGGTTGTGACCCAGCAAACCTTAAACTGTTTGTGATCTGTCTATATTGAGGACTTTCCCTCCTCCCGTGTGGTATCTTTAGCAGCTGTGCTCTGCAAAGGCTCTTGGCTTTGTAAAGAATAGTAATAGAGCTTTTCCTTCCACAAATCTGCATCTTCATCTACTCATTACATAAGTGTCCTGAAGCAGTGGACCGCTGGAGCGTATCGGCTCTCCTAGCGCCTGATAGATTACTGTGCATCTCTACTATCAAACTTGAAATTGAAGTTACGACCTGTCACAGACCATTTACTCTGTCCCAGCAAACCATTGTAGTACAGAGTACACTGCTACAGGTTCATAATTATATGACAAGTCACACAACTTATTTGGAAAGAGGATAGACAAGCATAGCCAGACAGCTGTGGAGATTGTTATTGATCAGTATTTTTATGGAGAGGCACAGGTCTATCAGTTTCCTGTAATCAGTGACATCAATGATGAAAAGACTTTTCATTCCTGATATGCATGTTTTAAAGAACATAAAAGCTTCCAGCTAGGATCTTGCTAGAGTTCCCCTTGCCAAGGTGAAGCAGGCAGCAGGAAATGCCTTATAGTTATGCTTTATGGTTACTGACCCCTTTGCAAGCCTAGACAAGGCTGCTATTACTTCCTCTCATTTGACCCTCAATTCTCCTAGCTCCATTCTGGAGCCAAACTTTAGAGGGACTTTTATATCACCTTGAAATTAGTATCTGCTTCAATTAAATTAGTGAAGACTGACCACCATGCTACTCATTAATTTCTACTCATTAATCTTACTAACTAGCTACATTCAGTAAAAACCCATTCTCTGAACAGTCTTCCATCTCAAATGCAGAACAGGCTGCCATAGCCTCTTCTCTTTTCCTGTCGTGCTGTAAGCTCTGTGGTTCATAGTTTAGGTTTATGGCTGGATTAGAACCAAGCAAGAGACATACCCTAAGCTTTTTTAAACTGTTTCCGCCTTACCCACTGCTAATGCTAAGGCAGCTGTTACCCTTATATGAACTTCATTTTTAATGGAGCTCTCTATATCAGGAAATAATCCTTCCTTCAGTTTCATGGCTGATTTTTTTTCCTGTCCCACTTGACTGAGATTGCTATATGAGATAACCTCAGGTAAAGAAGTAAGATTTCGGTGGCAGGGACCGTGTCAGGGGAATACATACCTGTGCAGAGGGGAGACTTTGTGAAGATTTCCTTTTAAGGTGAAGCAAAGGTAAGGAAGAGCTGTAGTTTGCAGTACGCTCTTTGAGAACCCTGTAACAAAACAGGAATTACCCTGACCTGCTGTATTCCCCTGGGAGTGTCAGAACATTGCCAATACAGAACACATAATCAGCATTACCATGACCTAAACACTACAGTTGTACCATTTTAGCGTGGGCAGCAGAAATGACATTTGAATATCCATGTGTTTCAGTGACAATAGCTCTTCATGTGCTTCAGAGCTGTTTTGTCATTGAAGATGTGACGCCAGTGCTTGAGCTGCCTTGTTTTTCACCCTTCTCATGATCTACAACAACCCTTTTCCTATTTTCCCATCACCATGTGTTTTCAATGGAGTACTGAAAACATCACCAGCCTACATCTGAGGTCCATCTGCAGTTTCTTACTGGAACACACTCTCTCTGAAATGGTGAGGTGCACCTCACCAGATAGCCAGTCCTGAACATAACCTTCCCCTAAAAGGGGGGAAAAACTATGAGGTGCAGAGTTATTGATGAAGGCCACGGTTTAGTGATACAGTAAATAAAAAACTAGGGATAGGAATGTCATAGCCACCTAGCACTAAGTGATAAACTGGTATAAATTCACTGATTCGTTTCTCTTCTAAAATACTAACTATTCCAAGAAACCTTACTCTGGATCAGATACCATCTGTCTTTCCAGAGTAAACTTACAGTCAGCACAAACTCCAAATCTTGTGTTCTGGTTAATGCAATAGAAATGTCATTTTGTGCCCACATTTGACTGTGTATCAGGTTTACTTTGCTGGGTGATTCAGTCATGAACAGATCCTGTGTACTAATGAACACAGAGCCATTGCTGGAGCGAGGCTTGGGCTAACTTGGTTAAAATATATTGCTGTAGGGTACCTTGCTGTGTAACTCTGACTTTCACATTGAAGGCAGATGGGAATGCTAATTTCTTAGGATGAAGTTTGGAAGGCAGAATCTAAAGTAGAAGGAATTTGATTGTCATGATCCCAAGCTGTGATTAATCTTAATTTATCCCTTGGTAGAAGAGGAAGACATTTAATCATTTCTCTAACAATATGTAAGGTCTCCAGGTTGTCAAAATTAAGAACTAAAGATTAGGTTAGTAATCTCTGGAAAGTGCATTGAGACCTAGAGAGCACCTTTGTATTTGTCCCCATGTGACCAGTGCTTGAAAAAACAATGGTAAACTCTGAAGGAAGTTGCAACTAAAGTTGAAAGCAGAGACAGGAGAGCTGTAATTCAAGGCTGAGGGCTTTGGGGGAAAAAAAGTCACACCTACATGTCCACCTCTGCAAAAATGCACTGAGGATATGCTTCTTAAAAAATAATAAATACCTAGTGCTTCTCATTCTTCTCTCCAAAGATTGGCTCTGTCTGGCCAAGCTGCCAGGCAACACATAAGCTTTTTCCAAGGAGCTTTGCAGCTCTGGTATCTTGTTCATAGTGGGTCTATTGTCAAAGGGCAAGGAGGAGGCAAACTCTTCCTGGTGAATCAGAATAAAGTACTACTACAACTGCTTTATTAGCCTGAAAGCTTGAAACAGCTTTACCAGTTCCACTACCCCTTTTCTGCCTTGTAGGTGGGATTAGTATCTCTTAGCAATGTATTCAAAGCAATCAAATACATCCAGCGAATGCCATGAGTGAAATTGTAAGCAATTAGTACTAATGATAATTCAGAAGGAAAACAGGTGTGGTTGAATCATGATTTTCCCTTACAGGTTTAAATATATACAAACTGAAACTAGTTACTGAATTATGTGTTATGGTTGTTGCAGAGTTTCTTTATTTCTAGTGCTGTTGGTGAGGAGATATATTGAGGTTGAAGGGTGTTGTAACCATTTCCCCTCAGATCTCACCAGCTGTGTACAATTAATGTGCTCAAAGATACCATTTTTCCCCACCAGTTGATCTTGCAAGTGTGTGGTGCGTTTTTCACTAAAAAAACAGTGTTGCTAATGGAGATCTCAAGGAAGACATTCATGAGATTAGGCCAAGATGCTTGTCTCACCATAGACTGAATCCAGAGCAATTTCATTACTTTCCTTTAAGCTGTCCTTGGGTTTATATTGGTGAAAATTAGATGAGAATCCAGCTTTTAATTAGAGAACAGTGCATATGTGAGATGTGTGGTCAGGTTTTTTTCCTAAGACAGGAGACCAGTGAGCAGCAGAAGTCTTTTAGAGTAGTCTCACCATCTATGCTCACCATAAAACAAGAAAAACTGTTGATCCAGATTATTTATTTTTTTTTACAAAAATGTGTGCAATTCTGTTCAAGAGAAAATGAAGGGACGAAAATATTGGAAACTGTGAAATTTGGTGATAATAAAAGAGAAGTTATAATAGCTTTCATTTAGCTTGGAATAACTTGGGATTTGTCTGCTTATGTCTGAACTGTAGTTTAAGAGTCTCCTTTATTTATTCCATACACTATAGCCCATGTTATAGTGACAGAGTCCTGTTCCTAAAATGCCATTGCAGTATCAGTGGCAGGTTGACAATTACTTGCTAAACTGATGTGATTTCTTGTGAGGAATCATAAGATTTAGCAATGGGGTGCAAGAGGAACAGCTGAATTTGACTGTACAGTGCTGTTACAAGGGCATTTTACAAATCTGGTGCTGCATAGATGCTATGCTGTGCCTGTCTACTGTCAGGAAGGACCAGTGCTTTTTCTTTCCACATTACTTAAAGTTCAGGCAAGATTCAGCATTAGAAGCCGGAGAATCTGACTCAAGCAGGGGCTGAATGCCAGGGAGCCTCACAAGTGAGACAAGAACCAAACAGTTCCTGTCTTTCAGTTCTTGTGAAAAGCACAACAGATCACAGCTCTCTGTTGTCTCATATACTGCTTTTCACCAATTTTCACCCCATTCACTATTTCTGTCTGCTTGGGCTTCTATTTCGCAAGTTTATGGACTTGTATCTTTTCAATTATGATTTTTTTTCTTATTTCCCCATCTGCACTATTATCCCTCTAGATCTCTCTGTAAAATTTCTGGTGCGGTGGTATCTGCCATAGCTCTCAGTTTAATGACACTTACACAGGTAATCAGAGTGATTTTTACCCTACTTTCAGTACTGTTAACATTTAATTGGGCAGCCTCAGCTGAAGAGAGTAGAGGGGTTTTAACAGCCTGGTGTATCACAGGTCAGGTTTCACGGACCTGGCCAGAGGTCAAAATGAGGACACACACTTTCTGTAGCTATGAAATAACTACAAGATTCTATTTTTATTAAATATGCCATTCCCCCCTTCCCTCTGTTATTGTTTTTGGGTTTAATCCTCTCTTTGAAATTTT
Organism: Margarornis squamiger; assembly: GCA_035222235.1. NCBI lineage: Eukaryota > Metazoa > Chordata > Aves > Passeriformes > Furnariidae > Margarornis > Margarornis squamiger. The sequence continues at coordinate 52,710,940 of JAWWTY010000037.1, forward strand.
CCAAAGTCATGGGTTATTATTTTCATAGCCAGTTCATCCATTCCGTTATGAATGCTTCTCTTTTTATGCTGAATGTCAGTAGAAAGGATGTATCCGACCCACCTCTACTGCTCACTAAGTCAGATGCCTTTGAAGTACATGTAATAAACTTTCTCTGATGGAAAAAAAGAAAAGCCTCGTTAGTTCCAGCCCGTATTTAGGATGCACCTTTAATCCACTCTTGTTCTGCTTCATTCTTTTTAGTGTTTAATTATTGATATACCTTACATGACTCATGCAGTCTTAGGCTGGTAAGATATTTTCCTGCATTTTCCCACCCCTTTCAACATTTTCACTCCCTCGCTCAAAATCTGGATCACATTTACCTTAGGGTCTGTGAAAGGTCTGGTAAAAGACCATAGCAAAAGAAACTCGTGTACAGTAGGTTGTGATGGCTGAAGAGGGTAGTAATCTCTCCTTATCTCTAGTAGATTCTGCAGACAGAGAAAGGTGACAGAGCTTCAAAGCTGAGCAGCTGTTTGCAAGATGTGTCCATGTAACACTGGCAGGTCTCCTGAAGAGCTCATACTGCAGCAAAACCCAAATAGAGGCAAGATGTCCAGGGAGCAGTAGTTCCAATGTTCTCACCTGTTTTCTCTTTGGATGCTCTCCCATCTAAAATGTTTAGCATGGTTTTGGGCCTCTTTGTATACCAGTCTCATTTATTCTTATCTGTGTATGCAAGTCACAGGGAAGTTAGTTAAAAGTCTGGTCATCAATACTTGATACCTATCAATGGTCTAAAAAAGGTGGACTGCAACTTGCATTTGCATGAAGCCACAGAGTTGTTTCACACAATGCCAGGCTACCTTTGTGTAGCTGAGCATTTCACATTGGTACAGTTACACTGGTGGCTGGAATTCGGGGGAAGCTTTACAGCATGTGAGTACTTTTAATGATGAAAACAAAAAGGATATTTATAGGTAGTTATCCTCTTGCAGCATGTAGTTATCTACTTTGATACTTCCATATTTAGCAGACAAAAGGTAAGAGGAATTGGTTAAGTTACCCAACTGACGGAAAAACATTCTAATAGCAACTCTATTGTATGCTGCGTTGTCTGCATTTGAGTGTTTCATGGCTACCAAGGTAATACCACTTCTGTCACAAAACCCTGGCATTGAAAAATATACATAGAGCTGTGCCAAAGAAAGTAAAGGTATCATCATAGCCTTCTGCACACAGGAGAAAAAAATCCTATAAGGGATACATGGACATGAAATACTGACTTGAAGAGGTTAGTTCCTGAGACCTGCCTTAAAGGGAATAGCCGACCATAGTAAAATTCTCAAAGATCAGAAGACCTACTTAAAGGTGATGATGTCAAGAAAAAAGAAAGTGTATAGTTCTTGTTTCTTGTGTGGCTCATTAATGTTACGCTTCCTTTATTTTCATAGCAATCATAAGAGCAAAAAGCTTACTCTTAAAAAAAAGCAGAAAAAACCCAACTTTTCCCTGTTATTAGATACTTCTAGACTATGTGATACTAGTAAACACCCCCTGGGTATTTGTGGGGCCCCTGCTGCCTAGCCCTGTATAAGAAGGAATATATTGGACTGTAAAAACATAAATAATTGCCAGGAATTTAATTCTTAAACTGTTAGGAGTGTTTTCAACCCCTGCCATAAAGCACAGTGTGTTCAAGAAATTTCACAGTCGGGTCAAAGTTCTTTGGCAGATACTGCAGAGACTTTTGAATCCTCTAAACCCATCTCCATTTAGCAGGGTACAAGTAGGAGCAGTAGGTACTGCAGATCTTCAAATATTAGGCAAAATGACAAAAGCGATAGTAATATTATAATACCTGTCTTTCCCCAATAAATAACAGCAATCAGGGGATTATTAACATATGAAAGTTTTTGACCTTTTAATTATTAGTGCTCCAGAATCCTGCCCTAAACACACATCATTGGAATAGGAGCTGTGTCATTTTAGTGTATGGCAATTATGTGATAACATACCAAATTGCATACCTCTGTGAACAGACTGAGCTCAAAAAGAGCGTAACGAATATCTGGCGTAATCAAGCCTCTGCTGCTGTGTTTTGAAAGCTCTGGTTCTGCATTCAACACTTCTTTCCCTTTTTTTAACATTGCATAGTAAAACCCATTCAACAATGTCAGCAACTGATCTCCACTCATTTGAAAGTGTCTTTTACAAGGCTAAACCATGGAGTTTAACATGACCACAATGGGGTGAAACTAAGGTAAAAAACCTTGCCTCCTCGCAAGGCAAGTTGAGTGATGAAGTTCATTGATTCAAATCCTCTACTAGGATTAAATTTGAACCCCATTAGGTCCCTTTAGTTCTGGCATTTTGTCTCTTCCAACTAATTATTAAAGTCTTTTATTAAGAGTGTCTTCTGTCTCTGCTGTTCAAGGAAACAACTTACCTCTGCTGAAACCACCATCTTCAATCTGTTCCCAGAGGGAAAAAAAAAGTGTACCCCACACTGAAGGCAGTATGCAGAGGCATGTGGCATCAATGGGGTTGAACAGCCAGATATGCTTGGCAGGTAGCTCTTGTTGACCTGGCAGTTGTCTAGCATAAAATGAGTAAACTGCTGACTTTCCCTGGAAGAGCCTTGGGAAGCTACTGAGAAAAGCCAGAGATGTACCAATAAGAAGTGGTGCCAAGGGGGTATCTCTTTTTTTACAGCATTTCCTTTAAAATGTACCTGCTGTGATTTTACACTGGTAGGATCAGCACTGGGTCGGGGTCCCTAAGAAGAAAAATTCTCTTTCTGATATCCTGTGAAATCCCTAAATAAAGACCCCTTGCCAGGGAGAGGAAGCCAGTTTGGCCAGTTTTTCAGAGGCGCTGTTACTAAAATTTGTGTGAGTTGTGGGTGTTTTAGCTCCTTTGAGAATCCACCATCTCTGAACAGCATTCACACTCTTTCTTCTTAGCAGTTCTCTTATTTTTATTTTTTATCCTCTCACTCTCGTTTCCCAGCAATGTAACTCTCACAGGTCGTGTGCACTAGAGGAAGAGGAGAAAGGGCAGAAAGTGTAAGGCAACCAGTCCAGGAGCCATTCTCTCTTTCCCATTCGCTAGAAACAGGTAGAAAGGAGCCTTCCATTACTGACCTGCCAAATCTGTAGCTCCTGGTTCAAGACTACATTGTGCTATGATTAATGAAACATGTTTAGTAGTCTCATTTGAGCTTTTAATGGTCTGTTATCTGCATTATGGCTTTAGCATACACTTGATCATGATTGATAGCCTTTTTGGGAGTAGGAAACAGGATAGAAGTAGGGCTGCTTTGAGGTATGCACACTGAACAGAGAGAAGTGAAAATAGCTTGATAGCACCTGTAAGTGCTGTGTTAGTCCTTTAGGAATCCTTTAGGATATGTCTTCATGAGGGACCATATGTACCTGAGCTGGCTAACTGCACTGGCAAAGTACTGTGTTGTGCTGATTATTCCTGCTGAGAAATGGCAAAAATACATAGTGGCAAAATGGTGCATTAACACAGTTGTAAGGGTTCTACGATTTAAACAAACTAAGATATCTTTGCCAGACACTGCAGTATGCAGGATTCATATACCTTTCCTTTTCTGGGTGTCTCATCCTTTTCTGAAAGCAGTAACATGCTACTGTGCTTCCCTACATCAGCAGTAGGGTAAACACAGCTCCCTCCTGAATCAATCAGTTTCCCCTGTCTTTAAGTTTAGTGGGAGGATTGCTGACATGCAGATTTGGATGTCATTTAGCCACTTGTTTTGCCAGCCATGATCCTGAAGGGATTATGTTGCAGGTGAGAGAACAACCTTCAGGAGTACCTAGCAAGCATCTACAATTTAAATTTAATGACCTTATTTAGTGAAGTACTTAATCATAGGCTGAAGTGTAAAAGCTCATGAGTAGTCTCATTGACTTCAGCAAGATTGAAAATGATGATGCACTGAGATACAGCATTGAGTTGGGGCTGATAACATCAGAGCCTGTCCTGGCTAATAGATTCAGGGCCAAGTCTTGCTCTCACCAGCATCCTCTATTATCCCCCTCATTGAACAGTATCTGCCAAATGTGGTCTTTCCAAGTGCAGAGATATGTAATGTACTAACTTCCTGTTAGGCCTTTGATGCTGAAGTGTAAGTTCATTGAGTTTAGCATTGGGAAAAAATGGAGCAGTCAGCAAAATGTCACAGCTGACCATGATGAACTGCTGCTGCTCCCTCTGGCACATGCTATGGCAGATGATGCATCCATGAGGCTACAGAGCTCAGTGATTCCTAGACATTAAAGCTCTTGCCCAGAACTCATAAATTCTTAAGACTAAAATAGTCTTATAACAAAACTTCAGCAGCTTCAAGGTGTTTGTAACAAGTGAGGGAGGCTAACAGCTTCTGTAGAAAATGAGTTTTAATTTGTCCTCTTTTGCTCCAATTTCTGAGCTCTCACATGTCAGAAACTGTTAGTATAATAATTTTGACCAATTTTTTCTTCATGTTAGGAATATGTGGTTCTGTGAATATGTCACCTCTGTGTCCATCTGAACATATACCCATCAGTTTGCTTGTCACTGGTCTGGCTGTTGTATTGCATAGCAGATAGGAGTTTTGTCATCCATTTCTTCATCTTACTAAGAATGTTCATGAATTATTCTGGTCATTTAATACATCCTAGCTCTGCATTTTGTGGGTATCTGTTCTTGGTAGCAGTAAATCTGTCAATTTAATTGCTTTCTCGTTAGCCTCAAACTTTTTCTCATTAAGTTGGTGAGTAATCATCTTGTGTTATTGAGGATACTAGGGTGGAAAAGTTGTTACTGATTCTCTTTGAATTCTTTTCTTTAATAAAATGAACTATCTAAAAAATAATCCCTCCCCACTGTTTCCTAAATGCTATTACTTCCTGTTAGGCACATGGGAGCTTCAGCCCGGTTGCTTTTTAATTAAAAGTAAGTTTTCAGCTGCGTCTTTCATCATCAGAATTTTGTGTCACCTTGGAATGAAGGCTCTGGCATTGTCTTTTAAATTATTGAGCGCTGGCCGACTAGGGGAGTTCAGTCTGGAGTATACATTAATCTTCTTAACTACTCTCCTCACCCTTACTGTCCAGCTTGCTGTGGTTTCAGCACTCCTGTTTGCTGTCCCTCTTTTGTTTGTCTACCACCAATACATGTAAAACATGAATATAATCTCTCTGCATGCTTGCTAATTACTGAATTCCAAATTCTTTGTGTTCTGACATGTTACAAAACATTTCCCAAGGTCGTGTCTGACATGAATAAGTTAGTGTAGAGAGCTTTTCCTTTGTCATTTTTTTAGCAGAACTTGGAGTTGAAAGCAGCTTTGCTGAGGGAGTGACTTTATACCCTCTGGGAAAACATTCTGTATCTTTCTTGTTTTCTTTCAAATTCACTGATTTGCAGAAGATCTAAAAAGTTAATCCTTTAAGCAGAGATGAACTAATTTGAAATCTTAACAACTATTTAGACTGTTCTGTTGAAACAAGAAAAAATGTTAGTGATTTATCCAAATTAATGTTGTCACAGTGTATTGGCAAACTTTGTTGCTCATGAAATAGATGGCTAAAAAATCCATAGCAGGTTTGAGAAGGGAAAGAGTAGTTCCACCGAGTGAAACAGCAGGGATCTGATCTCTGCTTCCCAGCTCTGCCGCAGGTGTACGCAAGCACTTTACTGCCTCTGCAGTCCTGGGTCCTGTTTGTGGTTTCCTTTCTCCTTCCCATTTTGTCTTGCCTAGTCATCGCAAGATGTGTGTTTGTACAGCCCATAACACTGGATAAGCTCTCCCTGTACAAATAAATTGTCCACATAAATAAGTATTTTCTTCACTAAGCCCTTTTTACACTGATTTATCTCACTTTTAGTCTCAGTGGAATAATTGTCCGAGATTTACTGTGAATACGTGCAGCTGTAGCTGTCTGTTTTCGCTGTGGTTTCTCAGATGCTATTGTCTGTACTCCTGAATGATAGCTGTCAGACACTTTAGAGGGCAAGTACCATTTTCTGTCAATTTTAACATCTAGGGCCACACATGATTCTGGTACTTTCTACTTTCAGAGTTTCTCCCCATGAAAACATCAAATTAGATGTACTCTCACAGCGATCAAGCAGCAATTTACACATCCTGCTATGCCGTTCTGGTATAATTTCGATGGATTTTTCACTTGGGAAAGTTGTTAGTTTTAATTTAGCTTGCTCTTCTGAGGAACTAAACTTCGGCTGTTATGGATTAGAATTCATAAAGCCCAGTTTCCCAAATGGCAAAGCCTCTCCTACACAGCCGTGTGCTCCATGGAGCGTGCCTTGGCCAGAGGATGGCTTGCCAGGAATCCTGTGCTTGGTCTGACACCTTTCCTCACCAACTTGCCCAGAATGGGAAAGTGGGAGGTTGGTAATCAGCAGCAAAGCCAACAGCCAGTGTTTGTATGAGTAAGTGTATGAAAAGCAGAAAATACATGAAAAACACTTTATTCTTCTTTACCAAGCCGAATTCTAACCTGCAACAAGTTGGAATGGCTCCATTTGATATAAAAGAAGTCATCCCTGCTTGCTGTATTTCGACTCCTTCAAGTCAATGTGTGTAAATGGAGAGTCTTCATTCCCTGTTACACGGTCTCACACCACCGAATCCACTTCATCAGGAATCACAGCAGCTGCTATTGCTGACATCTAAGACCACCCTGTTAAGTATTTTTTACTGTCCTTCAAAGCCAGAAGTGCTGGCAAATTTCAAGGGCTTGGTGGTAGTGGTGTTCACTGGAGCACCCTTGACAGGTGTCATCCAAGGACACATGTGCCTGTGCAGCAGAACATGTCAAATTTTAATCCAGACCCAGAGACGTGAGATACAGTTTCATTGCCCAAGTACAGTCTACAGTACAAATTGAAGCTGATAAATGGAAATCTGAGAAGAGAGAAAATTCCTCGTGCAAAGGGACAGATACCAGAGATTTTGTAGTGTCAAATCTAGACTGAACTTAATGCTCAAAGGTGCTGCAACATGGCTATGAAGTGGCACATTCTACAGAATAGTGCACTTAACAACAAAAAACCCACAAAACAAAAAACCCAAAAAAACCCAAACCAAAACAATCATTCAACTAAGTTATGTACTGAACTAAGTCTTAAGTTATGAATCAGATTTGTTAGTCTTCAGAAAAGTGATTGACATATTCTGAAAATCTCCATTACTCACAGAGCTTAATAAGAACTTTGTCACAAGCCTCCCAGCAAATTAACTATACCACACTCTATCTTCCTGTGGTTACTGATTAGCCTAATCAAAGCAGTCCAATATAAAGGAGGGTTGGATTTTTATTCCCCTTTCCAGTCAAATATGACCCACTTACCACTCTTATTCCGGAATGTGTCTCAATCTGTCACCATGGAAATCATTTGATGTCACAAATGTGCGATTGTTGAATCAGTTAATATGTCAGGCAGGTAGACCAGGACTAATTACAAAGGAGAAAAATTAAATTTAACACACACACATTTATTGACAGTAAGTAATGATGGAAAAGGAAATTAAGCAGCAGCTCATGATTGTTAAGTGGCCCAGAAGAAATACATCGAACTTCTTATGGAAGCTGCTGTAAGTGTTTAAATCGCTTTTGAATTATACTGTGGAAACATTTTAGTATGTACAGTATCATACACCTTATAGCTTACTACAGTCCTCCACTCTATAATTCTTATATAGAATTCATTTCCATTAGCAGTTCCATATGCTTGTTTCCATTTTTTTTTTTTCCTTCATTGATACATGTTACAGTTTCAGGCATATTTACACTGTTAGTTTCTCTCTCATTCACAGTGAGTTGCTGATAGAGTAAATCTAAAAATCATTAGAATTATTAAAAGAAACTCCTTTCTTTGTTACATTGCTCAGCAGTGTTGATCTAGTTTCTGCTACATATGCCCATGTGAATGTGTATAGTTGTGTGAACACTGAAATTACTGAATGTTATATCTTGGGTTTTATTGAACATAGACTCTTCATTTGATGACTATTCACATAGCACTTTTGTTACCTGGTCTTGCTGTTTTTGAGAACAAAGAATACATATACTGTTTCTCAAACAGTACAGTTGGAAAGAAATTATAATAGGAATTTATAATATTTACTCTATCTAACTTTCCTTCTTTTCCCCTTTGGAAAATTATTTACTTTACCTTCCACACAGCAGAGGGAATAATAAAGTTTAACCAGAGGTAGATTTTTCGTCTTAATTGTCATTTAAAGGGATTCTGACAAGGTTTGTTACACCTAAAAATCAATCCACAGTACTTTGTTCTTTGATGCATCTGGTTTTGTACAAATTATTATTTTTTTCTTTTTTGTTAAGGCTTGCAATTAAAAGAAGAAACAAAAAAACCAAAAGGATTGATTTGCTTTCTGCAGTAAGAAGTAGACATCCACTATGAAACATGGCAAAACCCTTATCTTCTGAAGGAAGATAGTAAGGATTTGCATTAATAACCAACACAGTTCTTCCCACTGGGCTTTCTTCCAGCCAAGATACTAGTCCAAATAAAAAGAAATAGCTTGAAGCCATTCCATCCTAGTTGACAGTGGCTAGAGAATTAAGTCCAAATCCTTGTATTTTATCCACCAGTAGATTATTTCATTCAATTCTGCAGCCAAATGGAGTCAAACCAAACTCAGATGTTCTTTTCTCAGAACAGTTTGCTAAATGCGTCTTTAAAAAACATTTTCATGGAAGCAGCAAAATTTCTCTGCCACAGCTCAGCCACAGATTCAGATGTTCTTCAGTGCAGTCCATAAAAACCCTAGGTATGTGTCTCTCAGTTCTTGTGTCCTAGGTTAGCTCTGTCTCATAGTTGCTGATGTTGCCAGTGAGAGGCAGAGAATGTTTCAGACCTACTGACCAATCTAAGCAACTCTCTGCAATGTTGGTTCTCCCTTGTGGTACTGCAGAAAATAAATCTCAGGAGGAAGAGCTGTGTCTTAAATGTGGGGGGGTTTCCCCTTGTTGTTGTCAGGGGTCAAAAAACACATATCCTTTTCTTAAGTAGCAAGGTTTTCTTTACTTCCCACTGTTGTTTTTGTAAAAAAACTCCCTGAGAGTCCTCTAGCGGACTGCTACTGTTTAGTAAGAGCTCACTGAAGTGACTGGCAGCTTTAAATTAAGAAGAATTCCTGTTTGTAAACCACTCAGACCATGGAGGGACACTACCTTTCTGTCCTGAAAGCTGTCCTTTTTCCAGTAATGCGTTTGCATAACATTACAATCATCTTGGATGGAGGAGAAAAGTACGCAAGGAGATAACTTTCAAGGTACTTCGGTTTTTCCTAATGCTCTTGCCAGTGAGTCACTGCTGTTTTGATCATTTTGTTTTTTGAACTACGGACTCAATAGATTGTAAGAAGCAAATGAAGGGAAGTGTTTTTCTCTCTTGCTGCAATTTAAAAAAATATTTTCATGTTTCATCTACACAAAGATGATTTAATTAAACACTTTAATCCTGAGCACAAATAATTTATGTAGGGGTTCAGTGAGAGAAGCCCAACATTGTCTCGTCATAAAGCATTTGCTTAATCCTGTCGTACCTGCTTGATAATTACTCCCTCAGATCTGTCCTTGCATTAGCTACAAAATTAGCTTAGAGAACTTGGAGGAAAAGAGGAGGGGAAAAGTCCTTCAAATTAGTTAATAATTTATGAATGCTCTTGAGTCAGCCCTCATTCAGTCTTTCTGAGGGGTGAACCTTCCCATCTGTCGTGAAATGAAATAATATTAGTACTTTTCAGTTTCTAGAGCTGCTCAGAATCTGATAATGATATATTGAAGGTCTTTTCTCCACCTCCAAAACAGATAATGATCTCTTTTTAATGCCTTTGTGTCTTAAGTCACATTCTCACATAAATCTTCCTTTCCTTCAGTGCAGACATACTCACACATTTCTCTTCTTGCAGCATTGATCTTATAAGCTTAAATGGGAAATTGTTTATTTTCCTTTCATGGAAAGGCAGGAGCTGAGTTCCTCTTCTTGTGGTGATAACAAATGAAAGGGTGTCCCAGAATTTGATCTATGCATTGGAGTCATTTCCCCATGCAATTAGTGTGCTGAGCCTAAGTGACAGAATAAGAGGTTTAAATTTAGTTAGAAGGTCCTGTCTTACTCTAGAAGGAGTAAAACTGGCATCTCGCATGTTGTAGAAGGGGATCTCATGTTCTTTTACTCTTTTTTGTTCTTTTGAGTATATAAGTACCATGGACATGTTCCCTATATTTCTTATGCCAGTTTACAATGCACAATTGACAATCCATATCTTACTGCATTGAACACAGAGAGAAAATCATACAAAGTAGCAATAAGATAGTCTTGTGAAGAAGTTCATTTCTGAAAATCCTTAGGGCATGATAGGGAACAAGTGTAGGTCGAAGGTGAAAGTAGTGCTAATCAAGTGGGGAGTTAAGAAATTCCCCGGGGCGGGGGGGATGATTGTGCCACCATAATAGAAGGAGGCTGAAACTGGATGGATTGAAATAAAAGTTAACTAGGATACATTTGAAAAATATTCTGTGTACAGATGATTTTGCAAGAGTTATTCGGAGCCACCTACATTACCTTTGCTTAGTGAAGAGTAAATCCTAGGCAGGTCTGTCTGGGCCTACACACTTGGATTTTATGAGTATCATGTTTGTGCACCTCCAGGAAAGAATCATGGAGAAAGAAGATCAGTTTTGCCTTTTAAAAGGGCAGAGGTAGAAGCTAAAGTGAGATACTGAAGGGAGACTTGCACAAATCTGCCAGGTTATTGAATCTGTCCTCAGTGCTAACAAAGGATTTACTTTTTCTAGAGATTAGGACAGATTAACTGTAAATGTCCCATTTACTGGATGCTTTTGGAGCCATAAACTGATGTCCTGACAGTTTTTCTTGGAGTGATTTAAGAAATTATTGCCATCGTCTCTTCAGTACTTTTCCATGAGCTGTATTAATAGATTTTATGGGGACTCATACAGCCATTCTAGAGGGCCAGTGAAGAGGGCTGCAGCTAACCCAGGTGGCCATACACAGAGATGAACTCAGTAGGCAATAACTCCTGCCATGGGGTGGTAATTTCTCAAATTAGTGTGCTTGCTTCTGCAGCACTTATGTGACTAAGGTCTGAATTAATTCTCACAGTGTTAAATCAAATGCTATCAAAGATTTCAGCACTACATTTAACTGGGTCTTACTGATCTTACCAATACACTGCCAGAATTGTCATCTACATCACCCTTTTTTTGACTTAGTGCCTTTCTGATCTGCAAATGCATATTAATTTGTTGCTATTTTTCAGTACTTGAAAGGCAATCCATTTTTAATTTGCTAAAGTATTAAATGTGTTTCTTTTGTAATTTATATTTATTATGCTGCTTAGTGGATCTGCAGCATGACTGACAAAAAGGCAACATCACTTTCCACTACTTGGAACTACGAGCCAATAAAGGGTCTGCTGTGTCATGTGATTATCTATTGGATGAGGGATTTCTTCTTTTCTTCCCCAAGGAAGACGGAGAGGGAGGCCCTTTGTTTTGTGATTTTATTTTATTTTTTAATGCAGAAGAGGCTTATGGTACAGATAGGTTGTGGATAATCATCTTACTTATTTCATACATTTGTTCCCTTTTTAAGAGCAAGTCAAGTGTGACATCTAACATCTGTGGTTATGAGGGAGTGAGTTAGCCAAGTCCATTTTACAAATTTCAATTTTTATATTGTTTTCTATCTTGTTCTTAAACAGATGAAGAGGCAAATAGGTAAAGAAAAATTTACTTATATATGACCTTTTGATTCCTACCCTTTTGATTACAGAATTCACCGAGATGCAAGATAGATTCAAAATTCATAACAGCATTTTACTATTTCATAAAAGAAATGTTGCTTACACTCCGTGCATTAGTAGAGATTAAGGGGATTAACAGATACCATAACTTCCTGCCCTTCGCATGCTTTCCTGCGGTGGTCACACAGCTGGCTTCTTGATGTCCTCAGAACTCTTAATACTTTCATGCCTCTCTCTCATTTTATTGTGGGAATATAGTTTATCATATCTAGACATTTTCAGTATTTGAGCTGATTATTCTAATTCTTTAGTATTTTTGAATGAAAGCTTGTATGCTACACCTTGCTGTAAAAATCACTTAAAAATCAGTTAAATTAGGCTCAGATTGACAAAGGGACACTCTTGTTTAAATTTAAATCTATGTGAAGTTGAGACACATAATTAAAAAAGCAGTTCACAGAAGTTTTTCCAAGCTGCTAATAGACACCTTGTTTTTAACCACAGCACACAGGCGTTTTTAGTTGTGCTGCTGTGCCTACCTACAGATGCTGTTGTTTTTGTGAAGCCAGACAAACACTAGCTATTTTCAGCCTAAAGCCATTTTACATCTTGTTTCTCCTGCACATAACCTTTTAGAAGGTCCAAACAAGTTGACCTCATTACAGAGGAAGAGTTTGTGGGGTGCTAGTGTGACATTTTACATACTAATGTAAAGGAGCACACAGCCAGAAAAGGGAGGGCCTGTGTGAGAAGTTTGGGGCATGCTTTTTCACAGATGCAGATGATGTGCAAGGCAGTCTGCAGTCTGACCAGATACAAAACTTCAAGGAAGAGAACCAAAAAGACTTTTCTAAACATTAGGACTGGTAGACTTCTGCACTCCTTTTTTTTTTTTATCCATATAATGTCAACTTTATCCAGTGAGCGAACTCCCAGTAATGAACTCTGGATCTCTCCCCATCTGTCTCACTAAATGCCACTTGGAACAAGCACCTTTTCATTTGACAATAAAATCAATGAATGAAATATTAGAGGCTTGAATGATATGATGTGCAGAATACATTATGGGAGTTGTTGTGTTTCAGTGGACGGCAAGTCTTGCCCTTTCTTCTTGTTATCATCAACAGATCTACTTAATGAAACTGGCACCTTCTGCACATCTCTCACCTCTGCTTTTGTACTTTAACTCTTGTTACACTTTACAGACTCTCTGACTCAGAGCTGTGAGATGAAATTCTGTACTTTCTGTGTGCTATTTGGCTCACATTTTTCAGCTGTTTGTCTCAATTAAAGCCAGACCTGCACTAAGTAAGTAATTAAACAACAGAGAGGGAGAGGGAACTTAAGCTGATTTTCCTAACACTTGTTTTTATCCCTTTATTTGGTTGAGGCGGCCTTCTTCCTCTTTGCTCAGAGATTCTTCAGAACAGCAGGAACCACTTAGTACTAAGCCAATAAGCAGGGGAAAAGGGAAATGTCAGTGCTGAGGTGGACTTGTGTTTAACATTCTAAAACCTCTAGAACTATCCACAAAGACTGATCTGAAAAAGAGTGAAAAATAAAGGGGCTTATTGCTTTTTCCAAGCCTTCCTGGATTCTCCATCAGGAATATTAACTGCTTCATTGTCATGCTAGCAAAATGTGTCATGCATGTAGTAAATAGCCATAAACTAAGAAAGTTAGAACTAACTAATGCTAGCAATCCATAAGACATACTGTACCATTTAATCATGGAGCTCAAGGCACTGACCTCAACTTGAGCTCAAGGTGGCTTCATAATTTTATCTTTGTGCCAATCTTGACTCTGTAGTATTGGATAGGGTTATTACATGCTGGCAAAACTGAGTCAATGCTATATATGATTTCAAGTTGAGTTTACAAGTAGACACATATGCAGCAAGAGAACGTCGCATCCACTTTACTCTGTAAGTCCATATGTCCCCAGGGTACAGGTTAAGAGACAGAGAAGGACATAGGAAAGAATTGTTGTGTTCAAATTTAAAAGCAATTCTCTGCACATTTATTAGGTATTTGCAGTGCTCTGACAAAACAGCTTGCAACACTGTTAGGATAAAATTTTCAATTTTGTTCTTCAGGTTGTTCTTTTCTTCTTATATTCGCATCCACTGTTTATCCTGACTGCAGATAGAGAGGCTGCAGCTCAGCAAAGAGGTGACCTGTCTGTGATTACTATGAACAAGGAGCAGATCCCAAGACTCTTGAGCTTGTCACTAAATCATTAGGCTTCTGGCACAGCCACTGTTTTGTAGTATCAGGCAGAAGTATCTCTTATTCCGTAGGCTCAAGATGCAAAACAGTAGGTTGTTGTTTGGTATCAGCTCTATCATATTTCCTGATACAGGTTTAATTTGTCTTAATCATTAGGTATGAACAAATGTTTGCTCTGTCATCTTATCATCTGATACTCCTCATGCATAAATAATTCTTAGTGGTAGTGTTTGTGAGCTCTAACCTGTCCTGAAGCCTATAATTAAAAGGATAAAGTGAGCTGTTTACACAAGCCAATTGTCAGTATAGTAAGTGCCATTAATAGCATTGGCAAGAAGTGCCAGGCAGGTAGCAGCATCTTACTGTGTTCTGTGTCTACTGGAGAGTCAACTCCTGAATTCTCAGCTAGAAAAATTTGCACAGGCTGGTAAATCCACATAGCCAAAGGGAAATGCAGAGCTTGTTTATCTTTTTAAAAGAACTGAACCCAACAAAGGGGAAAAATAATGTCAACATAGTTGGATTTCAACACCACATACAATAACTTGGCAACCTTTTTCACATTAAATGGTGACTACAGCCCTTTTCTACTAAATATGGCCCTGTTTTTTTTTTTCAGATTTGGTGTGGGGGTTTTTAACTTGTTACTAGAAAACCAGTCCTTTTTTCATTTTGGTGGCATTTTTTCCTGCCACTGCTTCTACATTCTGGGATTTCTCTGATTCTCAGAGAAACTACTTATGATACATACCTTCTGATTTCTAGCTTACAAACATTCCTTGTGTGTCTATTGATTTAGAATATTTGTTCCTTTTAAATAAAAAGGAAGGGGGTTTAGTATCTTGCTGTTTGTATACGATAACCACCCAAAATGGTGAACGGTCTTCAAATGTTAGAAAGCTCTTACTCTCTGCCTCTAATTCATTGCCAATAAACAAATTTACTATTCCAGCAACCTCAGACAATGATCACTGAAACCTGCATTACCTGTATGGTAATGCCGTGGTGTTGTCCTCCTTTTACAGAACAAAAATGAGGGATGAACAGCCAGCTTCTAACCTCTGTTACCTGGTCTGAATCTCAGTTGAGATTGTTCAGTTAACGGAGGCAGCTTAAGGTTTACATTGCTACAGCTGAAATATGCAGCTGCCTGAACATCAAGAGGAAAGTGATGAGACATGCCTGGAATCCCAAGGGATGTACTCAAAGTAAATCTGTTGAGGGCAGAACATAGCATTCAGATATGTGGCAAGGAAAAGCTCAGCCATCAGGGGACACCCAGTAAGCTACCAGCTGCTCAGAAGTCTAACTGAGTGGGAATTTCTAAATGATTACTGGCAGTGACAGTTTAGGCACTAGGCTATCATAAAGGACAGTGTCTTTTGGTATCTAAAATCAGTCCTCTGAGTCTTGCAAGTCCTGGCATCTGTTCCTAGATCACCACTCGGCTCCCTGGTGACCTTGGAAATGTCACTCCATCACCGTGTGCCTCAGTCTCTCCTTAATAAAGTGGTACTACTGAAAGGCATTGCATAAGAGATTTATTGATTACACATTGCAGCCTGCTGCTCGGTTCCCCTTTACTGAGGTGATGCTTCATCGGATGGGTGTGTGCCAACAAAAATGTGCATATCAGGACCTTATCCTCGTTATAAAATTGATGCACTTAGGAAAGGCAGAGTCGTGGTGCATGGATAGTTACTTTCATGCTCTTCACATGCTCCTCCAAGACAGTTTTATTGCTTTATTTTTTGGCAGCAAAAAAAGCATTTTCTGTTCAGTGATCACTTTTTCCTTCATAGCCCACATTCAAGCAGCGGTTTTAACAGTTTGTGTGTTCCTGAAACTCTGGAGCCTTTCTCTGAGACCAATGCCTGAATATTAAAAGTAGTGGATTTGAATTGACTTTGTTCACAAAGATGTTTTGCTGCTTTCAGAGAAAGTTTTCAATTTTATAAGAGTGTGAGGTTTTATATTGAATAGATTAAAAACTAAAAAGGACACCATGATAAGGGAAAAGCAGTGTTGTTGCACACGATCTTTACACTGCCATTGGTGTGAATAAAAAAGTGAGGCATGTAGTCAGAACAGTGAGTACATCTCGCTGACCTTCTGCAACCTGTTTAGAAAAGAATACTTACCAGCTAGGAAGGGTTCACGTCAAGTCTCCTATTGCTGTTAATTAGATGTCAGTTCTACTGCTGGGACAATTTGTACTATAAACAGTGACATAAAAACTGAGGTGAGGAGGGGGACTGGTTCAGCAGCACGTGAAGCTGGTATGGGCCTCTCTTCTGATCTAGCTTACAATTCCACAACCATTTCAATGGTCAGGCTCATTCTTCCCCAGACTATCCTAGAGGACATTTCATGGCAATGTGTTGGGCATATCTCAGCATCACAGAATGGGTCAGGT
This sequence comes from Margarornis squamiger, assembly GCA_035222235.1. Classification (NCBI taxonomy): domain Eukaryota; kingdom Metazoa; phylum Chordata; class Aves; order Passeriformes; family Furnariidae; genus Margarornis; species Margarornis squamiger. Next base: position 52,727,403 of record JAWWTY010000037.1, read on the forward strand.
CGGGATGGACCACAGTGGCTCATCTGGTCCAACCTCCCCACTCAAGCAAAGTCATCCCTAGAGCACGTTGCACAAAATTGCATTCAGACAGTCCTTGAAATATCTCTACAACCTCCCTGGGCAACGTGTTTCAGTGCGCAGTCACTCACACAGCAAAGAAGTTCTTCCTCATATTCGGGTGGAACTTCCTGTGCATCAGTTCCAGCCTGTTGTTTCTTGTCTAACTGGTTAGCACCAGTGAGAAGATGCTGGCTCCATCCTCGGCACCCTCCCTTCAAATACTTACATAAAGTGATTAGATCCCCTCTCAGTCATCTCTTCCTGAGACTGAACAGGCCCAGCTCTCTCAGTCGGTCGCTGTAGGCTGCCAGGTAGAAAACAAGCTAAAATTTATGTATGTGTCCAAACCATAATATCTTTGAATTATTCTTAAGTTGCCAGGCTTGTTGACAAGACAGGAATCCTGTCATCACAGGTGCACGAAGCCTTGCCGTCATCACAGGAAACCTCAAAAAAGTTTTGTTCCAAAGGGAAAGGTTTTTTCTACACTTACTCTTGTGCTCAGCTGCAGAGAGTCCATTTCCCTGAAATTCTGCAGATGAAAGTGCTGCAAATATTAATGATAGATTTACTAGCTTTGCTGTGGTTTGCTGGACTCACTGTCCTCTTAATTTTTCTAACAAGCTCCTTGGAGGACACTGGGAGATGCGCGGAAACCCAATATATTTTCCTCTCTTGATTGATTTAATTCTTTCATCTTTCCTTATGAAGATGAATCAGATTTAGGTCTTTACCCCAACCTTTCTCAATCCAGTTCTCTATACTTCATCCTCTTGATCACCTTTTATGTATGCCTTTTGAGTCCTTCCTCCTGCCATACGAAGCACTTGTCACGTTTCTCTCTGTCCAGACTCTTGCCAAGTTACTCTTCTTCTCTGGTCCATTGCTGTAACTTCTTTTGCCCTTGTCACATCACCACCTCTGAGTATATCCAGAAGTCAGTTGATACCGTTGCTTTACATCCTTGTTTCAGCATCGTCAGAGTCTTCCTTCGTTGCTTTCACTCTCCTTCACTGAGTCAGCCTGGCTCATCTTGACTATCCCTACTTGATATCCTGTATCTACCTCTGCTTCATTTATCTACCATCTTTTCTTATCAGGTAGCATCCTTCTATATCAGATATACTGCTGGTGTCCTTTCTTCTTTTCCTGGCTCCAGTGTGCTGTCCAACATGATGCTCCTGTGGAGCCATCCTCTCCTTTCCTGAGACGCTCCTGCAGTACCTTCAGTGAGCTACTCTTTGTCCTTCTTCTTATCCAAGCTGCTCCTTAACTGTCCATGCAGCTTCTCTCCATGAGTATTTAGTCCACTAAGAAGGAATAACGTTTTTTGGGAAACAGCAATGTGCTTAATGCAAATGAGATACCAAATAAAAAAGTTTAACTTGTGTGGGAGATATTTTTCCCCAAAACTTTACACTTCCACATGTAAAAGAGAAGTCCTTCATGAGAGAAACTGCCTTTTCCTATACTTGCCTATATATATTTTAGATTGGACTCATGGTAAAATTTCTAAAAAATTTATAGAGGAAAGTGCTGAGGAGTTTTGTGCTTGAAATACATTTTCAGAGGTGAGTCAGAGTATTTGTTTTATAAGAAGACAGAGTCTCTTAGGAATGAGAGAGGACATGGCAGTAGAAAAGCGGAATAAGCTTGGGAGCAGGAAGAAACATGAATTTATATAGACAGTGCAAGAATTGCAATGGGCAGCAATAGTGAGGATGAAAAGCTTGAACTTGACAGTGATCTGAACAGGTGGATGAGAGATGTGGGAGAAGTGGAAGATTTTAGAAGCCACATGTTCTGTATGAACCAACATCCCGATCAGGGGCAGGAAGGCCATTGAGAAAGAGTAAGTCACTGGCAATGCTTTCAGCTGGTATCAATCTGCTTAAGTACACTAATTTCAATGGAGACAAGGACATTTATACCAACTGAGGATGTGGCTTCACACATTTCAGAAAGGAAGGGTGTCTTACACAGGTGTTTAAAGGCTAAAGAAAAAGAAATCAAGGGAAGAAGAAAAGAGAAAAAGTACATAAATCAAAGATTTTGTCTCCAACCAGAGTTCAAGAAGCGTTTGAACAGTGCTCTCAGGCACATGGTATGAGTCTTGGGGATGGTCCCGTGCAGGACTGAGTTGGACTCGATAATCCTTGTGGGTCCCTTCCAACTCAGCCTGTTTTGTGACTCTGTGAAAATAACCCTGCTTCATTGCAGCAGTATAGATTCAGCTTGTTCTGACTGTGTTCATCAGACTTGGTACTGGCCAATTTAGAATTTTTCCAGCATTCAGAATATGTCCCTTTCCCCCTCTTCCCTCCTGTCACCATTTTATTTTCTATTTCTGTATCCCATTTTCAGAGCAGAACACTGCAGTTCTGAATCCTGCCAAGTTTGAATCTTAAATTCTTGTTGAGACCTTCTTCTCTCTTTCAGCTTACACTGAAGATGTACATTGCTCTGGCAGTACTTGGCTGCAGCTCCAGCATTTGTGTCTGTATTAAATTCCTACTGGTCTAAACCATGGCTGTTAAAGTAGTTAGAAGTAGCAAGACAGAGTTCTGCTCTGTTCCCCTTTAAAAAACATTACAGTGTAGAAATTGCTTATTTATGTTTTTAAAGGCTGAAAGCTACTTTGCACTTGCTTTTCACATTTTAAGGTTTCTACCAAATATGACTAAACCTTGCAAATCCAACAATCGGGAGAACTGTGCTGAATTGGATCTTCCAGTGATACCAGCTCACCCTTTGGCCATGGGCGATCTGCAGGTGGCATCCCAGCCTTTAATACACCTTTTTATTTTCCCCTTTCTGGAAACAGTCTGATGTCCTGAGAAAATGCAATGCGCACAAAGTGCTTGTAGTGCGTCCATTGCTCTTACTGTGATTGCACTGGAGTCTTGTAAAAGCCACTATAGGTTTAAAAAAAAAAGCTGCCCCTTAACAGAGATGTTGAAAATAGTTGTCCTTGGTACCACAGACTGTAGGGAAGATAAAATTCTCTAAAACTTGGAAAAAATCAGGGCAGAATAGAAAAACCTTCTTCACAGGCACCATGACTGACACCAAATGAAATTAGCAGATACCAGACTCAACATAAATAAAACCTTATACTTCTTCAGATGTGTCATGTGTCACTGGAAGCAAAAGGACCAACATTAACAAGTGCCACCACACAGCTTCACTGTTGTGCTCCAGGTTGCACAGCTGCTACTCCCTGTGCTGGATGGAGCTTCAGCCTGGTCACATGCTGCTGCTCCTGTGCTTTCAGCAGAAACTGGCACACAGCTTATTGACTCAGAGGACTTACATTTGCAATATGTGAGACAGGCAAAATGGAAGAGGGTTAAAATTTTATTAAGGGAGAATGGAGCAAGAGGCTGTTCTGTGACCTGTTCAATGTCACCCAAGAACGCTATCACAGCTGGGAGCTGGAGTCCCCTTCAATGCCTGAATTACAGTATAATGCTTTCCCCACCATTAGCCACCAAAAATCTGTGAAGTAAAAGCAGAATCGAAGGCATTGAGTTGTCAGGTTCAGAAGTATCTGTTTTTCCATGGAAACCTCCTCCCAGCAACAGCCAAGCTTTTGCAAGGAGAGAAGCACCTCTCATCATGCAAGAGCTGTCAGGGAGCTTTCTGTGCAAAATGCTGTAGCTGCAGCTGCCTTTCTGGAGAAGTCTCATCGCCCAGCCAGGCAGCATACAGCCCCATTCCCAGCAATCCAGCTGTAATTCTGCCTGCTCAATAATTTTTCACTGTGGTCATGCCAGAATCATAGCCTTGTTTTCTGTTGTCTGGCTGTTAGTGGTGATGTATGAAGAAGCAAGAAAGACAGCTTAATTTTCATAAGCTAACTTGTGCCTGGAGTAACAGAGAGTGAGAGAAGTGCACTTAATCGTTACTGCAGGGCTAGAACAGAAAATGATAGAGCTTTTGCTGTTAGTTATGGTATTTTATTATAATAACTCTTAGGAAGAAGAAACGGGCAGCTCAGAATGCTGAACGGTTCAAATTCATTACAGTAGCCACCGTGTTCTCATCTGCTGGAAGAATAATTCACATCAGTCTTTTATGTGTGCCTTTTCCAAAAAGCTGTGATGGGAAGAAACTCTCGTCTTTCTCCCCAGAAAACCTGAATTCAGGTTGCCGTATCATCAGAGGTGAAATGCACCTGGTGATAGTTCCACAGAGCTGCAGGCACCTCGCAGGGAAGGCTTGAAGGGTGGCAGAGGGACAGGCTGGGGCTGGTGGGTGGTCAGAGAGCTGTGGGCAAGGGGAACTCGACACCACACATCGCTTCGGCCAGTGCCTTGTTTCTGTGACTTCATAATGCAGTTGGAAAAGTAAATATCTAAATGAAATAACTGGTAGTGGTCAGATACACTGGACAGATGTCCTCATAAGGAATCATTAATACTAAAAAAAAATTATTAAAGCTTTGAGTGAAGCATTTTTATTTGGTCACAACTGGAAGGAAAACTTATGATTTCATTTTTTTGGAACTTTTAGAGACAAAAAAATGTGGTTTATATGGTAAATATTATGCATCTGCATTATGTGTCACACTTTTATATTATTTAGAGTGATGAAGGTTGTACATTTTTAGATTTCTTTTCGGGGGGGGATTTCTTCCAGAAAATATTTCTGATTTTGTTTTTTCTATACTAATTCAGAATGAATACATTTTCTGGAAACATTAATATTTACTATGAATCTGAGGTTCTGATTTCCCAATTATTTTTGCCTTAAGTCAAGATCATAGAGACAATATGAAGGGGAATAAAAATATATTCTTCTTTGGCAGAGAAAACAACACTATTCCAGCCTAGAGAAAACAGAAATATAACTAGAGATGATGCAAAGCATATCTCCATAATTTTCTCCAAGGTGACTTGGGAGACAAGCCATCACATCTGCCTACTAGGCTTTTATGCACCAGTAAGAGTTACAACAGCCTGACAAGTTGCATAATGCTGTACCCTAGGACAGTACTTGAACATGTGTGCATTCCCAGGCCACTGCAAAAGCAAACTAAAGCATGTTAACTAACACATTTTACTTTGTATTTGTGACAAGCTAAAAGGACATGTACAGGCAGTTATTCCGGCTCAGTTGATACACAGTAAGTCACATTATCTGATCCATGTATCTAAGCCCTAAAGCTTACATGATGTTAATTCCTGCCTTCATCCATGTCCCATATCAAAACCTCAAGGTGGTGAAAGCAGGATTTGTTCTGGTGTCTTCAAAAATAAAGGAGAAAGGGCGAAGGAAATTACACAGCTGCAATAAATACATGCAAACATAATTTCCTGAGCCTTTTCGGTTTATCTTGGCATGAGAAATAATAACTGAGAAATAAGTGTTTCAGGGGTACATTATTAGAACTGAGATTTTGCACTGATAGGTGGGAAAGGAAAACCATTAACAAGTAGCAAGGTTTGTTCATTTTTTATTATTCATCAATTTAAAGGCTGAACTCTGTGGTGTGATGGGAAATTCATAGGGCTAAAATAATGAAAGCAGATTGATGCTCCATGGTAAAGAAGTTCAGTATCTGCTTCTTGCAAATGGAATTCTAACATTTCTTTTGATGTCCTATCCTGAGAAGGATCTGTGGACTGCTGAGTTGTGAAATGTGCTATTAGATTTTGAGCACCTCCACTCTCTTCCTACAGCTGTGCCAGTCCATTCCAGCCCAGCTGCACTTGCTTTTTTTTTTTCCTTATTCTTTACTAGTAGTTTCTTATTTTGATTCTACCTCAGCTATAATGGAGTGGTTATAAAGAACAGGTCGATTTCCAGGGTGGTCAACAAGTGTTTGTTTAAATTGTGTTCTTCAGCATCTTTTTGCCTAAGACTTCTTTCAGCCAGCTGAGATCCCTTTCATATTTCCTCACAACATAAAGCTTGTGGTGTCTCGTACTCTCTAGTGTGTTCCGTGTGTCTCAGGTGTTGAGAGATGCTATAGTTTATTTGTATGGACAAAGCATCAGTTGCTTAGGATACATTTGCTTCTAATTTGTGATTTTGTTCCTTTGCTTGTGCATTGCACTCTTAATATTACCAGTTTTCAGTAGCACCAATGGGAAGATAAATCTCTGGTGGTCTTTTATATAATCCTTTTGCTCCACCCCCCATTTTCCCACCTTCTTGAAAAATTGTTTATGGAGTATAATGTGAAAAATTAAATACATATATATTTATATGTATATTAAATATATAATGACAAAGGAGAGACATCAGTAGAAAATTTGGTCTGGTGGGGAGTGCCGTGTTGTCATTAGGATAGAGTAGGATGATCCTGAAGTGGTGTGGAGTGGACTTGGTAATCTCTAAGGTTATTTTTAGATTTATTTCCACTCACTCCTTGAATGCTTTCATGGTGTTCTGATTTATTTGTTAATTCATTGGCCAGTCACTGCTGCTCACACTCTTTGAAACAGCGTTTGAGACACATGTGTATGTTACCAACATCCCCCTGCATTACAGATACTGCAGGAGACCATCACAATCATTTTTCAAGCTAATTATAAACTTGAATTAATCACTTCTGTCTTTATGTCTTACTTCTCAGCCCAGTCTTGGCCTGGGCCATACTGAAATTTTAGTAATACAGCTGTGGTCTTACATAAGCAACATATAATGGTCATTTAATGCTCTGACCGTACACACAATTTTATGAGCATAGCTGGGATATGAAAATGGGCCATCAAAGCATAATGCTTAATTGCTTTCTCAAAAGGTTGCAAAATAATTTCCAATACCAGTCAGAGTGCCCTCACTGAGCATCCCTCTGTCAAAACACCATTCCAAATGCAGTTTTCCTCTTCCCTCCATCCGCTGTCACCAGAGCATCATTTCAATCACTTCTCTTATTTACATTTTATACAGCACATTTCAGCATAGATAATTAAGTCCTTATCTATACAAACATTCACTTTTCAGTTGATTTTTAAGCAGGGCAAACCTTCTAGACACATTTGATTTAAAACACATTTTACTCTAGCTGAAGCCAACTGCTAATCAATGTAAGATAAACTGAAATAAAACTGAAATCATAATTTCTATGAAGCATTCTACACAGGCTTACCTAAATGACTTTGAAATTGCTCTCTTAAATTAAAACAGTGCAACTTTCTTATGTAAGTAAACTCATAGAATCAAATATTTTTCTGAGCAAAAGGGATTTCCTTTGTGACTGAGACAAAAAAATCCCTGGAACTAGTAGGGGGGGAATATGGGAAGAAAAGAATTTGTTATACTGAACCTTATTCTTCAATTATATTATCTCTATCGGAGAATGAACAGATCTTCATATTAGTTGATCATTTTACCAACACTGACTTCTCACTAGGAGGATTCTCCATCATTGTACTCCAAGCAGCATTCAGATTTGTCTGGGTGATATATTTCTGTCAGCATGACAAAGGTTCCCACAGTGTTTAATTACCCAGACTAGCCAGGGGAGAAAGAAGAAATGAGCTGTGCTAGGCTTGCTGTGTATTGCATAAGCAGGCTTCTTCAGAATGCATGAAAGGAAGGCAGCACCTGAACTTTTGTCTTTTCGTTCCACTGGTTGTCCTTCTCCAGATTTCTTGTTTGTTTTTCATTGATTGACTGTCTTCTGTCTCATGATCTTCTTGCAATTTGTTCATTTCCAGGGCAGCAAGTTCTTGGCTTAGTAGAGAACCAGAGTGATTGGTATTTAGGCAACCTTTGGAAGAATCATCGGCCCTGGCCAGCGCTTGGGAGGGGATACAACACAGGTAAGACCCGAGGGTTTTCTTCAAATTAACATTTGCATTGAGCATGCAATCAGTTTCCTGGTATAGAGAGCATGAGATGTGGTAATTTACACCTCCCTCCCTAAGCTACAGCTAAATTTGTCCTTTAAAACCGTAAAAATTATGCAGTGTCATGCATTTTGGAGTTTCTGGTCTCGTCTAAATGGTGTTAGAAAAGATTGTGTGACATCTTTTGGGGAAGAACAGAGCTTTTCAGCAATCTGACAGATTCTCAGCACATCTCCTTTGAGATTTCTGTCTGTGATGACATGTATGTAGGCCCAGCAAGAGGGAATGAATACGAATCAAGGCTCATTTTCTGTACAAAGGTAAATGGTATCACAAAATGTCAACCCAATAAAGATATAACTCCTGCAGGACAGCAACAGGGTCGTAATTGTCCTAATAAAATGCAAGCTACTGGCCATCAATTTCTGCTGCCACGAGAAAGAAATTAAAGGCACTAGATCAGAGAATTTATTAGGCTACAAGAGACGGGTCTTCACACTGATTTGTGTTTGGTATGTGAGAAAACATACCAGGTGCATAAAGAACATACACGTACATCTAAATCATTTAGCTGGTAGGGTTTACATGCTGATGCAGTGAGTTAAGTTCCCTTTCTATTTGTAATAAAAGGACAGAACAGATGGTGAAGCCTCCATTTGGAACAGATGAGTCCATTTAAATATCCCTGCACTATCAGGAAATTATTCACCATAATAGTGGTTTTGCTTCACAGGAATCTATTGGATTGAATTAAACAGACTAACTAGAAAAAGGGTTGAACAAGTTGTGGTTGGGTCATCTGTATTTCTATATTCCTTTGTATATTTGTGGGAATCCCACTAATTTTTGTGAATTTGTATTTCAGCCCCTGCAAAGCATCTCTATTCTGTGAAAATGTTCAAAAGAATAGCCTAACATGACACAGATAGATACGGATTCAAGATTTTGGCAGAATAGGTTTCCTTCCTGGTTCTCCTCTTGTCAGAATTGCAAATAGAAAGGCTAGGTCTGCCCACCCCTGCTCCCAGCCCTGCAAAAACATGAGACAGAGATCAGTTTCATGGATTTGTCTTGAAACCTGAAAGCTTATGTTACACACAACTGAACTTGCTGATGTCAATTCTGTTCACTGTTATTCCACAGAATAGTATCTTTTGTTCTACTGAGAGATGACCACCTTTTACATTTACCTTCTTTCTGATGCTTTTTTGCTTTTTTCTTTCTGCCATTTTAATGCTGTGAGAGAGAAATGCGGCACAACCACATAACATTAGCATAACCCAGAAATGCATGGGGGGTAGTATGTAAAATGTAATTATGTTAAAAAAGTGCTATAAGGCTTTAATTTATATTGTTTTAACTTACTGTTCCAAATGGCATATAGGGATACCAAATGTCAGTATATCACATAAATCTTCCACTGAAAAGAAAAATATTTGAATATATGCAGTCCTTCCCATAGATTGCACGTATTAATTCTTGTATTAATACATACCTACCAGGCCATGCATCATCCCATAATCCTGCCCATGATTTTAGTCTCCTCACAATTGCTTTCTTCATACAACTCACCTGTAATTATAAAAAGTTTTCTTTTTAGAAAGAAAACCAGAAGGTAGATAATGTATGGAAGATTGACAAGTGATCATAGGAAGTGGAATGTTGTTTTTTCAAGTACTTGGAAAAAGAGGTCACTGAGTGAAACAGTGCAACCTCTGAGAAGTAGGAAATGATGTTACTGACAGAATCAGCACCCTTTACTATAATTTCTTGATTGAATTCATTGTTTGCCTCAGTAATCTAGCAGAGATTGGAGGTATAAATTTCTCAAGGAAGATGAAACTAAAGCTTGTTTGTTGTGTTTGGTAAATTAAAATAATTGACACTGAATGCAGCACTGTGGCCCAGGAGGATTCAGAAAACTAAAAGGCAGGGGCAGAGGGCGGTGCACAGTAAGGAGATGAAATATCTCCAAGCAAAACACTCATGAAAAACATTGGGCCAGGAAAGGAAGATACAGAAATTCAGGTGCCTAGAGCTGTACTTAGGGACCATGAGAGGGCCTCCAGACCCCTGAAACTTTAATGAGCTAAACAGAGCTGGATCAGGGGGAAGCTCTCAGACAGACTTTGCGTTTGCTCTTGGGAGAGTGTTTACTACAGACCTAAGATACAACCCTAAGAAAAGAGATTTTGATGTGAGCCTCTTCAGCCAGACCTAACTCTGGCAGATTTGATGCAGAAGCACCCCTCAAAGTCAAAATTCTTCCATTGCTTCCTCCCAGTTTCTGAAGTAAAAAATTTCTCTTTTGCTCTTATCTTTCTATGTCTGAGTCACTCTGGACAACATATAGATTGGGGGAGTCTCAGAAGGCAGATATATTAAAGGCAAAGGTGTGTTTGTTCCTTCTCTGCTAGTACTTTAAACCCAGTAAGCATGCGCATTCTCCTGTTCCTGTGTGCCCAAGCCAAATCTCCTGACAGCCAATACAGTTTTTCAAGGAGAGATTTTGTTTCTTTTTCATTCTTCTTCCTCATTTGCACAGGCAGATAATCCAAGTCATACTTAAGTCCATGATAATGTAATTGTAGGAAAACCAGACCAAACTCAAAGTCAGTTCAGTGACAATTTATTTAGTGTTTAAAATGTTCTTTCTTAGAACCATTCTTTATTTACGGTAACACTCTTCTCAAGCCATTTTAAACACAGTTCCTTCTGTACCACAAAAGTTACCAAGTGTGTTTTGTACTTCACTGGCCAATACTCAGTAAGCTCCTTATTCAAATACTCTTTTTAAATATCATCTACTCCATGTTGCTTGTCTGCACTGAGTTTAACACTTACAAATCCCTCATACATTAGTTAAAGCACACTTTTCTCACTATACAACCTATATTATCTTTCATTGGCTAAACTGTTCTTTTGAAAGTATTGCCTGAGCCACACTCTGGTTTTTCTCTTTACAGGTGTTAAACTGACAGTTCCAGAATCGCAGTGTATGGTTTCATGTTCATTTCTGGAGTAACAGTCATCTTAGTCCTCAGAAAAGTACCTTGTCAAAGAAATTCTAAACATAAAAGCTTTTAGTACTTTGTCTGCCTTATACTTTCCATCATGGTGGAGAACAGCTTTTAAAAGCACTTTCTGATGACTGTTAAAACTCCAGGCCCCTTCTTCAGCTGATGTGAATCACTCGTGGCTTCTCTGGCTTTAGTGCAGCAGAGACAACTTCCATCAGCTGAGAATGTACTCCATGCCTGTCAAATGGAGCTTTAGCATGAATCTGTGCCTGTAATTTGGGTGCCAGGGGGGACATTTCCAAAAACATTGGCCCCAGGGATTTCAGACTTCTAGACCACAGAAGCCCATCCTGAGGATTTGAGGCTCATCTGAAACGCACTGCCTCAGTGCAGCTACCAGATACCATCTGGAGGTGTTTCAACAGCTTGAGCTGAGGATTCATACTCCCACACTCAGAAATGTGACATTATCAGACTTGTGGATTGAGAACAGAAGGGAATGGCTAGCACCTAACAATTACTAGGCTACATGTATACCATGCCTTATTACTCCCATGTTTGTAATGTCTGGAAAAACACTAGAATGAATCTCTTTCCTTATTTGTTTCCCTGAAAGGAAAAGGACGTGGAAGTTGAATGGGAGGTTGGAAGGGTATGCTATATCATTTTTGCATCATATGTAACAATTTTGAATGATAAAAGAGAAGCATAGAACAGACTGTTTCTATGAAATTAGTCTGGATCGAATCTTGTGCTTCGTTATGGTCCTGTGCATCTCCAGTGCAGAAAATAACTAACTAATAAAGCAATGCAAAATGAGGTGGTGGTAGACATGGAACCACCTGTGGTCCTGCTCCAGAAACCCGGTAAGAGCTTTCAGCTGAGCTCTACAGCTTTCTGCTCATGGTACTATGATCGCTGTTCTCGTGTATGCTGGTTGCTTGAGAGTGGAGATTCTTTTTCACATTGTCTCAGTGAATGAAGAAGTCTGGAAACTCAGGGTTTATAGAATCTTTAAATACCCACCATAGGGGCCTGACCAAGCTTAGCCATACCCTCTCTAGAAGCCGTTGCAATATTCCTGTCTCCCATTGCATAAAATATTAGTCATGTTTGGTACAGGAACTGGTATCATCACGTTTGTTGAAAGTACAGGAGCCTTTGCAAACAGATGAAAAACACATTTTAATATTAAAAAAAACATGTCCAACACCCATGTTAAGTCAAAAAGTGGCACTTTCTTCAACTACTCAGGTTCACACTGTACCAGTTTTTTTTATTAGATTATTCCTCCTTTAAGACACTGTGAGCCTATTAAGTAAACACTGTTGTCATTGTGAAGCATACTGATGCACATGTGCTTTACAAAGTGCAGAGATGCATTTGAAGTACAAGTATCATGCATGCTGTACAGGTAGCAGTTTAGGAAGTGCCAGCATATGGTTGCTTTTAGGCTCAACAGGAAATGTTGATCTGTTTGTGTCAAAGGTGGGAAGCTAAACTGATACTTCTGCTTTTGATAACCACATCTTTGTTGGCTGTAATCTGTAGCTTGCACTTAAAAATAAGCTATCTTAAAGCTGACTACCCTCAAAGAATAGCTTCCTTGCCAGACTTTCTCATGCACTTTCTAAAGCATGTGATGTACTGAGAATTTGTTTACAGCACTCTTGACATTTCTGAAATGAGGGTCAATATGTATTTGATTTTGAAAATGGTGCCTCTAGTTTGAGAAGCTATCCATGTAGCAATGGCAGTGTTGTGGTTGAATTAAGTGTACTGTTCCTTGCATTCTCTGAGATACATCCTCTACTCCTTAGCAATTGAATTTATCAGCCTCTGTAATAATTGTCTCTTTTTGAAAAACATCACCTGACTTTCTTGTAAACACTGAAAACATGCATCTCCTAAGAAACCTCTGATAAAAAAAAGAAGTGACATTCAGGCAGTCTATACCAGATTCTACTTTCCACAGTATTGGAGTAAATAAAATGTATCTCTTTTTAGTTGATTAAATTGTCCCTGTTTTGGCGGTTTTACTGCTCTGACCAGAGTTCATAATGTAAAGTTCTCCGTGTAATGTACATAAATTGGGCGTATAAATGTAACATTCCAATGTAATGATTTAAAAAATCATTCAAAAGTGTGTTATTTTTAGCTTGATCAAGACAGTTCTTTATGTGAACATACATACCTTGATCAGTAATTATGTTGTCCAGCACTCTGAAATGCCCTCTCTTTGTTGTAAAGGGACAATCATTAGCAGGTTAAATTTAGATGAAAGACTTGCACATAAAAGCTTAGTAGAGGGATCCAGGTGCCTAAACTGAGAACAAAACCTTCTATTATATGACAGGAGAACCCCAGACAAATGCATAGTAATAGTAAAACCAGTACTTTTTATTCTGAAGTGCAAGTTCATTTTCCCATTTCTCATTGAGCTCATAAAAGTGACTGTGTAAAGACAGTTCCTTTTTGTAGAGGCAGAGGGTTTAGCTATAGCCCCAACACAAAGAAAGAGGCATCACAGTTGGACTTTGTCTTTGGACTCACAATAAGTAGCTTGGTGCCTGTCACAGAAAGTGGCAGAGTAACTAAGATGTCTTTCCACACCCTTGTGTCAAAGCCATTCCCATTAAGGGAGCACCAACAAATCCAGTTGAATTTGATCACAGTCAGATCACTCACTTTTGGTGCTATTTGCTACAGAAATCACTATGGTTTAATGATTTTAGTGTTAGGGTCAGCTAGATTCAGGACAAACCTTTTCCACTTAGCCTTCTCTTCTCCATGCTGAACAAGGGCAGTTGTCCCACCTTCTCCTCATGAACATTCTCCAAGCCTCAGACCATTTGGGTTGGTCTCTGATGAATTTACTTCAGCATTTCAGTTGTCTTGATTTGATTGAGGAATCCAAGACAATACTTCAGATGTGGTCTTACAAGTGCTCAGTCAAGAGTGGTAGTCAGTTCCCATGATCTAAAGACTAATATAGCTCAGGATGTGGTTGTCCTTCTTTGCTCCAAGGTCATGCTGTTGGCTCATGTTCAACTTGCTTTTCAACAAGTTCATTATAACTTCTCCTGGAAAGCTCCTTGCTATCAACTTGTTCTCCAGCCTGTACCCTCCATTCAGGAATAGTCCCACTCAGGACTTGAATTGATTTAGGAGCTTTCTTTTACTCACTTGTTCCAGCCTGTCACGGTCCCTCTGAATAGCAGCCCATCCCCAGGTTATTTGGTCACAGACCCCAATTTGCTATCACGTGTGACACTGCTGAGGACATGTTCTATCTCATTTCCAGCTCATTAATCAGAATGCTAAACAGTGGCAGCCCAACTGTGGAACACCCCGTGTAACTGACCACCATTTGAATGCTTTATTGCTGAACACAACCCTTTGAGATTGGCAGTGTGGCTTTGCAGGCACCTTGTAGTCCACTTATCCAAACTGTATCTCAGTTTGGTTATATGAGCATGATAAACAGCTCCTTACACATATATATCCCTGTATTTCTGTTGTGAACTTAATCCTTCTCTCTGTTACTAGAAAAGGAATGGTTGTGGAGGAGGGATTCTGTTTACTGTTTTTTTGAAAATGCTATAGTTGATTTCCAGGCTTGTTCATTCTGTGCTGCTGCTTTCGTTTCCCTAATCCATTACTTAGAATGTTCTATTCCTTTTGAATCTCATCCAGTAAATAAACTGCCCAATAAGGGAGGGAAGTGAGGGGGAAGTTTTCTGGTTGTTTCGGAATACAAACCCCCAAACTTTCCAAACAGAAAGAAATACCTGAGTGGCTGTTCAGCCCATGAGCCACGTTTTCTTACTCATTGTGCCCATTGTTACAGTTAGCCTTGTGGGCTACTGTTAATATTAGAAACTGCTTTTGAAAGCTGTTCTCTACCATGATGGAAAGTATAAGGCAGAAACTATTAATATTAGAAGCCAGCCAAAATAATTAGCACCTGTTCAGGGTGCATTTTTCCTCTTCACACAGTCCAAAATGGAAACCTTGTAAAATTGTTCACATTTTGACCCCATTAAATATGATGACTTTGAGAGGATCAAAACCAAAAAAAACCCCACATAATTTAAAGCAATGTTACCTTTCACTTTTGCTGCTTTCTGAGGAGGAAAAAAACATAGATAAGCATTGTGGGTAAGGTCCAGATCTGATATAAATGCCTGACACTTGCATTAAATAGACTTAACTGATTTACAAGAGTTGAGGATCAAGAAACAGGTTCTTTTTTCTTCTAAAGGTGGGTGGTTCTTTGGTGGAGAGTCCAAGATAGATTAGTTTTGGAAGAAATACTTGGAAGGGCAAATAATCAGCAAATTCCAGCAAACCTCCTCATTTTTTCTCCATAAAAACAAGCTTTGTGTGATCCATTTTTCCAAACATGCCTGCATGCAGAAATTCAATGACTGGACCTCCTACACAGTAACCCTGTACAGTCTGTATATTATTCTGTGATTCCTCTTTAGGATGGCTCACTTAAAGTCCAGTTCCTCTGGCTTCATGTAGGGTTGTGAAACTCACTCACAGTTCTATGTTTTGAGGCACTGACGTGTAGAATTGTATATTCAAAAAGAATTAAGAGATGCATGACAATCAGTTCAGGATGAGTAATCAGATGAACATGAACTCCAGGTTTAATATGACTGACAAAATGCTTTGTGTAATCACTGGATGTGTAAACAGGGTCATTTCCACTATCAGTACAGGAGATCTATTTGTTTTTATTGGGTATAGGCTTTTGAGTCCTGTCATACCTGATGTCTGCACTGCCAGATCACTGAGCTCCCTAGTTCATTCTTCACTCTTGTCTTTCTGATTATCCACAGGGCACAGAAGTGAGTTGGTACCTTGTCTTTCTCAGGGACTGAGCTGTCTTTTTTTAAAAAAAAAAAAAAATAAAAAATTAATTGAGTGTAATTTGGTGGTAGTTCACTCCAGGAAGTATTTCTGGAAGGTAGTATGGATAGTACTACGCTCTGTTTGGCACCTCTTTCTAGTCCTTAAATGCAGTATCAGAAGACTAGTATTCCCACATGCCCTGATGTCATTCTCCAGTGCACACAACATAGACTCTCAGTTCCTTGCTAAAAACTCTCCAGTATAGAAAATCCTGACATGGATCACTTAAAATTTTGTAGATATTGAGAAATGCAAACAAAATAATTTTTATGTCTAAAAACTGAAGGAACATAAACTAGACCCTCAGAGACAAGTACTATGTAGTATGAGACCAGTACCATGTGTTATGAATGTGGCCAGCCTGCTCAATAAAGAGCCCTACTCTGAACAGTGTGGGTACAACCACTCAGTAGTTGTACACACACAGCTGTGTGTGTGGTGATCTGGGCACTAGGGATCACTTCTTGGAGTGGATAGATTTTAAAATGTGGATTTAGTTACTTTTCCAGGTCTAATCTCCACAGGTCAAAAATTAGTACTTATGAATTTGCAAAGTTCAGAGATAATACTGGAAAATTTCCCATAAAGTTGGGTAAAATGGCTCCAGGAACTTATCTGGGAGCAAGTCAAAGGGCATTTTGATCCTAGCTTATTAGTATTTGCAGGAGAAAATAACATTTCTTAATAGAGGACTTGCCAATTTAGCAAAGGTTCAGCAAGATCAAGTGACTGGAAGTTCAAAGAGATGTTCAAATTAAATACGGGTACTATCCTTCATCAGGGTTCCAATTATGCATTGGAATAATTTATCAAAGTTTGTGATAGATTATCCATTATTGTAAATTTTTAAATCAAGACTGAATGTTTTTCTAAAAGTTATACTCTAGTAGAGCAGAATTTGATTTTGAAAAATCCTATGGCCTCTCTTATGCAAGACCTAAAAATTATCCTTTCTGACTTTATCACTTAAATAAGTATTTAACCAGGACTTTATTTTCCTCTCAACTGAAGCCGCCTAAGATCCCAGGCAAATGAAATCACAGATAATCTGCATGTAAGAACTCACTGCAATTTTAATATTGAAGAGAGAAAAAGTTCTTTGAAACTTTGTAGAAATTGTCCACGTTCCCCCCATGTCACTTTTCTTTTTAAATCTCACATTGCAAAATACTTAGTAATATGATGTATACCTGACCATCTTTTTTGCTAGTGTCAATTTTTGACACTTCCATCATGACTTTCACACGTGTGCAGAGATGTACAGTGAGTAGCTGTTGGGTGATACTTGTGCATGGCAGTGATGTGAGACGTGTTTGAGGCAGCTCTCCTCTGCTTCATTTAGATTGGTCATTGCCATTCTGCTACAGCACGCAGAAGCTGAAAGCTCCCTCCTCTCTCCCTTTGCTGGTCTGAAGTTAGAATGTATTATCTGAAGTTTATAACTTCTCAGCAAAAACTTTCCCAGTCTTCTGAATTTCAACAGATTTTAATGATGTGGTTCTTATAGGAATTTTTCCCTTCATGGAAGCCATCTCCGTAGTTTATCAGCTGAGAAGTCCCTGGAATATTTCCTTTTTGCCTCTAAAGTGTAGTCTCTGTACCTTATATGCTCAGAAGGGTCATGGAGTGCTAAGGCTATAGGAAAACTGAGGAGCTTTTTAAAACCCACGTAAGGATCTTCTTCACAGGTGCTTTTCATCTCCAACAACTCTTTGCACAGGGTTCAGAAAATGTAGGGTGTTTTGAGAAAGGTTACTATCCTTGCTGGCTTTCCTGATACCCAAAGCAAGTAGAGCATCTGGGAAAAACTGTAACTTCCCTTTCTGATTTTTCTAATATTTGTCTTTTTGCCAGTCACGTTGTTTTACATTATAGTATTTAGGCAACTTATTTCAGCAATTTGGGATGGAAAGTGTGTGACTTTTTACCACTTGGCATCTGTGTAAGAAAAGGCCAATTTCTTCAGGTGTACAGATGGTTTTTCTTTGCTGACCTCTGAAATGCCTGTAGAATTGTTACTTCACAAGACTCTGGAAGATAGGAGGGGAAAGCATTACTTAGCAGGATGGTCTTTAAGTAGCAGAGGTTTTGCTCCACAGACTTGCTAGAAGTGTTATGGCTCATGGTTCTTCACCCATAGACCTTATAGACTCCAGAATCAAGGAAATTCTTTTGTAGCAGCTTTGAGGCTTTAAGAAAGTTGGAGAAATTTCCCCAGAAATAGAAGTCATTAAAGAGAAGATACAAAGCATGTGTATCTTTTTTTTCAAATTGCTCAGGAAGAAAAACATCTAAACAGTACAGAAACAGTTGGAAAACTAGGAAATTCTGAGCTACAGTCAGCTGCTCTGTAATAAGAAGATGGAATCACGCTTGAGTGTAACATTCGTCTTAATTCTGCCTAAGGAAAAACAGCATACTTCAGAAGAGGAGAATAAAGAAAAGTATTCTATTTCATTCAATGGTCATCAGGAAGTGTAACCAAAATGTTTATAATGCTTCAGGAGGAACCAGCCTCCCAACAGGGTCAGTGCACTACATTTCAAAATGCACTTTGTGACAGCTTCACTTTTAATACACGTGCAGAGAAAATGAGGGCTGTTGCATCCTGTCACCATGCCTGGAGGGACACACACTTTCTGTTTCAAAACAGCTTCTCAGCCCTGTCTGGTTTTCTTAGAGAAAAGTTGAAATGTGGAATCATCATTTATTCTCAATTAATACATTGTGCATCCCTGCAAGTTTGGGTTTTTTTAATTTGATCTTTTTACATGGTGAAAAGATTTTTTAAAGAAAAAGGCTGGTGCATGTAAGTTCATAGTTAAATAATGTTTCGGGATACTCCAAAACTGTGCTAGAATGACAGTCCTTTGGTCATATCATGTTAAAAGCTGTAAGCGAAAGTTATGGCTTTATTACACTATTGATGAGGCTGGTCAAATTATGAGCAACAGCTAGATAGATGGTTTGTAAATCAAGTGAAATAAACGCAGTGAATTTCACCCACACAAATACTTAAAATGAAGATTTTAAAATGCATGCAGTGGCTTTTTGTGGAATTATAGCTTTAATTTAATTTTTTAATCCCCAACAACCATATACTTATGTTTTTCTATTTGGTTTTGATACTACGGGTAGGGAGCAGCAGCCACAGTCACTGGTGTGGAGCTGTGGCTCAGTGGATTCCGAATGCAGTCCTTAACAAAACTGGTCACTGGGGCCCTGATCCAGCAGAGCCGTAGTCACATTCCTGGCAATACACACTGTGACCATTTCCATTGGTTTCAGGTACAATAAATCAGAATTAGAAGATGCAGAAGTATTTGCTACAGTGCTAAGCAGTCAACACTATCATGGAGCTTCTCCTGGGACAGCAGACCTACAAACCCCTTCCATAGCACCGAAAACTGAATTCAGATTTTTGGTGCCAAATCTATTTCACAAAACATGGTAGCTTAAACCTCCGGGTCAGTTATTTACTGCAGCAAATCTTCATAATGTAAGCCCTGGTTAACATTATTTCTTGCAGCATCTGAGACTCCGTGCCTTGGTGTATGGTTTTGGTATGCTGCTTAGCTATTGCAAAATCCCAGTAATTTTTTTAAAACTCACTATTGCTTTATGATATATTTTGAAGTGTGCCTTGCCTGCCTTTTTCAGATATTGTAATGGTATCTACTTGCTATTTGTCTAGATGGTTCACTGTTGCAGGCTTAATTCCAAGAAGGATTTTTAAAAACCTGACAAGCATAGGCTTTGAGATACTGCTCACATAAAATGGCATTGCCTCAACAGCTCACAAAAGCATCCTGTTCCACCCAAAAGGAACAGGCAAGATAGTGCTGACAGAAAATGATCTCTTAGTAGTTACATTTTCTTTCCCCACAGCACTGAGTATTTTTTCAGCCACCTTAAGAGGCCCATTGTAATAAATTGATTGCATTTGAAAGCTTGTCCAGTTTCACTATAACTTCTGTAAGTGATTCTGTTCTGTCTTAAAATGTTGTTTATTACTTCCAGCTCTACTATATATTCCTCTCTGAATGTTAGGAAAAGCCATAGTCAGTGTTCCTGAAGGAAGAGGTGGGGATGCTTGGTAGCATTCCAAGGGAAGCTGCTGATTTTCTGCAAACTTTCAATTTACTCTTTAAAAAAATGAAATGAAATATTTTGGTTTGGGGCAGATTAACAAAAACAAAACAAAAAAAACAAAGCAGCTTATTTTCCTGTGATGGCTTGAAGCATCAGCTGAAACCATTGCTTAGTGAAAACATTGGAAAGACAGATTGGTTTAGATTGAATCAAAAAATGGGAAAAGTACAAAAAATTCAGGTGATCCCACAGTTTGGTTAGACCCTAAATGAAACATTTATTTTCCCTCTCAGGTCTTGTAACCGTTTTCAATAAGATTTTTAATTTTCATCAATTTTGAGGTGAAAATTACTTAAGAGGAAGCTGGGGTTTAAAATGTGCCTCCTCCCCCCCCCCCCCAAATTGCTTTGTTTCTCAGCTGGAATATTTTAGTCCAAACATGTTAATTCAGAATTTTTTTGCCCAGTTTTATCCAAACTATTCACCAGATTCCTTTTTTTTGCTTTCTTACAGAGTTTTTCTGTTTTGCTTTTGGAGCTGTGTTTTTAGTGTATGTCCTTAAATCACATTTTTGAGAAACTGCTTTGTTTGTTTGCTTTCTTGTTTGTTTGTCTGTTTGAGCAATTCAGAATCTGTCAGATTTTGGTAGTTCAAGCAAAATCTCATCAAGCTAGAGGAGAAAAATGCCACTCAAGTGAAAACTAAACTAGGATGTGTTCCTCAGATTTAGTAGTAAAGCATTCTTTTTCTAAGTCTTTGAGATATTTGCGTCTCTGGATATGCCTGAAGTATTTCCTCAGGACAACGAAAATAGGGTGTTTTGTGGCTGATCATAATTCCTTTAATACTCATGAGATGTTTGGGTTGTTACTTTTCTCTTTTTGTTTATTTGCTGCCAAGCTTCCCCTTTGTTTTTCTCAGGTAGGTCAGGGCAGGAAGGTGCTGCACTTCTCAGAAGATCAGAAGTCCCACTGCCTGGGGCCAGATGTTAATAAAATATTCCTTTGATTTCTTTTTTTATCTCCAGTCTCTTCCTCCCCCAGCACAGCAGATGAGAGTAAGTCCCTTTTCCCCCTACATTCAGCTATATGTCATCTTGAATTTAGACTGAGATTTCAGTCAATCTGACTCTGGGGGAAGGGGATCCTGAGGCAAATATTTCCCTTTCGTTATTTCAAACACTTGCCTGCAAATTAATTGTGCAGATTGAAGTTAGTTCATTTGTCATGTTTGCACCGCCAACACAATATAGAAGTAAACCTGAAGTTCACTGCTCTGAAAAAAGACCATAATTTTTTTCCTCACATGAACTATTTAAAAGTTCCGAAAACACATGCTTTTGCTTTGCTTTTGCACTAAATAACACTAACTAGGTGAATAGTACTGAATTCTCCTATTAATAGAAATCTCTAATTCTCACTAATACAAATGAGTAAATATTTAAAATTGCTATAAATATTCTCCAGTAATTATTTTTATGGCAGCAGTAAATTAGACCCTTACACAGAGACTGTACAAAGGTGTTAAACCCAAGCCTGTAGGTGAATTAAAACAGAACTCACATTGAAATTAATTTTGAGGGTGCAGCATTAAAACCTTGTAAATATTTTCAGTAGCCCTGATTGTATCATAATTTAGTACATCTTTTCTCACATATATTCCAGTTTTTTCACCCCATCTGCCTTTTTTATTCTCAGCTGCTACCATGATAGCCCCTCAGGACATCATAATCTTGTTAGCTGCAATGCCATAATCTGCTGCTAGCGTTAGAGTGGAAGGCCAAAAAAAAAAAAAAATCTGAGTATATTGCACATATTAAAACATTTCCTCTTTTCCTCCTCAGACTGGAGGCTTAGAGAAATTAAGAATAAATGTTTTATTTTCTATAAATTATAAAACTATTCTATTACCGTTAACTGAATCTTACCATTATCTTTTGTTTTTCTTAATAAAGAACCTTCTCTGTTGCATTTCACTACAAAGCTGACAGTTTCTGCCAGCCAGAAAAATCCACTGCCAGAGAGGACATCTCCCACCCAGTTTATTGCTGCAGCACAAGGAACCTGCTTCGCATTGATCTAGAATTTCAGAGAATGCATAATGGCTCTCTTAGAAGCTAATGCACGCACACTACATGATCCAAAAGGCTTCTGTTATGCTGGAGAGAAGACAAACACACTGGCATAAATAAATTGTAGCATGTTGTGACAATACTTCCCTTTCCAATCCAACAGCTGGAAGCAGAAAGGTTGACTGAAGATGAAAGGGGATCCCTCCAGTACAGGTTCCAGCATCCTTGGGAACCAGATGGACTGAAATGGAAAACAGAACTAAAACAGGCCACAAAATTCACTGCCAGAAGAGGTTTTCTTTTTATTCATGAAAGTGCCAGGTTTTACTAGAAAGAAAACTGCCATGTCATAGAAATTAAAGATAGGAATGAACTGGAACCACCTTTGTTCTCTCCCAACCAGTGCAGGATTGTTCCAGGTATATTTCCTAATTTTTGTGTAGTCTGATTTGTAAAGACTCATGAAGTAAAGCATTTTATCTGCCATTTTTAGGTTATTTCACCCCTAAAGTTTTAGGAGAATTTTTCTTAAGCTTTCAGACTACGTTTTCTTTCTTTTTCTCATTACTTTTAGTTTTATCATTTTGGACTCCCTGAGGCAGCTTTTCCCAATGCCTGCTTTTTGTCATTTCATATTCTTCTGTGTATCTGCTATGTTTCTCTACAGTTGTCGTGATATTTTTTTTGTAAGACCTCTTGTTAAGTGTTGTTTGCAGATGTCATTACTGTTCTGTTTACTTCCCTCTTCCACTAACAAAGATGTGAAATAACACAGAACCCATCATTGTTCTTACTAGGGAGTTTCTGTCAGCCTGTGAGGCTGCTGTTTATCGGTACTCTTCCTCTGTGGTCCTTAAGTTTGCATTCATTCCCCATGACAGCACTCTTATCTAAGTCTTTCTGAATTAATTCTTCAAGCAAGTTTTTCTGAGACACTGTAGGAAAGGTTTTGCTGATGTTTCAATCCAGCTTCATTGCTTCTGCTGTTTTCCCTTGCACGTAGGGATTTTGGCCAGACAAAAAGCGACTGAGGAATAATAATGCATGTTGAGGTACCCCTTTTCCCACTTGCAGGGTAACTTTCTGATCGGGGGGGTCCTGCTCTCTGAACACTTGCTGCCTTAATAGCAGGCCCTCTCAAAGGCTAGGTTTTAACCAGCATTGATGATTCCTCAGAAAGGTGTCAAGGATTGCAATCAGATGTGTCAGATGATTAAGTTCTTACCAGGTGGAGTAAGGCCTGCAATTTCATCTTTGTAGTATATGTATATGCAGTAAGTACTAAGGGCCAGATTCCATCCCACACACATTGAGTAAAATGTTTTATATTGATGACAAAATCCTCTTCTTCTCAGCATAATTTTGATTTCAGGTCAGATAGAAATTCATTTAAACAGTGGGATTTTGGAAGAAGCAGATCTCTATTCAGTGTGAAGATGGCAGAAATGGAGTCATACTAGATAAATCAGGATTGTCTGTACCCTGTCCCTGCTAGGCAGTGACTCAGCAGACTACCCCCTTGGAGCCTGTAGCTTTTCAGAATAAGGAGTGGGGAGGGTCACTGCTGAGTCTTAAGAGGTTCCTTCTTTCTTTCTTGTAGGATATTGTCTAATTCTCTTCTGAATTATAATGACCTTTGGATGGAGTTAACTTCCACTATATGGATCACCTGTATAGGTACATTTTGTAAGCAATAATCTCAATGCTAATCATGTCATAATGAAGTAAAGCTTAATCAGTTAAGGACACCACTAAAAATGCAGCATCCTTCTCTTGATTCTCTTCTTTCCAGTTTCATTCCTCTTTGGCTACTTTAGCCTCCTTGAAAACTATATAACCGAGCAGTTGTCTGTATGCCATCTCTGCATTTGTTCTCTGCGGCCTCAGGAGCTCAGCAAAATTTTGTCTTGGTGGCATCTGGAAACCTGAAGCTTTTTCTAGTCAACATCCTGTGTTAGCACAGGGTAAGGTCTATAGTTTCCACTGATAGATCTCCGCTCAGTTGTTTTAACTGTTGAATCAACACATAGGCAGGATGAACCTTGACTGGCATGTGACATGGGTTCTCTTGTTCTCTGCCCTGTGTTTTCCTTCAGGGGTTATCTTGCTGCTTCTTGATAAGTTAAGGAAGATGAAATGGGAGCAGATGTGGAGACTCACAGCAGAGCGGGAGTTAATGAGCATGTTATCCACTTCACTGGCTGACCAGGTGAGTAGGACATTGCAGGAGTGGGGTCTGTGGGTTGAGGAAGGAAAGAAAGGGGGAGCGAATGAGATGTGGGAAAAGACAAGGGAAAGATTTTGTACCTGTAGCCACCATTTGTTGAGTCATTCTGAGGAAAATGTGAAAGGAATGGAGATTTACTCATGAGGTTTCTCTTACTACTCTAATCTTTTCACCATTTCTGCTCAGATGATTCACAAGAGAGACAAATGGGGGTTTCATGCTTTAATTTTCTGTTTTTCCTTCTTTAACACAGAACTCTTCAGACACTAGAAGTCTTTTCCCACTGGTTATTGTCTACTCAGACTTTAAGAGTCTCCAGACATTTCTTTGCTGTTTCTGACAGATGAGTCCCAGATACCTTTGAATGTACTCCTTGCCACAAACCCCTGTAAAGGCAAAATTGCTGATGTCTCCCTGCCACAGAAGGGAAACTGAGGCCAAGAGAAAAAACAGTGTGCCTGTACACAGAAATGTGTAATTACTCAATTTGTGCTTTCTGACAGCTCTCAGTTTAAACCCAGAAACCCAGTTAATGTAGTACTAGACCTGAACCAATAATTCTTGCTCAACAGCTTGAGCAAGCGTTAACTCAATACAGCATCTTATTTTGATGTTTCTTCTGCTTCTGAGCTACATCTGGCTTATGACCAGTCACCACAAAGGAAGCATGCTGCTTACTTTACACATAGAGATGTGCACTTTGTACAGCAACTTTGCAGGTTGATCCAAAAGCTACTGAAGTTCATTAAAATGACTCTTGCAACTTCACTGTGTTTTCAGTCAGGTCCTGAGTTGCTGCCTAAGACTTGCATGGGGCAGAATTTTGCAGAGTGCAGAAAGGCTTTACCATAATATTTTAACCACAGACTTATTCTTGTAACTTACTTCTCCAACTGAATGGCTGCTTAGAGACATGGCACTTTCAGTCCTTATGGTGTAGGCTGTTCTGCAGATCTGTCCTTACATGCCTTTTCCAGGAAATACCTAAAGTACTTGTTGCAACAATATAGTGCTAGCTAAAATCCCATCTAGTAATTCACTTTGAAGCAGCGTATCTGTCAGGATCGTATTCATCCCCTTTATTGAAAAGTGATGCAGTACTTAGTAACAACAGGTATTTTGTCATTTACTGCCTGTTACTCTCCCTGGTGACTAGAAGAGGAACCTCATGCCAGCAGTACAATATAAATGGTTGAAGACTTTTCTGGAGTCCCTTAGCTCTGTGTGTCAAGACAACCTCTTCCTCTTGTCCAGAGAAACATATCCCTTAGATTAATAGCACCCTCCCTGGAAACAGAATTACAAAACAAAGTTTGCAAACTTCACCTGGCATCACCATTTGAATTTCTACCTGTGAGGGGGGGAAGGACAGCCACCTCAGAGAGGTGTTGAGATCACCTCACTGTAGAAACAACATACCCAACTGTTTCTCTGTTTTTTCTCTTCTGCTAGGATATCTTCAATGCAGTCATCAAGCAAAATCCCTTCCTTGTTTACCAGCTCCCATGTTTCTGGAATGTGCAGCTTTCTGATCACACCCGTTCCGAGCAGTGCTACAGAGATGTGTCTGACCTGAAGGTATGTTTCACAGGAGGTTGGGTGGGTGGTATCATTTGGGGCACAGAATTCAGAACTCCGCTAAGAACAATGAAGTGCCTTAAGTAGGGGAGACATCCTGTGTATGAACACACAGAGTTCATAGGGACACTCAGGCAGAGGAGGGAAAAGTGACTTCATGCATTTTGACTTCATGCATTTTGGCTACTAGAAGAGTCAAAGATGGATGGTGCTTTGAGGTTTGGCAAGGTGTTAAAGTACTTCGCCTTCTTACATTCTGTATCTGTCACCTACGCCAGTGCACCTTATTGCTGAGTTCCTATTGCTGTCCCAGTCCTTAGTTCTTCCTAGACAAAGAATACAAACCCTTTTCTTTTTGTACTGGTCAAGCTTGAAACTCCTCAGTCATTTTTTAACATCTTTTAATAGACTGCAATTCACAGAGAGGGTTGGGTGGACCGTAGCTAGAAATACATTAGCAGAAATGTAAAAGCCTTGCACATTTCATATTTAGCCTTTGCATACACTTAACCCGGTCATGTTGACACTCATTTCTCCAGATTTGCCCTGAAAAAAAAAGGCTGAGTAGAAACCTATTAATTGAATAAAATGAAGCCATAGTGTTGGTTTAATAGCACATTTTTCTCTGTTAACAAGTAGAATATAAAAGCAGGATGGATTTCAACAGATTTGGGTAAATGAGCATCAGTTGTGCTGTGGTCATTTTGAAAGACTGGACTCAAATGTAGCATGAGGGGAGTTCAGAACTGAAGCTTGATTGACCTTCTTCCAGGTGTAGAATAAGACTATGCAGCAAGAGATTCCATAAGAGCAGATAGTGACATCGGAACATAGTAAATAATAGGTAGGTTTTGGTGATTCATTTTAAAATTCAGTTACAGTTTCCATACATAATTTATGTTTAGAGAATGCTTTAGTAAATGATGTTTAGAAATAAAAAGGAAAGAAAGAAAAACACAAAACAGTGAATGTCTAGAGACCATCCAAACCTCACTCAGAGCAGGACCAACTTAATCAGGGTTGCTCAGCACCTTGTGCAGTTGAGTATCAACTCTCCAAACAGTGAGATTCCACAAGTTCCCTGGCCTCATGTTCCAGAGTTTGACCACCCTCATGGTAAAATATATTTCCTAAACCTAACCAAGTTTTTGCTTGTAGCAATTTGTAGAGTAACAGCAGCAATGTTCAATATGAACACCAGATACTGCACGAATATAGAAAATCAATCACTCTCAACACACTGATTTCAAAAGCTGCACTTCCAAGAGACAAAATTTCTAGTACCTGGGTTAACTGACCCGTCAAAACTAGTCAACATTGCTTCAATTTCATACGTAAAATATTCACAACTGACTATTCAGGTGTGATACATAGAAGATAGCTTTTAAAGTTAAATCAGGATACTTGTCAGTACACTAATCACTAAATGGTTTATGATATGTATTTAGGGTAGGATCAACAAGGCACTTAAAAACGTCATGGCTTTATGCCTTGTAACAAAGTGCTAATAGAGCTTTTAGTTCTCTGTTTATGCTGAGAATCATGTATGACAGCCATTGCAAGGCCTGAAACAAATGGAAAGATGTAGTAGCAGGGAAAATGTTTCCTAAAAGATGAACTTCAGTAAAACATACCTTCTATCTGTGAGATATCACAGTATTTTTCTGTTAATTAGAGGCTGAGAATAATTTATGTCATTTGCTGAGACAGTCAGATTGTGCTCAACACAAGGTTAAGACGAATACATTTACATGAGGAAAAGATTTTGAAGGTAATGATTGGGGATCTAGGGGTTGGTTCTAAACAGGTTTGAGTCACCATAGGTGCTCTCTAATATCCATGAAAGACTGGCAGATAAAAGAGTGGATACCCTTCTGACAAGACAGGTAATGGGCAAGCAGGATAACGTTAAGGTGCTTTCAATGTGGCCATAAATCTGTATTTAGACAGCCAACCTGGGATCCCCAGGAGTGGTTTTAGAGACTGGTGAAGCTGCCCTCAAAATAGGCATCAGATGACTAATCAGGCAAATGTTTTAGACTTCAGTGACTGCATTAACTAATCTGCTTCACGTGTGGGACATCGAGCTCATATGTAACACCTTCAAGTAAGCATTTGATAGAAGTATCTTCAAAATAAATTATATCCTTTCTTAATTGTCGATTAGCAAATTTATGTTTACAACTATAATTTAGGCTTGAGTGTTTATTGCTGTATATTGTGTCACACTGTCAGTTCCATTACAGCATAGGCAGTGAAGTCTAAGATGTGTAATATTCTCCACTGATTTTCTGGTCTGAGGTATTTAGCTCAACAAGGGGCGCAGACACATAAGCAATTTCTTCAAGTGAACTGAACTCACAATCCTAAAATTATCCCCTAAATATTAAATTGGGGCTGAAATTCTTTGCTTTGAAAGACAGTCCAGAGCCTTATCTAGTGCACATAAGCACCATGGTTCCAATAAAGCTATTCCCATATTGAGCGGTTAAAGAACTTGCCCTCAGGCAGCACTGCTTAAAATTCTTAGTACAATCCAAAAAATTAAAAAGCATAGACCAATTTGCATTATAAAAATTATCAAAATTTTAGTTCTGTAAGGAAACTGGTTTGGTATATGAGCTTTCAAAAAAAAATTCAACAAATGCCATTAAGCCAAGTTAGAAAATACACTCTTAAAATCACCAAAGTTAGTGAGTTCCATGACATTTAATATAAATGGTATGACACAACATATTTGGCACATTCCGTATTTTATGGTAAGACTGGAATAAGAAACGAGGTAAAAGAAACCTCCAGGGTAAGAGGGAGAGAAAGACCGATTGTGAAGTTTGTACTGGGGGATCGAGAAGGGTGGTGTAGGAAAGAAGGAAATGCGTGGAGAGATTTAAATTCCAAGGTAAAACTGGCCCAGTCAAGTATTCTTCAGCCAAATCAGAGTGCATTCCTACTACCAGACTGAAAAGGAATTGTTTTAATTACATCTGGCCTCAAAGTCCATTTGTCACCTCTTACACAACATACTGTGTCAAGTGAACTTGGACACCCTGGACTTAGTGCTGTTCAGGGGGTTGTGTAGACACTTACTTGCTTCTTTGTTCACATTCATGCAAGCAAGAGATGACCAGCACACCTTTTGCAGGCTTAGGGAGCAGTTAAATATTTCATGTTGCCTGAAGAGGATTCTAATGACTTTTTTCTCTTTCTAGTCCTCGTTAAGTTGCATCTCTGTCCATTTTACTGCTTTTTTTTTGTGTGTGTTGTCTTATGTTAGAGAAGGTCGGATATTTGACGACTGCTGAACTCTACTTCCTTGCTGCAGCTGAGCAGCATCTACAAAGTTGAAAGGACTTGTATATGAAATTCTTTCAGAAAAAATGTTAGAATAGAAATATTGATAACCAAATCCTGCATTATTAGTGACCACTAATTTTACATCTGTCTAAAATAAGAACAAAATAAGACTACTTTATTATTTTTATTCATCTAAATGTTTGCTTACCTCCTGTGTCATACTCTATAATGCTAGAGGCCACACTGCACAACTAGACTGAAGTCTGTGGACTTTGTTCTGTTGTCTGTGGAGTATGGAACCAAAACTTATGTAAAAATTGCACTTACAGAAATTTTCCTTTCCTCACCCCACAGGCACCTGTATTAAAGATGCTTATATCAGTCAAGAATGTCTTGAAATGAGCAATTTTAATAGAAAACAAAGAGTGGGCTAAGAGGGAAGACATGCTCCTTAATTATTTTTACCAAGTCAGTCAACTGTCTCTAAAGGCCAGAGATGTTTATTCCTGCATGGCATTTGTTACACCTTGAAAAAAACACTTAGGAGTTTCTATTGAAGACTGACAAAAAGATGTAGAAGTGCTAATAGTCATTCTGAGTAGGCATCCACTGTTCATTTTGCTTATCTCCTCACACAGTGCCCAGTAGCCCCCATTGTCAGTAGACAAGCATGTCTGCTGTGGACCATGCTTTGCTGGGCTTCAAAGCCTGGGGAGAATCTACCTGGAACTGAGGTTCATTTGTGTGTTGCTTTTGCTGGGTTAGGCCCTGTGTTTGCTTACTTTTTGTTTAGTAGATTGCTCCTGTTTGTAAGGAAATCTCAGTTACTATGATTTGGCACAAACCAAATGGCAGGAAAAATCCTATGAAAGAAGGTAATGAATTGTGATGCCTCTGACAATGAATCGTGACCTCGTTGAATGAGTCAGTCATGAAGTCTGGTTGTCAAGGATACCAGATGCTATTTACACACAGCGAATCTGTTAATTCACAATCACAAAAATGACACACTGAACTCTTTAATGGGAATGTATCAAATTGTTAGAATCTATCTCCCCCCAATATGCACACACTCCAGCACAGAAAAATGCTTTAAAACATACTGATGGCTTTTCAAACTGGTTTTGAATACAGCTGATACTAAATCAGCAGATAGATAAATAATGAACCTCATAAATTCCCCATTGGGAAATTGTGTTCTGTGATTCACTGGGAATGTCTTCCACACTGGGATGACTTTGTGATATTGCTTGCAGAAGTTTAAACAGCTTCTTGTCCTTAACTGTAATACATCATTTGAGATCTCCCTCAAACATGACCTATTGCTCCACTTGCTGTTCCAGTCCCTGAGCCACCCAATGGTGTCCAAGCACTTCAGCACTGATCTGCAGCAGTTCTGGCATTCTGCAGCCTTGCACCTTTAATGCCTCCACTGAGAAGAGTAAGGGCGCAGGAGGGTTCAACATACCCCTCCTTTAGATAAAGCATTGGAGTCAGTGAGGTGCTTCTGCCCTGCCAAACAGGGAGGACCATGGTTTTATTAGGGGTGTTTTTGCAGGCAAGAGGCCTCATTAAACATTGAAGGAAGAGAGGCTGAAGAATTCTTTTGAGGACAAATTGGGAACTTTGAAAAGTACAAGGCAGGGACAGTCTGTGAGATTACTGTCATACAGCAGTGGCAGTAACTTGGTGGGTAAAGTAATCCCTGAGACCATGGACACCAAATCAGTCAGGGCAGAGATTTAAATCCCACATCCAAAAAGCAGTGTGTGGACCTCTGGGTTGCTGGCTACTCCAGGCTGAGTCTCTTCCACTCACGTAGTTCAGAAATATCACTCGGAAACCTCCCTGATACTTTTTTTATAAAGAATACAAACCTTTCTGAGGAAATTGGTTCTTTTATTAAACCATTCATTTCTGATAAAACACAGTTTAAAAATAAAGTTTCCAGATATCTCTAATCAAGGCATAAGTTACACATGTGGTGCATGTTTGCAGTGTGATTTGGGGCATATTTAAACTTTTCAATAATGCGTACCTGTAAAAAAGAGATGGCATTAAAGTGACATATATAGGTGGCTTTACTGTGCACACTTGCTGAATGTTTAATTCCTGTTGATTTCAGTGGGAAGTCTCTGGTTGCCTAAGCAAGGAATTTAGTTTTTAAGCAGGCAAGCTCCCTTTTTACAAAATACTACTTATATACTTAAATTGTGAAGTGCTCATGGGCTTCATTAAGGATATCTATTCAATGCTTTGAAAAATTAAACTTCTTTAGGCTTAAATTTGAGTTTAGTTTATTCTTATTTCTTACCCTTCAGCCTGGAAAGGAGGTATGTAGTTATTCAGGATATCCTGTGCTCCCTGATTTTGCAAGGGCTCAAGCAGAGTGAGAAATTACCAATATGTGTCTTTGGTTAACAAAAAGGAAGAGATTGTGCTTAAGGAAACATTTGGGCGAATAGTTCTTTTTGAGAGAGAAAATGCTTCAGGGGGAAAAAATGGTTAAAGGTACCAATGGAAATAATGTTGTATTCAAGTGTATGTAATGTTGTATTCACTTATCGTTTAGTGATGTGAACATCAGGTTTGAAATATTTAATCTCCCCAGAGAGGACAATGCAGATGGTAACAGGAGGAGGTTTAGGATTTTGGTTTTCAATGTATATCTGTTCAGATAAATGACCTTAGAGCCCTCCTAGACTCCACCAACATATAACATCCTCTTTTACCTTCCATCTCAGATCCCTTTGCCAGTCCACGAGGCTCCAGCTGTGTCAGGGTTTGAGTGCTTTGGGTCAGACCCTGGTGAATAAATGGGAACTGTTGGTGCAGTTAACCTGTTTCACTAGGTCACAAGCATATGGAAGTGTTCCAAGAGGATGGTTGTGTGTAATCAGTGAGTGGTAATGGTTGCTGATTAACTAGGATGGTATTAACAGAAAGGTAGATAGTGCCAAGTTGTTTAATGACAGCTAACCAAGTGTTAAATAGATGTGGAATTTTAAGTTCTGATCTTTCAGTACTTAAATTGCTAAATGAAGATTAAGGAAGTGTGTTTTTTCTTAGTTCTCAGGAGGCTGTGATCAAGAGTGGGAAGGATCTGTAGGTCAGCCTGAAGGCTAGTATTTTTTCTGAGGTGTCTATCCAGCTATTGGCACTGGAATTTTATCATTCTAGTTGCAGTTTCCTCTGTAAGCCAACAG
The DNA here is from genome assembly GCA_035222235.1 of Margarornis squamiger. Taxonomy (NCBI): domain Eukaryota; kingdom Metazoa; phylum Chordata; class Aves; order Passeriformes; family Furnariidae; genus Margarornis; species Margarornis squamiger. The sequence goes on from JAWWTY010000037.1 coordinate 52,759,676, forward strand.
AGCTTTGAAATAGCTTAGAAACTAGGAGGGAAAAGTGAAGAAGAAATAAACGCAGTATTACAGTGCTATTCATCCTCGGAAAGGGATGTTGTAGTAATGAGATTTTTAGTCTCTAGATTCACTTGCTCTCTTTAAAGTGGAGATAGCACTTGCTCAGTCTGCAAATTAAGTGATTTTTTTTTTCCTTCTGATCTCCATATAGTCTTTTGCCAACTGATCTTTTGTTTCTCCAATCAATTTACTATTGCACAAAATAAAGTTTCTAATTCAATGGCCATAGCTTTACCTGGGCAGCCCATTGCCTTTTTCATGTACCTCACTAATGCCCATGACAGGTTATACAAGAATGTCTTGGCCTGCACAACTTCTGCTGGAGCTGGTGGTGCAATAGACCATATCAGACAGAGAGAACTGGAAGTGAGTTTGTTGGCTGACAGCATAAAAATAATATGGTCTTTGGATGTAGTGTTGTATATCAATGCTTAAGAGTCTTGTTGCTTTTTGTAACCTGTTGTTCTTTTTTATGCTTTTATATCTCACGTAGTATTTATCTAATTGTGTTACATTTGAAAAGCAGCCTGCTTTTTCGCTAGACCTGTTTTGTGGTTTTCTTACCTCTGGTCATCCAGATGGTTGCATAGTTCCTTGATGTTCTTTAGCACATCATCTTTAGCACTCATCGGCATGTGCTGTCTTTCTTGATTAAAAAATCAGCTTTTTTGGATAGTCATCAGCTCCATTCAGCTTTCTACAGTTCACTCCAGGCTCCCCTGACATCAGTATACATGCAGCATCCTGACATGTTTCAAATCTGATCACATCTGAACCACCAGCTAAGCCCTTGACACTTACCAGCTTCTACACACAACAGATTTTGAAGCAGGCAGCAAAGAGCCTCTAACACTGACAACTGCAGTTGTCTGCGTTTGAAATCATCTCCCACACAACTGGGTAGAGACATCAACACATGTGTGGCTGTGATGTGACACAGTGTATGTTGATGGGAAATTTCTGCAGCACCAGGGAGCCTGTCCTGTAAGAGTTACTGAGGTCATCATCATTAGCCATATCTGTGCTCATGGTCCCCAGGTCTCTGCATGGTCAGAGTGCTCAGCAGCGTTAGGATGCTTGTGAAGACATCCAAAAGGAAACTCACATGGAGTGTAGGAGCAATATGTGGAGCTCACAAAAGATTTTTCTTCACACATTTTTTTTTTTCCCATTTGCCAGCTTCTTAGCTTTCTTTGATCCACTCTTAAATAAGTATGTTGCCAGCAGACAGTTTCCATTCCGTGCCTGCTGGTAAAAATGCATACTGGTACCCTGTAAAACAGCCCTTTAGGTTCCTTCAGCCCTATGCTTCTGTGATGTGTACCCATTTCCCTGAGGCAGGATTCAGTCGTTGAGATGTATTTTTTTTTCAAGCATTAATGCCTTTTGCTGCAGTTAAATACAATGGATGAAGAAAGGAGATTTTGAAGATGCATTTTTCAGAGGAGAAAATCTGTCATCTTAAATTTATGCCCTTACCTACCTAAAGCTCCTTTCATTTCTGTAGCATTCTGTATTTTCACCACACTTTGAAGCAACATGTTACTGCACAGTTGTGCTACACTTCTGAGCATATGGACAAATGTAAAACCAGAAAAAAATGTAGCATTACCAGGGACAAATATCTACACCAAGTATTTTTGTCCAAATAATTCCCCAAATTTATGCATCATGTAGATACATTGTAATATTGATTTAAAGTGTTCCTATACTGAAAAAAGCAATTTACCAATTTCTGAAATTGTCTTTTTTTCCTCGCAGTTGCTTTTCTTTAACTGCATGTATGTTTTCTGACATCCTAGTAATCTGAGCAGTGAAATCCCAGGAAGGGATAAAGCTTTTCTTATCAGGAGGTAATTTTGCTTGTTGTTGGGTATGCAGCAAAGAGTGCCATAGCTTTTTTGGCAGTGTAAATACTCAGCGGAGCGACTATGTTGTTTGATGAAGTTAGTACAGGAAGAATTCAAGCTGTATCCTGCTCTTTCCTCCTCCAATCCACTCACTGGGCAACAAACACCACGATTTTAGAGAGCTCTCTGTTCCTGTGGAGTTGTGTTGCCGACTCCAAGGGCGTTCATCTTCTCTGGGCTGTTTCTGTTCTACGTGCTGCGCTTCAGCTCAGTGTGTTCCCTCCCACGAATGCGATGCTCAGAGCAGGGCTGACCGGCTCGGCAGCTGGCACTGCAGTTCTGCGGCTGTGTGTGACACAGCGCCTTCACGCAATTAACTTAATGGATTCAGAGAACCTCCACAACTCCGAGCTTGGAAATACTCCCAAAGGAGACTTTTTTTTAATCTCTTTAGAAGTCACAGGAATAAAACTGAATACAAAGTATTTGGTGACTTTTTTTCTTATGTCTAAAATATAGCCTCTATAAAATGAAATCATTCCTGCAAGCCCCTTCTGGCTCCCTCTTAGTTTTTCCTTAGGGCCCCATTCTCATTCACAGTGGCAGCAGTGCAAAGTTGACTCAATGTAAATGAGGATCAGGCCCTTTATGTCAGCATTACAGTTTAAAGCTAGGCCAGTGTGAGAGTCATCTCCCATTAGCAGAGGATAAATACCTACTAAAAATTGGAATTCAAAGAATGAGGCGTTGTACTGCATGGCTGTGTTGTGTTAACGCAACAGAGATCAGTCTTGTTTAAATGAAGCAATGGCGAAAAGGAAGTCAGATTAAATTCAGTCCTTTTTGAACTATTTAAATGGGAATAGGAATTAATTTCAAGCTTTTTCTTCTCAATAACTAACCAGAGGAGAGTCTGCCTGGCCTGAAACAGTGAATCTATTTCATTAGCAGGAACAGTCATGTGGAAATCTGAGATTAATGTTTAATACCTACATCTCTGTGTCCCTCATCCTTCCGTCTTCTTCAGCAGAGTCCATGATCTATCAGCTCTGTGATTAGAGTTGTGGAAGCATTTATGAGGTGCTGCTTCACAAACTAGAGCAGCACCCTCACTCAAATGTGCAGGTGATACCACGGAAAAGTTTCAAAGCACATCACCTCTGGAGTACACAATTGCTTGTGAAAGACATGGCAAAGCCTTCCTTATAAAAAGACAGAAGGAAGTCTGTGTACTTTGTGGGTTGTTTTTCTTCTGTTTATAGGAGGGCAGCAAACTGAACACACATGAAAAGAAGCAAATCTGTATTCTAACAGCAGGATGTCTCTTCTCTTTTCTCCCTCCGAGGTGATTCACTGGAACTCACCGAAGAAGCTGCGAGTGAAAAACAAGCATGTGGAGTTTTTCCGCAACCTCTACCTGACATTCCTGGAATATGATGGGAATTTGCTGAGACGGGAACTCTTTGGCTGCCCCAGTGAGGCAGACATTAACAGCGAAAATGTAAGTAGGATGCCTATGGCTTGATGATTTAAAGGGTAGTTCAAAAAAGGGACAGGCTGTGTGAAGACTTGGCATTGGTGGTGTGGGTAGCACGGGATGGAGGAACTCAAGAGAATTGAAGGTCATGCTCAGATTTCAGGAATGACACTGTGCAAATCATTTCATCTCTCTGTGCCTCAGTTGCTCACCTGTAAAACTGTCATATTAGTCTCATCTTTACCCTGGGTTTTGCTGCCTTTTTTTTGTCTACTTTGCCTTTTAGAAATCTCCAACAAAGGTAACATCACAAGCTGAAAATGGGGATTGGGGCTCTTATTCCATTAGGCAATTTTGCAAATCTCACCCTTAGACCTTGTCTTGGTTTCAGCTGGGATACAGTTTATTTTTTATCTTAGTTGCTGGTACACTGCTATGTTTTTGATTAAGTATGACAGATCTAAAACTTTCCAGGAGAAGATCTTATTTCTTGCTGTGTATTTGTTCAGCATACAGTGATGTCAGTTTTGGCTAGTAGATACTAATGCACAAATAATGAAGAACAAGTGAAAATACCAAGACTGCTGGATTTAAGCCTATGAGTTTTTGCTGTGCTGCAATCCATGGAAGGAGTGAATACTTCAAGGTACACACAGGCTGTAAGGCTGAAGGTTTTTTCTGTACTTCCCTTAGCCAAACAAAGCAGTATTTATGTGTGTCTGCATAAAATTTGCAATCAGAACCTTTCAGATGAAGCAAATCCTTTGAAAATTGTTGAAATCAAGGATGTTTACAGACAGATGTTGTGTGTGTGTGCCTTAGTACATATAATTCCAAAGTGAAAAACTGTTAACTGAAATGTTTATACACAGATGTACATGAATTCCTTGTGTATAATGTGGTCTCTGGAGATTTCTAGACCAAGTACTAATTTCAATGACATAGTCTGAAAGGAGATAAGAAGAAGTCTGTAACATTTTATTCAGGAAAAAAATATATAATGTTCTCTAGATATAAATAATTAAGCAAAGCCAGTATCACGTACATGTTAGCAGTTAAGAGGTCATTGGCAATCAATATTGTCATTGAGGCTGGTAGTGTTTCTATTTAGCCTGTGAATCAAATGACCACAGGAGATGCCATTCCCATATCTTTAAATATAGCACTAAGAGATTGGATAGATATATTTTAGCCCAAGGCACAGCTTCCCAGATACATTATTTACCATCCCACTGTCTTCTGAAAGGTGTGGGACTTAACTGGGAGCGACAAGGACAGGGGTGAGAACGAGAGAGAAGGAAAGCGAGCACACCACAAGTGCAAAAGCACATCGAGGAAGAAAATCCTCTGGAAGACTGAGAGGGTTTTAGACAATCAAGTGAACTGAATGCAATAAAAGACCACTAGGAGTCTCACCATCAGAGACATCAAGACACAAGAGACAGAGCAGAGGGTAGAATAAGAGGAGAAAAGGTGAGTGAGACCTTAAAAAAAGAACAAAACACACCTTCATCACACTTTAAGAATACAGGTTAAAATTTTACTGAAATCCTGGTATGTTGTTTGGGTTTGAAGAGCATGAATGCAGTCACAGACTTCTTGATGTATTTTCCAGAGCTCTGTAAATCCTTAATAAACAGATTTATTCCAGACGACAAGTTGCTGAGGAGCAGTGCACAGGGAATGCAATTTCTTGCTGTAAATGGCAGTCCTTAAAGTTTTAAATGTCTCATTGTCTCATTTTAGTGAACTTGTATCTAGTTGACAGACACTGGAAATGACTAAATGTTCAAGCCTGTTTCTTATTCAAGGCAAGTAGAGCACAATATGGTATATGGTGTCTGAAAAAGAAATGTAACTCATTCCTCCATTTATAAATTATTCTAAAAAAAAAATCTGGAAAAGAATGAGCTAGACATACAAAAATAGATGAATACTAACTTTCCAAAAGACACCAAAAAGTTAACAGCCTTCTATCAAAAAAATCAGGTATAGAAAAAAATCTAACTTCAGAAAAATTAAGAGTAGTCACTTAGGAGAAGGCATTGTTTTTTTGTTAGTTACCCTTGATATAAGCTCCCATCTAAACTTGATTATGTCCTTTTTATTGTAGAATACAGAAAGCAAGTTTCAGCTTTGAAGTTATGAGATCCTAAGAATAGGATTATCACGAAAACCACTCTTTCTCTTCCTGTATCTGCTGTAACATATAGTGTCAGAAGTGTCCTATCAAATACAGCACATTCCCGTGATCTATTGCAGAATAATCTTCTGAAGCAGAGCATCTTGTAAGGTGAGCAGGGAACCACTGTCATTCCTCCCAATACAAGAAATAGGGAACATGAAACGGAAATAGCAAGTAGCAGGTTCAAAACAAAGATAGACGTTTCACTCACGATGTGATGAAGTTTTGAGAACGAGGTAGTGTTTCTAAAAGTATACATATGCTCAGAACCAACTCTTCATGGAAAGCAAATCAATCAAGAGCTGTTAAGCTTTGGTACAGAAAGTCCTTGAACCATGAGTTCAGGTGTAGGGGAGCATTTTGAGAAAGCCTTGCTGTACACTTGCCCTGCTTTTACTTTCCTCTCTAGGCAGCCAGCTCACAATTGGAGGCAGGGTGCCGAGCTAGATGAACCTTTAGTCTGACAAGATGTAGCCGTACGTTTCCATTAGGATTCATAAGCATATGTGTTACATAAAAGGCTATCATTTCTATTAAATCAAATATGTATGAGGTAGGAATTGCTGTTTGCAGTATCTTTTTTTTCCCCGATTATCTTCCCTTTCTACTCTGAATTGAGGCTTGAGACTGGCATCCCCAAAACACAATTGTGCTTTATGTTAGGCAATGTACATGGGTAAAAGGTACTCCTTCAGCTTCCTGTGCTTCTCTGCACTGCGAACCAGTGGACAAAATGTTACAACAGCACTGTTGGTTTTATAATTGGAGATAAATACTTTAGCACTAAATGCACTGAGCCCTGTTGTGGAAGAAGCAGTGGCATGGTGTGTCTCACACTGGCTGTATCAGGAGCTACCTTTAAGATCTTGTTCCAGTATACCAGTCATTGCTTCCCTACAGTTTAGTATTTGCAGTGATGTTTTATTTACAATTCAACCTGTAATTAAGGCATCTCATTTCTAATGGAAATATCTGTAAAACGTGAAAAGGAAGTCTGGCAGTGGGTACTGTTGGACTGATTCTATTTCTCTAAGGCCCCTTTACATTTCTCGTCAGTACTGAGATGGCCTTAAAATGAATGTAAATTATGTATCTTCTCTTTTTAAGGACTCTTTACAGTGCCAGAGAGATGTAAAGGGGCATTAGTTTAAAAGGTAATTGGACCTCACTTTAATCTTTCTCTCTCTCTCTTCCTCTGTGTATGCATGTAGGCTTAAATATATACTGTATCTATATGCATGTGGAAGGATTAGTACTTCTCTTTTTCTAGTGTTTGGTAAGAAAGTATAATACCACAGCGTGAATTTTAAGAGGTCTGAAGTCAGTGTTTGGATATTGTACTGCACCAAACAGGACTGTTATTAGGTTCCAAGCCATTGCAAATGGGAACAAATAGAACAAATAGGGTCTGAAACTGAAATATTGGAGGCAAAAAAAACCAGACTGGGGTAATTTTTCTGTTTATGTAAAAATGCTTGTATGTATGTCCATGTGTACATCCATGCTTCATCCTTTCCTTGAAATATTCAAGCTGAAAGACCCTATGTGTTTCAGGAACAGGCTGTGAGCAGGAGCCTGCCATGTGCTCCTTGCCGTAGAGCAGTTCTGTAAGACCCCCTTATTCAGTATGTGCTAAAACGAGATTACACAGAGCAGACTCTTCTCTGCAAGTTGGTATTACAATCATCGCTTTGTCTTTAGTGCAGATTCTGGGTGGAAAATTCAGAATATGAACAAAATCCTCCTCTAAACACAGTCATTAACTCAAGCAGCCCTTGGAGCATGTCCTTAGTCACTCCACCCTGCTTATTCAATGCTGTTTCCCCCTTCTCACTCCTTCTTTCTCATTTTGATGCAATGCAGAAGGTTTTTGAGAAATCCACAAAGGCAAAACTTAGACTCAAATTTGAACATTTTCTATTGGCTTTTAATGCGTATGTCCAGCATTTTATTCTAAAGGACCTAGTGTAAAGCCTAAAATATTTTAACAGGATCTTCTGGCCTATATAGTTAGACTATGAGACGGATATTGTAAGCCTGATTTTAGAACAGAGGCACACACTCAACCTTTTAGCATTCTCATAAAACTTCTTTCCTGCAGACAGCTTCTCACCAGCTACTTCTGCCAAAGCATTAAATCTGAAGGTTGAATGGGGTGTCTCCTCTTAGTGAAGCCTCTGTCTTGATCCAAAGCCCAGAGCAAGATAAGTGGGAAGTGTATCACTGATTTCACTCAGTTTAAGAAAAGGAAAATAGATTGCCATTAAAGAGGAATTTAACAAAACGCAAGAAAAAAAATGTCTGCGGATTTTTCTTTTCAAATTTTGAAATCAACAATACAAAGAAACTGTAAAAAAAGCCCAGTTGTCCCTGAACGCGCTTGTTTAGATGTGTACTTACATACTAAATATGTTTTTACTTAGTTACTTTTTTCTGCAAAACCAAAGATTCTTAATATTAGCATAAGGCTGTGCATGCCAACTTAGAGTGTCCACCAGAACAGCAGGAGATTCTAGCAATGAACCACATAGTATAAACTCTACTAACAAATTTAGCAATTTTTCAATTACTAAAAATAGCATGCAAAGGGAGCTCTGAACTTGCAGTCAGACTGATGCTTTGAGTACCCTTTCCTCCTGATGAATTTCAGAATACTGCCTCATTTGTAGAATGGGGATTTAAAGTTACTATTTTGTGATGTCATAGTCTTTCTCTAGTAGTAACAGATGGTATATGGCAGTTTGGAGGTGAAATTCTGACTTCCCCAGCTGTGTTGTTTCTATTATTATAACTGTTATTGTTATTAAATGCTGAGCTAGTAGCCCATCCTGTTACTCGCCTGAAAATTGTCATTATACTGCTTTCAACTGTTTATACTATTGCTAGATGGGGGATCATATGGACTGGGATTTTTTTTTTGTCATGCTGTTATGCCTTTTTAACTTTTCTCATATTTTTTAAAGTGAAACACGGGGAAAAGCTTGGAGGTTTGCCCACACCACAAGTTCTGACGACCTCTTCATGGATATGTGCCATACCTTAGAGAAGAGTCTGACTTTTGGGCCAGGAACATATCTTTTGCCAATCTGGTGAAAACTTAGGCAAATTATAATACTGAAAAATCATGATTTACACATTGCCAGTAGTGTTTCCTTTGACTTCAAGGAGGCTCAGACTCTGGAGACTCTTAGAAGTGTGTATGGATTTGACCAGATTATATATATCCCAGTGACACAACAGGGTTGAGCATGCTGCAGGCAGGGGACCTGGACAAAAACTGGCATTTTTGGTAACTGTTTCTTCTGAATGCTCCGTGCCAGGTTCTGACTGCACAATAGAGCTGAGAGCAGGAACCTATATTTGGTCTCTGTTCTGAGGGACATCCATTGCCCTCAGTGATGTCCAGACAGTAGGGAGGAGAAAAAAATCCACATTCACATATAAAAGACAGGAAATCTAGATCAAAGCAAAAAAGGAAAGGGTTAATTGAGACTTAAGTTCTGGAGAGAGTGTTTGGACCAGAAACAGGAGAGGACTGATGGGTGCCTTTAGATATAGGGAGCTGGCAGACAACTTGAATAGTGACCATAGGATGAGAAACAGGGTTGTGACTGGCTTAGGCCATAGAACTTGCCACACAAGAAGGAATGGGCCTAAGGATGACCTGGAGAAACAAAAGCAAGACCTACCTGTCAAGACACTGTGTTGCAAGGGAGGTCTGGGAACAGCTCAGCCGAAAAGGTTTGTCAGGGACCTGGGGAAAGGAGATGCAGAGAATTGCCAAGGTCTGACAACTGCAGCTAAGATCAAGTTGTACTTCATGTGTACAGAACTGTTTAAGATATTACACATGCCTAAAAGTTGGGTTCTCAGTTGTGTTGACTATTTGCAGTCAGGATAAGCCATCATTTCCATTTAGCAAGAGTATTAGCAGGTTTTACATGCTGCAGCAAAATTCCTCTTGCCAGGTAGGCTTGCTAAGGCGCTATCCTCTTTGTCCTTAGCACAGCTTTGTTTCATGGAAGGCTCGATTTGACCCATAGCAAATGTACAAAATTTTATGGTGTGGGAGGAATAAAAGTTTAATTGACATGGGATTAGTCTGGCTTTTATTACTAATCATTGGAGAAGCCAGAAGTACTTTATGTAGGTCATCCAAAACAAGACTCAATGAATGCTTTTCCCTCTCTTCATCATCATCTGCTTTGTTTATGCCATGCTAAAGGGAACTGTTAGTTCACACACTATGAAAGTGCTAAATGTTGCAATCCAAATTGCCTACTGGTGGGAACTGGGACAGCTACACAGGAGAAATGAAACTGCTGCAGTTTATAACCAGATTATAGTTACATCCTGGGCTGGTGTTAGCTTTCATTTCAGTGGCTAAGCTGAGTTGATTTTGTGCTATGAAACTTTACTGCGCACACCTGGGAAAAGGAAAGATGATCTGAAAGTTCAGAGTTTTCATCTAAGCTGCTCAGTTCCTGTTGTAAGTGTGATATTGAGTGAGTACCTTAAGTCACCTCACCTCACCTTAAACGCTTGATGAGCGAGAGATACCTAGGGGGTTTATCCCCTTCCCCAAGATCTAAATAGCCTCCAGACACATAACACTGTCTGTTGGTGGGCTTTGATTTATTTTTTTTATTGTCTAATCCCTATGAAATTACTTCTGATCCTGGATTTTTAATTGATCTCATCTGAGATGAAGTCCTGAAGATTTTGGTGGGAAGTAAATTGTTTCTGTGATACAGCAGTTTAGAAAAAAAATTAAGCCAAATCACAAATTTGCTTATGCTAGGAACACCCTTAGGAAGGAAGATTTATGAACAGACTAACCAGTTTGCCAGTGAAAGGTACATGTTGTGTTGCCATGTATCATATGGCGCTTCCACCTGTCATATGGATAGAAAATACCTTATCTCATAGAAATGTATTAGACAGGTAGACCTGGAAGATCATGACAATCTATGGCAGAGTTGAATACTTTCTGGCTTGCCACACCTCTCTTTCCAGCCTAGCTTCAAAGACTACTTTTCCTGAGATGAAGCCTGATCCCCTGCCACAGCTGGATGCCCAGAAAAGTAATTTAGCCCATATTTCTTTATGTGTTTGTCTCTTTGTTTTGGCACTATGCATGTCATGGCTGCCGTTTTTATTTCTGAAACAAGTAGCATCATGATGCTAATGAAAATGTGTTGTTTCCCACTACAGTATTTCCTAAGAGAACATCTACCATACACAGTCTGAAAATGATACATTTTTCAATTTGAGACTGTTTCCTAGAGGTAACATTTCCCACATGCTCAGTGGCAAATAGTCTTAGCATTAGAACTCTTATAAAAACAGAGGATCTTATGCTAAGCAGGTACTTGCTTCTGAGAATACATGCTGTCCTTCTGAGGCTGAGAAGTCTTTACTGTATTAGGCATATCATTATAAATATAATGGCAGGGTCCATAATGGGGATGCCATCTTTTTATCAAATCCACATTATATTAAGGTACTTATTTCGATGGTACACTGTGTGTAAGTAAACATTTGTTAGCATGTATCCGTCAGCATTCCCATTATAAACAATTTTTTCAAGAAGACGTAATGTGGGACCAAACTTTAAGCCAAGCTACAGGTTCTTTGCCTTTAAATAATAGATCCACTTAATATGGATGCTGTATAAAAGATTGTATCATTAGAGAAATTTTATGTGATGATGTAACAGATAAAAGTGTGAGGCAACTCAGAGAAATATATGTCTATCTTAGACAATTGTCTTTTGAATGTTCTGCATCTTTAACATTCTTCATTTCAAATATGTTTGTAAAAAATGGCATATGACTGTGTAATATGTAATTATAGGTGGTATATGTCCGCTCAGTAGAGAAGAAGCGGCTTTTATATATGTATATATAAAATATATACTGGGGCATGATTATCTGAATGTATATATATGAATGAGTGAGAGAGGGAAAAAGGCTTTTGAACTTCATAAAACTGCAGCAGCGAGCTGTTGGTTCTGATAATTTCTCCATGTCATACTCTTAGCTTCAGTGAGATGGCTTATGATCTTCAGGGTTTTGCTGGACCAAATCCAGAGTGCCTGGTATTTCCAACATTGCTTCCAGTCAGAGAGGAATTTTCTTATGGGTAATCACATGCTATTGCATTGCAATGCTGTTGCCTCACCATTGCAGGATAGGCCCATCCATCGTTAATGCACACTGCATATGCAGTGACAATGCCACAGGGCAAATCACAGCCCTGCTGTGCTGATTGCCCTACCTGAAGGGGCACACCCTACTGTGTTTGCGGAGCATGGCTCCTGAGGCTGCCTGGCAGGGTAGGCTTAAGGTATGAGCAGGCAAGGATTGCACAAGCATTCCTGCAAAGTGGTGATGGAGCTGTGTGTCTGGTCCTTCCATATCCAGGGCTCTCAGACAGCTTGTGCTGGGGTTTCCCCTGGCAGCCTGCATGCACTCAAGGGGAGGGTGCTGGGGGCAGTGGCTGCAGAAAGTCAGAATGTATCATGCCCACACTCCTTCTGTGGACTTCTCTCTCCAAGGGCTACGGACACAGCCATCTCACCTCTTCTCTTGGGTCCCAGCACTACATAAAGTACTGAGCATGTGTCTTGGGAAGTGACAGGGAGAACCTCTCAGACTATCTCAGCATGTCTTCAGTCTTATAAGAAGTCTTACAGGACAGAATCACAGAAGATTCAAGGTTGGAAGAGACCTTCAAGATCATCTAGTTCAACTGTCAGCCCGGCACCACCATAATCATCCCTAAACCAGACCCCTGGGTGCCACATCCAGATGCCTCTTGAACACTTCCAGAGACGGTGGCTCCACTGCCTCCCTGACCAACTTATTCCAATACCTAATCATTCTTTCAGTGATAAAAGCTTTTCTGATATCCAATCTGAACGTCTCCTGGCACAACTTAAGGCCATTTCCTCTTGTCCTTTCGTTTGAGACATGGCAAGAGAGCAACCCCACCTCACTACAACCTCCCCTCAGGTAGTTGTAGAGAGGAGTGAGGCCCCTCTGGAGCCTTCTTTTCTATAGACTAAACAACCCCGGTTCCCTCAGCCGCTCCTCATAAGACATGTTTTCTGGACCCTTCACCAGCTTTGTTGCCCTCTTTTGGACATGAAGAAGGACAGAAACAAAATCCTGCCCCTACAAAATGCAAGGAAAGAGCAGTATTTCCTTTTCCCTGTAGCAGAAGGGATCTTCTGCTGTTTGCTGCTCTCCTTTACCTCCATCACCAACTTGGTGAGTTTTACCATTAAAATGGTGGGGTCTCTAAGAAGCTGTGTCTCCTCCTCCTTCCCAGCCCAGGGCTCAGTAGTGCACAAAGCCGTAATTTAGCTCTAAATGTTATTCTTGAACTCATAATTAAGTATTTATAGCCCCTTAACTTTCAACCCAAATGCAATCTGATAATTACTCAGTGATTGCCTGGTTAATAACTGCTGTGGAAGTAAAAACTTGTAGCCTGGTCATTTGTACATACAGCAGGACAATAAGGTACCCCTAAAATGTGCACTGGTGTTGTTTTAGCCATTTAAATTTCATTCATCTCCTTGATAATTCTGTTAAGGGCATACTAATGTCCCTTTTCAAGAAAGAAACAGAAAGATGCTATATGCTTTCTAGTCGTGGTAAATATTGAGTTTAATTCAAATATTGTTTGAATGTGATTTAGAAAATAGAATGCCGACTCAGCTGAATGATGATTTGTAAAGCAGAAAGAATGAAATTCCAAGGATAAGTAAAAGAACTCCTGATTTCTATTCCACCTAAAGAGGTCTTGATTCCGATAGAAGTTTCGCCTGAGTAAAGATTTGTCAAGGTTCAGATTGATTGTCTCTCATCTTGAAGGATGTTTTAAGATCTGTGCAGAACCATAGCACAGAAGAATGACAGGCTGATCCAAAACTCATTAAAATCAAAGTTGGTATTTCCATTATTCAGAAGAAGATTATAGAGAGTGATGTACAGGAAAATATCAGGAATTATTCCATCAGTCTTCACAGGAAAACATTCAGTTGTAAGCATTACTGTTGATGGCAACCATTATGCTTATAATTCCAAGAACAGCTCTTCTTCTTAACATAGTATTAGAAGAAAAAATACCTACATTTTCCTTTTTATTTTTCTTGAAGATGGTGAAACAATTACTTTAAATCATTCTTAGAAGGACAAAAATATGTCTATAATTCAATAATCTTTTGCATGAAACAGTTTTGAGGTACACTGATTTTTGTCAAAAGTTGTCAAATTCCTGTAAAATGTGTATTTTTCTCATTTGCTGCTGAATATTTTACTCATTTGCTATTCTTACAGGATGCTTTTAAGAAGTTAAATATAAAAATTTTATCTTTATTCGCAACATATGTCTTAGAGCAACAGAAATAAAACTCAATTTCACATGTTAAGAACATATAAAATGTTGATCTTCATTACATTTTTCAGCAGATATGACTGTTTTTTCCTTTTAAATTATTGCATTTTAAACAGCTTAGCTAGATGTTTGGCTTTAAAATTATAGAATAGTTTGAGTTGGAAGGGACCCCTTAATGTTCATGTAGTCTAACCCCCAAAATAATTAGTTCAAGAATGGAATTGGCCAGCTGCATAGACATTTGGTCTATTTTTCACTTCCACCTTTCCCCAGACCTAAACTTTTATTCCCTTAAAGCTACATGTTTGAGAGGCTTGGGATTAGATTGCTTTGAGATGCCCATTTTAACTTTCAAGGGGGAACCAAAAAGTTACCTGTTCTCTGCCTATCAACCATCCTCCAGATTTCTCAAACTAGGTATCCAGAAACATAAATCCTGTTAAAAGTGTACACTTAATTCTGGCACTTCTGTAGTTGAAAGAATATTTTCGTTGCAAAATTGAACTAGTGCAGATACATAAATCTCCAGAGATGGAGTAATGATCAGTTAAAGATGTTACTTTCACAGCTGTCTGTCCATGCTGCTAGCAGCAGCTACTCTTCTCCAACAGCAGCAGCAGAATGGGAATTGCTCAATGCAACATGTGCAGCCTTAATCTGCTGCTGAGTGTTGTGTAGTGAAGTATGTCTGTGAGTTGTTCGAAACACTGCTTCTGGTAAGGATGAAATTATGTGTCACATTGGAGCATTAACTCTGAAACTTTGCCAATATTCAGCTTGTGATTGTTCACTGTTTTGTTGCTAGTCTGGACGTTGAAAGTATGTAATAGAGATAATAGATATAATATACAGACCATAATACTATGGTCTGTCTGTGTTAGGAATTTACTTCCAAGTCCTTTCTTCTAATCTCCTGACCAGTGACTTGTGAGGCTTGGAAAAACCCTGCTACTCTGGATGTTCCACTTCCATTCCCCATTGCATCATGCTGCAAATTCCCAACCTCCTCTTTCTCCCTGATGTGCTAAAATAATTACAAAGAATTTATCTTTCCTTACAGCTCCAGAAACAGCTGTCTGAGCTGGATGAGGATGACTTGTGCTATGAATTTCGTCGAGAACGTTTCACTGTCCATCGCACTCATTTGTACTTTCTACATTACGAATACGAGCCTGCTTCAGACAATACCGATGTAACACTGGTGGCACAGCTTTCCATGGACAGGTAGGGAAACTCTCTTGCTCACCTGGAAGATTGAGAGAATTAATGTTTTCTTACAGAGAAATCTAACTGTGTAATGCTTTGGAGAGAGAGAAAATGCAGGTTCGTAGAAATTTGAATGTTGTATTGTAAAGACCTTTCTTGAATTAGGAGTAGTGCAGGTAGATATCAGCCATGTGTCCAGACTTCAGCTCTGCAGTGCACACACGAATGTGAATAGAGTTCATGAGAGTCTGAATACTGGAACTGCAGGTGTTGTTACTTGTCAGGATTGTCAGGCAGTATAGTGTATGGAGTTTGCAGCAACTTATAAAAAAAAGGAGATGCCTGTAATAGAGTCAGGCAAGCAGTTGTAGCTGGTGAAGTTTCTACATGTAGTATTTCCTCATTAGAGGACGTTAGTTTTGCTTTCACTGGTATTTTCCTTGCAGAAAATTTCAATTAGTTGTTTTTCTTATAGGGAGGATCAGAACTGAGCATTTCAGTTTCAAATAAGGAAGTTGAAAATTACACTTTTTTTGTAATGTTCCAGTGTGAAATGAAAAATCTCCATTTGAGCAAAGTCATTTCATCTTTATACAAATGTTGATTTTCAGAAGAACATTTCAGCTTTTAGTTCTCATGTAAAGTGGAATTTAACTGGTATTTCATTTTGAGGGAAAAGATGCCATTTCACGACAAGTTCCACCTGCACCTTTCTGATTCCCACCATTGCAATCAGTTGTAATTTTTCAGAAGCTCTCAAAGTGCAGTCTGGATCAGCTAGCTTTGTGAAATTTTGGAATTGTAGGTCTCCTTTTTTCTCTACTTTCTCAGTTCGAATTCAGTCCAAACTTTGTAGTTACTGCTACCAGAGTGTGTTGCAAAACAAATCAGAGCTCCTTGAATATTAGCCAGAAACTGATTATTTCCTTTAGCATAGCACATACAGAATACGTGACCTGTGAATAACACCACTTCTACACTAGTAGAAGGTCAGCAGTATTCCAGGAGGGTTACAGGAATTGAGATCAACAAAACATTTACATTTTGAAAACAAATAAAAATGAATGAGGAGTATTCTGTACCACCGGTGTCTCAGCACTGCATCCTGCACATTGTGCTATGATTTGCTATGTGCATCAGTGTCTGTTCTATTGATTTTTAATTGAGGAAACATTTCTTAAGTGTTCACAAACCTTTGAGTAAAAAACTGAAATAAATTAAGCCAGACCCTGAGCAAGTGCCACAGTAAATTAGTAAAGCTGATGTGTGCACATGGTATATTTTCCCCCCAGTATTTAATTCAAAAGAACGAGCTGGGGCTCAGTGCTGATTCACTGGCACTGATGCAAAGTCTGAGCATCTGTTTCCCTTTCTGGATCCTCACTGGGGCACATGTTTTTATTGATAGACAGAACCACACATTTTTATTCAGGAAGAACAGCCGTCCTGATACTGTGCAGGAAAAATCTTCCCTGCTTCACTGATGTGTTGCTATAAATTATTGATTTGAGTTGGAAATGCTTTCTTTCAGCTAAAATCAATAAATAATATCATACCAAAGAGCTGTTTAGCTGCTTTGTTTTCTTTCACATCTTTCAGTTACTGCCTTATTTTTTTATCTTCTTTAAACCACTTTTATTAAACTCCTCCAGCGCAGCTGTAGACATATAAGAATAGTGTCTCAGATGTAAGATGACATGAACATAAACAATGTGCTGTACACTACGTTCCTGCATTGTTCTTTGAAATGATTATCTGAGATGAGGAAAAGCAAAAAAACAGCTCCCAGTATCTCCAGTTACAGTCTTGTTGGAGATGAGACTTCGCTGACTATTGTGACAGACTTACATTTGCCTGTTCTATAGGCTTGGGGAATGGAAGCGAGGAGCTAACAGTTTAGGAGCTAACATTGTCTTTAGATGGAAGCTTTGAGACAGACTTCCTTTATTGTTGTTCATTATTGGTTAATTGTCATCTTTTATACTGATGTAGCATTTCCTTGAATAATGGCTTGGTTGTAGCACTGTGGTTTTCATACATGTGTTTTTGCTAGGCCTTTTTAAAGGCTTGGTGTTCACCTGGGGTTCAGAAATCAGAGCAGGAGTTACCAAAATGTGAGGTCAAGATTTGGAAAAGGAAAGATGTGGTTAGCAATATACTGCTTGAAATCTGAGGAGAGAATGAGTTGGAAATCAACTGAGTATTCTTAAGAATAAAAATAAAAACAAAGAATGTCACAAAACAGTTGAATTCCAGCAAAATTCACTTAGCTGAAACAGACCTTTAAAAAAATTTACGAACTAAATGATGATCTCATTGTTATGCAGTACAGAAGTAAGTTTTCCCTAGAGTCCTTAAGGGAATGCATTCCTCAAGACCACTAAAAAAAAAAAACCAAAATAAGTTGGTCATGTTGTGCTTAGATACTCATAATTCTAAGTTTTTGGTCAAAGGGGACCATTATAATAGCATACAGAAACCAGATTATGGAACATCACTTAGCATGTAGTCCCTGTATCAAACTCATGGAAGTGGAGCCTGTCAGTGAGAACAACACAGCAAAATGGGGTATTCTGAAGGATACTAAGCTGTCCAGTTGGAAAGTTACACCAGCAAAACCCAGTTTCCATTTAGCTATCATGAAAAGCTTTGCAGGCATTATCAGGTGTGCTGTTTAAATAAGTTATGTATGCCATTTGTCCATGACATGGAGTCCTTAAAAGGCAGTTTGCTGCATTTTTTACTAGGCAAGTATTCCATTTTTAAAAGGGTGCCCTAAATCTGAGTGCTGGTGGATTGGAGTCTCCTGATTAATAGGTTTCCACTATGTTGGAAAAAGAAAAAATAAACCAAAAAGTGTTTTTCCCAATTTATTATTTCTGCAATCAAAAGTCTAAAGTCTTCACATACTCTTTAGATATTTTTTTATCAATTTGTGTTTTGAATTTGTCCGTATGTTTCAGGCTGATAATAGCCTTTGTTTCAATAATAGATAAAAAGAAAATAATGCACCAAGTGTAGAGGTAATATCTCATAGCTAAGGAAAAATGATTATATCATCTTAGATATCATCACAATCATTCAGAAATGCAGGAAAAAGCTATTAATGTTATGTCAGACTGTGTGTTTACTGGTATGAGTGTATCATCCCTTTCTTTTGTAAAGCTTACGGAGATAGTAGGAAGGGGAAATGATTTTCTCTGATTATGATGATGCAGAAAACTTTTCATGTGTTTTATATAAATATTAATAGGGAAAATCTAGTAATGTGGATTTGGAATGGAGAGAAGATAATAATTGTCTTCCTAATTTTTAATAGAATATCTGGCTAGGCTGCATAGGTTCATTTCCCTTTGTATTATCTCAAGAGGCTTTCTAATCAGTTCTCCATGTATTTTTGTATGGCACATCTCAATCTCTAGGCAGTTCTCCATAAATTACCCAAAGTGCTTAAATGATTTGGACCAGGCTGGGTTTGATTTACGTTTGCGAATGAATCTTTTGTTGTCATTTTCATCAATAGTTTTGTAAGTGCTGGAATTTTTTTAAAATATACATCAATACAACCTGTTTTGAAAATGATTTAATGACATTTGAAATACTGCTAAAACATGTACAAGTCAGTACTTTTAATGATGGTTTTGTCTGAAATATTCTTTTGATATTCCGCAGCAATGCCATGTCTCTCCTTCCTTCCCTCCTTACTCCATATTAAAAGTAAATCCCATTTCTATCAATGTGTCATCCTTTTACCCTCTCCCCAATAGTGAATCTTCTTCTAGTTAATTCAAATGTTCACGTAAGTCAGTATTTCCTTGACCTGTCATTTTTAACAGCTTTTAAGATCTGACTAACTGCCTTACAAAAATTTGGGGAAGGTTTTCCTAAACAGGAGGTAAAACGATCTGTGGGACTGTACACCCCTATCCTCCACAAGCTTGTTGAAGAACACTGTAGAATGTTACTGGGTGAGAATGGCTTGACCTGAAATGCAAATTGGGCACTAGACACTGTTGAAGATTATGAGACCCCTGTCCTGTAAGTAGATCCATGTGGACAGATCCCTGCAGCTTCTCAAGGCTCCCATCAGATATCTGGGTGTCCCATCATTCACGTGGGTTTTCCTGCAGCATCAAAGCTTTTGGCAGAAAATGATGGTGTTGATTTCACTGAGCTTTAGGTACCGGAGTTGTAGATGTGTGTATCTGAGCTAGGGCCACCTTAGGTTCCTTTGGATTCAGTGAAATAGGCATACCTAGGGTGCTGTCCATCTGTCCAGGAGACATGAACTTCCCATCATAGATGAGATTACTTGTGTCGAAGAAATATTTATTGTTTTTCAGAGCACATAAAGTGTCCCCAGTCTATGTCACTTAGGGAAAGATATCTGCATTTGATCAGGTGAACCCAGGCAAAGAGTCCCAGACAGGAAGATAGCTTTTTCTTATTCTCACCCTTCCTCTTTCAGGCTCCAGATGCTTGAAGCCATCTGCAAACACTGGGAAGGTCCAATCAGCCTGGCGCTCTATCTTTCTGATGCAGAAGCCCAGCAATTTCTGCGCTACGCTCAGGGCTCGGAAGTACTGATGAGCCGCCACAATGTTGGCTACCATATCGTGTACAAGGAGGGCCAGTTCTATCCTGTGAATCTGCTGCGGAATGTGGCCATGAAACATATCAGCACACCATACATGTTTCTGTCCGATATTGACTTCTTGCCCATGTATGGACTCTACGAGTACCTCAGGTAAATTGGCAGTGGAGGGATTCCCACTGTCACCTGTGATTTCAGCCTTGCCATTCTCACATACTCTTCCCCCACCCTTCTCACATACTCCCATAACAAAGCAGTTTAAGCAGATCTGAAAGAGGCAACTTACAGATGTTTGAGGTGTGACAATGCCCAGCAAGGCACAAGCATTTTTAGAGTAGAGGAGGGGGCTGTCACTGGAAGTAAAGCAATATGGTTATGAAAGATAAAACTCAGGTCTAAATGTTAGCCATTAGAATAATTGTCTCAGAACTGCAGAAGAATCAGTTTGAAAATTGAACTGGATTAAGTATTATTAAATGTCCAAGAGCATCGTGTATTAGCAGGGTTGTGAATCAGGCGATTTGTCTAAACATCTCTGGTTCTTAATGTCAGTGACAGAGAAAACATGCAAAACATTACTGAACTCATTGTCCATGTGACACGCTCTTAATCCAATTCCTTATCTTGAAAAGAGGTTGTGAGTCTAACCAGCTCAAAAATATGACTGCAACAACAGCACCTGTCGAGGCAAAATAATTGGCATAAGGAAACTGGGAGGGGTAACATCAGTGTACATTGTATGATAATGCATGTGACCGGGTTGGGCTGAGCAACATACAGACCTCATATCCATTAACTGAGCTTTTTTTTTTTTTTAAATAAAGACCTTTTTCTCCTGCAGAGGCTGGTCATCTGAGTCCAAAGCATAGAGCAAGGAGGACACCCTGTGGCCAGACAGAAGGATGTCAGTTCCTTAGTCCAGACCCGTTTTGCTTTTTGTCTCTGTTCTAATTTGGTAAAAGTTGATCAAAGTGTTCCAGCAAGGGCCTACCTGTAGGTGTTCCCTTTTAGTTCATAAGCCTGGGGGTTTGGAGTGTAAAGGAAAATACACCTTCAGGTATCATAAACTTACGGAGGAATTTCTTTGTTTCAGACTTAACAACAAGGCACATATAGGGCCAAATTCACTATTCAGAGGGATGGAGCACCTCTTCTGTGAGAAAAGGATCAGAGAGTTGGGGTTGTTCAGCCTGGAGTAATGAAGGCTCTGGGAAACCTTTTTACAGCCTTCCAGTACATAAAGGGCACTTATAAGATCATTTTAGCAGGACCTGTTGAGATAGGACAAGGGGAATGGTTTTAAACTAAAAGAGGGTAGATTTAGATAAGGAATAAGGAAGAAGTTTTTTGCAATGAGGATGGCAAAACACTGTCAGAGGTTACCCAGAGAGGTAACATGTGGAAACCTTCAAGGTCATGTTGGACAGGGCTCTGGGGCCCTGCGCACTGCAGGGAGGTTGGAGGAGATGGTCTTTAAAGGTGCCTTACAACCCAAACAGTCTGTGGCTTCTAAGACACTGGATATCAACTGTATTGTTGCAGTATTATGACAGTGTGTTAGCTTGTTTTCTCCTTGGTTTAGGGACATTTCTTTTCAGCTTGTGCTATGAGGACTCCAAAATAATTATTTCCCTTGCACACATTAGCTATCTCGAGATACATGTAGGGAGACTTGTTGATACTTTCTCTGTTCGATGTTAGTGTTGCGTACTGTTACATTCCTTCAGATCAATGCTGGACTCAGTAAGGATAGCAGCTGTTGATACTGGCATTTAGTGCTAAAAAAAGGAACTTGTTCTTCCGTGCTGCTTCATGGTGCACTGATGGGAGTCAGCAATGAAAGGAAGAAGAGAGAAGACAGAATGATGTACCACAATATACTCGAGATACTACAACCACAGAAATAATTCTCCTATGGTGATAACGTATTACAGAAATAAATGCACAGATATGCCACCCATTGGTGATATTTCAATAAAAGAAGCAGGTTCTGTGTGAGAGCTGTTGTATCTGAGACTTTGTGTTACTCTGACAGCCTTTTGAGAGGCCCATACCACCTTAACTCTGTGAGTCTCTCTTGCCTGCGAATATTGGAATTGCTAATTTGCTACTACCAGCTCTTTAAAAGGGAGTGGGTTTTTTTTGCATGTGGACTAGAGACTTTTGTTGATTTTCAATAATGATTTTTCTAAACAAAGTAGCAGGGAGGTGCAGTGAGATTATTTTAAATATGGATACCCTGTGTCTTTCTGCATTGACTGTTCCCACTGCCTCTGCAAGTAGCTGATTAGTGCTATTTATCTGAATGACAGCAATTGTTTTTTAGAGAGACGTACAAACAGTTTCATCTTCATTTCCTCAGACAGAACAACTGTAAACAAATAGAAATTGTGTGGTATTTCAGGCATCGCTTTGTACAGGATGAGCCAGACAAGTCCCTCTCACTGCGAGTTTGCTGATTTACATATATTGCATATTGTGTCTCTGCAGATACAATATTCTCAGAAAGAAAGGAATTTTGAAAAACATTTTCAACATACTTTGAATGTGTTGTATGTGAAAGGTTAAGGTCAGTTTGAAGGAGAAGCTGTTGGAGCTGGTGGTTACCTGTCCCTGTATCTATCTGTTGCTAGCACTTAGACTGGTACTATTTGAGCTTTTACACAGCTGCTAAGTAAGACCATTTCAATGTTTTTTATCTCCATCAAACAGCATTTTAGTCCTGCCTTCCTCTTCTGTGAAGTACAAAAGGAAAGAAATGTATCATTTAAAGATTTCCTGTTTACAGAACTCAGACACTTTCATGGTCTGTGCTGAGTCAACATCTTTTGTTGCCTTCCCTCATTAGTTACTGAGATCATCTTGTCATTGCCCCAGAGGTAAAGACTCCTTCTAGTTGCCACAAGTAAGGTGTTTGGGTCATCCTACAGTGGCTTCTAGCATAAAATAACTAGACAGGCAGCTTATCTACAGTTGTCACACTAGCATTAAAGTTCTTTCATGATACATTTGTGTAAAATATGGCCTTTGTTTCCAGTGACACATTTAGTATGAACTGGGACCTGGCATCCAATCTCTCTCTGCAGGTTTTACATCTGTCCCCTGCAACATGAGTTGTGAAGTATTTCCGGTTGTTTTGCAGCATCTCATCAAAAGACATAGTTCAGGTTGTGCCTACTGTGCCTCCCAGGCAATAGGACAAGGGGGCACGGGCTTAAGTTCTGCCAGGGGAAATTTAGGTTGGATATTAGAAAGAAATTCTTTACAGAGAGAGTGATCAGGCATTGGAATGGCCTGCCCAGAGAGGTGGTAGATTCACCGTCCCTGGAGGTTTTTAAACTGAGATTGGACATGGCACTTAGTGCCATGATCTAGTAAACAGACTGGAGTTGGATCAAGGGTTGGACTTGATGATCTTGGAGGTCTTTTCCAACCCCTATGATTCCATGATTCTACTGGATTTTACTTTGTGGTAGCCTTTGTAGGCTGTGCATTCGTTGCTTTTGCAGAGAGGAAGAGCATTCGACTGAATTTAATAGTGGACTGACAACTCTTACCACAAGCTCTGTGACTGCTATGTTTGTTTTCTCCAGCCAAACACTTACCGGGTCCTGATGGTGGAAGCTAATTTGAATTAGTCAATGCTTTTTTTTCCTTTTTTCTTTTCCTGAGTTCAGTGCTTTAGGATTAGGTTGCGACTCTTTCTGTGTCTGAGCTTCGTGATCCTCAAGAAATAGGAATGATATTACTATCTGCCTCTGTGAGGATGAGAATTCTGTATTAATTTTTGAATAGAAGTACAAAGATGAGAAGATTGATATCAACATGCTGCAGTTCATTCAGCTCATGAGGAGGCTCTTGTGATTTAAGATTCATTTCTTCACTGCTTTGCAAAAAATACGGTTGACTCGTAGATTTAAAATTTAACCCAACCTTCACTGTGTCAGAATGACATACATCAGGTCTGAACACAAAAATACTTGGGAAATGGTTTCCTGGACAACACTAGCAAAGAAAGAGCTCTTCATAAAATCATAGATCTTTATTTTGGAGTTTGGGAGAAAAGGACAGATATAGGAAAATGGATACTGAATCAATATTACTAAATCCAAAAACCAGCCCTCATAAGGATAGTGCAGGAATTAAAAGGTTTACCCAGTGCTAGTTTGCCAAACAACAAAATGTATTCCCTGCATTATATTCGACTTATCTGGTAACACCAACAGTAAAAATTTTCCAAGTCAAAGTATCACAGAACCAGTCAACCAATAAATGGCACCCCCACTCAAAACAGGAAAAGAATCACCTTACAGAAAATGAAAAGTTAGATTTGCTTCCAGTAGGAAGAGGTTAGATTTTCAGCTCGTTGTCCAGGAAGCAGACCAGCAGCCAAGCTATCAGAAGAAGATGGAATGTGCTTTTTTCTCTACCAAGTCTCCCCCATTTAAATCACAGTTTAAATGTCCTCTGTTGTCCTTTGTTGCTTGTGGTTAACACCTGGATGTCAGTACTGATTCCTTCTTCCCTTTACATTAGTCCTCTATGTCACCTAGTCGACATCAAAGGCAGGTGATTCTACTCCAAGTTCAGTGCAGCTGGACTTCTTGTCTGAGTGTGTCTCAGCTTTTGGAGAGCCCCTCCACTTTGACCTTACTGAGTGTACTGGATCTAGCTGAGGTGGAGTTCATTTCCCCATAGCAGCCCTCACAATGCTGTGCTTTGCTTTGGTATCTTGAAAGGTGTTAGTAACACACCAGTGTTTTGGCTACTGCTGAGCAGCATTGGCACAGCACCAGTGCTGTCTTTCCAACATTCTGCCCACCATCTGGGGGTGGGCAAGATCTTGGGAGGGGACATAACTAGGACAGATGAGCCAGATTGACCACAGGAATGTTCCATACCATATGACATCAGCTCAGATATAAAAGTGAAGAAAAGGAGGGGGAAGGCAGAGCATTCATTATTTACAAAGTTTGCCTTCTGGAGAAACCACTGTGTGTGCTGGAGCCCTGCTTCCCAGCAAGTGGCTGAATGTCACTTGCTGATGGGAAGTAGAGAAGAAATATTTTTCTCTCTTTCTTTGTGCATGCACAACTTTTCACTTTTGCTTTAGTAAACTGCCTTATCTCAACTTCTGTGTTGCTTTCCATCTTTATTTTCTTTTCCCCGTCGAGCTGGGAAGGGGAAGTGATAGAGCAGCTTGGTCGGCAAATGGCATCCCACCAAGATCAACTCACCATACCAACATGTACCCCAGATACTCACATATCTCTTGAAAATATTTCTGCAGAGATTATCCTGTTGCTTATTTTGCTCTGGAAATATCCCCACCAGTATTCTGTGTTTGACTATATTGACTACAAGTGTCTTGTTTTCAGACCTTTGCTTCTCTCCACTTACATAACTTCTCATCTTGTCCTTTAACTGTGCAAGTGATTTCAGGTTCTTTTATCAGTTTGTTCCCTCTGTCTTTTGATTTTCTTCATGAAGGTACTGTCATCTATTCCTTCCAACAGTTTGGCCATTGACATCTGTATGAAATTTGCAGGTGACAAGAACAGGGGAGTGCGCAGAAAGGATTGTTGATATTCACAGCATTTTTGAGGTTGTATCCCATATCTTAGAGAATAAGTCATGTTCAACAGTAGTTTCAACACAGCTTGCTTTGTCTGACAGTTTCTGCTGTGATCTGTGCTTGATACCTGTGACTGCTTCAGCTTTGGTCACCTTCAGACTGTAGACTTTGGTGGGCAGGATTGTCTCCTCCTCTTCGACAGTGCCAAGCATAGCAAGGCCTTGAATTTTGCCAGGGGCTTTTGAGCTCTTCATAAAACAAAGACATAGTAACAGCCATAAATGGAAGCTGATGTTTCTTTGCAGAGCCCAAAGGGTGAGCATCACTGCAAATGTTACCTGGTCCTTCCTAGAACGGAATCCCCAAAGCTGTACTGCTCAAGGCTGATAGATTGCACAGAGACCAGAAAGCCTCAGATTTTGGAAGAGAAACTATATTAGTATGCCCTACTCTCAGAGAAAGTGTGAAGGGGAAGAAACATTTAAAAACATAAAGACTGTATGCTGGCACTGCTCAACTATTCTGGAAGGTCACAAAAACTGATTGTGACATGCAGATATCTTGGTCATTAATGATGGTGAGGGAAAAGCTAGTGAAGAAAGTCCAAAAACAGTTATAATAATATGCTGTTAAAATCCTTCAGCTGTGAA
Organism: Margarornis squamiger; assembly: GCA_035222235.1. Classification (NCBI taxonomy): domain Eukaryota; kingdom Metazoa; phylum Chordata; class Aves; order Passeriformes; family Furnariidae; genus Margarornis; species Margarornis squamiger. Next base: position 52,785,670 of record JAWWTY010000037.1, read on the forward strand.
AAGTTAACTGGAATGTGTCAGTGGCTCTTTAAACAATGCATACTCTGCAGTAAGGAGCTGAGAACACATTGCTTTTTATAGAACAGGCCTATAGGGTGGTATGAATTCTCTAAAATTCAGATTTTATTAAATAGTCATGCTCTTCTTTTGCTCTGACAGCAATATAAATGAATTCCAGATACTCTGGGCCTAGACAAATGGTTTGTTTGGTCCTTCTGTTATTAAGACAGTGATACCAATTCCTTCAACTTATAAGGCTGTAGAGAGAGTTTGCTGCTTGTCAACATTGTCCTTGATTGTCTGTTGCTGTAACATAAAAGTCAGGGCAGTGAATCCTGTTAAGAGGAACTGACTTTGACAGGGAGAGAGACATATTTCTTGTATGAACTATGGAGATAATGAAAGGAAAATTGAGTCAGGGTTATTTCTAATGACAAGCATAGTAAGATTCAGTTGGAGGATGGAAAACTAAGTTCTTTATCTTTGAGTTTCAGTTTGTTAGGAAAGAATAGACTGAACACCTCTGGCAGGCAGGGTGAGAGGTTGCCAAGCTGCTCCTCTCCTGTGATGGTTGTCCTAAGGTCCCTGCCTGGAAAAGAGACCTGCTGTGCGAAATGCATGTGTGCACACACATATCATACACCAGAAGAGTCTCTGCACTGAAAAACTTGAAGCCAAAGAAAGGAAAAAGCAAAGTATCCCAGTCTACCTAGTGTACAACTTTTCTCCTCTGGCAACAGTCTCTTTGCCCTGTGTACAGAGCCAAGCACAAATGAGCTCTGATCTCCAGGCACGACCATGTGCATCATAAATTATACTCGACAAAATACTGCTGAAGTACAGTTTTGCTGATTGGTGCTATGTCCTGTTGCAGTAGATCTGTGCCTTGAACAATGTCTGACCATCATGACAACAGTGTTCTCAAGAGCAAGTATCTGGTCCATAGTGGTGTTAAGGTAACCCTCACTTTGCAGGACATACAGAGGTAAAAAGCAAGGATGATGGCACAGCATAGCACAGAGAATAATTAGGCTGAAGTGTAACCAACCTTTCCAGCTCCTCATTTTGTAAAGTCCCACTGAGTCCTGGATAAATCCCATTTTTTCAGAACTGACATTGACTGGGCAGCTCTTTCCCATATATGTAGTAACATTCAAGTAGGTTTCTCTTAAGGGGGTGGTCAGTTGGCCATGTTCAAAGTGCTAGTTCTGCTCTGTACACCGCTGGACATGCAGGGCAGCACTGATCAGTAAAATACAGAAGTCTTGTCTGGAACTGTGTTCTTCTCCCTGCTCTTAGAGCAGCAGACCAAAAGCAGAAGAAAATATGAAGCACCCCTAGGGAAAAATATGGGCCATAGTTACATTTACAATATCAAACTGCCCATTCTCTGCACTTCCTTTTGGAAAGTCAAGTAATTTGCTTAATATAAAATTTTCCTGCTTTTATTTGTTGTTTCTCTTTGCCAGGAAGTCTGTCATCCAGTTAGATCTAGCTAACACCAAGAAAGCTCTGATTGTACCTGCTTTTGAGACCCTACGCTATCGCCTCTCCTTCCCCAAGTCAAAAGCAGAGCTGCTGTCTATGTTGGACATGGGAACCCTCTTCACATTCAGGTAATGGGAAAGTACTTTTGAACCTGTGGTCATTATCTCTATTTTTTATGTTCTTGTGAATATTTGGTTCTTTTCTCTCACTGTCTCCAGTAAGAAACCTACTGGATTTTTTTTCTCCTTCTCATAGAGAGGCAGTGAACAGAATCATATGTGGATATATTCCATCTGTAAGCTCAGCATTTTACCCAGTATTATAGTCTTCTACTGAAGGACTTCAGTTGTTAAATTTAATTTGTTTTATTTTCATCATATTTTATTGAGCTACAAAATCAAGCGTGACCATTACACTCAAGTGCGTATAATTTACTGTTTGGCTGCCAAATACTATCTGGATAGCTGTGTCTTCTCATGTGACCAAAAGTTCTGCGTCTCTGTGCATTGGTTCTCTTTCTTACTGACTTACTGGATAAACAAATGCAGGCTTGTCATATGCTATTTTAAAGTGTGAAACAGCTGCCTAAATACCTAGAGTTTCTCTGTGCAGAGGTAAAAGAGTACTCTGACGAGAAGTTAAGAAGCGAAGAAAACCTAAATTTGGAGCGGCTCTCTGAAGCAGACTCCTTTTGTGGCTGTGAACAAGTCAATTCTATTAATCTGCCAGACTCTTCGGTTTCAAAATGCGACTACCAGGGGTTAAACGTCTCTTGGGTGTGTGTGGTAAGGTCTGATTAGCAGACATTTGTAAAGCATCTCAGTGATGAGAAGAGTACAATATGGCCTTGTGATGTTGCACAGAGAGGGGGCTTAGGAGACCTGTGTTCTCTTCTCAGCTCCACTACTGCCCTGCTGAGAGGTGGTACACGAATCACTTTACTGTCTTACATCTCTCTTCTCCATCTCTGAAATGCAGGTAACAATGTTCACCTCTCCTTTTTACAGTATTTTGAGATCTAGAGATAAAAGGTAGGAAAAAGCTAGGTATTATCCATGGCCAGTGGAGCTCTCTGTCACCTCTCCCATCCTTCTCTTACTTTAGAGCTTTCCTTACACTTTTTCCATTACCTATATTCCACACCTCTCTTCTTGCAGCAGCCACCCTTCCCTCATGTGGTTGCACGCATATGTCATAGCAGACAGACTGTGTGAGTCTGGAAAACATAATTCTGACACAACCTCTACCAGTGATTGCCTTGAAATAGAAACTTAAGGCAACTGAGAGAGTCACGCCTCTGAAAAATTACTCAAGGATACTGATAGAGCAAGTACTTTCATTCTGCCATCACTCTTTAACAGTCAAAAGACATAAAAATTAACAAGAGATCTGTTGATAGAAAATAATTGTCTCTCCTGTAGTTGAAAGAAAAATCTTTCCAGTGGAAAATAACACCCTCAGGATTTTCAGATGTTAAATTCCACCAACAGGCAAACTTCCAGCTTGCACAGCAGTGGCCTTCCACTACTGATTTCATCTTCAAGCTAAACACCATCCTGGTGTGTTACGTACACAGCCGGACTTGCAAATCCTTTCTCAAGTCTCACTCACGCAAAAATGTCTTTAACATCAGTGGGAGTTTTGGCAGAGCAAGGTTAAATAAGAATTGAAGGGCTTGCAGTCTGTAGCTGGTGTACATATTAATGTAGGACACATTTTACAAATGCTTCCCCAGTTTTTTTTGGCTCATTTCCTTGCTCAAATCTATCAACAGCCACAAAGCAACTGTGGTCTGGGCTGAGAATTCCCACCTCCACCTTCAAGGTGCTTTAATAATGCTGCAATTCGATGCTGAGTGGGTGGGAGTGAACTGGGGAGGACTGCTGTGACAGTGATTGCTGAGAGTGCCTGCAGCATTCCAGTCCCTCACACCACATGGTAGATTACAATCTTTCCCTTATTGATTGCTTTTGTCACCTCTTTTCCAAATGGTGACCTTTTCTACCTCTGGGCAGCTAAGAAGTACAAAACAGCTCTCAATTACATCCTTCAGTCACCACTAGAAGAAAAGAGAAGACATGTGAGCATCTGTGCCTGGCAAGGTACACTGTGTGGAAGCCCCTGTGACAGCAGGATGCTCTGTGCCAGCTTGCTGGCTGCGTTTGCAGGTGCTGGCTGTGGGGGATGTGCCCACTCAGTGCCTGGGTAAGAGCTGATGAACCACAAATGTACTACCAACACAATTCCAGGCACAAGGGAAACCACAGCTGGTAGGAGACATCATCATATGGAGAAAACACAAAAAGCAACAACTGATTAACTAATTAACTGGTTGCATCCACAATCCAGTAAAATGTTTAAGCATCTGAGAACAGGACTTAGGAAGTTTTTCTTTCACCAAATCAGCTTTTTCACTGAAACAGGGACAAGGAAGGGAGGAAGAACACTCTGAGAAGAGTAATTATTTCATTTTGTTTACTTTAGTGAAGTTTGCAATCATTTTCATAATTTATTTTAATTAAAAGCAATTGATAATGCAAGTAAAATGAAATATTTGGTGCAAAGTGGAGAAGGAAGGGATGTGGTGTTTTCCAGTTGTATTCCATGAACCACAGGAAAGAAACTCATAATCATTTTATGGAGATCAAATTATCTGGTTTGGATTTGTCAAAACTGCCAGCATAATGAAATATATGTTGTTCACAATTTTCACAAAGTTCTCCAGGCACTCAGTGAGTTTCAGTGTGGTCTTAAAATTCCGTGTGTATTTAAATTTTGAATGAGAAGGGCCTGAGCAGGAAATTCATTTTTCCTATGAGAAGGAAGACCAATATAGACAGTGAACCACTTCTCACAACTACTTCACCAGTAGTAGTCTGTTGGAAACAACTCATCCTTTAATGGTAGCTTCCTCTCTATGGACATTCAGGTAATGGTGTCTGCTTATCTTACTTTGCAGTGCATTTCATGCAGCGATCAACCATGAGCCAAGTCCTATTTCCAGCAAATTATCTGTGTATGTGTGTGTGTATATATAAGCCCATGTATATTGTATGTACAGATACATATGTAATCCAACCTCTCACAATTCTTGTTTTCAGTCTAATTACTCCTTTATAACTAATGTGTGCACACTTCATTTGAGCATCCTGTACTCGTTTTCCTCTTTGTCTTGACATTAGCCATCCTTTTGCTTTCCTCTTTCCTTCTATTCATATCAGTCACTCTGCAGAGGCAAGTAAATAATCACTGTTTTTGTTTTGTACAGTCAGGTCTGTTCCTTCCTTTCTGCTTTGTTTTGTCTCTGCAATCCCAATTCCATATTTTCCCTTCCCTGTCTCTTCACAATTACTTATTTTTCCCTGCTGTTTAGCTCTCTTGACTCACAGAAGTTATACTTGAGCTGCTGTAAATTCTTACTTTGATATCTCCAAGAAAGGGTGGAAAGAAATTGTAGGTTTTTTATGGTTAGTGTACTGTTACCCCCCTGTTTAAATCAGTGGGAGAGTGTTACTAGAAAAACAGCATTTGGCTGCTTCTCTGCAGGAATCTCTCAATTAACCAAAGTTTCTACAGGGCTTTGAAGATACAAATCACTTCATAAGTGTTTAGTAGTCATTATTATTATTATTACCATAATTAATTTCAAAATGCCGGAGGTAGGATTTTGGAAGATATAGCACCCTTCACAGTCCTATATCATTTTAAACCCCACATTGTGATTTTATTTTTTTCCAGCATAGATAGCTGCACATTAGTGATGGGCTAGGTTACCCACTCATTTCCAAAAGAGGCAAAGAGAGGGGATGGGTTTTTTGGAGATGATTCCAAAGGACATTAAGGATTGTAAGCATCTTTGTGAATATGGCACTGCTTTCTAATAATATCTAGAAAATTAATTCTCTGTCAGTTTTTTTAAATACAGAAAGGTTTTGTTTTTCCAGGTCCCCAAGCCAGATATCTAAAAGTGATGAAGGCTGTTTACAGTTTAGAAAGGTAGCCTACGAAGGACCATACATTACTTGGGACCCCAGTGCTATCCTAATAATTCTGTCCTCCTGCACTGCCCTGAACAAGGAGAGTCAGCAAAGCTGAACACCTCTCTGTTTCTCCTGTTACAAGCCATACGAATACACAGTTCAAGTGAAAATTCCTAGGCTGTGATTTTACATCCCTGGTTTTGGCAATGGCTTACAATATTACAAGAATTTCTGGGATTGAAACATTACCTCAGGTCATAATCTTGCAATATTTAATGCTCAAATACCTTCACTTCTGGCATATGAGTCATCCCTATGAATTCAGTGTACCTTGCTTTACAAACTGGCAGGATATTTGTTTTGTCCCTTCTGTTGCATATCTCAGTGTTGTAATACAGATAACTGCTATGCCTTTGTTTCATTATTTAGTCTATGAATCTGCAGAAAGAGCTTGTCTCATTGATTTGTGGAAAATGTTAGAGTAAGTGGGTGAGAGAGTCATTGACCCTGGCACAAATGGGGTGGATTCAAGCCGTGCTAGGAAGAGACCTGCTGTGACCTAAACAAGATTAGCCAAGTATAAAAGGATCTTTTCCTGTAAATCAAATTGATTACCTTACTAAGGATCACATGAGTACTCCCCACAATGTAGAATGTACAGCAGAAAGCCTTTATGTAATATTTTACTTATTAATTTAAATATGCATCTTAGTTCCTGCCATAATAATAACAGTAATTAATAAAACAGCACATCTATCCAGAGCTGCAGGTGTCTCTCAGGCAAATTATAAGATTGCATATAAAACAGATCGTGAATGCCACTGTGGTGTAGAAATAGCTAATTTTAAGGACCTTATCTGAGCTACAGATTTTCACACCGATTTTAGAGCACCGACCAGTACAGCCACTTGGTTGCCAGGAACGAGACACAGCACTTTGTAGTGCAGATGAATGTCAGTGTACTTTGTAATTGTTTCTCACATTAGTATGAGGTAGTGTTTTCACACTATCCTTCACTGACTAGAGGTGTTTAAGCACTGAGCTCTGGGAAGCGTGCTGGAAATAGTCCTAGAAATTGCCTCCAATATGTCCTGAAAACGATGATGTGAACTGTAAGCTTATGTCCTTATTTTTGAGCATTTCATCTAACAAGTAACATTCTGTTACCTTGCCAAGATGCGTTCTGTCTAATTGCCTCCCCACGTCCCTGCCATTTATGTCTGTTTAAGGTACCACGTCTGGACGAAAGGGCACGCGCCAACAAACTTTGCCAAGTGGCGAACAGCCACCACCCCCTACCGCGTTGAGTGGGAAGCAGATTTTGAGCCATACGTCGTCGTGAGGAAGGACTGCCCGGAGTATGACAGGCGGTTTGTTGGGTTTGGCTGGAACAAAGTAGCTCACATCATGGAACTGGATGCACAGGTGAGGAGATGACAAATGCGTATCTCACCCAGGGCTGTGCGGCAGGGTTAGTAAAAATGAAATCTGTGCCCTCAGATTTCAGGCTCAAAGACTTCAGGCTTTGCATCGCCAAAGTGCTCATCTGGCCTTACTGAGCTCCTTAATGGGTGCTTCTTGAGTTGGGAACACTCAGTTTAGTCTTTGTCATGTATTAAGTGGAGAACTGAGTCTGAGTTAATTTATTTGTCAGTGCTGAGAAAGTTGTTTCTCAGTGGCACAACCCCCGCAGTGCCCTCCTCCTGACCGAGACATTGCAGCACTTGTTGCCAGTCCCTTCGCTTACTATGGAATCTGTAGACCCAGCTGGATTTTTTTCTGTTAAGCAGAGGTTGGTGAGTCCAAAATGCTAATTTAGAATTCAAAAAGTAATCTTTGATTGAATCCAAGGCAAGCATCTTCAATTTCTGGCTGGGATTTACTGCACATCACTGCAAAGCCAAAGTCTTTACATTTCCAAAGTCTGAGGCTATGGAGCAGACTCTAAAGGATCCAGGTACTTGAGCCTTGGGCTACCTCTCTCTTGGATCTTTGACTTGGTATGAAGCTGCAGGGCAGAATTTGTAAGAATAAGAATGCAGAGAAAGCTCAGGAGTCCCAGACTGGCACCAGAGCTCTCAGAGCTGCCAAAGTCCCTGCCACCAACCTGGATCTTAGAGGCTGGCAGTGACTGTGGCTCCATGGGAGCCCACAGTGCTGCTGCTTGCTGAAAAGGCAGGGTTTGCATCACCCCGCTGTTCTTGGATTGGGATCTAACCACTGTGCTAATCAGCAAGGTCTGGGTCTGGCATTTCTTTTTACTTTGGGTTTGTGATGGGTTTTTTCAGTTTGGTTTCAATCCCAGCGTTCAAACTAGTAGAATTTCATGCTAATCAGAAAAACAGGTTTTGGCCATCTGTATCCTCCTTTGATGGCTTCTGCTATGAGTCTGGAACATAGCTGATCCTTCTCTGCTCAAGTCTTACCAGTTCATGTGAAGCAGAACTGCACAAGGCATAGAGCAAGTTAGTGGGAGACTGTGTCTCTAGGGTGTGGGTTACGGTGTATTTATGTGCAGCCACACGTGTGGGAAGGATATTTTCTATTCCTGCTTATAAAACTATATGGTCACCTTGAGCTGGCAGCCACTTGCCCTCTGTTTGCAGAAGGGCACTCCCAAAAAATTTGTACTTACTTATGTTGAGAAAAAAATTATTACAGACAAGGGAAAAAATATCCCTTATATTAGTGTTAATAATAATTTGCTCTGCTATAGCACTGTAATTTTCCAGTGCACTTTCCAAACACTAATCAATTAACCATCAGTTGTGGAGAGTGCCAGAGTAATGGTTTATTATTTGTTAATCTGTGTAACAAGGCTTATGTTCCCACTGGCAGCTCTCTTGTAGCACTCAGGATTCAACTCTTCTCTTCAGAGATGTCTGCCCAGCATAGAGATTCACACATGGGAAACTGAAACATTTTTCAAAGTTGATCATAGCACAGATACTTTAAATGGTCATTGGGTTGGAACTAACTCTGGGAAATTGTTTTTCTCACTCTTCCATCCTTGAATACATTATAAAATTTAAAAGAAGTTTAATTTTCCTGTGTAGCAACACGGTGTGGGACTATTATCCCACAAAATCACTGTGGAGGAGACATGGGATAGCACAGCTGCCTTCCTCTGTGGCATTCCTCTGCTTTAGGGTGTCCACAGATCAGGTTGCTGCCAGCTGCTTGGCTGGCTTCGTTACCAGCTGGCAGAGCAGCTTCTCAGTTGAGTTACTTCACTGCTCCTCACTCCTGCATGTCTGTCAAGAGGTCCATTCCAGAGTCCTTACCAAGGGCCTGGGCGACTACTGTCCCTCAGAGCAGCACACCCTGTGGAGATAGTCGTCATTGTTACTCTAGGAGCATGCAGGTGCCCACTGAGCTGGATGCTGTACAAATACATAGATAATGATAGTCTCCAACTGAAGAATTTGTAACCTGTGAGAGATTCCTACAAATGCATTGCCTTTTCAACAGAGGTTTCCATATAGTAGGGATGGGTCATCACTCTTCCAGTGACTGTGGAACTAGACTGTGACCATCCCATTTTCCAGGATCCCAGCCCGGCACATTTCAATGGGGATTTTTAGCAGCAGACTCACCATTTCTTGGAAGGCTTTGTGTGCCTGAAGGCCTTTCAGCGGGATGGGCACACTGCTGTGCTAAACAGTTTGCACTGCAGAGCACAGACAGTCCCTGACCTGCAGTATTACAGACTTGAGAAGCAAGCAGAGAACAAAGAAAAGGTTGTATGAGGGGGATGCATCTTCCTCTGTCCCCTTGCCCCTTAGCTTTAAGGTCCCTTAGAGACATAGTTTGTGGTTTTTCGGCTCTCCTCACTCCATGGTGCCGGCCTTTGTTTTTGTGTTTGGTTCCCCATTAGTTCTAAGCATCTTCCAGCTAAATAAATTCTGCCTGTGAGCATGAGATTATTTTGCTCTTGCTATACATTTGTCACCCCAAACAGAAGTTTAGAGGGCCCCATTAGCATTTATGACAATGTTGTAAATTGGCACAAAGATTTACCACTTTAGCACTGTCTGTCAGGCAATGGGCAATTCTCATAAGGAGCAAGGAGCACCCATAGAGCATCTGCAACACATGCTACTGCTTCATAGGTGACTCTGGAAAGGCACTGCAGCGTTAGATATACTTGGGGCTCACCAATACCACTGCCTGAGTTGGGAAATGGATCCACATTGCATTCTGTTCACTTTTTTCATCTGAATTTGGCTTCATTTATGGCTGTATTGCTCAAACATATGGTTTCTGGTAGCATTGTGATGCATCAGCGTTCAGTCTTCTCTGGCCTGATCATAGTTTGTTAGGTGAAGAAAGACTTAGAGGTGAAACACTTAAATTTATTAGCACAAGTCTGTTGTCTCCCATCAGTCTCTTTCCCTACTGAAATATTTTGCAGTACTCTGCCTCTACGCTATAGATTCTCTGTGTTTCTGCACAGATGCCTAAATCTACAAGTGACTGGACATTTCAAACAAGGGGAAGTTGCACACCACTTCTTTAAAAGCCAGTATGCTCTGTGGCTCTTCCATCCCTGAGCAGTGTCTTATGTAGAGATGGTTAATGAGTCAATCCATCAACAGATGTAGATAGAAACTCTGTGAGAACAATAGTAAATTTGCCTGTAGAGGATTCAAAATTTCTTTGTCATTTCAACTTCACACTTCTTGAAATTCCGTATGAAAAAAAGAGCATCCTACTGGTTAGGTTGCTTTGCTTGGTGGTGAGTAATGAGGTTCACATCCCTTTTCTACCCGGTTTCTTGCAGGAGATCCTTGCTTGTTGCACATCATAGGATGTGAACTAGTGAACTTGCAGTTTGTCTAAGAGTCAGCCTTTTTCTAGCTTTTCTCTAATAATCATATATAAAAATTGAAAGAATATAACAGCAGTAATTGAGACAAATGAAACATTATTTTTTAACAAAAAATGTCAAAGAACTTGGTCAGATATAAATAAAGAGAATTAGTAAAGTAGTTTTACAGAAGGAGAATTAGCACAGTATCGTACTTCCTGAAGAACTTAATTTGCATAAAAACATCTCAAAGCATATGGAATTAGCAGGTTCATTTTCACACATCGCCTATAAATGATACCGTCTTCTCCCCTTATTTCAGGTTTAGAAATAGTTTTGTACAGTTTTGTCTCTGTAAGTATCTTAGTATATAGGCAAAGCAACATATGTCGTGCAGTTTTGTCTTTGTAAATATAGCTTATTCCAGCTTCCCAAGCAAGATAATTTGCAGGGGCAAAGCTGTGCTTTTGCAGGGGCACTTGAGACCCATGCTGTGTAGTCACAAATGCATTTGTTGCAAACGCACTACTGCAAAATCTGTGCTGCAGACATCGTTTCAGGTGTGTCTTTTGTGCTGTTTCCCTATTATTTGGCTTATATGGAGTAAAATGTTTTGAAACAGTTTGGGTTTTTTATGAGGGTGGTAAAACACTGGAAGGGGTCACCCAGAGAGATGGTGGATGCCCCATCCCTGGAAACATTCAAGGTCAGGTTGAACAGGGTTTTAAGCAACCTGATCTAGTTGAAGATGACGGCTCATTTCAGGGGAGTTGGACTAGATGACCTTTAAAGGTGCCTTCCAACCCAAACCATTCTTTGATTTTATGAAAGGAGAAAGTAGATCTTTCATCAAACAAAGAAAAAGCTACCTGGAAAAAAAACCCACAAAACAACAAAGGCTTGTTTGATATACCTACATGGCTTTGTTTTTTCTGAGGCCCACACAGCACTGGTACATAATGGAGCATGTTTGACTGTGAAGGTGCAGGAGAGATGCATTGCAGGAGTGCTGGGGAACACCCTCACAGCTGGTGTCTTTCTCCCGCAGGAGTACGAGTTCACGGTGCTGCCCAATGCCTACATGATCCACATGCCGCACGCCCCCAGCTTCGACATCACCAAGTTTCGCTCCAACAAGCAATACCGCATCTGTCTCAAGACCCTGAAGGAGGAGTTCCAGCAGGACATGTCACGCCACTATGGCTTTGCAGCCCTCAAATATCTCACGGCAGAGAACAACAGCTAGCACCACAGAGCCCGTGTGCGGGAAACAGGGACACCGGCGGGGAGAGCCACGCAGTGTGTGGGCCCCAGTCATCAGACTTTGAACTGAGAAATACTTTCTGTTTTTATATCATACTTGGCAGTTCTAACAGTAGAAATTTGAAGTGACATGTCTTCGGACTGTGCTCATTCGTCCCTTCCCTGATTACCCCAGGCCTTTTGGCTTTAGCATTCCTGAGGTGTCTGTGAGTGGGGCCGGCCAGGTGCCCTCCATGCCACCAAAGGTGGGGACTGGGCAGGGGCTGGGAATGCACTCTGCTCTCTTAAGTGCAGAGCAAAGACAGACCTTCAGAATATAGGATTTCGTGTTGCTATTTAATAATTTGACATGCTTTTTATCTGTAAAGGAAGATCTTCGGGTCGCTGTCCTGTGAATTTCAAATCTGCACTACTCTAAAAGGGAACTTTCACCTGTGAACTTTCACAGGGGCCCTGTTAACATGGATGACCTTGCTAATGCAGGATGAGCCAAAGGTCTGAATTAGCCTCGAAAACACAGGGGACGCTTTACAATACTGCACTCCCAAGAAGGTGTGTTACTGGTTTAGGCGTATACATGGTATCGGTTGGTCTTTTGTTCTCAAATTAGTTGTTTTATCAGAAAAATGCCCTATAACCCACCCTGCCTTTACCCCAGTCCTAAATGCTGCTCCTTTCCTTGCCAAGGAAATGCCTCCCTTGTGTTTCTTTCCCATCTTCAGTTTTGGTGGTCCAGTAAAGAAGATCAGTAGCTCTGCTAGAAAGTGAACAAAACTTGTCAGTGTAAGGTCTGTTTTCATCAGAGCAACTTGTTCATGTGTGTCTCCTAAGATAAAGGGCCTGGCTCTAACTCTTTATCTTTTTTAGGCAAGAATGGGATATTACCTATAAGTCACATTGTACCAGGGGAATATTGATTTGTAGGCTCATTTCAGTGCTGCCCATCCGTGAAGGCTCTGGGCCTCAGGCTTTAAGTGGACTTCTTTGCTGAACAGGTAATATAAACTAGTTAAAAGGCAACTAGTAGCCTTGGTGCTCTCCTGCTGCCTGCTGCGAGGTCTCAGAACTACTTCGTTAAAGGAGTTTATAATTAAAAGGAGCAGAACTGTTAGGAATAAACTCCCTATTCGAGAGGGAGAAAAGAATGTGTTGGAATTCTGAGTGAGTGTTTGCTTGAACGTGGACTGATCAAGTTCACAACATCGGTACACACAGGAGTATGCTGGAGGGCGAACAGGAAACCTAACAAGCAAAATGCAGAAAACAAGACACTGGACTTTTTGCCATTTTCTTTATCTTCAGTATTAATGTTGTGTTTACATGGGATGAAGAGATGAGGTTTCATGCACTACCCCTTGCAGGGCTATTTGTAATTTCTGTTGCAATGTTAATAGAGAAAGCAGAACCAACTCAGTGAGAAGTGTGTCTGTCTCCCTACCCCACATCCCCCTGCAACCGCACATATCAATACTGCTGCCTGAGTTGGAAAATGAATCCACATTGCGTTCTGCTCATGATTTTTCCATTTTGTTTTTCAGTCACTGGACCTTCTGCTTTCCTCCCCACCTCATCCCTCTAGAGCTTGGTTTTATTTCTAACCTGACATTTTGTGAGAGCTTTCTGTTACGGTGGAAACCACGGAGTTAAACCAGACATTTAAACTACAAATACCAGTTCATCATTCTGTGTATATATAAGAAAAGCCAAAAAAGGCAGAATCTTTGACAAGAAATAAAAAGGGGCGGGAGACTATGTGTAGTTTTCACTTTTTCTCCTGAGAGTGTTGGCTGCGCGAGAATATGTCACTGCATAATTTTCCAAAGAGCTATTTTTCTGTTCTTAATAGCTTTATGTAAAGATTTACATAAAAAGCTAGAAAGAGCAGGGAAGAAGTGAGTGTTCAGTTCTGACTAAGATACGTTCTTTTAAAAACCCCAAAATCTTCACTCCCCAAGTTCTGTATTACTCACCATTTAGGGCCCAGGTCACTGTGCTTATTGAGGATGAGAAGAATCCTGCAGCACAGAGCCCTGTTGATTAGCTAAGGTGCAGAATGATACCAAAAGCTGACCTAAGAGAGTCTAATACTGGTTGTACCTACATAAAATCTCCAGTCAGACCTTCAGTGCTTATGTTTCATGTGTATTAAAAACTTTCATTTCCAGATGTACATTTCTCCTTGCCCAGCAGTGGACTGGATTTCCCTGCAGCGGCACAACCTGTAGCACAGACCTGTATATTATTTGGATGTTCCATTACCAACATCCTTCTCATTATTCTCTTCTCAGTGGTCATGTGATGAGAATGGGGAAGCAGGGAGGTAATTTGCTACTTGCCTGACTGTACAGTGAGTTGTGGGACCTGCGGGGTATGCTTAGGTGTGCTGGCTGGTGTAACCAGCTCAAAGATTGGTAGTAGGTACAAAGAGTCCTTTTTTTTTCTGTATAAGCACTGTACTGACTTGTATCTGTCATGTCATGGTTGTGCTTCATAATTTGAGAGGTGTGGGGACTGGGTTTTTTTAGCACATTGCATCCAATTTACCTAATAGCAAGTTAGGATTACATATTGTAACTGCCAGGGCTCCTCCAACACCGTGGAAAAAACTACCACTGACAGCAACAAAAATCCCCAGCTCAGTTGTAACTGATTGTCTTCCAGTCCTCTGCTGTAGTAAGTATTTGCTAGGAACTCTGTTACTTAATTCTTACTTTTCTCCTGAAATCTTCAAGAAATAGCAGAAAAACCTGGTGACATAATGCCTTTGATTTATTGATTTGTTCCACCAACTTCTCTCTTAAGTCTTCAGTCTACGACCTCTCCTTATCTTTGATATTTGAAAAGTGTGAGTCTCTCATTTAGATATCACTCCAGCACCCTCTCAGTGAAGACTGATGCAAATAAATCATTTAGATTCTTGGCAATGTCCTTACTGTCTTTAATTGTTTCTTCTACTTATTGTTTGGGGTGGCCTACCAGATATATCTGCTTTTCTATTGTATGTACTGAGCAAATGTGCATTTTCAGCTTTAATTTCCTACTGTTTGCTCTTCAGACTCCCTCTTAGCTTCTTCAAACTCCATCTTAAGTATTACATACCTTCCTTTCAGCTTTACAAAGTTGTATTTCCATTCTCTGTAGGTTTCCTATTTGGCCTGAATAACTTCTAAAATTTCCAGTTGAGTCATGTCAGCATTTCTTTGTCTTCCATTCATCTAAGGGGTACAATGCTCCATGGCTATTTATAAGCCCTTTCCATTTTTAATCTGAGGATTTAAATTTTCTGGTTCCTTTTAATTAGGGTCACTGATTCTTCCTTTAAAAAGATAGAGTTTTGGTTCTAAATTTATATTGAATTTCACCCTATTGGGTTTTGAGAGTTTGTACTTTCCTCTTTAACCTTCCTAAATGCTAACCTTTTCCTAATCAAGGGATCAGAAATAAAATCTTAAACAAAATTGTTTTGTTCCTTGAATTTGGGCCCTTATCTTAACACATTTTGTTCTGTGTCTTCCTTTTCCCTCTCCACTACAAAACATTGATACATAGGAGTCACTGTAAACTTTTCAAGTCCCAAATCCTGAACTGTGTATTTCCCAGCACCTTCTGACATCCCACGACATTTCAGACCTAATTATTATTCCAAATAATAATCTGCTGCCTTGCACCCAGTCCTCCTATTTTTATTTTCATGCTTCTCCCTTTGATATAAAAGGCTTTCCAAGTTTAAGTTTTGAGCAAAGCTTTTATCATTATTTAATACCTTATCATAACCCTCTAATATGTTTCCATGATTTTTCTTTGTTGACACTATTATACCTTCAAAAGTTTGGCTGTACTTTCCATCCTATCATTTTCTAGCTAAGAGTCATCTCCTGTTTTTCTACCTGGCAGACCTAGAAAATGTCTTTGTTTATCCTGGATAAACCTTAGTATCTATCAGACTTTTTTCCAAATCCTACTTTTAGTAATTCCTTCCAGGCTTGCTAGTTTCCTGTGTGAGCAATCTGGTTCCACTTTGCAATTTTTTTCTGTCAGTAATCATCATCTAGGACTCTATGACATAAAGGAATTAGCAGCTGTACCTGCAGTTCCATCACTTTTGTTAGACTGATCAGACATATGGTCATGTTATTCCTAAAGTACTGCTAGGCTTCATGTGGTTTGTTGGTAAATCATAAACTGCATATTCCTTTTACTGCAGCAAGCAGAGGCACTTTGTAGTGTTCTTTGGAGTAGCTGTTGCAGCAGAGTAAGCTCTGTGTTAGAGGGAGAAGCACAAAAACCTTGTCAGAACTGTAGCTACTGTTTCTCTCCGCAGGGGAAAATAAGGCCCTAGCACAGCTGAACAGTTTTATAAATGCCCTGCACAAAGCACATTGCACATTATTTTCTGGTAGGTACAATCGTACATCGTCCAATTAAATATGAAAAATACATTTTTAATGTTCTCATTTTTATGTGCAATTCTATCCAGAAGATAATGCATTTCCTTCTCTGTCTTGCCAGTTTCCCCCATTACTCCAGCCTGCCTAATAGCCCCATCTGTTTTCAGCTGAGAAAGATTAATGACCAGAGGCACTGGGAGTCCTGGCAAATCAGCAGAGATATTACTCTTAGGCATTGCTCAGGACATTTCTTCCTACTCTGCCAGATACTGTATGGGTGTTCCTCAGGTTTCAGGGCAGCAACAGCAGAACAAGCAAGCTCAGCAAGTGGGGTGAGTGTCATTATTTATGATCTTCAACCAGGCCTAATACGTTCGGTGGTGGGAGTGCTAAAAAGAGAATGTATCATTGTTAGCTCAACAAATATTTCAATTTTAGGGGAAAAAAAACCAGCAAAGTTTCTGCAATTCCAGCGACTGAGACTGGAACAAATAAGTCACTAGTGGATAATGCCAGCCAATAATCTAGTGTTTCCTCTGCAGTATTGAAAATGCAGAAGCAGTGATAGCTAAATGAAGTAATTTTTAGAGTAGTAATTCATAATGTATATTTAGATGGCGTGTTTACATCCAAATACTTGGGTGAATTGTCTGAAGATTGTTACTTTGTTTCACAATATAAAAGTGCTTGGAAAAGCTTCTGGATGTACACAGCAAATTATGGCTCAGGAAATGTCTGCAAACGTGTGTTTAGAAATACCTTGCTTTCATAGCAATTTGTTTTCATCGGTAGTTATACATTCCCAAAACAAAACACAAAGTCCTTGAGAATTTCAAAAGGAGCTATGTATGTGTCAGGTGGCTGGAACATTTTCCTCTCACCACTACTTGGGATCTGGGACATGATTACTCTACAGAGTAGAATTATTATGATGAGTTGAACAAGTAATCTGGAAATTAGAAAGCCAACTAACTACTTATTTGTCTGGTCAATCATAGGAATGTATTTGCTCAGACATGTTAGTGGATACTCCAGTGGAAGTGTCAGCTCATTGAGAGTGTCAAGATGCAAAAGAGTTGAAGTCCAGGCTAAGAGCTTAGTATCTTGACATCCATTCTGTATAGTTTCCCCTCATATGATGAGAGCATCTTCCTTGCTCCCAGCAAATTACTATCTTTGTAGGCTTAAATTGTCCTAAAGACACTCGTAGAAGTCACTGTGTGGGTAGCAAAGCCTGCTCTTGAGAACTCCATGGTCCATTGCCATGAGACACAAGATTTCATTCCAAAAGAAATAGTTCTGACCTGGGGGTAATTCAGTGGCCAGGGATTTAGACACCCAACCTCACCAGATGTATTCAAGAAGAGATTCCCCAATACATGAGGCCAAGTAATTCAAGCCTAGCTAAGCTTGTTTCTCAGTATTATGACAACATAATTCAGTCAGTGGATGTGTGAATTTTCAACATTAACCGTTATATCACAAAACTCATGCTAAGGCTGCAGTCATGTGGAATTTAGAGGATCTGAAATTTCAAGCTGCTGGTGGAGCTGGTGATTTACTCATACAACTTCTTTCTATTCCCTGGCATATATATATAATAGGACATAGTCTGCACAATTATTTGCTCAGGGTTTTTTAAGAGAACTCTATGAACAGAGTGGATGATATCTGGATGAATGAAGCAGCTAGGTGATACTTCTTTTTACTTTTTCTTTCATTGTGCTTTTCATAATATGATAGCAGCCCTGATTCTGAGCAAAGTGAGACTTTTTTTTAACAGAGGATAAGTATAAACTGTGATTTAGGAAAATCAATTATCCCCCGTGCTCTCAGGCTTTCTAAGCAGAACACCTGCAGTTCTGTTCTACAAGCTTTTCTTGTGTGGAGGGATCCTATGGAGCTGATGGAAATTACACATTCAGAGGCCTTGTAGCACTCACCCCCAGCCAATGAATGCTAACAGCTAAACTTGCAAGAGTGGTGAATCCCAGCTCTGTCCAAGCATGTCTGCTCCATCGCTGGGAGCACTCTAAAGGTTATCAGCAGTCTGTCAGGTAAGCACTGAAAAATGGAATAAATAATTGGAGGTGGGGATTTGAGAGGTTTATTTTAAGTAGCCAGATTTCCAGAGGAATGAGAAAGACATAAGCATTTTGAAGTCCCTGAGAATATGTGTTCATAGGATCTGTGGATTGCACTAAGCTTATTCTGGATCTGTGGCATTTCTTATCCAACACTGACCAGTGTGGCCCACCTGCAGTAAATTGTGTTGATTGTAAAATTCATGAAAGTCAGCACTGAGATTGAACCATTCTCAGCTCAGAGATGTTTAATTTGTTTCAATTCTTTGAATTCCCACACGGGTCCTTTGGTGCTCAGTGGAAAAAGGAAAAAAAGAAAAAAGGTAATAGCAAAGATAACAGCAGGAGTCGGACTACCCAGCCTTTCTTAAACTGTCAGCACTGAGGTCAATGGATGAGGCAAAGCTAGAGTTAGTGAGGTTTGTAGAATTTCTTCTTTTGATCTGCCTCTGGAACTGTTGTTCCAGCAGTGCTCCTCAGTGATGCTGTAAGGAAAGGAAAAGCTATCCAGTGTGGATTGATCCATGAACTCTTCATCCAGTCAGAACTAACCACCAGCAGCAGGAAAGAAGCAGCACCACTGTCTGCTTTTGAGTTTTTTTAGATGGTGATAGTGAGTTCAGTATGAAGTCTATTATTCTGATGACAAACTTCTCTGAGCTTTTCTGCACTTTAAACGTATACCTGCTGTGAGTGACAGAGGCCCCTTGGGGTTAGGAAGAGATGGGACTCAACAGTTTGCTGATTCAGAATGAGAACAAGAGATGTGTATATTCTCTCCTGACACCTTGCACAGTGTTCACTAATTATATTAGCACCAATTAATCCAGCTGACCTGAGACTCGGTGTTTGGGCCGGGCAGGAAGCTTATGCTGTCTGTGTTGATAAGAGAACAGACAGATAAGTGAAATTATGCTTTCTGCCCATAATATCAATTAATATTTCTATACATATTCAAATGACTCATGGAAAGTTTACATCTTATATTTTTCACTGTTAAGTTTTATTCGAAGAACAGCAAGGGCAATTAAGAAAAGGAAAAAAATCAAAAACCCAGCAAAAACAACAACAAAAAAACCAACCATGAGTTCTGTAAAGACCCACAAAGATTAATTCACAGAGGCACCAATGCAAAATATCCACCAAGCTAACCTGCCAGATTTTGTCATGAATGTAGAGAATACAGGCACCATCATCTTTCTGCTTACACTTCACAGAGCAAAACAAATGCCTGTACTAAAAGCAACTCTCTTATTCAGATCACCCAAGGCACAAATATTTTCTCAGTTTTGTTGCTTTCATTTCCATTTTCATACGTGAAATTAAAAGTTTGCAAACACTTTTTTATTCATATTGTTCAAATATTTATATTCACTGTCGAATATGAGTCAGCAGTGCCCTGGCAGCCAGGAGTGCCAACCCTGTCCTGGGGGGCATCAGGCACAGCATCGCCAGCTGCTCGAGGGAGGGGATTGTCCCACTCTGCTCTGCTCTGGGGCAGCCTCACCTTGAATATTCTGTGCAGTTTTGGGTGCAGCAATGTAAGAAGGATCCAAAGCTGTTTAGAGACTGTCCATAAAGATGCTGAAGGGTCTACAGTAGAAGCTATATAAGGAGTGGCTGAGATGACCTGGTTTTTTCAGCCTGGAGAAGAAGAAACTTGAGGGGGGACCTCACAGCAGCCCACACCTTCCTCACAGGGGGAAGCAGAGGAGCAGACACCGATCTCTGTGGTCACCAGTGACCGGACCTGAGGGAATGGCCTGAAGTTGTGTCAAGGGAGTTTTAGGTTAGATATTAGGAAAAAGTTCTTCACCCAGAGGGTGGAACAGGCTCCCCAGGGGAGTGGTCACAGCACCAAGCTTGACAGAGTTCAAGAAGTGTTTGGACAATTATCTCAGGCTCATGGTATGATTCTTGGGGGTTTTCTGTGCAGGGCGAGGAGTTGGACTTGGTGATCCTTGTGGAACCCTTCCAACTCAGGATCTTCTATGATTCTATTTATTTTCTTAATATATTACAGCTTTCTTCT
This sequence comes from Margarornis squamiger, assembly GCA_035222235.1. Lineage (NCBI taxonomy): Eukaryota > Metazoa > Chordata > Aves > Passeriformes > Furnariidae > Margarornis > Margarornis squamiger. The sequence continues at coordinate 52,805,715 of JAWWTY010000037.1, forward strand.
GCATCTATCAGACCTGAAAACATTACAGCATTGTCTGTGGTTAAGAATAGAACTGAGGGATTGTTGAGATGTCCTCAGTACCATGTTAGTGCAGAGACAGCCTTTCCTGTAGCCTGGGGGATTTTTTTCTTCCTTTGTGCTGTCACAGGTTTTATTTCTATCTTAGCAGTGTCTCTTCCAGTAAGTATGAAAATCTACTAGCTTATTCTAGACCACTGCATGAGTTCATTACTAGAGCAGTGTTTCTGGCAGGATTATTTTTTATTTATTCTGCAGGGGTTTTTTTCAATTTTAGTCTTCAAGTCTACACCTGGGAGAAAATTCTCTAATTTGAAGCTCTAAGGATGAGTTCGCTATGTTTTGTTCTATTTTTAACATATTCATTTTGTTCAAATTTATGTCCTCTACACCAGTAGATCTTCTAGAAAAATACTGTTTTAGGAGGAAAAGAGTCATTGTAAATGGTCCAATGGGGCTTAAATCGGCAGCATTTATGAAGGTAAGTAACCTTCTCAAACCAGAAATTTTAGCACAGGTTTCTACTGTTTACTAATTTCCCAATATTTCTGTATGGCTCAATTTCAGGATCCTTCTTCAGCCAGCCCATTCTTGGGTTTTCCACTTTTTCTTCACATTCCCTTCTGCTGCACCCCTGAATCCATGTTTATACCAGCCTTAAGTAGGTGTTGACAGGTACTTTTTAAAGACAGTATAGACAGCTTTCACAGTGCTGGATCTGGTTATAACGATTACATAGAAAACAAACATCTCTCTATTGCTGCCTCCCTTAAACCAGCAAGAACATCGTTCAAAAATAAGAGAAGAAAAAAATACTTGGGCTGCAGGGGGATAGGAGAGAATTAGGCCTTTAATAGCATTAATGTCAAATCAAGATCAGGTTGCGTAGGACCTGACACATTACGAAGAGTTGGTAGCCATGAATAAAATGACAATGGTGTGGCTCTGGAAGAAGCAATAACTTCAGAAGACTTGGAGGAGATCATTTAGTCTGAACCATTGGTTTCGCTTTTCCTGTCCAAAAAGCATTTGGATTGCCTTTCACAAAGCTACCTCCCAGCAGAGTGGTTCCAAAGCATGGACAGGCACTAACCAAGACTAACCAAGTCTACAAACACTCCCTTTCTTTCCAAATGCACTATAGGTCATGTTGGCATCACTTTGTTTCTTCTCCCTACAGCAGAGTATCCAAAACCTGAAGAAAGGTAGCACCGAAGTGATCTAAATACCAAATGTACCTAGCAATGCCAGAATCCTTAGGTTTTTAGGTGCATAGCTGAAACCATTTGCACACAGATTAAGCCCGTGCAGCTTGGTAGATGTCTGAGACCCATGGTCATGAAGTCTTAGAATCATTTAGGCTGGAAGACGCCTCTAAGATCATCAAGTCCAACTGTTAACTCAGCACTTCCAAGTCTGCCACTGAACCATGTCCCTAAGTGCCACATCTACACATCTTTTAAATACCTCCAGGGATGGTGACTCCACCACTTTCCTGGACAGCCTGTACTGGTGCTTGACAATCCTTTCAGTCCCCTTAGTTTCCTTTGATAGTGGAGTGAACAGCACTTCTGAAGAGGGCATTTCAGTTCACTTAAGCCCCACACCACCCTTGGCTCTGTGACCATCAGAAAAGGTTACATGCAAGGTGCCTCAGGTGTATACCTGCCCAAAGTAACACAAGACAAGTCTGGGCCAGTGAGCATCAATTTTAGCGCTACCACCTACTCATTTAAGATTGCAGGTGTCAAAATCCCCTGGAAACTAAGCAGTAAGTGCTACAAGGCCTTATACTTAATATTAGCTGACAAACTTGAGAACAACAATCTCTGTGATGGAAAATGTGTGGGTGGATCAGCTATGGGAGGGGAGTGATTTGTGGACTCCAGAGACTGTGCTACACGTTGTGACAGACAGCCTGTGCTAACAGCCAGGAAAGCACTCATTTTCAGCACAGAGTTGGGGGCCTCATAATGGTGGTTAAAATATTACCCCGGCATTGCTGACCAGGTTGTGCAAGGATTTGCATTGTATTATCACTGTGCAGCTCTGGAGAGAGCAGGGGCACCATTTGCCATGTGCCAGCCAGCTAATTTCCAAAAGTACAGGTAAGAAAGCTATGAGAAAGAAGGGGTAAAAACACCCAGCAATGGCTTTTCTCATGTGTTCCTTCTTAAGACTCAAACCTCATTCCTTTTCTGTCATGGCCAAGGTGATTATACATTCTCCAGGGGAAAACTGGATTGTCGTGACCTGTAGGGCAAACCATGCATGAATCAAGGCTTGTAATTTTCTCACAAGATTCGTGGCATTGAAGGGTTTTGAATCTTCAACTCACCACCCTGTCAGTGTATTACTCGGCTGGCTGTCCTTTTGCTTCACTAATACCAAACTCTTTTGTTTCTCTCCCCAGTCTGGGGAAATATTCCAGGGGAAAAAGGAGAAAAGTGTGTCTTCTTTCCTTCTGCTGCCCCATCACCCAAGCACCTTCACCTCCAGGGTCAGACTGAGGCAACTTGCATTTAACACAACCTAATTTACATGTATGCTTCGGTCTGTGTGTAAGTTTTCTAGGTGACAATTCTATTGGGGAAAATGCTGTTTAGATTGTGTGTGCAAAGTAAATGGCTTGTAAATATTAAAAGGGAAAAAACCAAAAAGGTAAATTTTCAATTGTGCAATAAAATTGTGAAATAATCCTCTCAATTCCTTACGATTGTCTGACTTGACACGTGCTGGTTTCAGGAGCCTACCAGCTGTTGTTTCTTCAGACAGCTACAGAAAGAGAGAGGTCATGGGCTGTTTTGCTTTTATCTTTAAGTTTTTTTACTGCTTTTTGTTTTTGCATTGTCATTCACTTTAAGCTGGTTTATTCCTTCAACCCTGGTTCAGTCAGACATATTAGTACAAGGCTGTTCCCACTGAAGACAGGTGAGTCATCATCTGCTCAGAGTTAATGGTATGTTTATCTTCTTTACTTGACCTTGACCTTTTTCCTGCTGTTGTCTTTCTGCAATCAAAGACAAGACTTTGGCAGATGGGGGCAGTGTATTCAGTTCATATATGAGTATGACAGCAAGCAGATGGGCAATCTACAATGAACGACAGCTCACCACCACCAGGGCAGCAAATCCATCCAACAGGTCAGTATTGCAAAGGCTTTATCTGCTATGTAGCAGCATGGATTTTCCATTATATAGGAGTCCTTCTCTTGATAATAGAAAAAAACTATGCAAAAAACAGAAGCCTTCACTTTTCTAATGCTTAACCCTTGCTGATAGGTTTTTCAGGTGCTCAGAGCTGCAACGGCATCTCCCCTAATCTAACTTACAGCTGGTCTGTCCTTTAGCACTTATAAGCAGAACCATGGGACTATAGCTCTCTTCCTTCCTGCTTCCTTTCTACCTGGTGGCCTAAGGTCTCTCTGCAGAACTTCATTATCAAGAAAGGACATGGGGGCAAGAGTGAGAAGACAGGTCAGCTGCATAATCCTTTGTGGTTTCTTTTGGTCTTCTTTTTAACCAAAATTCAAAGTAGAATCTACTATAAAAGTGTGCTTGCTGGGAGTGACAACACAGAATACACATTCATAGAGACATCATAAAGAATAATATGTCCCTGGATGTAGGATATGGAGCTTTTCTCAAAGATTGAATAGAATATAAACGAAAACTAGTGTAGGTTAGGAAGAGAGCTGAATTTCTTGGGTGTTTTTTAGACAATTACAGAATCAAAGGTATTTTTTGTGGTGCAGGAACAGGCTGGGAGTCCAACGAGTTAGAAAGAGAGGGGTTTGGATACATTGTCAGAAACGTAAATACTTGGAAAAGTATATATACATATAAATACGTAGAAAAAGAATTTACAGAAAAGGAAGATGAAGGGCTGGAAATGTACAAGTGGGAGTTTCATAAGCTGAACTCCGCAATCATTGCAGAGAAAGAGAAAACCTGCAGGTGCGACTCCCTTAAATTCCCTGACTTTGCAGCAAGGCAAAGCTGCCTTGCGCTGGGAAATGAATGATTGAGCAGGTGCAAGAACTGAATGACATTAACTGTGTAAATAGCAGCCGCTTTTCAATAATCAGGCCCCCAGAAGGGATCCTCTGCCTATGCCATTTCCATATTACCCACAACCCTTCCTATCCATCCACCTCTGACAAATAAGTAATAAAGAACAGTGCTTCCTTTAGGATTTGTGTTAAATATTAACACTCCAGGACAGATGCAGCAGGGCAGATTACAATGTGTTTAGCCTGGGGTCAGAAGTTAAAGTTTCATCAAAAGGGGATATGTTGAGCTCCCAAGACTGAAGTAGTGATGGGGCATTAACCTACTTCTGTACCAGCTCTCCTCTAGGCTCTCTCTCTGTGATTCCTGGTGGTCTTTGTGTAACTGCATTCATCTTCAAGGTGCTTTAAAAGAGGGGTTAGCTAGTGGCTGGATTGGACAGACAGATGTGGGATGTGTTTGTGTTTGCTGCCTTGGGCTGTGTTACGCTGCTCAAGAGACAGGTGTTAGGCTGGAGATGTTGATGAGAATTCTGCCACACGTTTAGCTGTTAAAATGGCGTGAAAGAGGGTTATGTATCTCGCCAGTCTGCCACTTGAATTTCCATCTCAGGTTTCCACAGACCAATCTGGCTACCGTTTCTTCATTTTCCAGCACAGTCTACAATTTCCCTCCCTTCTACCCCTGCCCAAATTATACCTCAAGAATAACTCTTGCATGATGATATGAATCACGTGCTGTACCTTGACCTATATGGTCAAGATAGCTGTAAGGTACCCAGTATCTTTGTGAAAAAGGAAAATCAAAATCTAACTCACCTGTCAAAACTTGGATTTCATAAGTCAGATGGTGGGATATTCTCAAAACTTTAATCTTGGTAATTTTGTGTTTGTACATAAATAAAAGCATACCTCATTCATAGCAAAGTCAAAAAGAGGGTGTCAGTTGTAGTAATCCAAATACTGCCTGTGATGAAACCTGTAGCATCAGCTGGTCACTGAATAGCCTTTGCATACCAGGAGAGAAATGGGATCCTGCTGACATTCACTTCCCTGGCTCCAGAGCTGGTACTTTCAGGTGGTAAATGACAACAAACTCTCAGAGCTCTTGTTTCAGGCTATTGCTGACACAGCATCTTCAGTTATGTTGGGTTCTGAATTTGAAGGTTAATTTTTGCAATTATCAGTGCAGTACACATTTTCTTAAACAAAAGCCACCGTTTTGAAGTGGTCACCAGAGAGAAGATTGAACAACTCTAATGGGTTCAATTCATCCTCTGCTTCAGGGCATAACAACAGTTCTCAGAAGCAATTGTTTCCTGAATTGCATGAGCATGTGTGAGAATCCATATACAGTTGCTTTTCCCTTATCATGCCCTTGGATTATTCTTACACTTGAGGACTCCCATGTGTTTCTTTCTGAGAAGAGCTCTTGCATGTTGTTTTCAGGAAGCAACCCACCTGTTATGACTCTGTTAGTTTCAGCACTGCTTCTAGAGAGACCCAAGTCCTTGTCCTTTATTCAGCTGATTACTCTTTCTCATTTCTGGGGGAGCACGTGTGCCCATCCACACATCTGCTCATTACCTGCCCAGCTTGAGCAATGTTTGCAGCAAGTGGGAAAACTTTACTTAGGTTTGTGGTAAAGAAATTGAGAGACCTGCACTACTGCTATATCTTACTGGTGTGTTGTTTTGTAGAAGTCCAGGGGATTTTTGTCAAGTCAGGCTTGCCCATCAGGATTACCTGGACAAACCATTAGGGAAGGTTTAAGGAGCAAAGCAACATCCTCTGATTCAGATTGCAGGCTCATCACAGATGTCTGTTAATTACCAAGTATGTTGTTTGTCTTACATATTTCATAATACCACCTCAGCCAGATTAATAACCTGTAACTAATCTTTTCCTGAATAGGGAAGTTGCCCCCTGGCATGTACAAAACATTAGCTGCAAGTACTACAGGAGTTGTCCCTGTTAAGGCAGTTAAAGGTTTTTAGCATCACTTGTCAGGCTGCTTAGGGTGACTGCATGTTGGGGGGCAGGGCTGGGGATGTGTGGGGGTCTCCTATAAGCATATAGGTCCCAGCCACAACATGTCATGTGCCAGCTTGGTCACAGGGCACCCAGCCTTTACATGTTTGTTTTCCTTTGGCAGAAGTCTGCAGGCATCCTTTACGCTTCCATCTTGATGGCAGTCTCTTGCTGAGAGACCCCTTTGTGGATCAAGTTTCATTCATTGTGCCTCTGTGGATGGTGCTCTATGGGCATCTTCAGAGGCTTCTACAAAGAAACTCAGTTCCGAAAGGAAAGAAACATGACATGTTCCCTTAACACATCAGTCAGCTCTGCTCCAAAATTACTTTAATAAGGGAATAAGCATCACAACTCAGAAGGCTGCCACACTGCTCCATCAAACAGCAGAGACAGCTTCCAAGGACCTGAAATGTCACTTTATAATGACATCATTTAATTATTCATCTATTATTTTTTTTACCCTAACACTGCCTGTTCTCAAGCCTTAAGTAATGTTCTTCCTTGGAGCTCAGTTCTTGTTTTAAAGACACTGCCTTCAGTCTTTCTTTACTTCTTTTTGTATTTTTCCATTATGCAGTGGCTCTTCGGGTAGTAAGGCTGTGTGCTTTCATATGGGTAAGCTGGAAGTCTGCAAACCACAGGACATTTCAAACGTGGGGAGAACTGCCATGGTAAATTCCTCCTTGCTCTCTGTGTGCTACTGCACTCAGTGATGATTTTTGCACGATGTCCCTCTGAGGTGCTGCAGGCTGGCAGAGAGTGTGGGAAATCTCAGGTTATTTCAATGAGCCTCCATGGTTTCTATAGGATTACTCAGAAGGGAGAGAGCAGAGGCACAAATCTGTGCCAGTATGTCCCCATGCAGTGCATCCATTAACACAGAATTATCATACTTTTCCTTTCCAACATAGTAGCAGGGGTTGGTACCATCCGTTGAAGCAGTTCATGGAACAGAGCTTTCTTCTCTGACTGGGAATTGCCATGCTATAGGAACGTCTGCCTAGGCATGCTCTGGCTTAATTTCATTGTGTTCCCCCTGCTGAGAGGGTAAGTTTATTCTGAGCACTCCATCAGTTCTGTTCATTCCAGTTAAGTGTGAGGCATAGGACCTTAACTTCAAATATCCTTTAAAACAACAAGAGGATGTTTAATTTTCAGCTGGAGCCTGTAAAAGTCCTTCTGCCGCAGTGCTGCAGCTACTCCCCTCAGCTACAACAAAACACATCAGAAGCTCAGCAGTTTATCTGCCCTTCCCCAACACACTGAGGAGCAGTCACAGCTCTGACCCTGAGCTGGGTGACTGTTTCCTTCACGTCTCTGGCTGTCAGAAAAGGCAGGAATCAGGAGCTGGGGGCCCCTTTCAGCTTGGTGTCTCAAGTTTGGTCGTTATTTATCACACCTGAATCTTTGTGAAGTGTCTGTTTCATGAGAAACAGATTTAAATTGGATGGTTCATTGATTTGATTAAGAAAAGTGATTAGTATGGCAGTGAAAACTTGTTAGTCAAAGATTTTTAACCAAGCTGTTCCTGTGGGAAAAAAAAAAAAAAAAAAAGAATCAGATGGGATTCTACTGCTGATTCCAGCACTCAGTGCAGTTTGCTTTACAAGCTGTTGCAAAGCTAAGGGCACAGGAACTGGAGCATTTGGTTATTGACAAGGAAAATATTTCAGCCTGTGTCACGTATCTGCTTGACTTTGACTAGAAGAGAGAGGTGCAGAGCTGTATATGTACATGTGTTGTGACAAAGTGAGAAATGCGTGGCTGGATCTGTCCTTTTGGGGCTGATATGCCATGCCAAATTTTCCAGGGAGTAGCAGTCTACTGACTCCCAGGATGGCAGTACTGTGGTGGGGCCTTTGTAGATACTTTCATTCCTGTACCTGTCCCAACTACAGAGTTCAGGAGATGGGATCAAGATGAGAAGCAATACTGAAACCCTACACTACAAGGCTGTAGTAGTTAATGTTCTCTGAATATCCATACTCTGTGTACAGAGTCCTACGATGTAGGAAAGAGGGCTTAGCCCATTTTAGAACTGAATTACCTGAAGCAGGTTGATGTTAAATGGCTTGTAAATGTGTCAGTAACTAGAAAAGTAAAACTACCTGAAATGCCTGTTATACTAAAAATCCATATTTGACATGGGTGAAGCATTCCTAAATGTTATCTCCAGGCTGTTCTGCATTTTTTAAAAAAACACAGTTTTTGACAATGGGTTATTAAGTTTCTTTGGCCTGCTTGCTTTTTCTTTACTCCACAAAAGAGACTGGGTGGGGAAAGTAAGGAAATGAGAGGAAGGAAACTGGTAAGGGTCTTGTCCACATTTCACCAGACACCTGAGGATAGGAAGTCCCTGTTCCTGTGCACCAGCCTCTGCTCAGAGATTGGTACAATGAAGTGGTTAAGGGATCTCACTTCACCTGGAGGCCAGAAACAAGTGGAATAATGCAGAGGTCTTCCCTGGCACTGTCCCTTTTAACAACTTTACCAGTGATTTGGAGGAGGCAACAAGGTGTGTATTTATCATGTTCACAGGTGACACAACACTGGTGACGGCAGCTGGTGATGGCAGTGGGCTGGATGGTTGTCCAGCAGGACCTAGACAGAATAAAGGCATGGGCTTACAGAAATCTTAGAAAATGCAACATGAGCAAGTGCCAAGCGCCGCTGCTGGGAAGGAAGAGCCTGATGCAGCAGCCCAGGCTGTGACTGGCCTGCCTGGAGGGCAGCTCTGCTGAAATAAACCCTGGGTGGGGGTCATGGTGGGCAGTGAGCTGAGTGAGAACCATCAGCAACCCTGGCAGTAGGGATGGCTGCTGGCCTGCCGGGCTGCATCAACAACAGCACAGCCAACAAGGTCAAGGGAAAGGATTATCTCACTCATTAAGCTACATCTGAAATGCTGCATCCAGTTTTGGGCCCAGACATTGATAAATTGGAGTGAGTTCAGGGGAGGGTCCCCAAGCTGATTAGGGACTGGAGGTCTTGTTCTGTGAGGAGCAGATGAGAAAGCTGAGCTTGCTCAGTGTGGAAAAGGGAAGACTTCAAGGGACCTAACCACAGGCCCCTTGCATTTTTAGGGGAAGGTTGTAAAGAAGGAGCCAAGTTTTTCACAGTAGGGCATAGCCTCTCTCAAGGCTATGCAAACTGTGAGGGTGGTGGGACACTGGAACAGGCTGCACAGGGTTTTGGTGGATGTCTCATCACTGGAAGAGTTCAAGATGAGGCTGGACAGAGCTTTGAGCAACCTGGTCTAGTGGAATGTGTTCCAACCCATGGCAGGGGTGCTGGAAGTCAGTACTCTTAAAATCCCCCTCAACTCGAATGATTCTTTGATTCATTGTAGATAATCCAACCCATAGAGAAATTCCTGCAGCTCTCACCCATCAGATCTCTGTTCTGCCCAAGCACCTGCCTGAATTGCTTCCCTGTTGGCACCTCAGTCCCAACTCTTTCTGGCAGTCCAGTGACCCCAGGCACTCTCCTGCTCTTTCAAGTGCTCTCCCTGCACACCAAGCACTCCTTTCCTTGTATTTCTTAGCTGTGTTCTGTTACTGTCAGTGCATAAAGCAGTCTATAATGCCATGATCTGTAGTTTATAGTCATATACAAGTGGCATTTTATTATTATGTAATGCATGACAACTTTTGCAACAGTTCAAAATTTGATTGCTTTACTTTTGGGAACAGCTGATGGGAGAGGCAATAGCCTGAAAGAATGACTCAGGGCTGTAGCTCCTCTGTGGGTGAGCTCATATCCACCTCTGTTCTGTGCTCTGTTAGTTGAGACTGCAGTTCTGCTTGGCACCTTTCTGAAGGCATTAAGGATGTCAAGCTGCACAGCCAGGTGTTAAAGGCTCAACCAGGCATACTCTAAAAGTACAGAGAAATCATGCAGGACAAAACTGCTTCTCATTTACCTACCTTGTTGCTGAAAGACAGCAGAAAATAACTTAGAGCATTGTGCATAGCAAGTGATTCAGGAATGCCAATGCACCAGCTGTGAGACTGATTCAAAATAAAAAGTGTTTGTATGGAATAGGCCAAACAGGCACTTCCAGGTCCCTGTTTCCCCGTGTCATGGCATGTAAAGATGTTCAGGGCTGTATCAGTTAAAGAGTGAGCACAATCAGGGCTAGAATGTCACAGGTCTGCAAAGGGGAAATATCCTATTTTACTCACTTTTTCAAACAGTGTGGGGACACCAGCTGATAGACAGGGCCACCCTGTTTGCTTTTGTGAGTGGAGTGGTGTGTACGTGGGCTGGCATTGCCCTCTGCTGGCTTCTGCTCCAAGTGGGTGAGGACGGGCACATGGAGGGACTTTGGCAGCTTTCTTGTTCTGCTCTTCACAGTCTCTCCTTCCCTTTTTATGAAATGCAGCCCGTGGGTGGTTCTGCTTTCCCGCTCCTCTGGTGACAGCTGGGCAGGGTCTGACCCTTCTGGATATGACACCTTGTCCCACATATTTTTCTCCTGTGGGTGTAGCTGTAACCTTGTCTTCTTCTTCTCTCTCACAGTACAAAAGTTACTGCCCCTCTCTGTAAGGGACATCTTTGCCTGCTGTGTTAGCAACTGTGTGGAAAAGCTAGCTAGTGTTTTTAACAAGTCAGCTAGCAAATTTTAATGGTTGCAGTGTAAAATGATGGATAAACAGGGCAGGATCCCTTTGGAGGAAGGGAATCAGGAAGCTGAAAGTGCTTTCTCTGTTTTATTTACCCTCAGTCTACTGGTTAATGACTTCTGCTCTTGCCGGAGTTTCTGGGACACTATTCCCTGGTGGGCACAGGCCTATTGCTTTTAGTGGCATTGCATTAAAACAGAACAAAGCTCACAGCCCTGACAACTGTAAGAAGAGTCTTTAGTGCTCTTCCCATATTGCATGACAGACGTTGCATTTTGCAATTTAGGCCTTGGAGAGCTGGTACCTTTCCAGGAGAATATGGATCTCTCGAACAAGGTAAATGTAAGCCAGATTTCAGGGGTGCAGAATTGAATTGAACTTGCTTTTTTATGAGTCGTTTCTATCTCACAGAGCAATAGCAGTCAAACTAGTCCCAGGGACTCTTTCTTTTGCCCATGCCCAGCACCATGTCCCTGCACCAGAAGGGCTAATGCTACTTTCTAATGGGTTGCACAAGATATTTTGCTGGAGCTATGAAGGCAAGAAAGAGCACAGAGAAAAGCCTTGTGAATTATTTCCTGCTGTATTAACAGTTCACGCTCAGAGCCAGATAAAACTACTGGATACCATCTTCCTTCTTCAATTTGACTTCCAAAGTTATCCCAATGAAACATTGTGGACACCTCTGACTGGAAAAGCAACCAAGCACTGGGAGAAAGCAAGGGTAGCCATGAATACAGAGCAGGCATCACTCATCAAATGCAACCAATAAACAATGTTCTTCATACAGTGGTGCAGGAACCACTGCAATAGACATAGCAATTATCACCAAAATAAACACCCTTGCTGGTGTCATGCTGCAAAATTGTGCCAAGAAGGAAAAACCTGGGGGAGAGCAGGGGATGAAAAAAGGCTGAAAAATGTCACAAGACACTACTGGCAAAAGATTCTGAAAGATGTTCAGCAGGGAAAGAACAACTGTAGGTGAAGGTCCTTGCTATCTGGGCTGAGGACCTAGTTCTAATCCAGATCAAGCCTACTGACAGGTGACCTGTAACAACACAGCCAGGGATAATGAAGCTGGACAGATACAGTGACAAAATCACTGTTAAGTGTCTCATATTCAGAGAACTATGATGAAGCACTGAAGTGAGACACAGGTCTGTCACCTTAAATGAGCCAGGAGTACGTGGCCTTTACGGTATACAATTGTAAGGAAAATCCTGGAAAGGGAGGCAGCTTACCCTAATGTGGGCCTGAAAACACACGGGTTCTGTATCTGGCACTGCAGTAGCCTCAGATAATTTACAACATCCCTCAGTATCTGTGCTTAGCTATACAGAAAATCAAGACACTCTTACAATTGCTTTGCAATCTGATAACAAGCTGTCTGTTACAGAGATATGTTCTTTTTGTGATTGATGGTGGTGTTCCTGTGGTGGATCAAACTTCCAAACTAGTGTCATGGAGTAGAGGCTACGCTGGGGCTTTATTTTATACAGTATTATTGCTTGTCAGTAGTTTGGTCCTGCTCCTGCCAGCTGAGCAGAAGAGACAGGATAAGTTGATCTCTCTCCCTGAGTATTATCCTCCGTGCGACAGAAGTTGATTGTCCTTGGAGATGTAACAGTGACAAAGAACATGGCCCTTAGTCTTGAATTCCCCAAGTTAAGATGCACTGCTATCAGCTTAGTATCTCCTTTGATAGTTGTGTGGCATGGATGCCTGGAGAATCAGAAGGGAGATCTCTCTCATGTTGAGCAGGAATCGGTGGTTTGCTCAGTGTTATTTTGCGCTCAAAATGATTGGCAACAGCAACAAAAATATAGATGGTAAATTATGTAGAACTTGAGAAGCAGCTGGCCTGAAACTTTACTCTGAAGGGTCAGCAGTAGAGTGATGCTAATCTAGTCTGAAAACAGCTGTTCTTTGGGGAACAGAAAGTAATGCTGTTGGGGAAATCATGAGTATAATGATTTTTTGGTTTTATCTGAAACTTTATCTGGCTGTTTCCTGCTGCATTTTGGCCTGGTTTTTGTTTTTATTTTCAGCAAAGACAACAGCTTTATCTGGAGTCACACTTCAGTGCTCACTTATGATACGCGTTGTTGCGTGCACTCTGAGAGTCAGAGCAAGAGGGGGAAGGAGGAAAAACAAGTTACAGTTAATTATAGCCACTGTTCTGCCACTTGGGAGTCCTGGGAAGTATCAGTCACCTTCCTGAGTACCTCATAGCAGTTACAACAGGTTTAACAATCCAAACAAGGTGAAAGTCTGTATCAGGTAGTGAAGTCTCTGAGGATGCATTGGAAACACTTGGAGGAGTAATATGTCAGACTGACATTATGACTGGGGATAAGGTTAAGCGAGAGACATTCCTAGCAAAGGACCCAAGGACTGAACAGCTGTTCCTCTGGGAGTGTGGGCCTGCTTTCTCTCAAATAACCAGTAACTTGGGAAGCCCAGCCTGGAGCATGGAGGTGACAAAATGAAATTCAGAATTTGTATGCTTATGTATGACAGTACCTAGAGCATAATGCTTCATTCACTTCCCATATATTCAGGTCAAAGGATAAAAGCTCTGATGTTAAGGTCTTTGAGAATTGTACCCACCAGGGGCTGGCAGTCCCATATCAGTCACCTTTGGAGATTTCTGTGTAAGGATAAGGAGGATGTTTCTGGGACAATGAATTTGTGCTGCTGTTCTTGTGCTGGAAACAAAGGAAGAAGACCAAGTTTTGTCAGCCAAGTCCATTGAGAACAATTAGGCTGGAGCCTTTTTTTGTGAAAATAAGGGACATTTAGGAAGAGGGTTCAGGATGTGCTGACCTGGGAAGCCTTTGCAAAGCCTTGTCTCAGTTTCCTCTCTCTGGAGAAGAAAAGAGAAACAGGTTCAGTCCCTCTGCCTATCAATCTCTCTTACACGCATCGTGGCACAGGGACAGCACCCCTCTTTAGATCAGGGTGTCCCGAGCTCTTTATATCATTTACATCACAGGTGATTGGATTATCTGCAGACACCATAACGCCACAGCTACTTTAAGCAGTGTTTACAACATGTTTTACACAGGTTGTTGTGGTAATGCTCTGGGGGAAACTGAGCCAATCGGGATTTAGTTCATTTGGATCATTGAAAATCCCATCTCTACAGGCAGCCCAAAAAAACCTATATTGTAACACAGGCAGGTTCGCTGGTACAATGGACAGAAATTTTACTCATATTTTTGAAATAAAAGTGAAGAGTTCTGCAATGGGCTTGGCTGAAGGGCATATAAGCCTGGAAGTGTAAACATGCTTTGTGATCCTCTCTAGTGACTTGCATGCCTACAGTAATCTGAGGTAAGACAGGCTGTGGATCTAAATTGCAGTTGTTGTTCCTAGATAATTCTGCGGGTGGCCCAATGTAATCAATGTTTTATCTTACACCCAGTCTGATTTCTTTGCATTCACAAAAGCCAGCATTCTTCAAAAAAAAGAAATGTTTAATTCTATCCAAAACAACCTGATGTTTTTAACTGAGGTTTCCACTTCATTTATCAGAGTGGGCTCTACCCCTCTGTCCTGGGAATGCCCATCATTTCAGGCAATCAAAGAAAAAGTTGTCTTAGGAAGACATGTCCTTTAGTTCCAAATGCTATAGTTAGCTAAATGTCACCTCTAGAAACATTGTAATTCAAGCTAGTGAACTATATGGGAATATTTGTGAGGATTTGATTTGCTTAAATCTGTCTTTGTGCCCATAATCCCAGATTCTAGCATTGCCCTTTCAAAATGCCAAATGCAACAGCTTGGATCATTAGCACACTTTGAATCCAGTTACTTGGGTCATGCAAATGTGACTCTTGTCCTTTAGACAGACACTTTCATGCTGTAGAGAGCAGGGTGGGGAAGGGGGGATAATATTTAAAATACTGTAGGACAATTCTGATGTCTTGTACAGTGTTGTAACTCCAACGAAACCTATTAGACCTATTCCAAGCTTAATTGACATGAAAAATTTGCTCAGGTGTGAGAGGTTTATCACTAACCCATTTCTCTCTTTGAAATTTCATTTCCCCTGCAATATTTCTTATCAAGTTTGCTCACTACACACTCAACTTTGAATTGTATTTCCTCTCTAAGAGCCTAACTTTCCTGTGGATAATTCCATACAGAAATCCTATTGAGGAGGAAGAAGAGGCTGAGCTCTGGGCAGCCTCCATCCAGTTTGCACAGGCTGCCACACAGACATTCAGGCAGCACAACTGTCAGGGATTCAGGGAGATGCTTCATTGAGCTCTGTGGTATTTGCAAACCCTCTTGACCTCTTCTATCTGTTGATTTTTTTCTCTCTTAGTTTGGGTCTCTTCTCAATTCCACAGTGCAGTTTGTTATCAAAGTTATGCTAATCTGTTGCTGCAGTTCTTGCCAGATAAATTGGGTTTTAACTGAAGGCATTGGGCTGGGGAAGTGAAAGCAGAAGGGCATTAATGGGGTTCTTGCAAAGATGGCAGTAAGATAAAGCAGTAAGGTTATATACAAGTGAGGAAAAGTGAGGAGAAAGACTGGGTTTTGAGAAAGAACTGGAAGTGTGTGTGAGGAAAAAGCAAAGAGGAAAAAGAGGAAGGACAATCAGAAGGGATGAAGGGAGTGAAAAAAAAAGAAGAAATATAGACATTGAAAAGCAGCATTATGGGAAGCCACAAACATGACAAAAGAACAGGTAAATAGAAAGAAAAACAACACCAGAATGAGTTAGTAAAAAAACAGATTCTAACAAAAAGTTGAATGCCAAAATGCTACCTGTCACTGCATATAATACTACTGTATGCTGTGTTGCTTTCCATTGCTGTAACGCACACACACCAGGATGGATACTTCCAGCATAATATTTCATCACACACTGTTAAATAATTAATTCTTTTTCTATAGAAAACTTTTGGGTTTGTGTCTGTTTAGGCTTTCGCCAGCTCCGCTCACATCCCCGCAAGTGAGCCTGCCACCTTTGTTTGTACATGATGCCTTCTATGTATATGTTGATAGAAGGAGTGTATTTGCCCTGTTGCTGCCATGTACTCTCCTGACACGACACGTCATATTTGCAATGTACCCTGTAACTCACTGGTCAAGCCCAGAGAGGTGTGGTGAATGGGCTTAAATCCAGCTGGCATCCAGTCACAAGTGGTGTTCCCCAGGGCTCAGTTTTGAGGCCAGTCCCATTTAATATCTTCATCAATGATCTGGACGAGGGGATCAAGTGTACCCTCAGTCAGTTTGATGGTGACACAAGGTTGGGTGGGAGTGTTGATCTGCTGATGGACAAGAGGGCCTGTAGAGGGATCTGGACAGGCTGAATCAATGAACTCAGGCCAATTTTACGAGGTTCAACAGTGCCAGGTCCTGCACTTGAGTAACAGCAACCCCATGCAGAGCTACAGGCTGGGGAAAGACTGACAGGAAAGCTGCCCAGCAGAAAAGGACCTGGGATTGCTTGTCAGCAGCAGCTGAACATGAGCCAGCAGAATGCCCAGGTGTCCAAGAAAGCCAATGGCACCCTAGCCTGTATCAGAAATAGTGCAGCCAGCAGGACCAGGGCAGTGATTGTCCCCCTGTACTCGGCGCTGGTGAGGCCACACCTCAAATCCCGGTGTTCAGGGGTTTTGGGCCACTTACTGAAGCCAAAGACATGAAAGTGCTGGAGTGTGTCCAGAGAAAGCAAGTGGAGCTGGTGAAGGCTCTGGAGCACAAATCCTGTGAGAAGCAGCTGAGAGAGGTGGGATTGTTTAGCCTGGAGTAAAGGAGACTCAGGAGAGACCTTATCATTCTCTACAAATACCCAAAAGGAGGTTGAAGCCAGGTGGGAGTTGGTCTCTTCTCCCAGACAAGTAGTGACAGAACAAAGGGAAATGGCCTCAAGTTACACTGGGGAGGTTCAAGTTGGATATCAAGCAAAATTTCTGCACTGAAAGAATGGTTTAGTATTCAAACAGGCTCCCAAGGGAGCTCCCAAGGTCACCATCCCTGGAAGTGTTCAAAAAATCAGTAGACATAGCACTTCATGATATGGTATAGTTGGCATAGTGGGCATGATCTTGGAGGTTTTTTCAACCATAATGATTCTGTGATTGTGCACACAAACAGCGAAGCTAAACTAAGATTTTAATAATACCCTTAATGTTGGAATTTTCCGGCTTTCAAATGCTTGCGTTTGCAACGTTGATATTTTCAATGTGGGGGTTTTTTTCTGTGAATGTAAACAATGCTTTGCATTTCTCTGATATATTCTGCCCAAGAATTTGATAGTGTTCTATAAACATTTTTTGCTATTAATCATGTCAGTGGCCTTTTGAATTAATTAACTTTTACCATTATTTCAGCTTTTGAAATGAATACATGCAGAGATCATACTTTACTGAGTGTCAGATAGGATGTTGCTAGATCAGAACTGACAGTTTCTTAACTTCTACATCCTGACCTGTATTTTGACCTTCATATACGGTTCTTTTTCATCTGAGAAACTCCTTTTTAAATTCACAGAATTGCTTTTGTGACTCTGCCTAAGGCCACCTCTCATCCACTCTAAGTTTGAACAGGATGTTCATTAACCAGCAGCATCCCCATTCAGCCTGGGGTTCACTGCAAAGGGCCAGATTAATACTTTATGAATAATAAAAGGGGTTGGAAAATTTTGGATAATGCAGGTGATATCTTTTGTAAGAGCTATCTGAATTACTAATGACAGAGCATCATTAAATTCTTGTTAGATGAGTTTAAATTTGATCTCCTTGAAATAGTTTCTTATGTGTCCCTCAGTAAAGGTCTTCTGTGCATCATGTTGCCTTTCGATTGAGCAGTCTCTATCTGTTGGTAAGCTAATTACTTATGTTTTCATCCTGCCTGGTAAACAGATCTCCCCTTGTTCTTATCGCAGTTCACGCCTCACTTGTTTTCTGGTAGACTGCTTTATTTCTTCTGTCAAGGTATAAAGGACTCTTCTTTCAAGGCAAGAAATAATAAGCATTAAAACAAGTGCAGACTGAAACTTTATAGTCCTTTGGCTCTGTGTAGGCAACATAATTCATTAATTCAGAGCAAACAAATCTTCACTCTGCCTGAGCTCCCTCACCTTTTCACTCTGTTCCTCTCCCTGTGGCCTCAGATCTTACTTTTACTGGTTCCAGTTTCCTAAGGGGTATCTATAGTGTTTCCATCTCTAAATGCTTTCACAGAGGTTTTTCAGACCACCTTCCTTTGGCTGCCTCCCAGAACAGATCCTTCTCATCTCTAGATCCAGACAATTTGGTTGGTTACCATCCCTGGAACACAGGGTAATGTTTGAAGCCAGTCTGAGAAGCCAGTTGTAGTAGCAGCAGCAGCAAAAGGAACGGGGCTCCATGTCCTATGCTTTTGGTTAGCATGAATAATTAGAGTGTGTGTCACCTCAGCCCTCAGCCAACAGCAGCCCTGCACGATAGTTACAAACCACTTTGTGAAAATTACTTCTCTCTCACACCTCTTCAGAAACAGACCTTTCTTGACATCCCATCTCTTCCCTCCTCTTTCCATCCTCTGTCATGTGAATTGAACTGATGCATAGCCTGATATTGTAAAGCAACCTCTGCTGAAATAAGGGGTAGATTGAGGTGTAAAACCTGATTTCAGGATCATATTTCCACCTATGTGCTTTGCAGCTTCTGTCTTTTCTTCACTTGGTGATAAATGGCAGGCGGAGGGAATAGGACGTGTGGGAAGTCTGGCTGCTTTCATTAGGGGAAGAATGCTTAGTGTGCAGTAAATTTCTCATATTTCCAACTCATTCTGGAGCATGTTTGCCAAGATTTAAGAGTTATAGGCCCATAAGTCAAATACTTTGCGAAATAGGTGTCATTATTCTCCCATTTTTCACATAAGCTTGTAAGTATGCCCCCATATATCTTTGGGTCACTCTGTAGCACAGATTTCTTCCATGTTCTGTTCCTTATGTCAGTTAAACTCCAGAAAGGAAGTGATATATGAATGCTATTCATCAAAATAATGACAACCAGAGCCTGGCAATGGTGTTCCAACAAAAGCCATGTCACAGATACAGCACGCCAGGAGGTGCCATCAGAACTAATTCTGGCTGCACCCAGTAGCTTCCACGGGCAGCACCACAACTGCTTCATCACAGAGAGATCAGCATCTATCATGCTAGACACATGGCCCACACCCTGCTATTGCTCCAGTGCCTGGGTGCTTCACAGCATGCCTCCTCCCTTTCAGCCACACTCCGAAGAAAATCATTCCCACCTCTGTTTTGTGGTGGGAGGGCTGGGCCAGGCTAATTCATTTACCCAGTGGACTCTTTTTGAGGGTTACAGATGATTATGAAGAGAAGGGATCCACCTGCCAGTGATGAAGAAAAATCAGAAGCTTTCAGTGCTTTCCCCCCACCCTGCCCATCCCCTTAATCTTTAGTACTGATAGACTTTGGACTGCCAAGTGCTTTGAGTTGGAGGACCATGGCTGTAGGAACAGTGGCATTAATAAACATTTCTTTATTGAGATAGAAGTAG
The DNA here is from genome assembly GCA_035222235.1 of Margarornis squamiger. Lineage (NCBI taxonomy): Eukaryota > Metazoa > Chordata > Aves > Passeriformes > Furnariidae > Margarornis > Margarornis squamiger. Next base: position 52,824,935 of record JAWWTY010000037.1, read on the forward strand.
AACACTGAAACAGCCATCCTAGAAAGGTAGTCAGTGCCCAAGGTCTGTCAGTGTTTAAGACACATTTGGACAACGTCCTCAATAACATGCTTCGAGTTTATCAGCCCTGAACTCGTCAGGCAGTTGGACTATATGATTGTTGTAGGTCCCTTCCAAATGAACCCCTGCTCTACTCTTTCATTTTGAGGGAGGTTGACCCTGGAACAGATTGCACAGAGAGGTTGTAGAGTCTATACCCTTTGAGGTACTCAAAACCCAATCAAGCATGACCCTGAACAGCTTTGGTGCTTCAGGTGACTCTGGTCTGAGCAGGAAGGCTGAGCAAGACTGCAGAAGCACCTTCCAAACTCCACAGCTCTGTCATTCTGTGCCTCTAGGAGTCACACAGAGCTCTTGGGCTGGGCTCTGGCTGCATATTTCTTCCACCAAGCGTTAATGGTGAAGTAACCTTAAAACTGCTCTCATTTTCTTAGAAATTGGAGACAGCAGTGTTATCCCTCAACACAGACTTTGCTTGTTATAGGTATTTCTGGGTTTTTAACGTTAGATGAAAGCTTATGTCCCCATTCATGCACACATCTACTGATTTCTAGTAAAGGTGCTGGTGAGGTTTTCTGTACTGTTAATGCTGGGGGTGAAATACATATATTCACTTCCATGGGGTGCTTCTCTGAACTTTGTAGCTGACACCAGGTCACACAAAGAGGGAGAATGCTCAGTCAGATCTTCTGCATGTTCACTGGCTTTTGAGCAGGTTGTGAACTGAATGTTAAGTTAGTTCCTGCTCTATCTCAGCTACTACCCCAAAACAGCACCAGAATTTTTTCTAAGATTTTTCTAGGTGCAGTGACTTTTTAGGATGCCTTTTAGCATTTTTCTCCTGTACCAGCTCTCTGGGAGACCCAACACAGGTGAAATGGTTTCATAACTCAGACACCTGAAAAATAAGTACTCACTAACCTCAGTGTGTTGTTAAAAGGCAGAATAAAGAAGAAAGAGCCTGATGACTGCTGTCTTGGGGCGGTTACAAGCAAGTTCAAGGAGGGTAGGTTAGTGCCTTGTCACCAGCCATAGCACAAGGCACAAGCTTGCACTGCAATTAAAGTGTTCTTGATCATGGTAACAAACCCAAATTTAGTGCTGGAGCCTGACAGAAGTTTTCATTTGGGAATGGCACCATGACCCTGTGCCTCAGACTGCATTAAATAACTCATAGGAGTGGACTTGTCCCAAAGCCCACCTTGCCATCACAGCTTTCCTTCTGCTGTCCCAAGTGGTCATCTCTGAGTCTTAATGCCGTTTTACTCTCACTAACCTGGTAGTATATCACACCTTGTATGTACTCCCCAAAGCACTTTCAAGTCAGCATCCCTGTTGGGCGGGTACAAGCATGTTTCAGCCAGATTTCCCCTTTGTCCTTATCTGCAAATGTAGTGCCAAGGCAAGCATGGTGTGTGCACAGGAGATGCCTTCTGGGTCTTCCCTATTGAGGGTTTAAAAAGTGGGACTGAAAATGTGTCCTGAAACAGTGGCTGTGTTTCTTGACATCCAAAAAAGGCCATAGTCATCACTCAGACCTAAGAGTCTGAGGAGTACTTTGCTAGGGCCATGTTATCCAAAAATGGCTGCCTAAAGTCAAGCTTCTCAGAGTGTGCTTAGGCATCTAAAAAAGAGTCTTTAAAAACAAACAAACAAACAAAACAAATGTAAAATACTCAACCTGGTTCTTTTCCAAGTCAGGCACCAGAATGAAAAGTAAGTGTTGAAATGACACCATGGTTTGTAAAGCTCCCTTACAGGCTGAGGTGAAAAATTAAATTGAGGTTAACAAAAGAAGTCAGCAAAGTGGGGAGGCAGTAAATTAAACCTTACTGTTCTCAGCATTTATTTGGAAAAAAAAAATTAATAGCATTTTGTTTTTGAAGCAAACATTTTTCACAATGGTTCCTATCACTATCAGCCACAGATACAGTGCTTTGTCAGGAACCTGGCAAGCAACAACACAAAGAGCACAGATGGGAATGCAGAGATGGAAAAATAAGTAAAACGTATTCTGGCTTGTACCTTAAGTATGCATAAGGTACTACCTTGGTATCTAATTATAGTCTGTGCAGGAAGTAACAGCTATAGTTAAGGTTTCTTGACATTCTTATCTGCATGCCTTCTGTTGCTTTCAACGTCAGTAGATTGTTTAAGCTGCTGTTTTCCATGGTCGGTACCTACTCTGGCTGAATATACTGCAGACAGAATCAGCCCAACTATTCCAGCTCTTCTAGAGGAAAAGGAGAGGCAATCCTGGACCTTTACTTTAGCCATGTAAGGAAACATTTGCAGCCTTTTTTTTTTTTTTTTTTTTCCCTGCAATATGAATTTAAAGATGTACCCCTGAGAAGCTTCTTATTACCCTTGACATTCACAGTTACTGAAGTGGTCCTGCTTTTGACCACACTTTAATCCTAAAAGAGTGTCCCCAGCATAGCCATGGTCCAGACACATGATCCCTGTTCATGCTGAAGTGAAAGCCACATTAGTGCCTGTCAAGAAGCCAAGGATGGACTCATAAGCTCCCATTCCATTTTCTGTCTTTCTCCTGTCTTGAGTTTTGACCCAGCCCCTGGGCTCAGCTCTCATACTGGCACCACTCAGCATCTCCGTGCTCCTCCCTCCCTGACTGTGCTGTGATCCTGCACTTGCTGACCACAACAGCTGTTGCTGAAGGGTTCCTTACAGGCCCTAGCAGAGGGGTCATTCTGATTCAAAGCAGGCCAAAGTGTAGCTGTAGTGTTAGTTTGGCAGTTGATTTTGGAAGGTTTCTTGACAAAAACTGGATTAACCTGAGAGAGTGCTTCTAGTGCAGTATCTGCAGAGGACACTGAAAAGCAAAAGTTATATTCATAGTTACAAGTGAGGAAATGCCAATTATTTTTTAATTCATTTAAAAATATGTCTACAGGATGAAAACTCTCTTTGGAGAGACAGTATAAACAGTAAAGGAGGTGCTCTCTTCTTTGTATGGAAAGTAAGGGCCAGAGTAACGGTGTTAGTAGCTGACTATACAAAATGTCAGTGCCAGAAAAGGGTGAACAACTGATAAAAGTGACAGAACACTCAGAGTCATACACAAAACCCATTCATCCCTGCACAGAGAGACAAAGTGAGGCAAATGCCTACAAGAAAACTCTTAAACCCTTTTCTTGACTCAAACATTACTGAAAGAAGCCATTCCTGCTTTGAAGACTACCCACAGCTTCACAATCCCCTTGGCTGATGTGTTGGCAGCTGCAGCCCAGTAACAGATCTGTTTTCAGTTAGGGTTCAGTAACACCTCTTTGAAATACCTTATTTCTAACAGCTCAGGGTTTTCTACTCCTTTAAGAAGCCCAGTGAGTCCTTACATAAGTGCTGCCTCCTGTGTCACAGGTTCTCATTTGATTAGCCATCTTCCTTAAGCTAACTGAGAAATAATTTGGATGACAAAGTGCTTGTAGGATATAAAACTCTTTGGGACCTGCAGAAGTTTTTTTTTATGCAGAAGGGTGTGTAATTACGGGCCTGTGACAAAGGAATTAATCTCGTCCTTGTCCAAACTCTTAGACACTGATTCATTTGCTTTTCAATATGCCTCAAGAGAACCAAACCTCAGTGTTGTCCCACAATGGGATTCTCCCAGATTAAAACCCAAAAGCTGCCCAGCATCACTGATGACAATTGAGCACAGGCTCAACTGTTTTGTATCACCTGGGCAATCTGTCAGCTGACTCACACTGGTGGGTGTGGTGGATGTCTCTAAAATTCCAAGACTCTAAACTTTCTGCCCCTGTTTGGTTAGAGATTGTTCTGGTTTAGAAAAAGTGTTGAAGGAGCTTACAGTGTTGTCAGGATTTATGAGGTTTTTGGAGAAGGGCTGATGGTGCTTGGAAAGGTATGCCAAAAATTTAGCAAATGCCTACTGAGGGGCTTTGACCTACAGAAAGTTTCCAGGGAAGCTGCCCTGTTGGTTGTCTGCTTGGAGATGGAGAAATGAAGTGAACATAAAGGATGGACACCATAATATGCTTCTAGAAGGTAAGAAATGTTGAAAACTTACACTGTGCCTTAGAACTATAGCAAATGCTGTGCATGGACTGCTAGCCAAAAGCTCATGAAGGGAGCTCATTACTCTCTTTCTGAACATAAAAAATTCTTATATTTACTGTGGGACAAGAACATATGTGTGTTATCACAGAATAACTGAAGGTCATTAGGGTCACAGCATACTTGCCTCCTAGTAACTTGAGTGCCTATAATTAAAGAGAAACTTCAGATACTAAATGTTAGGTGAGCTTCAGTTTCTACATTTGTATCAGCATCTGCTTTTCTGGCTCTCCTTAAGAGGGATAGGATGAGGAATACAAGTAGCTGTCAAAGGGGAAAGCTGAGGTTTTAAGAAGTGTAGGAGTCATGCTGTCCTTATACTGAGTTCTGCATTAAATAGCAACATTATCTAAATGGAGTTGCTCCTCTTGGCAAAGCTGCCTGGTTTTTGGTGTCAGGATTTGGTACAAGTATGCCATTTTTTTTGCAAGCTCTTGACAAGGGAGTTCTTGGGTCTGGAGGTACCATTTGTGGCTCTGGAAGCCAGAACAGGGTTCAAGAGTAACGCCCCTGTGCTGCGCTCCCCCAGCTGAACACCTAGTTCAGTCTTTTTATTCAGCTTAGTTTAGTCTAGAGCCTGTCCATGACTCTGGTGAGCTTCATATCTCTTTCTGTAGATCTGTCCTGTCCATCCTGTGCTAGGTTTCATTCCCTGTCTGGGAGGAGGTGGAGAGTGGCACACTTGGTATACGACACAGTTTCTGTAGGTCTCAGAATCTGTAATGAAATTAAAAACAGCTTTTTCTAGGCACCACTAGATGGTGCCTCCGGATCGCTCTTGCTGGGAAAACAGTGATGCTAGTCCAGGAAAACAAACAGCAGGTCGGAGAAGGGGGATTCTGCCCCTCAGTTCCGCTCGTGAGATCCTACATGGAGTGCTGAGTTCAAGGATGTGGTCCTGTTGGAGAGTGTCCCAGAGGAGAGCAGTGAAGGCAATCAGAAGGCTGGAGCACCTTTTCTATGAGGAAAGACTGACAGTTGGGATTTTTCAGACTCAGAAAGAGGAGGATCCATGGGGTCTTATAGCAGCCTTGTAAAAAAGATGGGGACAAACTTTTTAGGAGGGCCTGTTGCAACAGGACAAGGGACAACAGTTTCAAACTACAAGAGGGTAGATTTATACAAGAAATAAGGAACAATTGTTTTACAATGAGGGTGCTAAAACACCAGAAAAGGTTGCTCAAAGAGATGGATGGATGCTCTATGAAAACATTCAGCCAGGTTGGATGGGGCTCTGAACAACCTGATCTAGTTGAAGATGTCCCTGTTCATTGCAGGGGAAGGTTGAACTAGATGAGTTTTAAAGGTCCTTTCCAACCCAAACCATTCTATGATTCTATGACAGTGAGTGGGGTGGATTGCACAGCCTCTGCCTCCCCCCAGCCTGGGCTGCATGGGCAGTGAGTGCATTCCTGGGCAGGCAGAGCTGTCCCTCAGAAATGCCCGTGGAAATTGGTTTGTTTCTGTCTTTAAAAGAAACTGAACTATAGAAGCATTAACCTCTGTTATGTGAGCTCCCCCCAATAAGAAAAGATGCTTTAGAGAGAAGAGAGAACTTTTGATTCTATATGAACTGTGGTGTCTTTTCTTTCATCATAGAAGAAAATTCAGTAGGCTATAATTGCACGAAGTCTGTGCAATTAGGTGAAGCACAGGCACAGAACTGATCCCTGGATTCTGTGCCCTGTTAGTGACTGAAGGACTTATATTATTCCATTAATAAGCCAAGTGTAGGGGAAAACAGATCCAAAGGAGCTGGAATTCAGGTATGTTTGCAGTAGTGATACTGGCTAAAACAAAGCAAGCAAAAAAATTAGGAGCATCCCCTCCATCAGGAAAATATTTACTTCTGAACATCTTAAACATCACCATACATGTTTTTAAATTTTAAAACAATATTTTTATTTCCTGCACCCATAAGTTCCAGTCATAGTATTGGTTTTGTTCTTAAAAAATTCAAGGCCTTTGTTAATATAAATAATAAAATTAAAGTCAGGATAGTCCAGACTTGTGGCTTGGATGCCTATTTCAAGTCTGACCTTCTGGCTGTGGGGCCATAATGACTTTACTTTTCTACTGTCACAGTCCCCTGGTTCTCTGTGGCAGCATTGGCAGCTCACGTTGTCTTCAGTTATGGAGGAACCAGGGAGTGGTTGAGGGCACAGGAGAAGAAGAGCTGCATTGCTCTCTGCTTTGCTGTTCTCATCAGGTCTGTGTCTGCCTGAGGACTGGTGTATTTTCAGCAATACCTCTCAAATGCTCAAGGACAAATTCTGGTTTGTGTTAGTCTGGGGTTTATCTACCTGAACAGGTACATTAAAAGACTATGAATAAAGCCAGACTGGTGTCTGTCACTTAATGATCAGTACATCTGCAAAACAGATGTGTATTTGACCGTGTTCTCACTGCACCAGGGTTCAGCTCTGTTGTTGATCTCGACTTTTTTCCTCCCCCTTTTTCTCTTTCCCCAGTGCTTACTCTTCTGCTATTGTAATCATGCTGCTAAAACAAATGTACTTTCTGCTAGAGGATGAAAGACTTGGTTCCAAGATACGTCATGGTCTGCCACTGTGTTTCAGTGCTGTGGTTTATGCCAAGGCTGGTGGGGAGGAGAAGCCAGGTCTAGAAGCCCTTGAGGGAAGGGTGTGCGCTTTCCTGTGGTACGCATGCAAAGACAGGATGTTGCTATGTTTAGCTTGGGTTCCTCTTGGCAAAAAAACATTTTCCATAAAATATCTTCCATAAACTTCAGGTGGAATTTTGAAAGCCCATCCAGAATACTGTGATTCCAATAAAAAACGGAGTGAAAAATCAAGCTACTGTGTAGCATGTTGGGAACATATGCTGTGAAAATACAGAAAGCTCTGAAAATCAGTTGGTTTGGGTAGTGAGAGGCAACCCTGCAATTAACAACTCAGTAAAATGATAACCTGTAAAACAGTAATGTTGTCGTCTTTTATTAAGTCCCTGAATGCTTTTATTTCTTCAGTTTATGGTGCCTACATCTCTAAAAGTGTAATTGGTGGTGAAAGAGGTCTGGAAAGGTTTAGAAAATGTTTATGAGGTTAATTCAGGAAAACATATATAGCAAAATCCATGCTTAGTTTGCTTATATGAAAAAAGATTAGCGTGCTGTTGGAGTCTACAAAGTGATGAGTCCACTGCTAGATGGCTCTCTCACCCAAGAGAAAATCCTGATGCGCAGTAGTTGGCAACCAAAGTGAGACAAAGTGGCTAAAAATCGAGTTCCAGCTCCCAACAGTGAGGATAATTGGTTAATGGGGAGACTAATTGCAGGGAGGGCATGAGGTCTGTGACTTAAATCTTGATTAAAAACCTGGCTCTCACGCTTTGCATCCCAAAGATGGGGTTTGGACTGGATGCAGAAATTTCCGCGGAAGTTTTAGGTCTGCTCTGCAGAGGGCGAACTTCAGCCTCTGAAATAAAGTGATGCTAGAAGAACAATTCCAGAGCTGGTAAGAGGCATGATCATGTAGGCTACTCAGTAGCAATAAGGGATCTTGTTACGTGACATGGATGAGGCTGAGATGGGATAAATGAACTTTGCACAGTGACACCAGTCACTCAAAAGCGTGTGCTCAGGGCTGCTCAGTGGAGGTGAGCAATGCAGAGGGGGCAGTGCAAGACTCTGCTCTGCCTTGTTGATTTTACAGTGGCATACACACTGGCTGCAAGAGGTCATCTTAAGATCCCCAGTGTGGATTACAGGGCTGCACTATCTCTGGCTCTGGTTTTTCATGAAACGTGAAGTAGTGAAAAGAGCTGCTGTCATCTGTTTTCTTGACTTACAGGTTGGTACTATTGTCTCTCCACTGCAGTGACAAGTATTATCATGTGAGCTCACTGGTTTTATGCAGAGGGGTGTGTGATTACAGGCCTACTTATCTATGGTAGGACATATATTTCTCCATGTATCTCAAGGACTGTGCTGATGCTCTGTCCTACATGACTGTAGTCAATGCTCTGCTTTCTTCCGCATTTCCTTCCTTTTTGGAGTTCAGAGTTCCTTGCTTGCCTCAGGTACATATTTTTAGTGGAGCTTGCATATCCGTGGTTATAAATAAATGTAATGGCATAACCCAGAGAGGCTATATTGGCTTGCAGATAATGGTGGGATTTACTGATCAGGCTTTGTTGTATAACTGCCTTCCTCAGACAAGAAAAGGAGGCAAGGGTTCTCATGCAGACTTGTGGTGGTGTTTGGAAAAATCAGCTGGTATGAAAGGAAACCATCTCAGTCTATGTCACTTTGAGGGACATCTGAGGTTCCCTAAAAGTCTGTCTTCACAGCTGTGCTGACAGCACTTCAGAGCATGTCTGCCTGCAGAGCAAGGCTCAGCCTGGCTTGATCGGAGTCCTACTGTGTTTCTCCAGCCCATTCTCTGTTACACTCTCTGTGGATGAAGCAGTCAACCTTTGAAGGGAATTCTGGAGTCTAATGAATGCATCCATGTGGGATGTTGCTCTGAAGAACACCAGATTCGGAGAAGAATGGAAGGGATGACTTTGATAGGTGCAGGTCCTACTTTCAGTGAACTTATGATTGCGTGAGGCTTCCATGGAACAGCACCCTATAATTATTGCGGGAAAACCCTGTTCTGTGCTCATAAGCAAGTGACACAATGCCAAAGTATACTTCCAGACTTCTTTAAAATTCATACTCACAAAATAGTCTCTGAAATATTTCATTTGCAGGTGTACAGCTGTTTATGGCTAGAAGAGCTCAGCTGTTAGAGTTCCTTGAGATACATAGCAAAGATATGCAGCTGTCTGCTGAAGCTGGTCTCAAGACTAACTGAGGTCTTTGGAGAAACTGAGATTCCCTGGCCTGTCAGTTAAGCATAAGTGAGCACAAAGGGCTTGTTGTGATTCAATAACCACTACATTAAATGGATTTTCTCATTAAATGGATTTTTCCCTGCTGTGTCCTGCAGAATAACAGATACAATGACCTCGGATGTAAACTTCACTGCTTCCTCCTGATGATACTTGCCAATAGTAACCTGAGGTGCATCAAAAGAAGTGTGGCCAGCAGGTCGAGGAAGGTGATCCTGCCTCTCTCCTTTGTTCTGGTGAGACCCCACCTGGAGCACTCCATCCGGCTCTGGGGCACCAACTTAAGAAGGACATGAACCTGCTCAAGCAAGTACAGAGAAGAACTGTGAAGTTGATCAGAGGGCTGAGGCACCTCTCCTATGAGGAAAGGCTGAGACAATTTGAGTTATTCAACATGGAGAAGAGAAGGCTCCAGGGGCACCCTACAGCACCTCCCAGTACCTAAAAGGGGCTACAAGAGAGCTGAAGAGGGACTTTTTACAAGGGTATATAGTGATAGGACAAAGGGAATTGTCTTTGAACTAAAAGAGAAGGCAGGCTTAGATTAGATATTAGGAAGAAAATGTTTACTATGAGTGTGGTGAGGCACTGGAACAGGCTGTGCAGAGAAGTTGTGCATGCCTCATCCCTGGCAGTGTTTAAGGCCAAGCTGGATGGGACTTTGAGCAACATGGTCTTGTGAAAGGTGTCCCTGCTCATGGCAGAGGGCTTGGAACTAGATAATCTCTAAGGTCCCTTCTAACCCAAACCATTCAATGATTCTCTGATGATTGAAATATTGCCTCAATAATGTTTCGAAGTCTCTATAACTTCCAAATGATGTCTTATCTATTTGCTCATAGAGTATTCAATGGATTTTTTATATTTAAATCACACACAAACTCTCCATTGAGTTTATGAACAAGTCCAGCTTCTGAGCCATTTGTAGGCTTCATCGATCTGCAAAAACACCTCATTGCAGAGACTCTGCTCTCTCCATGGTATGAATAATGCAGAAGAATTGCTCTGTTGAAGCTGGCTTCATTGTCAGTTTAAGCTGAACATGAATAATTGAACACATTTTCTTTTCAGGGACAAGAACAGCTGCCATCTAAGCTGTTTAACCCCATTTGCCTTCTCACGTTTCTCCTTAAGCTTGCTAAAGCCCCTGTGCCTAGCCATGCCATATAGGAATGCATCAAATTCATTTGGGATTTTTCACTTGCTTGAGGTTGTGTCACAAATAATCTGCTATGCTTGTTAAGCAGGCCTAAATGAGGGCTACTTACAATTACTTGTGTGCACCACTTGTCTCCAGCTTTAACTCTTTGGTTGCTGGCTTCCTGCAGGACTCTGCTTGGTCTTCAACAGCAGGGTGCTGGGCAGCTAGTAAGTGCCTTCAGAAAGCTAAACCTTCAGCAGTGAGGAATATCATTAAGTGCCAAGAGATTAAATATTTAAGCAGCTGATGTGAAAACTATGGAATTAACAGCCTGTCAGTTAAGCCTTCAAAGCTACAATGGACTTCCCCACGGAGCTTGGGCCCCATGGTCCCCATTAGATGAAGGTGTCTCTGCCCTGTGTATTTTTTAAAATGAAACATGTCCCTTTGAAATCATGGGAGCTGGTCTGTCAAACTCAACTTCTCTATTCATTGAGAAATTCAGTATTTGTAATTATCTATTCTTAAACAATTTTTTTTTTTATTCAAGGAGAGTGTGATATTCTAATTAGATGTGAGGTTCATGATGGAGAAACCTGAAAGGAGGAGGGATTTTTTTCTGAAGCCTGGTATGGGAGGATTAGGAAGTCATAAAAAGGACTTGTAAAATGTTCGTTGTAAGAACAGTGAAAGAGCACTCAGAGTAACTGAGTCATGAAACTTCACTCCCTCAAAATTATGTTACTTGTAGTTGCCCAATTATATTCCTTTTGATATAATAATTTCATCTAGATACTTGCAAATGTCATATATTACAAGTGTCTATAACCTTGGGAGTGTACTGTGCATTATAATGAGCATGTATTAAGATATGTTCATATTTCTTTTTTCTCAGAAATCATTTTCCTTTCTGGTTAGTAAATCTCTCTTCACATGCTGTTTCTGAAGCATGTGAGTGCAAATCTCCTCTTCATTTTTTTTAAAAAACCAGCACTGATTTTTTTTTTCTACTTCCAACTTATTTCCCTCCATTTTATAGGCTTTGTCCGGCAAGAAAAGAACTACATTACATTATGAGTGGGTGAGAAAATTCAGGAAACAAATATGATTTGCATAATAAAAGTTTTACTTAGTGTTAATGATGGAGCTGTTCTGCATGTTATATGACTAAATTATACCCTATTTTTCACATACTTAAAGCAGTGGAGCTTGATAAGCAAGTAGTTATTACAGATACTTAAGCTGTCTCTGAAAATAGTTTTCTTGAAGGGAGCAAGGGAAGTGGGGTGTGGGAGCATCTTCATCCTTGCAGAAATATACTTCTAGAAATAAAATGGTTTTTATTTTAGGTGCCATAGGTTGTACGAATTCTGTGGAACTGCTGGCTTATATCATGGCAGGAGGCAGACTGCTGTGTGGTGTTACAAGGAGCATAAAGAATTCTGTGCAAGTGACTGTAAGGTGGTTGTTGGAGGAAAGCTGTAATGACTCAAACCTGCCTGTTAATTGTGTCTTATGGTACTCTTCAAAATTGCGGAGTCTTCTGGCAAAATTCCCTTTCTCTGCACATGTGAAATGGGCTCTTGCCTTCCAGCTTCCAGATTGGATGTGTTTTAGTGGTTTCATGGTTTTGACCCTGTGAAATTACTAATACAGCATGAGATTTCTGCTTTTAAAAAAAATTTTGAATTGCTGAACACATGTGTTCCAGGATAAGAACCAGTAGATAGGAGCAGGGCACCTGGCATGATCTGGGACCCAGTCACTGCTGGTGCACCAAAATAACTGAGAAGTCAACCTTTGGCATTTGACCTGTGCATTGCTGGTGGCCTGGGCACGGTACCTGGGGGTACTGCTGACTTGCCCTGAGTTACTGATGCTGGCTACAACCATGCAGGAAAGACCCTTCATGTTGTGTTCCTTTATGCTGCACAGGGCTCTGGTGAAAAGAGCCAAGCTTGCAGCTTCCTTCCCAGGAGGCTCCAAAGGACTGTGGCTCCTACCAGTAACATTTTTGAGAGGAATCTGGAAAAGGCTCACTTTTCCAAAGAAGGAACTTTTTATTATTTTTTTTTTCTTTTTCCCCAATGCAGACCCATCACAAAAACCTTGAAAACTGACTGAACCATTAATTGAACATAATGGTTTCAAGCTTTTTTAAAAAAGACATCTGCTCAAATAATTTTCTGTGCAGATGCCTTAGCATTATCCTGACTAAGAAATTTCAGTTAGTTTCCAGTAACCCATTTACTGAAAGCAGCAAACTAGCTGAGCAAAGGCACTTAGGAATTTAGTGAGAAAGATAAAACTTCAATATGAGCACTTTGGTCCTAACTTCTGAATAGTAAACAGTCCTAAAGAGACCAAGGCGATTTGCCTCTTCGCTGCTGTGCCAGTAAGGTAGAGAGATAAGTGAAATTCAGCTGGGCATGTTGCAGGTCTAAAAGTGATTTGCAGCCCACACAGGCTGAGCTGTCTCCCCAGCTCCTGCTGAAAGGTCCATCTTATTCATTTTCTTTGCTATTTTTTTTTTAATGCAATAGTAGGCAATACAAAAATGTGTTTTTCCTGGCCTTCAGAAAGTGTTCAAGTTGTTACTTTCTAGTCAAAAAATTGGTGGGAAGTGAATGAAACACCAGAAGTAATCTCACATAATGTAAAAAGATGGGCTCCCAAAGCACTAGAGATGTGGTAATTGCCACAAGGCAGGATGTGAGCACGGTTCTTCCCATGGCTGTTTCTTTGCTTTTTCTTTAATATGAGGTTGATTTTTTGATGTATCATATCTGTTTCTACTCTTCAGCTTTCATTTGTGTTTAACAGACTCAGTTCCATTCAGCTGGGGGGAAGCCACCCAAAGGCATTGCTGTTGCTGCAGGTTGGATAGTGTAAGATGCCCTTCACAGTTCATCTCTTTTCCACTACATGGTAAAAATCTGAGAAGACCAGACCTGATAAAAGGATCAGAGGTAACAACTGGGCTGTTCAGTGAGAGAAATTCTGGAGTTTTGAATGTGGTCTTTCAAACGAAGTTGTAATAAAAATGGCATATTCATTTTTCCCGGCCTTCATGTGGCTTAGTGTTTGGTTGCCTGTCCTTGGCTGTACAACTGATCTGGAGGGCTGTCACCAGTGCTAGTGTGTGGTAGCTACAACTGCTAGAAGGAGATGTCACAATTTCTAAGGATAAATCTCCAGTGATATTCTGTCTTCTCTAATCCTTCTGATTGCATGAGAACAACATTCAACAAAAAGAAACTTTATTATTTCTTACAACAAGCCTTTGTTCTTCTCTTCTTTTGCATCCTTCTAGGTTGAGCTGTGCCCTAGCAGGCAGGGAGCAGTATGCAGTGCAACATGTTAATGCTGTGTTTGTAGGCCAAGTGAAATCATCTGTTTGCAGCTGAGTTTATTCCTTCAAAAGAAAGTCCTGTTGAGACTCACAAATGTGGTACCAGAGCATCTCCCTTCACAGGCTTCTCAGATGTGCAGGGTGGACTCCAAGTGGCAGTGTAGAAAGCAAACTGGACACTAACATGGGATACAGCGTGAACAGGATTTTTGTCTCCCAACCTGCCTTTTAAAGCTCTCTGTGGTGTACTTTGGTATGCCTGGAAGGGGACACAATGTGAGCAGCAAGGATGGCCTCAAGATCTGCTGCACTGAGAGCTGCACCAAACTGCTTGGTAACAGCTGCAGAGCTCTCACATACTGATGTGACACTGTTCTCCCACGGCTCAGTCTCAGGAGTGGGTAATGATGATAATCAGCTCCTCCACCCTCGTACTGCCTAGACTACCATTTGAAGTGTGGGCATTTGTCCAGGAAGAATTTGATGAGAGCTCAGTTTAAACTCCTAAGGCCAGCAATAATCCTTGCATCACTTAGTCTGAAATTCTCTTCCTTACAGACTGTCCAGCTTCACACTCTAAGCTCAGACTACCCACTGAATGGCAGTGAAAACACTGCTACTTTGCACTACTCAACCTCCTAAACAATAGGTTTTACACTTGGATTTGGAAACAGGATTACCAGGGAACTGCTTTGCCTTATCCTTGCTCTCAGTAACTGTTCATGAGGCTCTTTTCCTTTTATTTGGAAAGGTTGCCCTGAAAAGATGAGCATCATTTTAAAGGCTATACCTCCAATATTTAATTTCCCCCTTCTATCACACTCTGCAAAATTGGTGGAATAAAGTCTGCAGATGTATTTAAACATACACCTTAATGCAAAGTGCATGATCAATCTGGCAGGAGGCAAGCTTTGCTAATGAAGACTTTCACACTGACCTGAGCCTGAGTCAAAGAGTTTTCCATGTGCCAAATTTTTCTCAGAGTTGATGGAAGTCATCTAGAACCAGCAGAAGTGAGCCAGGCTGCTGAAACCAAAATTAGAACATTATCTCTTTCTTATTTTTAAGGGGAGGGAGGCAGAGAAATTTGGTACTGAAATTATTGACCTGATTGTGTGTCTTCTAATTACAGCTAACTCTAGCTGCAGCAAGTGTCTGTTTTTATGACATTCATCAGCTCATTACTTATGGCCGCAGCAAGCTCTGACTATCATGGTGTTAGAAAGGAAGCAGCTCTGTGAAGTCTGCTCAGTGCTAATTTAATGAGGTGCAGCTCAGTAGTGTGGTACAGGCCTTCAATCATAGTGAAAGGCGAGGAATTCCCTGCAGGCAAGCTGGAGGAGTTTGGCTCTGACAACAGCTTGCTTCCAGCTAGGAGATTAATTTTCTCTGATGGGTTCCATGGAGACAAATGAACCAAAATGAGTAAATAGATATTGCTTCTTTGGCAACACATTTATCAATAGTTGTGATTTCCCTGGCAAATCCAATGAGAGAAAGACTAGAACCTGTCTTCCACCCTGCTCCCCTTCTCCTGTCCATAGTGCTGAAGTATATTGTCCAAGGTGGGGAGAGAGAGGAGCTACCAATTTATTTCTTGTCATTCTTTTGAAAAGTCAGGTACAGACAGACCTTGGTAGTGATACTTAGGCAGCTGCTTTGGTTGAAGTATGTAGGTTGTTCATTTTTAGCTGCTCTGAGTTCATCTGTAGAGCACTAATCTCTTTCACTCTCTCTGGTCTAGTAGAACCCCTGGACATAGATATGCTCTTTTCTTCCCCTTCCCAGGAAGTTCTAGCCCTCCACACACCTAGTTTCTCCCTGGCTAGCTTGACTCTGGTATACATGAGGTAGGCTGCCATTCTGTCTATTCAGTTGTCCTGGTGTGTTTGCTGTTCTGTTCCATCCTGGCTTGTCCCAGCAGTGATCAGCAAAATGTGTTCAAGCTGCAAACAGCATCGGAAAACTTGATACCGTGTGACACACCATATTAATCCTTGTCATCAATAGTTTATATTTGTATTCCTATAGTACTAAATCACCACCCAGAATGGTAAGCATGCAGTCAATGTGAGAGGGCAGCGCAAGCTGAGAAGAGGAGCTGGTGCACCACTGGCCTCCAAGGCTGGGTGGCTGCAGAAAGGAACTGCCCAAAGCCCAAGTGGTATCCCCAAGTCTGTTACTCTGTGAAGTGCTGTGGCAAACTAAAAGTCACTCCTCAGGCATGCAGCTGTATGTCCTGCTGTCTGGCTGTGCTGAGCGGGGTTCTCACTGCCTGAAGATGTGTACTTCAGGTGAGCCTGCTGGTGTTTGATTTCCCCTCCAGGAACCGTGTGGGAACTGATGAAGGGGGGGAAAGAGAGGCAATTTGCTCTGCAAATGAGGAGTCAGTTTCTCAGAAGCATATGGTGACTTAGAAGCATCAGTAGAAAATTAGTCTAACTAAACTAAAGATGAACTTCAGCATTTTAGTTTCTGTGTCTAATTTATTTGAGATCCATGAAAATGTAGCTTGGTGTCTGAGACTTGAAGAGTGAGTGAGGGTTTTAAGCAACTTTTGAAAATCTGATAAAAACACTTTTCAATTTTATTTTTTTTAGCTCTTTGATTTTCACATCTCTTTCAAGGAACTTGGTCTGAAGCTTCATAATATGTATCTAAAGCTCAGATCAGAGGAGGTACCTGCCACTGATATGTTCTGTAGCTCCCTCTGTAAAGGGAGTTTCTAAACAACACCTTCTGGGTGAGCTTCACTTTAAGGTAAAGGTGTACCATATATTTTGATTTGTAAAAACAGCAGTAGGGAAAAAAAGTTAGTCATAGTCTCAAAATCTACTACCATCAAAATCTTTCTACTTCATTTTATTACCGCAAAGTTTGCACTCATATATACTGCACTGGGTACAGCTCACACCTACTGTTGTATCTTAAACCAAGCTAAATTGATCTGTATTTTCTAGCTGATGGTACTGATCCAGAGCTCCAGTAACTCACTTGAAGATAGCTTTGATTGAATATTTTTTAGCCCTTGCTCTATACTTTTAAGTTTTGGTTGATATAGCATTTCAGAGAGATCATGTTTTAGGTAGTGTTCTTTCACCTAGCTCTGGGAGTTGAATATGGAGATCTCAGGCTGTTGGACAATTTTGCATACCCCTTCTAACAAGAAAGAGTAATTAAATTCCACAGAGCAATTGAATTAGGCCAGTCAGTCTTTTAGTCAAACTGGTACCCTACCCATGCCCGCAGAGTTCATCAGAGTGCACTAATGTAGTATGATCTTCAGTTTCTTAATCATTAAAAACAATATCAAGCAAATGCTGAAGCATTTCTGTCCTCTGTCATCTTTCAGAACAATAACAGAAGTGAAGAAAATTTTGCATGAAAATACAGAAAATATTCCAGCCTTCACCCTGTGGTAATAATTGCCTGGTCTGTGGAATTGATTTTTCTACTTAAAATGGAAATGTAGCCAATTTTCTTCAGGCTCTTTGCAATTTAAATTTATGTGTGTGTGTGTGTGTGCGCAGCTCGACATAAGCTCTATTTTTCTGTCTTCTGGGCAGCTTACTATTCAAGCCTCTGCAAAGATAACATTAGTCTCTCTACATACAGCTATGAAATGGAATACCAACACATTCTGCTGCGACAGCAGCTTTGTTTCCCCTCTTAGGGAAGGTAAAAATACATTTGCCTGAATTCAAAATTCGATGCATGCTTTATTAGATCTGCTTCTGACACAAAATTCCTCAGGGTTTTGTATGCAACTCTTGCTAATCTTCTGCAAAAGTCTTGCAAATAAATGGATATGGAAATTCTTTTTTAAACTCCCCCTGATTTTAGCATAACACTGTTAACAAGTGCTGGTCTAAGACAAGACAAAAGAAAAAAAATCAGTCTTCTTAAAGACGTGTTCATCAGCAGCATGAAGTGATTTCCTGAACAGCAGAAATGCCTTCACTGATGGTGGCCCCTGCAGTACATACAGCTCTTGTCAAGTATGGTGAAGTCCTTTTGGCAATGCCCTGGCTAACTGTGTTGGTGAAACTCAAACCTGCACTCTTGATGTTAGCTAATCTCTCCATATTTCTTGCCAAGTAGGTTACAGCAAACTGCCATGGGACTGAGAACATTTGTCAGAATCTCTGATCCCTTTTGCCTAATTACACTATTTGACTATACTGCTTTACACGTTAATAGAAAGGTATGTAGTCTGAAGGCAGTTCTTCAGAAAAGTTACATCTTTTAGAAGTATGCTGGACTGAAGTTCTCTACTTCAGTGCATGCCAGCTCATTGTGCTATGTTACAATACATAATGAGGAGGCTATTCTTGTGGCTAGACTGGTACAATCAGTTCAGCAGGCTCCCTTAGTTAATGTCTTTCTATCTTAATAATTACCTTCATTATTCTGCTCAAGAGCTTAAAACCCTTGTGTGGTCTAATTTCAGACTGCACATCACTCATTTAATGCAATTTCTTAAGTATATGAATTGGTACTTTTGCTGGAGGGTTAATTGTTCTTCTCTAGTGAATAAGCTGAGGTTTAAAAATAAGAGCCACACTGTCAAAACAACTGGGTCTTTGGTTTTCTTGAAGCATCCTATGAAAAAAAGAAAGATTGAGATACCTATGAAATTCTAGAGCATTTCAGTGTACTCTTTAACTGTTCTCCTGAGAATTCATTGAGTCTGAAGGCCTTTTATGACTTAGGTATTTCCCATTCACTGATTTTTTTAATATTAATTGCTTGCTTTTGTTTTTTTTAAAGCTCACTTTAGCACCATGTGCTATCATGTTGCAGAAGTAGTAACTCTATGACTACACATGCCTTAATTATTTTTTTAATTTTTTTCTTTGTTTTTCATATTGCTTATCCTTGAGTGGGCTTAAAATGTTGGCAAAAGTTTACAACTGTGGTGGTTAAGAAATATTCTTCACCTCACTGCCTGTACATTGCAGCTACTTCACTGTCTCACTAGACCTGGGAATTGTGTTCATATTTGATCCAATTTTGCTCTCCATACTTATTCCCTAACATTCTTATTGCTAGCGTCAAACTCTTGGAGTTATGACAAGGACTTCTTGGAGTCTTCCTCACCCAAAAAACCTCATAGGTTGCTCTCTTTTGGGAAGAAACACCACTCAGTTCATCTGTGTGTTCATATGTGGGAAGGCAGCTGCTTGCTGAGGACCATTGATTGACTCACCTTTGTTCCCTTGCCCAAAGTCAGGAAACTGTTTTATGGTTTGTTACTTGAAACAAAGCCAAATCCTCACTTAATTTCCCTTGAATCTGGGAGTCCTCTGCCCTACCCTGTCTTTCCATTATCCATGGATGTCTAAGATATTGAAGGAAGGGTATCAAAGGTCTCAATAAAATTGAAGTATTCTTTAGCATGAGCTTCTCTCAGGGCTCAAACAGATGAATTTGAGGTTCAGTGCCATGGGTAACTTCAGCTAATAGTTTTCTAAGCCTGTTGCAGAAGAGTTTGCTCATTGCTAAGGTGAGCAAGATAATGTGGATGGTCCCTTTAAAATAACTACATTTTTATGAACTTCAACATGAATGAAGCCCTGTCATGTGAAGTAATCAGATCTAAGTTTCAAAGCTGGAATTAAAAATGGAGTAGAGGATTTCAGAGACAACTTCAATAAAAATGAAAAAAAGCTCGTTTATTGCTTTTTGCTTAACATTTCATCATATCCATTCCTCTTGTCCACTGAAAACTTGAACGGGAAAACCACTTATTTAACAAATTGATCCAAAAGAAAATTTTGGCTGTTTTAATGGAAATCATCTACTTCAGGGCTTCTGAATTTATCTGAAATTCAGAGATGCCTTATGGGAGCAGCAAAAGAGGTGTTTCATGACAACATAATTCTTCAGTGGATTGAGTATCTTGGCCAAATTTATCCAGTGAGGCACATTAAAGAGATCCTACCCTGAGAAAGTGTTGAAGTTGTTCCTTTTGAAAGGGAATGTATCTGGGCTAGATCCTGAATCAATGATCTTGGATTACTTTATTGGCTGTCCAGTCTGTACAATTGGCAGAACTCTTTTAAGTAATGGCTGTGAGATGATTCTGATCCAGGAAAATGGAGTACAATATATGTCGTATTAATTCTGACTTAATGCAAATTTTGTAGATTTGTCACTTCTGATCTCAGCCTACAGAATTAGTCAGGCACTTAGTATCAGTTAAAAGGAATATGCTGTAGAATATATCTATACATTTTAATGACAAATTAGGAAATGTAGCCAAGCTACACTTCCCTGAATATTGTGGGTAGAGGGGGTGGAGGCAATATCCTTTGTTCTTCTAGCCAAACTGTTTTGATTTTACAGTTGAGACTGCATCATCTATCTTGTGCCAAATTCATGCTGTGCTAATATAATTTACCAAGCACACAATGCTAAGAAAGAACAATACAATCCAGAAGAAAATCAGCTCATTCTAGTGTCTGCAAAAGAAGTTGCAAAGCACAGTTTATTTCAAAATAAAATTAAAAGCCATTTAGTTTTGTTCCTTCAAGCAACAAATTAATTACAAAAGGAGGTATTTGCACAACTGGATTACCCTTTGCTTTTCTAGACAGAAGAGCAGCAAGTCAGGGGGACAGAAATACTGTGAAGAAAATGGTAGGGGAGTCAGCAGATGACCCTTTTTCCTAGTGATGCATTTGCATTAGAGTAAATCCACAATTCTCTGTTGTTGGCTGGAATTGTATCACACAGTGCTGGCCTGGGGTGTTGCTCACTGCTTCTCTCTGTTAGAGAGGTGGGGAATTGCCTCAGATACATAACAGAGTAAGAGCTACCTTCCTGCAGGAACCATGTATCCCTTCTTACTTGGCTATGAGACCTGAATACCTCAAAGGCAGGCACGCAATTCACATAGGTTATTTAATACACTGTACTTCAAGGCAAGCTATCTTAGCCTAGTTCTAGGGGGTGGGTCATTTTCTGAAGTGAAGAATGAAAAATAATAGCTGCTGCCATTTTATCCTTCCTAGTGTTATGAAGGCTGCCTTGGTGGTGGTAGGGCTTGAACCAATGCCGTGGGAATCCCACAGTGTACTTTTGCTAGGAGACCTTTAAGGTGTAGCAAGCAACCTACTCCACCGAATATTTTTCTCACGGTAGGGAACTGCATGGGTTAATCATGGGTTTATATGGATTTATTTTCTTTAATTAACTGTAAAACAGTCTGGTCAATGAGGTCTTGTTTCGAGTCAGAGCAATGTCAGTTAATTACCCACACATCCTATATTCACATTACGAATGGCACACTACAACTGTGGAGGAATACTTAATCTACCTCATCTCTGGTGCCCAGCTAACACTGCATATTACCTTCTAGTACATTATGGATTGCTTTTCTGTTTTCTACTGTAGTGTTGATGTATCCAGATGGCTCAAAACAGTAGGGATCAACCTCGTGGAGGCTTTCTGAGAGTAAGAGCAGGAGAGTTATCTGTACACGTGCCCAAACAACCAGTAGCCAAGATATTGCTTCCTGAGGGATGTTTTTTCTTCATGGGAGAGGGATCCAGTGACCTACTAAGGGCAATGCTACCTTTATGAGGAAATAGGATGGTCAGGGAAGAGGTTATTGTTTAGACAGGCTGTGTTCTCTTTTAGCTGCAGCCTGCTAGCCAAGTTTTGGAGTGTACCAGAGCATTTCACTGGCAGGGCTGAAAAAAGCCTTCACTTCAGGCATAATAATGTGGCTTTGGTTTAACACTTGGTAGGCCCTAGCCCAGCCTATAGAATTCTGTAAGGATAGTCATCCTGCCCAGTTTTGCCCTTTAATGAGAAATCTTCATTGTTTCCCCACCTGCAAAGGGGGATAAAGGGCAGAAAATTACCATACTCCCTTTTTCAACATTGTCTTTCAGTTGCCAAACCTAAATATGTTAAATGTTTTAGACTAATTGAAGTATCCAAAGCACTTGTTCAGTGTAGGTACCTGAACACTTACCTTCCATCTGTGCACATGCGAGACTAAACCTTGGCTGAATCTCAGCATTTTCCGCTACAGGCTAGGTATGTTTTATCATCTTCAAAGGACTGCTAGAAAAATCACCGTGCTACAGAAATACCAGCTTGTTGTATGTGTATCAGCTGCTAGTCCACCTTCCAGTTCTTTCCTGAGCTGTGGATGAGACATTTGGTACACAGCAACAGGGACTCTCTGAATAGCATGTCAGAATTGATGACTGCCTGGCAGCCTGCTGTAATCTCTCCTCTGGAAAAATTACCAACTGTTCCATTCTGTTGACATGAAAAATACATCCTTTCAGCTTTAACAGCTATAAACTGGGGCTGTCCTGGTGTCAGGCAGGTTCAGACTCAAGAGCTGGTGACAGGACAGGGTTGGTAGTGGTGGCAACCATCTTGCCATCTGTCATTTCTGATGTAAACCCTCTCAGTTTGGTGTCAGCCCTGTGTGATGCTAAACTCCATGACCAAAGAGCATAATTAGGCTGCCTTTATTCTGTGTATCTGAAAGGTGTTTTCAAACTCTTTCCTGCCACAAGATCAAGCGGCACACAACCTATTTGGTAGAGCTGGTCCAGAAATAACTTTCATCCCTGGAAAGCTTAAGCATTTAAAAATTAGCTTCTTCTTTGGTCCGCAGAGCCAGAAATGTACTGAGAGAAAACATTTTGTGTAAGTCTTCAAATTAGAGATGCTGGATTCTTTTGATCACAAATTACATCTTTCTTTCTGACAAAGGAAAATTAAAGGGTTGACACTTCAAATTTCCCAAATACAAGATTGAAAAACTGTACTTTCAAACTCTTTTGAGAATTTGCTGTAGTTTTAATGGGAGACTGTTACTTCTATCCAGGCTTCAACCTAAATTTCAGTTCTTAAAAATCCCCCAAGTTCCTAATGTTTTGACCTATTGCATATGAAAATTCAGAAAACAATTCAGGATCAAGATTAAGCCTGGGCAAGGAAGAAGTAGAAAGCCTTTAGAGGTCCCTTCCAACCCAAAGTATTCTATGATTTCTCTATTGTAGCTGGGATTTTTTTAGGTTTATACTCTGTGAAATGGATTGGGGGAACAAGGGGATTTTTTTTCTTTTTTTTTTTTTTTTTTGTGTATATGCTTTAATGATGATTATAGTGAAACAAGTAGACAAGTAGAGATTCATTGTGGATTAAATTCTGAGTTAACTGTGTGTTTTCACAATATCGTTTCTAACTTAATTACTCCAGAATTGTAACTCATTTACTATAGCTAATATCAGATCAGGAAATGTTGTTAGATAATTCCGGGGCTTAGCTTTTTTCTTCCCCGCAGGGCTGAAGTGTGATTTTAAAAGTTCATAGGAGCCCCAGAGCTAGAATACAAATAACAAGCTGAAGATTATCTGATGCTCCTGAAAATGCCTGCATTGTTTACAAATAAGGACAATAAATCTCTTTCTGGAATGAGATAGAAAACTGCCAGATCTTGTCCAAATAAGTTGTGGAAGATGCCAGGAAACGAAAAGGATACAAAGGTGAAAATCTGACCCTTGCATCCTGGAGAGCCTGAACTGGTCAGTGTGCTGCAGCCCAGTGTCATGGGAACAAACCTCACCCCTGTCTTCAGTCTCCACACCAGAGGAGCTGAGGGAAGAATGGCAATTGTTCTAACTATTGCCTGATCTTATCTGTTAGCTTTGCTACAATACTATACATTCATTATCCAAACTAACACAGAAAAGCCTCATTAACAGAGTTTAAAAATTTTATATAGAAAATGGTGTGTGTGAGAGGGAAAGGGTGTAATGAGCTGCCAGAGTCCTGAGGCTTTCTCCAGGAGGGCTGTGCTGCTTATTGTGGGTATTTACTCCTCTCTTTTAACTCACAGGTGCATGGTGTTGATAACTATTTCTTCCTTAGACCTAGGATTTTGGATTATTTTTTACACTTAACTGTTCTACTTCCATACTCACTTTTAATTGTTATCTCTAAATCTGCTCTTACCTGAACAGTGGAAGCTCACACTTCTACAGCAGCCATGCAATGTTCATTGGAACTTGTTTACATATGTATTCCCTTCTGTCTTCCCTCCCCCTCCACCACATATTTTATTTTTTTTAATGTATCTTTTTAATTCTGAGGAATTATTTATTAGTTGTCAGTGAATCACAAGTTCTCACTTCCCTCTTCCATCCCACTGCAGGGGGAATGAGCTAGCAGCTCTCTGGAGCTTAGTTTCTGGCTGAGGTCAAGCCACAACACTAGGTTAGTTGCGAGCCTTGCCTGGCTAATGCTTTAGGCTCTCCATGTTATTCTGTCCATCTTGATAGGCCATCCATGTTCTTAATTGCTGCTTTATAGTGCCTTCTCCTCCACAAAGAGAAGTACTCAAGCGATGCAAACATACCTGTCCCCCAACCTCTGGGAAGCAACAGTGCCAAAGATACAGTGAAACAGCCAGGGCACAATTTGCAGTAATTCTACCTCTCAAGGGACCCAGCAGACTCCTTTCTGCTATGTCTCAGTCTGTCTAGCTAGCCTGGAAAATACAGCTGTTTCAAAACCTGCTACACCCTGTGTCTCCTTCCAAGGTTATTGTCTTTGCCCTGTACGTAGGCTGTCCAGGTCATCAACTGCAGGGACACAGGCAGCACAGAGAGCTTTACACCAAGTTATTCTTTTCCCCTTTGGGCAGCAGTGGTTCTGTCTCTGCTAGAGGCAGCCACTTTCTTGAAAATGAGGGCATGGAATGACAGCAGGCTGTCATACACCCAGCCAAGGGGACTGAGTGCAGGAAAACCTGAGTATTCCATACTGCCAGTGGCTCTTCACATGGGAACCGTGCTCTGGGTTTAGCAGAAATCCAGAGGTTGTTGGTCGCAGGCAGCCATGTACCACTGTGCACAGTTATTTGGCTTTTTCTTGCTTCTTCAAGTAGAGTCAGACATGTCTTGTTGTCTTGATGCTGAAACAATTGGGTACAAGTTGCAAAAGCCTTTTGATGTCAAAGGAAGATGACAGCCCAAGTGCCACCAGCCCTGTATTTCACCTGTGTTGCTCCCTGAAAATAGCTTGCAGGCCAGAGATATTTAGAGGGGTCTGAATTAGAAAACCAAGTGTTGAAGTGTTTGGATTAAAGGAGGTAGATTAGGCAGCCAGAGGATCCGAGCTGTTCACCCAATATGTTGACAGTAGTAAGCCTAATGAGTATTGTGTGTTGCAGGCAGCAAAGTGCAACTGCATTGCTTGCTGGCAGGAGTGGCAAAGGGACCAGAGCTACACTCCTGTTTGGAAAAAAAGATGGAGTCTCAGGGGCTCCCTGGGCATCTGCTGAGAATGTCTATATACCAGCAAGCCTCTTTGCTTTCCTTGCTCCATATCCAGTTACTTTGCACACTGGAGGACAGTGTGGTAAATAACGTAGTGCAGAGTCTCTTATCTAATGGTAAGCCCTGCACAGGAAGCCTTAGGAAAGCAGATTACTGATAGCACAGAGATGGGGAAAGGTGCAAACAACACAACAGTCCATATAGCAATAACTATTTTTTACCACTCTAAACTGAGACTAAAACAAAGTTAAGCAACAGTTGGTTTCCTTGTTCTAACATATCCTAAAATAAACTCACACTGGGACAAACCCAGATAATTCCTGAGACTCTGTGCTGTCAGATCAATACAAGGTCTCCAACCTCTAAGTCACAATAAGAAAAATCAAATTTATAGGGTGTTACAACAAATCCTAGTGTCATGGCAGGAGAGGAAATCCCATGTGATGTAAATATCCTGCTCAACATCAACATTTCTCTGTAACAGGACCATCTCTGTAATCTAGTCAAACAGCCTCAGTGTTTCTTTTATATTAATTTAGTCAGGCCTCATTATTACTGCTTATAAAAATCTTTCAGGATAGAACATAAACGTGTCTTCTGTGTTTGCACACCCCATTTGCAATTGCCTTATTACACCCACTCATCTATTCCTCTTTTTCTAATACTGGCTGCAATGCAGATTACATGGCCAGAGAATGAATGCCTTGCAAAAGCTTAGATGTGCATCAAAATTGCTTTCTGAACTATCACAGACCTTAAATTTTATCAAATCCCTCTTCTTTTATGTTGGGAACATGGCAAATCAAAGGACTAATCTATTTTCACAAACAATTTTTACACTGAATGGCAAAACAACATTGCGTGGCAGGAACTATTAATGAGAGAGCTTTGTGCAATACAAAGAAAAGTGAATACTTGTGTATTCTGCTGCACTCAGCTTTGACTGCATCCTCACAACAAAGCCAATCTAAAGATTTTAGGAATAATAAGGTTTTAAGTGCTGTTGCCTTGATGCCTGGAAGGTCAGGCTGCGTGAGGTGTGGTGGTAGTGTTGCTGGCACAGGAAAAATGGTGTTCAGCAAAAAGGAACTGAGATTTGGCCCAGCACCTCTGTCCATCTGACTCCCCCATGCCTACTTGCCAGCGGGCAGAAACCTGGGGCTTCAGAGCTGTCAAGAGATTTCCCTGCTTACACATCCTTGACAGATCAATAGAGCCTCAGCATAAAGCAATTATAGCAAATTGGAAGAAAAACCCTGACAGTGAGTCAACAACAGTTGGGAGTGGGGGAAGAGGAAATCCAAGTTATAAAAGTATAGGAAGGGGGTGGCATGGGATTGCCTGCTGGTATTACAAATAGCAAATGCTGATAGGGCTGGAAAGCCTTGTTTTAGGTACTAATGTGACTGGTCTTGAAGGCTTGAAATAACCTACAGCAAGTATCTCTGAATGGTTTCCAAAGACCTTGTTCTGTAAACATAACTTGAAACTGCTCAAAGGAGCCTCTTGGTTGACTCTGAAAGCTGTTGATCTTTCTCCATGTCTTTATTGCAGTAAATAGCTTTACATGAGGCCAGGTTTTATGTTTACAAAAGTACTGCACAAAAAAACTTCTTTTCATAATCCCGTGGCTAAATTCCCAATTCAACAAAACAGTTATACTCTGAAGTGTTTGGACAAGTCTCAACTTAAACTGGGCTGGAAAGGCATGAGTCCAAAGCAGTTAAGAAATTCATCATGCAACTTTGGGCTCAGGGGACTGAATTCCTCATTGATTGATTTATTGATCATTGTATGACTGATAGACTAAAAACATGGCTGAGCAGAGTCCATGATTCCCTGTTGAATCATGAAGGATTATTTAGTTCACCTTTCTTGCAGTTACCTTCTTTGAATGCATTTCATCTGCTGTAGTGTGAAAAGAAGATTTATAGACTGGCTTCATGGCTAAAGCCATACATCAATTACACATAAGAGGGACCCAATAAAAGAGAAGCTGATTAGAAGGTGCATTTATGAGTCCCTTCCAACTCAAGATGTCCAATGATTACTGCCACAGTAGCCTAAGTTTTGTAGTGATGAAGAAACCATCCTAGAAAGGAGGTACATGCACGGGATATTACATGTGGTGAAACCAGAGAATGTTCTAATTCTTCCTATTTCTGCTCAAACTGCCAAAGCTTTTGTCTGTGAGACATGTAATGAAAACACATTTATTAAGTTTCCTTTGTCCATGTTACCTTGAAAGTTTAGCATCACTGATGACAAATGGAAGCAAAATGGCATTTGCATTAGTAAGAGATTTAATTAAAATGTTTACAATGTCTGAAGACAATACCTTAAATTACTTTGTCACATGGGGCCCTTTCCCCTTCATTCCTCCTTGCTGGCTTTTTTTCTACAAGATTTGCTTTGATAAACTGGTAAATTTGCTGCTTGGAAGCCCATTGGCTCCTGCTACTCATTTTCCTGACATGAAATTGAAATAGAGATTTTGCTTAAGCGTGATAAACACCAAGCAGGTTCTCTCTCACCAGCTTTCCCTCATTGCAGCTCTGTTGATTTACACCTCAGTAGTTATCTTAATTTAGAGCATGAGAGAAGATTTTGAAACTACAGATTAAAATCTGGGCTTGTTTGACTTGTCCACTCTTTCTGAATAGCTGTTTTCAGTTGCATATAGTTTTCTGCAAGGTCATTTTGGTTCAGGCTTTCTGAAAAACAGCAGAAGCTCTGAGAGTCTGTCAGTACTTGTTTAACAGTCAAAGACAGCATTGTTGCTTCAATTAAAAAAGCATAGACCCCAGCGGCCTTTAGCAATGGCTTCTCTGTCCTGTTCTGGGGGTACACAGGGAATATCACTATAAATCAAAAGGTGACTGCACTTGGTTATTGCTAGAGAACCGATCAGGCAAAATTATGATTGAAAAACTTTATGAAAAGCATTGCTGTTCTTTATCCATGAGACTAATGAGGCTACAACAGTAGGTTTGCTGCAAAGTCCCTAGTAGTGGTTTGTCAGCCAGAGCTGGTCAGACTGCAAGAGCTGGGTACATGTATGCATATTATCATCTGCCTTTTATTTTGGTCATGATGGTAACTGCAACAGAAGCTTTATCAATGATAGTTGCAGATGTATTCCAGTGACAACAATTTGGCACACTGATAAAAAGGTCGTTTGGGCCAGCAAATCTGAGAGAGCTGTGTAGGTACTTGTAGCAGAGTTACATCTAGTCTAATAAATAATACATGTCCAGGAGTTTCCCTGGATGCCAAGGCCAACTGGCATGGAGTGGCCTAGTTCTGTGACAGTAAATACTGCTGGACTACAAAACAGCATGGCTTGTACAGTCTGCCTGTGGGGAACACTCCTTCATCACTGGACCAGGTGTAGGGATGGTTAGTGAGTATCCCAGTGCAGTCTGCAAGCAAGGTGTACATACAAATGTCCTCCTCTCAGGTCAGAAGGATCCTGCCTGTGTCCCACTTATCTCATCACAACTGACCTGCACGGTCTGATTATGGAACATTTCCAGAGGGCTACCCATGCATCCACTGCAGACCTGAAAATGGTTCTCCCAAATGTTTGTGACTGTATTGAACTGCAGCAATTTCTTGAGATGAAAAATTTGAATTCATTTTGAGAAATGATACACTGTGAATTGTTTTATCAGCTTAATTAAAATTTTAAAACCAGAAGGGAAAAGCGTGATGTGATGTAATTGATATAAATGCACCCTGAGAACTGAATGGTGTTTACCAAAATATATTGTGCTTGAACGAAGAACAAAGAGTAGGGGGGGATGCTAGGAACCAGGCTTTGGAATATCTTGCTTTCTTCTGCAGTTGGCATTATTCCCCCTTTGTGTGACAAAACCTCATGTCTGTACGAGCTAGCACGCTCCCAGCGAGTGAGAGATCCACTCCCCCTGCCATCTGCTCTCCTGCGTAAGTAATTAGGAGGAGGAAATAGGCCCAGCTCAGGAAGAGAGGGAAGCAGAGTGCAGGCTAATGTGGGGAGAAAAATATCCCATCAAAACTAGCGGCAGGTTGGGAGGAGGGAGAAGGGGGGAGATGGATTTCCAGCCTTAGGCAAGTGCAGCCTGCAGTGAATGAGGCTGTGCAAAAAACAACCTGCAGCGCTTGGAGTGGGAGAGCTGCGAGGGAAGCGAGCAGCATTTCAGTTCCAGGAAACACTGTCCTCACACACGCCTGGGTGAGCAGTGCCGAGGATGCTGGAGTTCTTAAGGCTGTCACTGCAGGTCTTGATTTGTGTGTGTGATCTTTGAGATGTTCTGCTCTGGCCAAGCAGCAGGACAGAAGATGTGATCACCTTCAGAACAAACCTGCTCTCAAACCTGCTCCCTGTTTGTACCTTCTGAGTATCTCAGTCTTGCATTCAGTTGATCCATTTCTTTTTGCAGTTGACCGTCTCATGTCATCTTTTATTTTATAGAGCCAGAGATTTGTACTCCTCATGGCCTTGTGAGATATCCAGAAACAAGTATCAAAGACTTCCTCCACAACATGACTCTATCTAATGACAACTCTTCACACAGATGGCAATGTTAGTAGCATTGCAGGACATCTGAGCTTCCACCTGTAGCTCTGATTTGTGTGCTGTGGGTTCATATCTAAATGAAGAATCTTTATCACTCACACCTCTTAATGTAAAGCCATGGTTCTTTCAAGGAAACCTAGAACCACAGAAATACAAATAAGAACAGAAATGTTCATCTTGTGCTTCCAGTGAAAAGATTTGCAGACCACCTTACAGTAACTAAAAAAGGAAATTGCCATCCCAACTTTGGGTTCTGCAAAATTTTTCAGGCTAGCTAATCCCACAAGTATATAGTAATTCATTTCATACCCCATACTCAGTATTGTGGCTTTTTCCCAGTAAACCTTTAAATGAAAATGTGAGAGGTAGCACTGAGTGACTTCTTCCTGGCTATAAGGCAGGACAGGGCACCAGTGCAGCCACCAAGGTTTGTGAGAGCCATTGTATGTAGTACATCACGTGCAAAGTACATACCACGCGGTACTGTCTTCTGGTCTCAGAGCTGTGGCAACAGACAGTGAATGTAAGACTGAAAATATTGAGCTCTTGGTAAGATTGTTGTTATCCCCTGTTTAAGTGGAGACTTCTGATTTGATTGGAGATAATGGTGGTGAACACTGGGATGCTTGGATGTGCAGGATGCAGTTCCCTGCTGCTTTCCTTCTAGGAGGTATTCCAATATGCACTGCAAGAGAATAACCTCAAGTCCACTTGTGAATACACAGGCATACAAATGCCTGTGTTCACTTTTCATCCTGTAGTAATGACATTTTCACCACTTCCTTCAGTGGTTTACCTTCTGTATTAAACACATGCACCTCCTGTCCATCCATGCACACACATTTTTTACAATATACCATTTGAATGTCTTGTTTGAGGGGGAAAAGTCATAGGTTTTTTGTGCATTTTTTAATTCACTCCTTTTTATGGCAAAACTTTCCTCAAAGTCTCCAGCTGCCTTTTTGATGTGTGATATACCTGTCTTGGAACAAGATGTGCAGTTCTGTATACCTATTCACTCACTCTGGTTAGCCATGGTTGATTCATCCTTATTTTTATTTTGCTCCCTTTGTGTGAGGTTGGAACAGTTTTTTCATCGAAAGGAAAAACTTCTAGAAGTTCCCTCTATATAATTCCTTTCTTCTGCAGTAACAAACTCCAGCTGCATTTCTTACGTTTTTGTTTGGTAGTAATGGGCCCATTTTGGCCACTACCAAAGCAGAATGTGCATATTTTATCATCTCTCACCTTTACCTCACCCTTGTGGTTTCTACTGATTATTTGAACTTTTATTTCGTGCAGTAATTAATGTGTTGTAATAAATTAATTCTTGGCTTTCTTCCTTCATTAATGCAGGAAATGCTTTGTAGTTCAAAGAGGTTATGTGTCTGCCAGATTTCACACAACTCATTAAAAAGGAGCTTTAAATACTGCAAACAAATCCACCCTCAACTCAAACAGCATGGAAGGAATATGGAAAAGCATGGTGTTCTACTTCAATATGAATCTCTCCATTTTGCACTGGTAAGCTTATTTTTTCCTAACTGGTGTTCCCGAGACAACTTTTTCTTTATTTCTTACTTGTGATTTATATTTTAGAACCAGAGAGCTTTAATTCAGGGTAAGGTCTGCTCTGCCCTCTCTTTTACAAACTAAAAAAAAAAACCAAAAAAACCACAAAAAAACCAAACACACTGTGCTTTTTCTCTCCCTTTTGTTGAAGCAGAAGGTGTTTTGGTTTGGTTTTTTTCCTTCTTAACATCTGGAAGTACATAATCTGGGACAATATCTATCTGTTTAGTGACCAGAGTGAACTCCCTTGTATTGTAATGGTTTGAAAGCCTGGAGGACTCAAAGACATGTCAGAAGTCATTAAAGTGTAGAGGCTTCATCCACCCACAGTGGTTCCTGTTGATCCTTTTAACTTTCGCTACAGTAAAGAATTCATGTGTGTTTTCCTTCTCTCTTTAATTAGAGCAGACAGAAGATTTCTCTGAGGTTCTGTGTCTGTTGAATTTCACACATTGGTTTATTTGGGTAAACAGAACCCATAAATATGTATGGAGAAGAAGTCCTAACATGAATAAATTGTTGCAGCTCTTTTCTGAAAATATGAACCTCTCTGAGTGTTTTACGGGTAGTGCTTAGCATGTAGTTGCACTGGGAGTATATCACAAGGTGGTTTTGAACTTCTGCTCTATGTGGGATAACAGAATGAGCAGTGATTGCCCAGCAATGTACACAAAGAAAAGGCATGTGCTATAGCTACTGCATTTGGGGTTCTTGGTGTTGTATTTTCTTCTCTGTGTGGCCTCTTAGAACCTACTGACTTCAGAAGACAAAAGAAGCTTACGTGGAAAACAGTATTTGACTGAGATGTCTAAGGACATCTGAGAAAGAGTCCTAAGCCTGGAAGGTATAGAAATCTTGAATCTGTCCAGATACACTCAATCAAAATACAAAAGAAACTGGAGAGGGAATTATACCTAAGATATAAATTTAAAACTCATAAAAATGAAAAGACATCCATCTTTTTGTCATTGTGTCATTTAGGCAGCAGCAGAAGTAGAAACAATTAAGAAAAGGGAAGACCCCATGGTAAAGTCCTGTGCAAAGTCTGTCTGAGCTGTAGACATGAGAGCGTTCTCCTGTTCAGAAGGCAGGATTACTGTGTGGTTTTGTTTAAGTGCACTTGTGGGATAGTACTGGTGAAACCCAGTGAAAATTTATGAGGTATCATTACCCCTCACTTACATGCTTTATAGACATAACATATAGCCCATTTTTTACTACGGAGGCTGTAGACAGTCTTAGCGTGTACCACGCCAGAGCTGCTGCCTTATGAGAATGTGGAAGTGCACTTGCATGGCACAGAGCACCAACAGTGCTGTCCATGCCAGAGCTGGGGCCACAGCAGCAGCAGCAGCACCACGGCCAGGAACCCTGGGCTGCACCAGTGTGCTCTTCTGCCTAAGGGGGCTGACCCTGCCCCTCACACAGTAATGCAGCTGCAATAGTATACAACCCTGAAGGTACCCTCCCATGGGACTGGGTGCTTCAAAGACATAGCCTAAGAAATGTTAGGGATGACTCTGATTTATTCAGTCCCAGAAAAAATATCCTCAAAGAACAAGCTATCTCCAAAATTACTGTGAAGGCACATTTTTTGTATAATACACCGGAGGAGATACCAAAGGTACTGAGTGGGAATAGTGGTCAATTCCTGCACTGTTCTGCTGTGTCATTAGGTCCCAGCAGCTCTGTCTGGTGCTGTAGCATACACCCAGCTTTCTCTCAAATTCATTCCAGCCTGCTGCTGCTGTCTCCTTCCCCTTTAACATGGTTAGAGAAAAGCATTTAGCCAACAGTGTTAAGGAATGTGTTCGTATTCTGACTCTCTTTATCAGTCAGTGAGTAATTCTAAATTAAAACATGACTTTGCTATTAACATTTTATGTGGTTTAATTTTAGAGCCTTAAGAGTATTTCACTCCCATACCCCTGCTAACTGAGCTGTATTTAAATATGTTTCTTGCCCACTGCAGACTGCTATTTGAATTGTTCCCCTAGGATGTCTGCACTTGTGAAAGAATTTATTCCCTCACCTTTACTCCCTCACCTTTCTTTCACAAAGAACAAGGCTTCAACCACTTTCAAACAAGAGGAACCTGCATGGCTAAACCAGATTCCTTCCACATCACCTGCCTGCCACTCTACCTCCCTTCACCACTGCCCTCCCTTCACAATTTCCCCTCCCCAACCCCCTTGTATACCCCCTCCTCATTCCTCTTGCCTCAGCCTGTCCATTGCAATGCCCTGGGGTTTGTGATAATGTCAAATACGACTCTGTCCAGAACCCAGCTCGGCCATCGTGGCTGATGGTGCTGCACAAGAGTGCCCAGTTGAGGTCTTTGCATCATGCAGAAAAATATGTCCATCCGTCCCACCTGTCCATTTCTTTCAAGGAAATCCTTTCATACCATATTTTCTTATTCTAACACCTTGCTCTCTACAGCCAGTAAAGGGATAGACCGTTTTAAAAAACAGTGAGGTTTAGTTGCCAGTATACATAATCCCTTCCATACTGTTCTCATAATATTTTTAACCTTGATGTTAAAAAGCTGAAATGAATGCTTAATTAGAACATCTGTTTTGTTTTCTAATACATTTAAGAGGTTTTTAAAATGAGTAAATGGGTAATTCAGGAAAAAAAAAATCCTAAATCCTAGTTTCCTTTTTATAATCACTGTAACTTCAATTTTCTACTCCAAAAACTGCAAAACTATTACCGAGATTTTGTAATAGAGTACTGCTTTGGACTTCCAACCTCAGCAAAAAAGACAGCAAACCAAAATGTGACCTTGGATGTGCCAAGAAAAAACAAAAAAATCAGGAAAAATAATTAACTGCCTGTATTGCACTGATAGATAGCTGATGGAGAACCCTTCTTCTTATGGCTGATGTGAGGGGTAAACTTGAAGGCTGGATGCAGTTGTTTATGACAAGGCTCAAACAAGAATAATAGGACCCAGAGTAGAACCTTAGCTGAGGTGTAGGGGAGAAGAAAAAGCACTTCTCCTTTCCACTGAGAGCAATATGTGGGTCTGATTATGACTTGTTCACTTAGACCAGTACTAATTAATTGTCTGTGGGCTATACCAAAATAACAAGTGGCTACTCAGAATGTCAGGGAAGGAGGGCAGGAGAGTTCTTGGGGAAACTGTGAGAATTCCCAAAGTATTTGGGATATGTGATTAAGAAGATATGGTCCTAAACCACGACTTTAAAGTCTGTAGTGAATACTGTTAGAATGAATACCCTCAGGGTACAGCCTTGATTATTTTAGGCAGAACAATAGGTAATAGAAATGGAAAACTTTGCTTAGAAAAGATGGCTTTTCTGACATGATATATGGAGGTGGGTGATAAACCAGATTTTGTTGTATCATAATAGGTCTCAAAAATATGCCTGAAATACTAAAAAGCATTGAGAATTCAGTGTGATCACAGGGTATAAAAAGTAATATTGAAGTTGCTGAAATAGTTTCTTCTCTTTCTTGTTAAATTTAGTTCTGGACAGAATAAGACTTTGCAAATTAAGGTTGTTTTGAAAGTAAAACCATAGGTGAGTCTAATCTTCCAGGTATTTATTTTTACCTGACTTTATAACTGTCTTTAGTTGATGCCACCATTTTTTAAACTACATTGTATTTTGAAATACTAATTATGTAATTTCAGAGTGTTAGTATTCTTTTTCGCAGCTCAAACCATCAGATCCAAGGGAGCTTTTATTCTTATACTCGAAGTTTATCCCTCAATTATAAACCCCATGGGAAGGAAACTAGACAGATCTGGGAGAATGGGACTGCCCTTCCCATGCCAAGGGACTTCATGGAATCCAGTCCAGAGCTTTCCATTTCGCTTCTAGTGGCTGATCTCATTGCTCCTCATCCAAAAGTCCCTGAGCTTTTATAAACAAGCACATTTCTGGTAAAAAATGTTGTGTTTCTCTTGCATTAACCCCATGGTCAGCTACAAGTGATCCTCAGAGACAGTGCAACAACCATATGAAGTATCTGGTATTATGAAATATCCTGCTGTATAGGCTGATGACTTCTATGCTTTAGCTCCTTAAACTATTGATCTGATGGAGAGCAGCTGAGCCACAGAAAAAGATCAGAAGCAAGCTTGTATTCTCTGAAGGCATTTATTTTGGTTATTATGGATATGCATCACTTGCCCCACAACCAGTGTTCATGCAAAGCAGTGTTTCACATCCAGACATTGTCTCCAAAAAAGAACTCATGCGGTGTCCTATAAGGTGGTTTCCTCCAGCATCCTCTCTGGTCCCTTTTGTAGTTGCTTGGTAACCAGGGAAGGGAGGAGGAGGAGGAGAAAGCTATGAGAGCATGGAGGCATCTGAAGAAGCTGGTTACCTGTAGCAAACTGATTGGCCAAATCAGCTCTTGGTTCTCTTGAACTACTCCACTGCAGTAGGTCAAATGCAGTGGCCCTTTTTAGATGATTGTCTGCCAAAAGTAAAGATCATGATTCTGCTTTAATTTTACATGAATTCCACCCTAATATGAATCCCTTGGCAGTGCCAGAACTATCCTTCTCCAGAGGGAATAAGTCAGGTAAGAAAAGAGATTTGATCAGTGCACAGAGCTTACCTGTGTTGTGTTAGCTACACTGTGCGATTGACCAGTGCCCTTTGGCTTAAAGGAAGCCAAAGAAAAGTTCAGCTCAGCTGTCCCTTCTGAATATGATGTTTAGCCTCAGATTTTGTACATGATGTTTTCCCCCATTGTCAAAAGAGCGAGAAACTCTGGAAGATGAAGTAGGCTGTTCTAATTCAAGAAATAAAACAAAAAAGTAGTTTCCATCCCCAGTTAAATATGTCCAGTGTAGGATTTGTTGTTTAGATGAAAATAATCTTAGAGGCTGGGATGTGAGAGAAGGAAGTCAAAGCTGTGCTCTGTGAGTTACAGACTACTGAAATGAATCTTATTTTCTGATGAGCATCTTGGGCATTGGTGATCCATTCAGTTTATGGCCCAGTGTTGCAGGAGTTTCTACACAAATAACTTATACAGGAGGCATAACAATAGTCTCTCTTCTAAATAGGTGATAAAATCTTGGTGTGGTTACTTTCTGCCCTGGGGAGGACCCAGAGGTGAGTGTTCTCTTTGCTTTGTTCAGGTTTGGGCCCTCTGTTTCTTGCACCCTAAATGCCTGCCATAACTGCTGGGATATTGCCTATGATAACATGGAATTAGGTCAGGTTTCTCTCTTTTCTAACCTTTGGGAGGGGAAAACCTGTCCTATCAGTAAACAAGAGCAGTGTTTTTGCCTTGCAAACTTCCAGAGCCTTGAAACCATGCTATGCAAAATATGGCATAGGATTCTGTGAAAAAGTTATGTCCTTGATTTTAAGAATTTATTGCTATTAAATAGATTTTCACTCAAAGAGGGGAAAAACTAATATTTGCATTTTCTTCTGTTAGAATGGCACAGTGGGATAAAACAAGGCTTCTTAAGGCCTCATATTGCTCTTGTGTTTGAGATAGCAAGAAGTCACTGCAATGAACCAACTAAGTATAGAAAAATATTACTGAATCATACAATCATAGAATAATTTGGTCTGAAAAAGACCTCTAAGATTGATTCCAACCATAAGCCTAGCACTGCCAAGTCCAGCATGAGAATCTATCCCTAAGCACCACATATATATTTTTTCTAAGTACCTTCAGGGATGGTGACTCGATCACTCCCTTGGCCAATCTGTTCCAATGTATGACAACCCTTTCAGGGAAGAATTTTTTTCCATTATATCTAATCTCTAAACCTCCTCTAGCCCATTTCCTTTTGTCCTATCACTTGTTAGTTGTGAGAAGAGACCATCCCCCTTCTTGCTACAACGTCCTTTTAGGTAGTGG
Source organism: Margarornis squamiger (assembly GCA_035222235.1). Taxonomy (NCBI): domain Eukaryota; kingdom Metazoa; phylum Chordata; class Aves; order Passeriformes; family Furnariidae; genus Margarornis; species Margarornis squamiger. The sequence continues at coordinate 52,861,729 of JAWWTY010000037.1, forward strand.
TAGAGAGCTATAAGGTCTCCCTTGAGCCTCCTTTTCTCCAGGCTAAACAACCCCAGCTCCCTCAGCTGCTCCTCAACTTTACTTACTGAAGTAAGTAAAAAATGTCAGTAGACAAAATGTTTTTCTTTTCCCAGATTAAGATATGATACTTAGAAGTTCTTGAAAAGTTTATTTAAAGAAGTGATTATTGCTGAAGAATGAAAATTTATTTTAATGAAGAACATGTTTGGGACAATAAAACGTGCTGTCAGTGGAGTAGCAATATGCTTGTCATAGAGACCACCATACACATATGCAGTAGCATTGAAGCCCCAGGATAATGCCTCAGTCTGACTAGGTAAAATGCAGCTTGTCCCAAAGGCGTCCCACTTCAGAAAATAGCATCCCAGACATTTCTAAGGAGCTCATTCCTGTTCTGCTATGCATTGCTCTATTCTTCTTCTCTCTATTAACCTGCCCTCAGATTCCTCAGATTTATTTCCATGGAACCTGCCCCTTAAATGCTTCTCCTGCTGTTACGCCATCCCAAGCGCACGTTTGCCAAACTGAAGGCTGTTAAAGAGGGTGTCACAATATGAAAAAAAAGCTGACTTCAGCCTCTCATCTCTGCCACATATTGTGGGTCCAAAACAAGCCTGTATGGCTTGTGTGCTGCCCAACCTACTCCTGCTGCTGCAAGTGTTTTTTGAAAGGCTCTGGCAAAATAGCAGGGAGGGGGCATAAAAAGAAGTAGCCAGTCTAATTTGCAAGTAGATAACAAATTAAAGGCTTGTTTTATGTTCAGTTCCAATCAATCTGATGTTGGACACTATTAGCAATCTACAAATGTGGTACTCAGGCTCAAGGAGGAGGGCTTCATGAAAAGATCAAAACCTCCAACTCAAGGTGTTGAAATACGGCCATAACAACCCAAGTAACGAAAACTGACAATTGATCTTGGGACTGAAAATATGAGCAGGACATCAGATATAAGAGTCTTTATGTCTTGAAAATGCACAGTTTTTATTTGCATTTAGGATTTTTTCATCATTTCTTGAACTTTTGGATCCCTATAGTATGTATGCTTTTGCCTTGGCAAGTATCCTACTTGGAGTATAACACAACAATACAATCATTTATGTCTCCTTAAATTTCTCAATTACTTCTTGTTTTCATTGCCAAACACAATTCCTCTCATCTGGGGATGAAGAGGGAGGGGGAAAAACTTTCACAGTTTGCTCCATTTGCCTGTGTGCTTAATTTTCCCTAATTTTGGATATGCTCCCACTTATTGTTCCTACGCTCCAAAAGGGGCTTATGCCCAGTGAGGCATAATTTCAAAGAAGAACACCAAAGCTTCCACTGGCAATAAATTATCTGATCAAAAATAATTATGAGGAAGGAGAGATCTTTCATTAAATCTACAAAGATTTCTGGAATTTTTCCAAAGAAATGTTCTTTGTTTTCAGCCAAAAATACCTCAGCTAATGCAACTGACAACCAAAAGACTTCACTGAAAAATTTCTATTAAAATAGAGATTTTCTTAGAAGGCTTGCAACAGAAAAGATGTTCAGCTAAAAGAAAAAAAAGTTACACAAAGAACCAGCTCTGATGGAAAATATTCAACAGTCCTACCATGGATTTAATTCCTGCAGAAAAACTGTAGTAGCCTGTCTTCTATTTGCTTAGTTTGTCAGCTTCATCTGTTGCCATTTTGTTCTCTTATTTGCTTTAATTCATTTATTGGGGCTGGAAGAAGACTTTGCTGAACTTATTCCAACTTCCAGAAGGTTTCCACCAGCAGTGGCTAGAACCCTGCCTCGTTCTCTCCCTCTCCCTCTACTTTGTGGAAGCTGTCATTCATCTTTATCAGTCAGTCAGGATCTGCCTCTCTATTCAGTGCCTGTCTGCACTGAAGCCCCTGCCACTTCTCCCACCCTGGCTCATGTGTGTTTGTGTACTAGTGCTGCCACCTCTGTGATTGCCCTGTGGACCTCTCAGCTGAGTGCCTCTCACCAGAATGAAATTCACAGTAGGGCTGGGAGAGCTGGTTTGTGCCCTCTTTAGCCAAGCTTTGCTCCTGATTATTAAACCCTTTGTCAGGGAGGCTTTGATGCTAGGAATTAACCTGAAAGGGATTTGATAACCAAGGGCCATATTCACGATGTGAAGATCTCCACTGAAGAGCTCCCCCCCCTCCTCAGCATCTCCTGAATTTTGAGCAGATTCTCTAGTTGTCATGGAAACAGCCTAATTTGCTCTCTTTTTGTGGTTTAAGTAAGCATCATGTAAAAGCTCCTCAATAAATGATGCTAAAACATCCTGAGCTTTGGTAGTGACATTGGGCAACTTGCCACATGGCTTAACTTAATTGCTCTGAAGCTATCACGAAGTGCATAATTCAGGGTTTCCTGTTACACAAAAGCTCTTAAAAGTTTGGATGGCTGCAAGGGAAAGAGGAAGAGGAAGAGAGCAGCTACCATTCTTCTTCAAAAATGAAGTATCTTCAGGTGCAAGGGAGCAAGAGGGCAGTTTTGTCCCTTTCTGTGGCAAAGAAATCCATATCAAAGAAAAAACCTTGGTCTAGACTCTCACTTTTTCTCCCCTTAGATCACCTTGCACTTGGTGGAAAAGGCAAAAGCATCCACTGTTCCTGTGAGTTGTTTTCCCAGAGAAGGCAGCGTGGCTCCATCCTACATTGGAACTGACACTGAGATAGACAGCCCAGCAATTTAGAATGTGGCAATCCCCATGCATCGTCCCAGCTTCCTGCCAGTCTTTCATTGTGAAAGCAGTGCTTAAAGAGAGACCCTGCCTTTAGGAACACTTCTGGTCTATCACCAGTGGTCTGCCTTTGTAGCTTTGCTGGTACATGGGCTTGATTTTAACCTGATGTCCCTACTGCCTCTAAAGGCAGACTGAGGCTACTGGGAGATGAGCCAAACTGAGAGCTGGTGTAGGAGTTGTTTGAAGGAGTATGGGCTCCAGTGCAAATTTGAACCTCTCATCATTATGATAGTAGGTATATAGGCCCTACTGAGTACATGTTAGCACAGCAGAAGAAGAGTGCAAGGGGTGTTCTTGGACTCTGAGGGACACAGGCTCCTAGAAGGGAAGAACAGCTGCCTGGTTTTCATTCAGTTATGTTGGAATGATACAGCTATTTGTCAATACTGCACACATGAATGTGTATTAGCAAAAGCTTTCAATATTGTTGTAAATGATCATTAAAAAGCCTTGTTGGCTGCTTGGTCTGTTCTCTGGGTGGGAAGGGTTGTCCCACTGAGCTCCTCCACTTCCAGCATTGGTCTCATAATAATAAAACTCTTTGGGCAAATGAGGTGGCCTGAGGCTTGACTTGTTAAGAGAATCTGCAATGCTCTGTAACTCTTAAACAAAGCATAACCTGAGGAAAAAGAGCAATGTTCATTTTGGGGAAACTACTTCTTGGGAAATGCAGGTGTAGGTAGTTGTCACTACAGGTTTGTGGTTGAAAAAAAAAATAGAAAATGTACGGACAGTTTAGTCATTTGGTCTGGGGGAAAACTGCCACTTTGGTGAGATTTTTTGATGTGGGGATTCAAACTCCCACAGCCAGTATGTGAAATCACAGTCCCTGGGCAGTGCTTCTATGAACCTTTCCCTTTCAGGACCACGTGCTTGCATCCCATGGGTGTCTGAACTGGTGAGATGACAGCACAGTTGCTGAATAGAAGATATTGTGAGATACAAGATAGACTCTCCCATTTCCTTATGATCTGCTTGTCTAGTCACTCCCTTCTGCAGAACAGTTTCATTCTTTTCTCACACATTGCATTCAGAGAACAGGCAAAGTGTTTGATGCGTTGCGGTATCGCTTTGCCTGGACAGAATTCTCTGCATTCACTGAGATGATAATGACCATTCACCAGGGAAATACTGTGTTGTGGGCTTGGAATGGATGTACAACAATATAAAGGGAATGTCATGGATAGGGGGGAGGAGGATAAGAGGGATGGAATGGGAAATACAAGTGGGTAATCTAAGGTCTTCTTTTCAGGAATGACAGACTGATTCTGGTTTCTTTGCCTGCCTGTCTTTGATAAAAGCCTGACAGTCGGGGTGAAGCCTGTGACACCAGAGCCTGTACACCCTTGTTGTTTTACTAAATTATTCATTCCTGTTTCTGTGATAATATAGTTATAAGGAGGAGCCTAATTGAATTTACTGTCTGGCTTTGGCCAATAGGGCGATAAGGATCCAGCAGAATGGGATGACGGTGAATCCTGCTGGTGTGCTGTGAATGTGAAGCAGGAGGGACTGGCAGTTTGTGTGCAGGAGGGAAAGAGAACCGGTGCAGGGCCCCTGGATTAGCAGAATAAGGAAAGGTAAGGCTGGTTTTGTTTATAGGAAAGCACTCTGCAGGCATTGTTTTCCTGCAAGGCTTGGGGGGAGCAGGAATGCGTGTGGTGGCACTTGCTTAGTGCATGTAGCGTGTGCCTTTGTCTTTATGTGTACTGCAGGGGAATATAACATTGCATGTTCACTGTGTGTGCCTGCACAGAGATGCCTGTGGTTTGTGTGGATCCAGCAGCAACATATGAAGCCTGTGCAGTATAAATGTAATGAGATGAGTCAGAAGGGAAAAAATACCTCATGGGCAGAGGGGGAAAAACAGTATTGCTTTCCGGTTTGATTGAAAATGAAAATGCTGAGACTCTTAGTAAGCTGTTTGCAAACAAAACAGAGCAAGTGAGTATGCATCTGCCTGTGTATGTATAGGATCTGCAGTGAGATGTTAAAATGGGAAAGAGGAGGTCAGACTGGAGCATTAGTCATCGCAGGTGGAGATAAATTGCAAGCATTCTCTGTAATCAGATTCCCTAACATGGAGAGTGCAAGTGAGTACAGAAGTGGATTAATCCTGACTGCTGAGCCAGCTACACCTGGAAAGTAACGGGGAGGGGGGAATCGGGACAGGTTACATCACTGGTTAGAGAAATTGATGCTCAAAATGTCCTGTGTGCCTGCAACTAAAACGATAGTTGTTTCTACAAGCTTGCTATTTCCCATTTATAATGTAAAGAAAAGGTGAGCATCTCCAAGGATCAGGTTAGAGCCCAAAAATTAAGGTTATCTGGAAGAACAAGATGACATCAAGCAAATTAGCCTCTGCCCTTCCTTTTGGTTCACTGCCTTTGCTCTGGTAACAAGTGACTGCTGAACAGACAGGGCAGGTGGGGGAAGATGCATTACAAACATGTCAAGTGGCATTAAGCCATGTAGACATTGTTTGCAGTGATGGTGTTATAATTGCACTTCTTCGGCTTACACCTTTGCAAACCTTTAAGACAGGGCTGTCCTGAACTGCGTAATCTTAGTCCAGTCACTAACTAGAGCAGGGATCACAGCTCGCTATAAGGCATTAACAGGTTTAGCTGCTTCTCATATGTTTTTACTACCTCATTCTTTTCAAGCCAGGATCCAGAGGAAAGTGTTGTTGAGACAAAGATATTGCTCACCTGTGGATATGTCATCTCTGTTGGAAACTAATTCTTATGATGAATCCTGAGGGAGATATCCTTTTTCTGCTTGCTCAGGAGGCGATAGCCAGAGGCTCCCTCCAAAAAGAGCAGTAGGACGGAAAGCCCCATAGGGAGAAGCAACAAAATGGCTTATCTTGGATTAGCAAACCTGTTTGTTGAAATTAGTTCTCCTTCCTCCCTGACACCAAATTTCTTACATCAGAGGTCAACTTTTCTCTACCCAAAGTTCTTTCTTTTCTGTGGTCTTCTTACATGGCCTGAAGTTGGGGAGGATAACTGATATTCCCATCAGAGAGCATCTCCCTGATCATGTCTACACTTTGCCCAAAAAATCTCCTGAAGTCTCTGGGATGTGCTGCTGGGGATGGTGGGCTGAGTCTGGCCCTCTCTGTCTCACAGCTTGTGCATATGCCCCAAGTGAGACTGAAGGGACACTCGCCTGGTACACATACAAAAAGGCTTCACCTTATAGGGAATATTTGTATTTGGTGAATAAAAGAAGGGGAACATGCTGCAGATTTCTGTAAGATAGATGCAGGCTCTCCTCATGCCACCTGGAATAGCAGACAGAAGAATAGATCTAAGACAGGGTACATACTGTAAACTAGTGGGTTTTTGTGTCTTGATTTCTCATGTACTTCTCATCCTTCAGGTCCTTTAAGCTAGAAAAAAGCATGATCATAGTTGAGTTTGACTCCAGCTTTCAAAGCACTTCCAGCCACAGTGAGCTATGAAGTGAAGCAAAGCAAGTCTGGCTGTCTGAAAATAAACTCCCCAGCATAATAAACGTCTTTCCCTCTGCCCCAGAAACAGAGGAATAGTTAAATAACTTGCTTATTCACACACTCCAAAAGGCTGCACAGGTCCCAGGTGGCGGAGCAGGAGGATCTCCATACTAAAAACTGGGCAGATACTGAGCACACCTGGAGAGTCCATCTCTGCACATCAGAGGAAATCATCTGTACTTGCTGGTTTTGGGGTATGCGTCTTCCCTGGGAGATGCACACCGGGGTTTGGCAGGATAAGCATCCCTCTGACGCTGCAGCAGCAGTATCCTGGTGTTCTCTTGCAGCAGTTATTGCCGGCTGGGTGACTACATTGTTTGCTTCTGCCCTCAGAGTCAACAGTGAGGCTCAGGAGCGGGCAGAACGCCAGCGTATTCCCAGGGAAGGTTACGTCATTGCCAATTCACTGGTGCCAGACACTGTGCTGGAAACCTGAGGTCTCTTTTTGCCATTAATTGCCCAGATGATTAATTCATGCAATGATATAATTTTCTTGGGTGGAGGTTAGGAGGTTATGTACTCTAGTAATGAGAGGCATGATGGGATGCAAAGCTTGTGCTCCTTATTGATGTTAAGGCTAATTACCACAAACAACAAACTAGCCACTGCATCCTCTGTATCATCCTTCCTCCCCCAGAAATGGTACCTTTTTTTCTTTTTTTTTTTTATTGGAAGGGTGGTTGTGGCCTGTAGTGTGTGAGCAAATGCTGTTATGGGATTTGAGTGCCCTTAACTTTCATAACTACTTTGTAAAGAGGATTTTTGCTTTAATTATTTTAAAATAATTATTTTATTTATGTCATTTACATTGCACTTTCAGCAAGAAAAAATGATACTATAAGAAAAAAACATTATTATAAAGAAAGAAGTAAATTTGGTTTTTATTGCATGGTGGCTAGTCTGTTGTATTGTGGCATTCTCCCCTCAAAGGATGCTGCTCTATAGGAGTGTAGGATCACTTCTCAGTCAAGCTGGAAATTCTGCAGAGTGTCAGGTTTTGCAGTAAATACTCTAGGGGTTTTTTGAGAGTTTTTTATGTTTTAAGGCTAAATATCTCATTCCTACCTCTTTAATGGCTAAGCAAATTAACCGGGAATTCCCAGATGGGCAAAACAAAAAGCTGCCCTGGCCCAGATACAATTAATAGCTGATAAACTTGCAGCAACTTGATCTGATAATCTATTGGTAGGTGAAACTGATGACCAAAAATGTCAAACAAACTACCCAGGGCATTTTCAGAGCTGTTGTAAGAGTGTTTTCTGTCAAACAATGTCACTTCTCTGCCTTGTGTATCCCTTCCCCTCGCTCACCCCAGGGTTCTTCTTCTCCCCTCAGGCCTCTGTGGTTTTGGCTGGCTTGTATCCCCAGAGGTGCACAAATTCCTGGATCATAAGTTTTCAAACAGACCTGGTAAGACCAATTGGAAACCTTCCAATTTCTAGATGTGCCTTTTATTTATGGGATAAAATGGTTTCCTTTCTGTTTAAGCTGTGAGCAAGCCATGCCCTCTCTCCATTCTGAATAATTTTTCATTTCTTCCCATCCTTCATGGCCTGCTGTAGTATTATCCTGCCTCATCTAGAGATCTGAAAATCTGAAAGAGCTTTTTGAATGCTGACAAATAGCAAAGATTTGATTAGCAATTGTAGCAGATAATTTACCAGTCCAGTTCTGTAGACTCATATATATTTATAATATGGTTATCAAGGAAAATTAAGTGATTATGCAGAACTAACAATGTCTGTATTAATGGCTATCAGGTTCCAGACATTCATCTATTGCCTGTTTAATAGGGAATAATCCTACTGCGTCTGGGCAGACCAAACACTGAAACAGGGGTGCAGTATGACTTTTCTGCCCTTAGCAGATTACACTGGCCACAGGAAAGGTTGCCTAGGGCATGTGTTTGTAATTCAGACCCTGCTCATAAAGGGGAGAAAAATAATGACATGGCCCTGGAATAGTAGGAGGAAGGGTCTGTGATGAGGCCTTCAGGTGGAAATGATCTTTTGTCCTGGTGGCAGCCCTCCATTGCAAAGGGTTGAATTCTGCATTGCCATCAGAGTGACATGGAAGGCAGAAAAAGACTGTCTCCTTCCCAGGACAGCCTGTGATGGGCTGGTATCACCGGGGGTGGGAGAACAAAGTGGATTGGATGGGGTAGGAAAGACCCCTTTTCTAGGCTTCCTGAAACTGGGAGTATTGCCTTCAAACCACTTCTGAGAGCGTAACTGCAGCAGTTTTTAAAGGCACATTAAATTTCACTGTAAACTATCAAACTGGGATATGAACAAGACGGACAACTGCTGTGTTGTACCATACTCAAGCCTGAAGAACACCAGCAGCATTATTTTCCCACGCATCGGAAAAAGACGTCAGAGTCCATGTTACTGGGAGGAAAATGGTAGGACTGCAGAAACAGGTACAGCTGTACAGAGTAAGAGAGAGAGTTGTGCCTATTTTACTGAAGAAGGAAATTTTGGTTTTGCCCAAATTTATGGGTTTCGGCCAATTTATTTCCTGCTCTCGGCATGGGCCAGAGCCAGCACTTCTTTCCTGTATATTTCCACTGAGAAGCATGGGAAACCATTGGCTTCTGTATTTCATCTCATACACAAGAGCAAACATACACATACCAACTCCTGTTAAAAGATGGCAACTGGTGTCTTCTGCCAGGTCTTCATGGTTTAAAATGGCTATTTGTTGAGCCCCCTCAAGTGTAAAACTGTGCTACCTCAAGCCCTGCATTTTCCTTTACAATTTACTTTTACATTTAATTGACAATGGCACAAACACAGAAGGAAATAGTTTTTTAACTTGCTGGTTCTAGCCCTTTAAAACCACAAAGCCATTTAGAAAAGGATACTGATAAGCCATTTTTTGGTGAAAGTGATAGCTAGAGCCATTTACATAATTTGGTGTCAAATAAGCAGTTAACTGATTGCCATCCAAGTGAATGGAGAAAGTCCCACTGCTCTGCAACTCAGGACTTCCAAGCTTGGTGGAAAAAAACAACCAGAAGTGCTTATGTCATATGTCTTATGTAGCCCATGCAAAATACTTTAAATCTAGAAGTATTGGTAGGCTTTCACCAGCAAATTAAGTTCATAAACAAACACAAGCATATTAACATAGAGCTATTAGAAAAGCAAAATCAGTAACAGCAGAGCATTCAGCTCTGAGATGATTCAGACCTTTAAAATCTACCGTTTAAAATATAGTAACACTCATTTTTTTTAGGTAAAAGTTATTATTTTTAATATAGGGTATCTTGGCCCTGTGTGGTTGTCCTCTTTTGTATAATACAATGAATATATCCGTTATGTTGTCATCTTTGTCCCCACTTTTATCTGTACTTTTCTGGGTTTAGAGTAAGGCTGAACAGCCCTGTAGCACATGGCAGCCCAGGAACATGTCAAATACCTTCTTGGCTGCAGAAACACTTTTCCTTGATTCTGCAGAACAAGATGACAAATTCCAGAGGAAGACGCTAGAAAACATAGATCCTTCTCAGAGAAAAAAGTCAAGAAAAACAGGAGTTTTCTCATTCAACTTACCAGCACAGCACAGTTGCTTATAGCCACTGCTGTGGAGCAGTGAACAATAAAATGGAAATCCTACACAAAGCATGATCACACGGCACCAGAGGTGATGGGAGCATGTGTTTCTGTCCCTGAGTCACCGCACGCACCTCTGATGCACTGTGCCTGTCACAGTGCCACACAGCATGTGGGCAGGGAAACACGCTTGGCACACGGCTGTTCTCTGAAGTGGGCTGGACAAAACCAAATAACGTGACAAGTTAGGAAGCGTTTATTCTTTTTTTAGCCTCAAAGTTTTTTTGTTTTGCTGCTGAAAGACAAGACTCAGTGCCTGTATTTCCCTTTCTCATTGCTAAAGTGTTTGTTGCTTTTTGGTGAGTTGGGTTGGATGAAACACGGTGCTCTCCAGCAGCTCAAGGCTGCTGTATTTAGCTTGATCCTTCTATCTAAAATAGGCCTGTGTGTATTTAGTTAATCTTTTGGGCAGGCTTTCTTACTCTGGCAGCCTTATGAAGTTGGGGTTTTTTTAACAGGAGAGAGGGGAGTAGGCAAGGAAGGGGGGTGCGGCTTTATAATGAAACTGAAAGAGGTTGACAGAAATTCACATGAAGGTTACCTCGGTTTACTCTGGGCAACCTTAATAATTCAGCAGAGCCTTTCAGTCAGGGCTTCCCACGCTGTTCCCCACAGGGGCAGTTTAGTGTGTGAGTTTCTTGAGGCCATTCAAGGCGCCCGTTCCTAAGAAACGCAAAGCATAGGAGAGGATGGTGCCTGTCAAGATCTAGAGCTGACAATTCCTATTAATGTGCAGGAAGGCTTTTCCCAGGAAGATTCTTTGATGTCTCTGACTCCTGGTCACAGTTCATGGGCCTCTGGCTTTATATGTCATGCCTCTGTGTTGAAAGAAAGTGCTACCTCTTTTGCTGAGCCCCTGGGTCAGGCTGTCCCCCCCTTAGGTGTGACCCACAGAAAGAGCAGGACAGTGCCCTTAGTCACCCAGGGCAGACACAGACCTTGTGAAGTCTGACATCTCCCACAAAAGTAATGCCAGCTTTGCAAGATCATCTGCCTTCTGCTGCAGTCAGAAAGAGAGACAGATCACGTCTAAACTCCAAACTTTTTTTATTTCAGAGAGAATCCCTTTGATGTTGATGAGAATTTTGCTTGAGCTAGAAGGGAAAAAATTGACTCCCTGCATTCTGAGATAGTAACCAGTAAAATAAGTAGCACTGTGAGTTTTTCCGCTCTGTTCTGCTAACCTGCAAGCAATGTTGGAGTTCGGTAAATGTTCCATTCAAAGTAATGCAATAATCAGAGGAGGATATAAGACAGGAGTTTCTGCATTGCTGAGGCATTTCATCTTTTGGACAGAAAAGTTCTGTGGTCATCTTTGGTTGACCAGAATAAATAGTAACAGCAACATACTGTTAACTCCTCTTTGATATTCAAACCTCATAATTCTCCTTCAACCCCACTGTTAGAAGCAGTGAGATAGCAACATGTCAGTGCAGCATCCCTCTGAAAGACTACAGCTCATCAGGTGTAAGACAGGCTCTGGAAATGCCATCTCTGAAAATTTGGGGAAAAAAGGCTACGAATGAATTGGATATTTGAGACAAAATTTGCAAGAAATTTTTGAATACTTCTTGTGCTGCTTTGGAGGGGGGAAAATATTGAAATGGTCAGATTCCTTTGAAATAAGTGATCTGGTCTTCAATCTACAGTTACAGATATAAAAATACTTACCTCAGTTCTGTATGTCTTCCTGCACTGTATTTCCTCCCATTCCTTGCATACAACTATGACTGAAAAATCTCAGTGCTTCTGTTCAGAAGAACCTACACCTTCAGCTCCTCCTGTGTTAGTCTGCCCTTCTCTCCATCTGGTCACTGGGTGGTTGGGATCTGCTGAGGATCCTGAGATAGTTCTGAGGTAGTTGTCCTCTGGCTTCAAAACACAAAGAACACCAACAGTGTTTAATTCTTTGTGAGACACCTACAGTTGCAGCTTTCTTCAGAGCCTCCCTCACATTGGACTAATAGGGACAATAGCTGTACAATACCTACACTGAGTGCTGTAAGACCAGTATATTTGCCAAGAGCAGAGTAGGCAGTGAAGAATGAATAGACTCTTTAGTTGTCTAAACTTCTAAATGTGTGGTTTCATGCCTAGTGACAGAGCATCAAGAGCTACGGGCAGGTAAGGAAAACTCTGGTTTTTTAAAGAGAGTATAGCACGTGGCTGTTTCATGGTATGGTGAGGGACAGCAGCTGGTGGGGAAGATGATATACTAGTAGAATCACAGAATTGGTTGGGTTGGAAGGGACCTTAAAGATTATCTATTTCCAGCCCTCTCCCCCATGGGCATGGACACCTTCCACTAGATCGGGTTGCTCAGGGCCCTATCCGATAATCATCAGCAATAATTTTTTGTGAACCTCTAAAGAGCATTTCTGAAACCCAAAATACAACCAGGATGTTCATTTAAACTAACAACAGGTTCTGTGCTTCCTCTTGGCAAAACTCACATGACTTTGCTAACACAGAGCAGTTGTTATACTTACTAGCTGGGAATACTCAGTTTCTAACTAGGTTTTCCAATGCAGTTTCTCTTGCCAAAATGTTCCTGCTGCTCCTTCGTTAGTATGCAGGAGCATTAGACAGGTGCTATGATTGCATGGAGATGCCAGCAAGACCAACAGTTTGATCAAAGCCTGCACTCTTGCTGCTGCTTGCTAGCAAATAGATCTTAGTGGGCCAAGGCTGGCAGCAACCCCAAGGGATGGGCTCTGCCATGAGGCTCATGAACAGGCAGAGGGAGGGCAGGGCCCAGGCTGACAAAGCAGATGCCATCCCCTGCATCACTTGGCAATGTATCTTGCTCAACTTTCAGGGCGGCACAAACCGAAAAATCAGCTCAGGTAGGGACTGCTGCCAGGCACTAACTAGCCCTGCAGATGATGCACCGTCAGCAGCTGCTGCTCAAGATCTAGCTACTCAGGAGAGAGATTCTGGCTTACAGATGAACATCTGAGCATTCCTGGGATGCTTAGCAGGTGTCTTTGCCTTGGGATATCATATGGTCATGCAGTCCTGGCTGAAGGTGGGAGAAATCACTGTTTTCCACATCAGGCTTTCAGGGAGCTGCTGCTTTGCTCTTGCTGCAGTGGCTATGGCTTAGATACAGGACTTGTTTGGACCAACTGGTGAGTGTTTATAAACTAGCCTTGGAGTTGTTTTTTCAACCAGAAGTGATAAACTCCTGACAGGAGGAGCTGGGAGAAACTACACAAGCTGCGCTAGTAGAAGGCCAAGCTCAATGATCCTAGTCTTCAAAACCATTTCATTTTGCACAAGTGCTCTGCAGTGCTTTCGTCGTAATTGAAGAGATCCAAAGCAATTATCCTCTTTCAGAAATGAGATACTAATGATGGAGAGTTGAAGCAAGATGAGAGGAAGTGATTAAGCTGATAATAGTGATGGGCTTCTATATATTTGTTATCATGCAGTGTACTTTATTCATGCTCACAATAAGGTCCTCTCTTGCCCTGGTTTTACATTTGGATTCCCATGTGAAGTTATTTAACCAGGGTAATTCCTGCAATTCTTAGGAAAATACATGCAGATGTGCAGGGCATATTACCAACATGTGAAGGTGATTCAATACTTTGATGAAATTCAGTGATGATACCAGATTTTCATAACCCCATCACTGGGTCATGTTTGGTTACTGGTTTTGCATTAAAGTATATAGGAAAGGGGACAAAGGTCCTTGTGTCTAACCTGGTTTATTTATAAAAAATCAATACACTGCTTTCTTACACAATTAACATCTTCTGGGTATCAACAGTTTGTGCAGTGATCAGCTCTGAAACTGGACTCCAGTGACATTAGCAGTACTCATCTGAGCTGAGAACTCTGTATATTCTTCCATGTTAAAAAGTAATAAGGTTTTCAGGTAGATTTAATTTTAAACAGTTGCTGTACTTACTTTGTATATTATTGAACACCTCTGCAACCTGTATTTATATCACTGCACATCTCAGTCTCACTCAAACTTGACCCAATTTAGCCTTTTCATGCTTTATTTATGTAGTTAGCAACTTGTTCAAATTAAAAAGTCCCTAAGAAAAAAACATAGAGAAAGGAACAACTTTTTCTGTCCACAAAACCTGTAAGATTGGTTTTCTTTTGTGTACAATCTTGAAATAGAGAAGAACATTTCATATGTTTTAGTGAACAGGCTGCTGTACTGCAACATTCAGGAACATCAGCTCTGCCCTTTAGCTCCAGCCTAATGAAAACACTGGATATGCAAGTGTAAGCACAGGCAGAATTTGGCTCATCATCTTAACAGGGGGAGGCCAGGGTGAGTGCACAGCTCTCTGCAAAGCTGCAGGGAATAAACGCACTTCCTCAGCCAGCTGTAGTTAACACCTTGCCGTCCATGCCAGTCTCTGAAATCCTGAAGCTAAGAACTTGTGCTCTGGGGTTTGTTTTTTGGTTTTGTACAGGTTTTTAACTCGTTCTGTGCCTACATTGTGATGACAAAGTAATGCAGTTGTTATCAGGTGGCCAGAAAGTTTTAAACCTTATGGTCTTTATGATCCTGAGGGCACAGGCACTCAGTCTGGGCAAGAGCTGAAAATAAACCTAGCAAAGCAAGGCAGCTCTCTAGCTGTTACTCAGAGCTCTGTGGAGTTTGTTTTGGATTCTTCAGCTGATCTTGCAGTCTACTCTTTTTTTTCCTGTAAACACATATCCAAAGTAAAAGTGGCTTTTGTTGGTAAACTTCAGTCATGTGGGACAGCACTACTTAGCTCTGAAAAATGCAGATTGTCCCAGAGAGGAATAAGAATACTTTGCAATGCTGCTTCTACCATTAGTTATATCATTGTATAATTATACATAAGTAGTTACTGCCTACCTGTCCTGCTAGTCAGGACAGTCATAGAAAGGGAGGCCCCAGTGGTGCTCTCAGGTAACTTCAGTGTGAGGTTTGTAGGATGTCCCTGTTTCTGCTCTGCCTACTGCAATGGTTGTGCTCTCTGTAACCAGTTAGTCATGCCATATTTGTGTGTGTACCCAGCAAGAGTTCACATCAGTGCGCACGGCTTGAGTTCCTCCTGCAGTGTTCTGCTGGGCTGTCCAGCTGCAGAGCTGCTACATGTTCTCTCTTCCTCTTTTCCCCTTCCTTCTCTCCTTTTCTTGTGAAAGAATAGGAGAAGGAGAACCTAAAATAGCTGTGCAGATTCATCCTTTATTTTCCCTGTTACAAAATGGTTCCAAGTGACAGAATTTTAACTCCAAGGAAGCTTTTTCCCCCCCCCGTTATGGTGGCTATATATTTGTCAGCCTTGAAAGGTTTGGTGGTTGGGTTCTTAAATAAGGTTGACAATTCTGTAGCCCTTAAAAGCTTTGTAATTCAGTTATTGATCAGGAAGGGAACCAGAGCTCTTGAAGTTGCTCATGCTTGAGTCAGTGGTGCAGCATGGAGGTGCGTGAGCTCAGCCTTGTGATATTTCAAGTCTCAAGACAAGCAAAATAAAGCTTGTCTTCTGAAATGAGGAAACCAAGGCACTGATGCTGAGTGACCTTTCCCCAAGCTGATGGAAGAAGGCTCTGTTAAAATCATGTTGTGCTTTATTCCATCTCTGGGTCCAGCTCACTAGCCTGATCTCTCAGGACTTTGGCTTCAGAATCCAATCTGGTTCCCACAATTGCACATCATGTTTTATGATGCTTTTTGCCTAAATATAGTTTCTGGTGTCTGGAGTCAATTATGGAGGGCACCTACACCATCCAGCATGAGTACAAAGACTGGATGGGCAAACAGGCAAGAACTGTGAGAGAAGACAACTAGATAAAGGACAGTTAGTGAAATAAGGTAGTGATATCATTTATCATTAGGTTTTTAAAAGCTACTGTCTAATTTTAGCAGTTCACCTCAGGTGATACAACTCTTTGTCAATACAGTATCCCTATAGAGATTACATAAATTCTTAAAGCCGGATGCTTTATTATATAGAAGCTAAACACCTACCCCGTGACTGTCCTGCAGAGGCTCCTGCTGGCACCACAAATATATTTGGCTTGCAGCTCCAACCTGCAGCCATGCTAGAGCAGGATCTTATGGACATTTATGAGGCTGGAGCAGGGAAGCAGGCACTGGCAATGCCACAAAGACTGGGGTGCTCAGTCTAGCTCTGGGATAGGGGACTGTCACCCTTGCTGGAGTGAGAAGTCTGTGGGTACATGGTATGAGCAAAAGGGATATATCCCACAAACCCACACAGCTTTTCATGTGTCTCCATGTGACCGATAGTAAAGGTGCAAAAAAAAAAAAAAAGAAGCATCTCCTACAAACACTCAGCACAGTCTGGGTTGGTCATCGCAGATCTTGAGACAGACATAGTCAGCAGAACCCCTACAGTGCTCCAGGTAAAGGTCTACCAATCCTCATTTTCCCTGTCTCTTTGGGGGGAATAGTCTAACCAGGCCAGTAAATATCCCACCACTTCTACATCCCATGAAAGAATTTGGCTTCAAGCTATCTTACAGTTGTGTCAGAAATCTTACCCAGAGTGCAGTAAAACATTGTCTTTCTCTTCCATCATCAAAATAATTCAGTGTGCTCAGAGTCTTGGCTATTCTTTTCTTTGTGCTGCTACACAAGATGGGCATATATGGTTAGAAAGCAAGTGAGCCACACAGAGGCAAATTACAGGCTTTATTTCTCCAGGTATCTGCTGTTCACATGATCATGTTAAGTAAATCTCAAGCATATGATAAGGTATTCCTTGCCATAGGGGGAAAATCTGGGAAACCGGAATATGGCAGTGTCTGGGAAGATGAAAGGGGGAGAAAAGAGGTGAGTGCAAATGGCAGCAAAACTTAGACAGAATATACTAGTACTACAGATGGTCTAGAAGACTTTTTACACCCCCAGAAGCATAGAACATTTGGGAAAGGAATGGAATTGCTGTGGCATCTTAAAATGAATTAGAAGCATTGATGCAGGAATTGTGAAGTTGTGTTTGAAGATCTGTTATTTACAAATATGCAATTAATGTTTGTCTTATAAACATATCAAAAGTCATACAGCTTGTGCTCCAAACAGAAAATCTTTCTTATAGTCATCAGTTAATTGATAATTATCTATTTGAAGTATATTATTATTTCTCAGTGAACTGTGTCTTCCCTTTCATGCCACATAGCACTTTTTTTCCCGCAGCGTATCTAGTTCACTCTGTATTAATTTGTTTACCTGCATTTTGAATAACCAGCCTATTGTGGCAGAACTGAAATAGAGTAGAAAGAAAATGGCACAGAAATGAAGCTATGTGATCATAATCAAGACGGGAGCCCCATTAGCACTGGGCAAGATGCTGCAGCTTCCTCTGAGACCCTGTGAGTTGTCAGTCCCTTAGGCATTTCTTATCTGGATGAGCCCTAATGCATATTGGCAGGCCCTACATATTAAATACACCCAGTTTCTTGATTTTATTCAGATCAGCACTCTTCAAAGCAGCACATCTCTCAGCTGAAGGAAATCCCTGCTCTATTAATGGTGTGTCTGGTGCCACTTTCACTCTTATCACCATGAAATCAGGACTTGTACGGTTGCTGCAGGAAACTTGGAGCATGTCTGACAATACACAACATGAACTGCATCAGATCCAAGTCTGGGAAGGAAAGAGACAGCGGCTTTAGAGCCCTACTTGCTTCCTTCTTACAGCATCATCAGCTTAATATGCAAAGCATTTATTTCTACAAATTCTCTGGTTTGCACTGCTGTCTCCTGCTTTTCTCTACTATAATGGTGAGGAGCTACTTTGGCATGTGTGTAAGAATTAGCCTTAATGGAAGCATTAGTGTCACTATTGCTTGGGGTGGGAGTGACCACAATACTCTTGGGAAAAAAGAAATGGAGACAGTACGCCAACTCAACTGACTTTCAGATGGAGATGGCTCTATAGTATTCGAGGATTAACACAGGATTTCTTTGCCCATACTGCCTGCTCCAGTTGAGCTGGGTCTGGCTTTGCTGTTAAGCAAGTATTGATACTGAACAGAGACAGGCTACAAAAGGCCTCCATAAGCACACTGACAAGGGGATATTACCACTGATAACACCACAGCCAGCAGGTGTCAACAGGATTCCCAGAGCGAGAATAAAATGAGGAAATAATATATTGTTTCCAAGAAGTAGTACATCCTAATTTGTTCTGGGGGATATTAAAACCGGAGAGTATTATCATAATATTCAGAATTATTTTTCACTAGAAAATTTTTCACTATTGTTCACGGCTTTAGTCATTGTCCTTTGCAATCTACTTGAAAGTCTGATCATCTTACAGTGATATTTTGTCATTTTAGATTTTTTTTCCCCCCGGCTTCTTTTCCTCACTTGCCATTACAAAATAATAGGCAACAGAGGAAACAGACTAATTCATTTTCTGTGTAGGGTGTAGCTCTTGGGAAATGGTTCCATTTGCACTCAGTTGGCATGCACACACCCATTATCTTAAGGAGATAAAGCAAGCCCCTTATCATGACACTACTATATAGAAACCACTGACAGCTTTGCAAACTAAAAATAAAAACGAGATCTTTGAAGCCTAGACTTCCAGTTAAATAGCCACCCAAGCAAGTAGAGAAAATTTTTTTAAGGTCTACAGGAATGCAGCAATAAGACAATGGAATTGTTGCACCTTTACACATCTCAGTGGCTTAACGAAGCATGTTGAACACTGTGACGTGGTTTGCTTCTGACAAGGAGATATCCTGCCATCCCTGATAATCTCTCTAAACAGAGAAATTGAATGCACAAGACACTGACTTCTTGAGAAAATCCTTAAAGAACACATTTCCAGGGGAAATCACTGCTGCTGTGAAAGGTAACAATGAATTTAGGAAACAAGTGAAATTCTGAAAGAGAATATTTTTAAAAACTCATAGAGGGTAGGTTTAGATTAGATATTAGGGAAAAAAGCTTTACTGTGGGGGTAGTGAGGCCCTGTAACAGGCTGCCCAGAGAAGCTGTGGATGTGAAAGTGTTCACAGCCAGATTGGACAGAGCTCTGAGCAACCTGGTGTAGCCAAAGGTGTCCCTGTATGCAGCAAGGTGACTGCAAACTAGATGATCTTTAAGGTCTTCGCCAACCCAGGCCACTCTATGATTCTGGCAAGCAACTGTCAGGGTGAAACACTGAAAGCTTGAAATTAATAAATAATTTCTTACTTTCCTCTTTTTCAAAATATACTAGAAATGTGGAAAATATACTTCTTAAAAATATACTGTATGTGGAAAGCCATCCAGCTGGATCTGGACCTCCCTAACACAGCTGTCCCTTCACAAAAGTCAACTTCCACATTGTGTCAATGTGTCTGAAGGCAGAAAGGGACCCATGTGAATGTCTTAAAACTTAAATGTGTGCTGAAGACTACGCACAAAATGGATGTGAGGGGTATCAGTCAGTGGTTGTTGCCAGGTGAGGAGCATCCCTTCACTTTTTCATCCGCCATGGGGCAGAAGTAAGTGTGCAGTCCCTTATGGTGAGGTGGGAGGATAATCTTTGCACTTTGGTTTTCCATCTTGCCACCCCCAGCATTGCTCCCTTGAGGCAGTCAAGAGCAGTAATCAGACACAGGCTGGCGTGGTTGTGTCAGTTCATTACCTGGCAGCATAAGATAACAAGCTCAGGGGAAATCTAAGCTCCCTTAACAGCTACCAGCCAGTTGAGTTTGGTTCCCTCTGGATGTTACCGCACATCAGAAAGTAACCAGACAAGAGGTTTAAGTGAACATTTTGTTCTTGTTTTCTAACACATGTCAACAGGTTTTCTGAGATAACTTGCATCTTCATGGAGTTTATCCTTGAGAGAAAGCAGGTAGGTGCCTGGCTGCTGTCAATGTGCTGAGTGAGTACATTGCATATCCTCCCTTGCTCTTCCAAAAATATCAGCCAGGAAGTTTAACTGTGTAAGTGGCTGATGGTGCCAGCCTCTTTGCTGTTGTTTTCAAGGGCAGCTCTAATTGACCTTCTTCTTGCTTCACTTAGTTGCTCACATTGTTTCCTTTTCATTTCCTGATGGTGGTCACATTGTTAGGATTTCTGTGCGTTCTTCCACTGCCTTTTGGTTAAGCTGATTCCTGCTTACTGCCTCCCTTTCTGCTTGTGCCTTCTCCTCTTCCTCTCTCTCCTCCCTGTTCCCTTTCCTCAGGACTCTCTCACTGTCCTATGCCTTGTTTATTATTGTCCCCTCCTGAAGTATAGCCCAGATGCCCCACCTGCAGCTCCATGGCCCAGATGCCCTGTTTTCCCAGCTAGCTTTCAGGAGCAGCTGTTTCACACAGCAGCAGATTACTCCTGCATAGTGGGAAGCAGCTGCTTCTATTGCAACTTGAGGAACTCCACAGGAACTGCTGCCTTGCCTGGAAGCAGCACATGGGCTGTATTCCAGCTGTGCACGGCGCTACCTTGCTGTGGGTAAGTTTGTGCCTGGCACAGCATTAAGTAGGTGGTGTGTCTCCATGTGATCCATAGGAAGACAGTGTTGTACACAGGCAAGGTACAACTTAATGGAGTAGAGCCAGCATCTCTCCTACCTGTGGCTCTGGAGGGATAAAATATCCCTCAGCAGATCTGTCTTGCTTCTGATGGAGGTGTAGGCTCCTGGCTCTGCTGAAGTTACAGCCCCACTTGCTTGCTAGGGTAGGATCTGTATGTGCGCTGGGTGGATGCTGTGCTGCGTGACCACTGCACAGCGCCAGATTTGGCCTGATGTGCTGAGCTCTCAGGAAGTCCATGGGGAGTTTCAAGCAGTAGGAAAATGAGGTCCTAACCCCCTCAGCCTGTGCCTGTATGAAAATGCCTACTGCTGAAAGTTAAATAACAGTAAGTATGCATGATGCAGAAGCAGGCCATGAGGTTTTCCAGTAATAAAAGCAGTGTAAACCACTGGCAATTTACATTGCTCCCATGGCAGAGAAGGTCTCTGTGGCAGCACTAATAGAAATTGACAAATCGATAGAGTGAAGCCACCAATAACCTCATTTAGAAAAACAAACAAACAAACAACAAAAAACATACTCAAAAAAAAAAAGATAAAATCTGTATTAATTACATTACCCAGGTCATTAGAAAAATGTATGTAATGAGAGGATCTGGGCATCTGTGGCATCACTCTGAGATACCCAAAGCTGAAGATCCTGACAGGAACCCCGGAGGGGAGCCAGGCATTACTCTCTGCTGCAGCAGCGTCATCCTGTTTGAATTTAGCCTCTGCGTACTTTGCCAGAGGGAGATTTCCCCGTGACATCAGTTGCTTAGGTTTTTTCTCCTTCCTTCCCAAGCCAACAGCATGCAGCCTAGCCTTAGCAGCTAGTGGAGTCAGTGCCAGCCAGCAGAGGGAAAGGCCAGAATAAGTGCAGTGTCCCAAATTCTCTAGAAAAGAGAATTTTGCCAGGTCCCAGTGTCTCCTGGACAGTATTTTCCACTACTAAACAACTGGTGGGAAAAAAAGGGATGGGTCACTGTATATATTGCTGTTTAAAAGAGTCCAGGAGAAGAGTGATCATAGCTTTGCAATAAGTATGAAAAATTGTTTAGTGTGAACATTGGTCACAATTTGGGAACCCTGGTTGCAGAGGAAGCTTGTGTGTGTTCCAGTCACATCATGGAATACTCTGGCCCTACCCAGCCTTGGGACACCCTATGCCATGTCCCCCCAGGCCCTTCTTCCCTCAGCACAGGGTAGAGCAGAGACATTTGCCCATTGCTTTACTGGCTGATGCTTTGCAAGATACCCACATTCAGTTGGAGAGTGCAAACCTCACAGAGGAAGAAGCAGCCATGCAAGCACCTGGCAGTGGGGGAGAAGCACCTCCATGAGCATGCAAGTGCTGATGGACCTTGTCCCAAGGAAACTGGCTTATGGAAAGAGCCTGGTCTAGCCTGTATGGCTGGGGCTAGGTTCCCTCCCGTGGCTGGGACCTGCCACAGCAGGGACCAGCAGCTCTGTGATGTAGTGCAAAGCATGCAAGAGGCAGGCATCTTGTGTAAAGATGCTTATCCCAAGACCAGTATTAAACTTACATCCCACGTCTTGCCATTTAATACCAAGGTCCTAGAAGAGAGCATGCCTAATTGCTGTACACAGTAATGGGATACTCATTTGGACCCCTTCTGACAATAGAGAGATCTCTGGGAATCTCCCTTAACCTGGACCAGGCCTGTTTTTGAGTGGGTTTTCCTTCAAGTGAGGGAATTTTCCTTATTTGTATTGCATGCAAGGTAGAAAATGCAGGTTCATGAGCAGGGGACAGCACAGCATATTTTTACTCAGCCTCTAGTATATAAGTCCCTCAAAACCTTTGTAGGCTCTGCCACCCAGGTCATCCTGGACAGGAAACAGTGGATGGTTCTGTGCTGGTATTCACAGTTACTCTGGTAGGACAGGAGTAGGCCAAGCGTGGTGTGGGTGTGTGTATGAGGTGAGCAGGTAGCTCATAATTCATGGATACTGTCTGTTACCTGTTTTTTGGAGCAAGTGCTGCAAAAGTAGTCGGTGCTACCAAAGTGCTCTCTGGTGTGTGTGTTCGCTGATGTTGTGCAGTCACCGGGCGTGCCAGGAACAGGAGGGAAGTCAGCACAATGCCTTGAGATACATTATCGACTGTAAATGTGGCAGGAAGTCATTAAAGATTTCCTGAGCTATGCCCTGGGAAAAGACTACCTCCAGGCTCCAGTAAAGTCAGAGGACTTGCACTGCCAGGGCTGAGAAATCAAAACGAAAATTACTCTAATAAGCCAATGTCAGCAGTTTCAGGAGGGAGCCCTCTGCTCCAGATGGATCCTATGCCCATGGGGTTGGGGTGGTGATGGATTATGAGGTTTGGGGAACGTGTGCCAAGGGGCTCTTTGTAGCTTGATTACTTGTATGTAGGCTCATTGAGCCTTCCTAATGGTTTGGGAACCATGAGAGGTATGGGCACAGACAGGTCTGATTCCTTTGTCTGTAAAGCTTTGTAAATTCCTATAGGTGAAAATAAATGAGAGCTTATTTTAAGAAAGCTGTTTGGTTGCTCCATGAGCTCTCACCCATAAATCCAGGAGGGAGATTTGCAGACACTGAGCTCTCTTTGACCAACTGGGAAAAGACAGTTTTCTGCCATCAGGAGACGATCAGTTTGAGACAAGAGCATGAATATTAAGGGAGACCAAACCTCAGGAAGGCAAGGAGCTCCAGTATTTGTAGGGATTCATTCAAAGAGACTTGAAGGTGGTTAGGGCATGATTTAAACAATGATACCAAGACTGTATGTGACTCATTTCACTTAATGTATGGGATAACTCTCATTTTCATTGCTGCAGATCTGTATGTCTTGAAAAACAAATGTTTTACCAGAAAGAATTTTATTTTGGTTCTCCCCTGAATCTCACCAAAAAAGACTGAAATGCTGTCTCAGCAGATAAAAATTTCTTGGGAAACTACTGTAGAAATCCATTTGCTGGGATGTGCCTAGAAGTGAAAAATTCTTTAAACTGTGAGATAATTTAACTGCTGAAATACTTAGTATTCTGAATAAAAACAAAGGCATCATACTATGGTCAAAGGAGAAGAGTCAAATAGTTATACTTCACAGTGTTCATTTTCTCACTTGAAGAGATGAGTGGAATAAGAGATCTTTCCTCTTAAACAAAAAAAAAAACAAACACCAAAACAAAAACAAATAAACAAAAATTTAAAAACCAAACCAACCAAACAAAAAAAAATACAAAAAGAGAGGGGAAAAGGAATGTGAAGATTAGACAGCCAAACTTCTAGTTTTGAGTCCCTGAAAAAATCCTACAAGTAAACTTGTAAAATCAGATGGCCTGCTAGTATCTGGCAACCACGCACCTGCATGCACCTGGCTCAGAGTCTAGTTTTGAGTGCAGAGAGCAGCAGGCACAGAAATGAGTAGTTTGAAGCTACCACTGAACTTGATGTGTATAGGATTTTTTCTACTATGTATTGTTTACATGTTATATGAATTTAGGACACTTTTTCCTTAAGTTCAGAGCCTTGTTTACAAACCTGCCAAAGATAATACACCTTTATCCATTTGGATCATTTTCTGGTTATCCTGTTACAAGTATGTGTTATTTTTAACACATAAAACACCAGAAATAAGATGTCTCTCTTTTTAAAATTAACATTTATGATCAGAATAAATTTTTCTTTCTCCACAGTGAAGAGTTATAGAATTGTTAGTTCCTAAGGTAGTGCGAGCTGGTCTGTACTGATCACAAAATGTTTGGGGATCAGAGCTGTGAAACAGATTTTGTCCTACCTGTTTGACTGTACCAGTGTAGCATACTGCATAGCAACCAGTTATCCTTTCTTCTCTTGTTCATTAAGGTACTCGTATAAGAAGCCAGCAGGGTTTGTTTTTTTATCTCAGTCTCACAGTGTCTATCTCACATATATGTCTTTGATTCTCTTCCCATAGGAGAGAAAGAAAATACAGCTGAAAAAATAAGGCATATTTCTCCAGCAAGATTTCAAAGGGGAAAGCCTGCCTGCCTGGACTGTAAGGAGGTGCCCACACGGACACAGAGACATCACCCAGAGCTAGTGACACTGTTGTTCAGCCTTGCTCTTGCTGAGGAAGTTTCCACACAACACTGCAACAATGAATTTCCTCCGCCGGCGTCTCTCAGACAGTAGTTTCGTGGCAAATTTGCCCAATGGCTACATGATGGACTTGCAGCGCCCTGACAGCTCCACGAGCTCCCCAGTTTCTCCTGCCACGGAGAGGAAGCATCCACAGCCACCTCAACCCTCGCACTCTTCCTCCACTGGCACCAGCATCTTCAGCTCCATCTCCAGTGCCATGAAGCAAACCACACAAGCAGCTGCAGGGCTGATTGATCACTCAGCCAGCCCCCCACCACCTGTGGCCCAGAAACCCAAGATTCTCCTGGTGATTGATGATGCGCACACGGACTGGTAAGTCATCAGTGGCCCTCCCACTGAATTCAGTTCCACGATGTCTGGGGGATGAGAGGGATCTGGGATTCACCGATAATCTACAGGGGGGTACACAGATGTTTTCCCATCTAAGTCATCAGCTCTGGCCCCAGGTTGGTGTCTGTCAGATGCCTTGAGTAAATGACAGAGTAGGCTTTTTTCATATAGGTCTTGAAAAAAATGTTCATATTCATTGACCAACTTACTCATAGCCTCAATATATGAGTACACACAGAGCATTCTTGGCTCAGCAGGCCTAGCCAAGCTGTCACTTCCAGTAATGGTCCTGAGGTCACAGCTGAAGGTGTGTTAGTGGCATGGCTCAGGGCCTTAACCCACTGTTTGTGCTGGCTCCAAACATTCAAAGGGACTCCATCTCCCCAGCTCTCAATCTTTTTTGAGCTTGTCTCTCTATGCAAATTTCTACATAAATTATGAAAAGTTAAGCTTACCACTACCTGGTCAAGAGTCCTTCACTTGCTACGCACACCAACAACTATTGGCAAAAAACTCTCAGGCCCAGCTAAGCCTCAAAATTGTCTTGTTCATGCAGGTCTCTTTACAAACAAAAGCTTGGAAGTTTGTTTTCTTTGATATTGCGTAGCAAAGGACCCTTTCCAAAGGGTAGGACAACTGAAGTCTTCTGAAATATTAGAGAAATTACTTACTGCTTGTTCTTGTTTCATCTGCCAGCTTGTCACAGGACAGAAAAAAAGAAAGAAGTAGCACAGGTAGGGAGGCAATATTGAAAACTTCAAAATAAAATCAGTTGGGTTACAAGGTCTTGGCCAAGGGAGGTTATTTTGTTGTTCTTTTCATCCCATGCCACTCTTTGGTACAGTTGTCACCTTTTGTCTTCTCTGCTCAACTAGAAAGGTGGGAGCAAGGTGAGATCTGCCTCCTTAGATGTATCTTCACAAGTCATCAGCTTAGCTCTTATCTATAAAGAGCCCATGACTGAGTACAACTAAGTCAGGTGTCTTCAGCCAACTTGAAGTAAGAGAAGGAAAGCAGTGGGATTTTTCTCAAAGGAAGAACAACTTTTTAACAGAGTGGGAAAGTCCCTGATAAGGTGATCGTCATAGCAAATGTTCCACTGGCCTCGTGTCTTTTATCACAGTAGCAGCCCCTTAACACTAGCTAGTTCAGTCAGCAGCACCAGTCTGGCTCAACCAGGTCTGATCTCTCTTTCCTGGGTGCACCCACAAGTCTCTCACAGGCTCACCACCCTTTGTCGCTGTGAAGTGTTTTTGCAGTTCCTTGAAGATGCTGCCAGGTGGCAGTCCCTTAACATAGCAGCCTCCATCTAGGGATGGGAGAGCCTTCGATGCACAGCTTACCGCCTGGGGCTTAGCCGGCACTGTGTAGTCCAAACACTGTAATCAGAGAGGAAAGCCCAAGCTCAAAGGCCAATCTAGTTTTTCCTTGAGATTAATGGTGCTGAAGGTAGGGCAAGGAAAAGGACAAAGAGGGGTTGGTCTATGCTGCAGTGTTTTCATGTTTTAAAATACAGACTACATTCAAATCCCTGCCTTTATATCTCCCAGCAGCTGTTTTCTGGGCAAGCTCAGCTCACAGACTACAAAGGCTGCATGACAGAACAGCAGCTGGGATATATAAAGAGAAGGTATAGCTACCCATGCTGTCTTCACTCCTTCCCTCGTGTAAGCACTCCTTGCATCCTGCTGTCTTGGCTGTCCCTCTGCTGTCTATAACTTAGCAGTTTCTAGACATGATGGGATACCCCTTTCAATTATGCCAGCTCTCTGCCTCTCTCTACAAGTTTGCAGGTATCAAATGCTGCTTGCAAAGGCTCTCTGCCTTTAGTCTCTCTAAGCCTGTCAGGGCACTGAATAAAATTAGTGTATGAATTCATTATCATACCCTGGTATGTGTATGACATGAAAAATATCGAAAGAACATTTCTAACCCTTGCCTGCCATGGCTCTTTGTACCTGGGCAGAAATACCTGGCTGGAAACTTTCGGAGCCTAAAGCACATAGTGCTTTCTAAGAGAGTGTACCAACACAACCACTCCAGTGGGCCAGGAGTGCTACTTGGCGGTTGATTTTTGTGTCTCCAGGAAACTCAGCAAGCCCTTGAGAGCAGCACTGAAGAGCAGTGGCTCCATAGCTCCATGCGTGTTTATTTTTGGTAAGGTACTTCTGAGCAATGCCAATCATCTTCTTGGTCTCAGCCAGGGTGTTATATGAGTTCAGGCTGAGCAGCCTGAGAAAGCAGTGTTTGCCTTGTGAGAGCACAGCTGAGGAAGCTGGTTATCCAGAGATTCTGACTGTCTACCCTACATCATGCACACAGACAGTCCCAGACTTTGGAAGGTGAACAACAGTGTATTTTTACTTCTGTGCTGGTGATTTCGGGATTGGAAGAAGCATCATGTTTGTAATGCATTTCACTTCTGCCTGCTCTGGTTCTTGCTACTTGTGAAACTTTTGTATTTGGTTTTCAGAAAACCCTTTCCTTCTCTTTTTGAAATAATTTATAGAGAAAAATCCTCAAGAAATAATTACTGAAGCACTGCCTTTATTTTAAGGGTGGGGGGTTTCCACAGTGCCTCCTCCCCCAGAGCAAGTTACACAGGGTTTACAACAAGGACTAGCTTGTTCACAGACAGGAAGGGTGAGAGACAGTGGAATCTGCCATTTGATTTCTCTTCTCTAAATGAAAACACTTTCTCAGAATTGGAGCCTGCAGCAATATTGCCAAGCCAGACATTAATTTATCATCACTGTTTGTATTACAGCAAAGAGCTGCAATTATGAATTAGGATGAGGTGTTGCACAAGAGCATGACAAAATGCTCTAACAACTCAAATAGTCAAGTGCACGTTGAATGCACTTTAAAGTGACAAATGGCAATCCTTTCTATTTTCAAGGGGCTACTATGTCTGTGGTGGTACAGCACAGCACTCAACTTCTCTCAAAGGTCTGGAGGAACGAAAAAGCATCCATGGTAATCCATGGAGTGTCTCCCACCATAAAATCCTTGCTGTTCTTGACATGCAATATGCTCTGGTTTATTCCAAAGACAAAGTACTATAAAAATAAATGTGAGTCCCACAGAATATGATCAGCTGCTTTCTGCATTAGCAGCCGTAAAAGAAAGGTACATTCTATTAAAAGCAAGGGAACTCACCCAGCTTTCTGTTAAAGTGGCAACATTTTGACAAATTTTCCATTCTTCTTCAAGACGCAGCTCTAGCACATTACAAGGAAGCACACAGTGAATTGCCATGTGTAGGATGTGCACGAGGGGAAAGTACTGTCAATACATCTCCCTTGTGCTCTTGGCATTGACAGGCAGCCCGCAGAAGCACGCACAGCAGTGAATGTACCTGTGCATCAACACACTAGGGAAAAGCTCGGCTTCTCTTCAGTCGCTAATGGTACACTTCTCAGCTGGAGCCTCCACCTGGAGAATGAGGCTACTTCTTGTGGCATGGGAGTGTATGTGCCTTGGGAGACTTCCAAAAATGCATCCACAACTCACCTACAGCAGCTGCCAGAAGAAAAAGGAGCTCAGACATGAACACACGTACATGTGTTAAACACACTGCAAAAGGGAGCAGGCCCATGAGGAAGGGGGACAGCAGAACTCCATGTAATGGCACATGAGCCAGCTCCAGCAGCCCGACCTCAGCCAGGAGGAAAATATCCCACCTCTGGCAACCTCCTCGCCCAACATGCTATTAAGCAAAATTATGGTCTTGCTAGATTGAATTTCTCAGCAGATCAAACAGGATTTAGTACTGTGAATTGCTAACCCCCATCTTCTGTGAAAGTGCTCAGCTTTCTAGCCTAATGCCTCCTGTTTAAACAGCTTATTGGGGAAGTGATCAAGCACAGCTAAGACTCCTATTAACCACATATGCTAAAAGCATTGCTTCCTGGACCAGACAGCATAACAAAGTTGTTCTTGCTGCATTTGTTAGATATCTTAGTTACATTTGTGAAATAGCTCATGTCACTTTTCACAGTCATTGGTGTGTTTTGTCCACATTTCAGGGTGTTTCAAGAGCTAACAGTGCTTTGTGCTGTCTTGCACAAAATACATGTGCCCTACTTGCAGCAGTTCTACATGAGAGGATTGTCACATGCATGTTTCACCAAAAAATAAGTCACAGAGGACAAAATTGCATTGTTTTTTCTCCCATTTACTTTACAGCCAAATCTGCCTGAACATAATGTCTCCAAAAATTTTAAGATGAAGAAAGAGAAAAACTGTGATTAATACTGAATAGAATCCTCTTAATACATCTGAAATGGTTCTTTGTATAAAAATAATATCATGATTCAGATCTAATTATGGCCTGATTTTACAGGATTACTGTTTTATACTGTTCAAAGGAAATTATCAACTCTTTTTTAAAAAAAAAAAACAAAACTATTTTTACTTCTGGTAGTACACGACAATATTGAGCCTTAAGTACGTCATTTGCCTAAAAATATGATTGCTCACATAATAGCCCTCTAATACTGATTTTTAGTAACCTGTGAGTTCTTAAATCCTAGGGTTTTTTCCAAGAAATTCCTTTTCAAAAATATTCAATGAGTGTCATGAGTCATTTCATGCTTTCAGGAGGCTGAAGGTGATATGTTAAGGCTTGCATTGAGAAGAATATTTCTGTACCTAACTCATTTATATATAATGGGAAGTTTTGGACTTCAAACTTGAACTCCGGAAATTGGAGGTTAAATTGCAAAGTTTTGTCTATATTTCCTGAAAACAAATCGTCCAACAGGGTGGTAACTGACAATAAATTATTATGAACTAACTTTTTTTTTTTTTACACAGTGGTGACCTTTTAAGGTTTCACAAGTTTTGTGCAACAGTGCAGTTACAATTTGAAAAAAACCTAGGCGTAAAATTTACGTTTTCACAAATCTGGCTAAAACCCCTTTTATTTTTGTCATTTAGCCATGTCTACCCTGAATGTTTCTGTTCCTATAATTCTTGCCAAACTCTATTTTTTGAGAGGGGAGAAAGAGGAGGCAAGTTTGCATTAAATGAGTGTGTGTGTGTGTGTGTGTGTCTGTGTTTGTGCACACATGCACACTTGGAAGCAACATGAGGAGTTTCTGTATTCCCTAGCATACAGGCACAGGGGTGAAAAGTAGGCAAGGCTGTCAAAAGTATTCAAGAAATTGCATTTATCACACTGCTTTCCAGTCTGTTTTACGTACATCACCATCATGTCTGTCTGTATTTTTGTTCTGCATATGTAAAGCAGCTTGGGATCTAGTCCCCCTAAATGAAAAGTGATACAGAAATGTAAAGGATTACTATCATTACAAAAATAGACACAAGGAGTATGGAAAACATTCCCCATCAGATTATAACTATGCTAATTCAAGTCAAATCTGGGACCTTAATTGCTTTACCAGAGTTCCTATAAATGCATAGAATTTAACCTCAGAATGTCCTGCCTATTTTTTTTTTTTTTAAAAAAAAAGCCAAACCAACCCTCAGATGAATTTCTCAAGGTCTGTGAGACAGATTTCTTCTGCCTGAAAGTCCACAGTCCTGTCCCAGAGTTGGTTCAAGTTAGCCCAGTTCTGCTCCTCAGGTTCAGGGAGAACAGAAGTGAACTGGAAAAAAATATTGCCAAATCCTGAACAAAAATGATACCCCTTGAAAACAGCTCCAGGCCATACCATCTAAATTTAGCAACATGGAAATGCTCCAGAAATGCACTATTTTGATAATAAGCAAAATAAAATTGCTGCCTCGTGTTGTACTTAAAGCAGTACCCCACCTCCACCCCCCACTCCCCTACCCCCAGCTCTTTGTGGCCAGGAGGAATGTGACCACAGTATAGCCTGGGTGGGGGACCAGACCTACAGCAAAGTGTCCTTCCTATTCTGACAGCTCGGAGAAGCACGAAAAGCTGTGCCCAAAAGCAACAGCACTGCACTAACTAGTGCTTCTTCTCTTGGGGTGGGGGTGGGGGGGATGGCTTTGATTACTCCTTTTTGATGAGCAGGAGGTGGCACAGGAAGATGCTGGGAGGCCAGTATTGTGTGGGACTCCATAATTCCTTGAATAGAAAGAGTGGCTTGAATGGTTGTGTCTGTGATCGTTAAGTGCTGGTGGCATGCCAATCCAGGTCTCCCCGAAAACAGGCCTTCAGTTCCCTCAGGGAAAGAGAAGACTCACAAAAGATTTTGAAAACCCCTGTCCCCTCCTGCCCCAAAGCTTCCCTTTCTGTGTGCATTCAAGCCAAGAAAATCCTCCCAGCCCTGTTGGGTGGGACCTCAGATCTCATCAAGGGCCTCATCATGAGGACTTCCTTTATCCAAAAAAACCCCTAACCCATGCCACCATCAGAGTCTGATACAAACCCCTTTGGGAGAGGCATTTCTTCGCTTGATGTGATCCCATAACTAATAATGCCTCGGAGACAGTTTTACGGTAACCAGTGCGGGTTGGGTTTTGTGGTTCTTCCCAGAAGGCAACAAAAGAAGTCTGTCCCCATGGCCTGACCTCAGGCACCGAGGACATACCTGCAGCGCTCCAGAACTGGCTCTCCATTCTGTGACTACAGCAGGCCAGGCAGTGACAGCACTGAGAGCAAGGTGACCTTGTCCTGGGGAGGCACGGAGCTGATAGTAGCAATACTGTGCTCTGGGGATAGAGCTGAAACTTTTATGGAGCTCCTTGCAAAGTATCAGTATATTTAGGGTTACCTTTTGACCCAATCCAAGTCTAAAAGTTACCTCTTGGTCCTTTCCTGTCCGTATGTACAGTGTGAATACCCTTTTTTTCTCTGCACCTGCCTCAGGTCCATTTAACCTTTAATTCCAACTTTGTTTTCTGAAGTGTCAAATCCATCACTCATACCCATCCTCTTTAGCATCCTGACACTCCCGAGCCCTGGCCCAAGGTACTATTGCAGAATAAATATTAACTACCAACCACTCCATCCCACAGGTGATAAAGGTCTCTGGGCCAAAGCAGATGTGGACAAAAGCTCCAGCAATTTGCAGACCTTGGCAGTTGTAGTGATTTTTCTCATCCCTATGCCCTGTGCAGTCAGGACTTGACCATCTCAAAATTCCTTACTATGTACAGCTGAGAATTGCAAAAGTGGGAAAAAGTGGTGTAGGGGTTGAGGGCTGCCTCCTGAAAGGAAAACCTTCCTTGTTTTCACCCCTGAAGAAAAAAAGGGCACAAATGCATTTCTCCTCCCCCCTTCACTCCCCACTGCCCTTATAGCGTGTAGGGGTTGGGGGAGTTGGGGCATTCCAGCAGCTGCTGGCCAGTATCCTGGAAACTGTCTCCTTTTCCCAGTCCCAGCCCCTTTTATGAAGGAGACAATGCGGACATACAGTGAGTGCCTTGTGCATCACTTGGGCCCCCAGGCCCTTTGACACAGGAATTTTGTACAGTGGCTAACCCTCTCCCCACCCTCCCTGAGGTACCCCCACACCCAATCCAGGGGGCTTCAGCTTCGTCTTTGCCAGGATGATCCAGAAAGAAATTGCATGCCTTATTTTCCCAAGGGGCTTGAGAGAAATATGTGTAATATGATACCAGGGAAATAATTCAGATAATTCCAGAATTTGCCCATGGATGCCTTTTGATTTGTTTACCCAGGTCTCTTCCTCACCATTTGTCTCCTTCTTTCTTACACCCAGTCCCTTGACCACCTCTTCCCAAGAGTCCCACACATTTTTCTCTTCAGTGTGTTTTGCTCTGGCCCTTCCGCAGGGTGGGAAAGGCTTTTTCCTGCTCCAGATAAGAAGCAGTCTTCATCAAAAGTGTGGCTTGGCTTTCTTTGCTTGTTGTGTCTTGATCCAGAGGCACAAGCTCAGTCAGAGGATTTGGAGGAATTTGCCATAACAATATCCTAGTGTCCTTCTTTGGCATGCTGTCAGTGATACTAAGCCTGTTTTTGGGTTGAAGGTACAAGCCAGCTCTTGAGTTTGTAACTCAAGGCCTCTATTGAACAATAATACCGAAAAAGTTCCTGAGTTCACTCATATCACAGGGGATTTGGGCTCAGGCTTATCAGTTCATCTGAAGAATGGTTTCCCAGTTTTCAAGACATACTACCAGCATTACAATATTTGCTACATCAGCTTCACTGAGGTCTCTCACAGAAAGATCTGAAGTATATTTCTTTGATTTCTTTCTATCCTAGAAAATTGCTTCATGCAGGAGCCATTTTACAGGATAACCTGTAGAAGGCCCATGAATTTAATGCAAAACATTAGCCTGTCTTCAAAGCTGCATAATGTGTCATGACTTCTGCCTCACCTAGATAATGGACCTGCAGGAACAGCTGTAGTCTTTGAATCACTGCACTCCTCCAGACTATCCTGATCATTTCAAATCCCTTGTCTATCCTGGTTAATGCCTTCCCCATGCTGAGGCTGGTGTTCTGCACCTTTTCTTACAGGGGCTGCTGTCTAGTGCCACCTGTACCTGGTGAATTGCGCCCTGGGCATTTTCTCTAGGTGCTGCTTGATAACTGGGCATCTTTTCCTACTCCTCACCTGTACAGATCATTTTCCAATCTGGCAGAAGTTGTGCAGTTCCCTGCTGTATCCCTGATGCCTCATTCCCACAGAAACAGAGGAAAACACTGAAGCAGTCCTCTGAAGCATCTTGGCTATGTTTCTTTGCACCAAGAGAGAAAAAGTAGAATGAAGAGAGAAGAAATAACTCCAGGAGAGACAGCACAAGCTCTTCACAAATAGCTTCTTCTGTACCAGCAAGCTGGTCTAGTGGAAGGTGTATGTGCCCATGACAGTGGAGTTGGAACTGGATGATCTGTAAGGTCCCTTTCAATTCAAACCATTTCATGATTCTTTGATTTCTGTGCTGAGCATGTATATTGGCTGATGGGTTGAGCACTCATTGGACCTACTGTTGTTTTAAAGCAGGAAGAGGACAAGGCTGATGGAACCAGATATTTATCAGAAAGGCAAGAGGATCTGTGCTCTCCTAACAGAAGTAGCTTGTCAGTTTGGATCCTTTGTTGGCGAGCCCTACTCCATGTGTGGTGCTTCTCTTCTGCCGTGTGTCCCCATGGCACAGGAGCAGCACAGCAGTGCAGGCTGGCCCTGGCTACGATAGCCATAGCCCACTGGCCATGCCCTACCTCCCCTGGGCCTGTTGACATGTGTGCAGGGGGGACTTTGTGCCCCATGAGCACTGAATCCCTGTGTTTGTAGTCTATGAGCATTAGCACAAAGGTTCAGGGGAGCACGCGGGTTCAGGCAGCCCTCACACAGGTGCTGAACAAGCTCTTGGTGATGCCAGAGGAATAATTAGAGTGTCTTACAGGTGTGTTTGCAGGTTTGATTCAGTGCTAGCATCACTTGCTCAAAAGGATGCTTTGCAAACACCTAAGGGCATGAATGTTATACATGGACTTTCATGAATTAGGCTTTTTTAGGCAATTGGAAGTGAATTGGACATTTATTTTTCCCTGCTACTGTTGAGGATACACTCCACGTCTAACAGGGGACTGTGTATATACTTCCTCTAGTCATGGTCATTGAGGCAGACTGGGATTGATTTACAGAATATATTTGAAAAATAAGCTTCTGTTCCTTCCAGATTATCTCATAAGAGGTATTGGGTTTCTTATGTCCCTGTAATCATGTCAGAGCTGAGGCAGAAAGCAGAAGTTATGTTTCTCTGATGCCTTTGCACACAGAAAATATCTCCGTCTCCAGAGCATGCAGCTTGCAGAAAAAGAGAGGGGTTCAAGGCAAGGTTTCTCCCTGAAAGCCAGGTCAGATCTTTGACTGTTTATTATGATGCTTCTTCCCTTCCAGTCAGTGTGGCCACATTTAAGTGGATTGCCTAGCACTGTAAATCCCACCCAGGAACTGTTCTCGAGCATGGCTCTGTAGTTTTCTTCAGTCAAAACATGTTTACATGCTAATTTACGAGATCACAGCAACTGCACCACCCCATCTGCACCCTGCTTAGCCAAATTATAACTCTGTGTTCTGGCAAGCTGAACATCTGACAAGCTTTAAAATGAAGGGTGGCCATCCAAGAAGTGGTCAGTGCTTCAGGCTGCTGGGAAGAGGTGGTGGGTTTGTGTGGCCAGTGCCTTGCCCGAAGTCCCAAGGTGGGGGATGCTAGACAGCCCCCCTCCTGGGGCAACAAGCTGCTCCTCTCATCACTGGCAGCTGGCTATGCTGAAGGTGAGTTGGGACACTTCTGAGGCTCCTCTTAAAGGTTTTTGACTGGTCTTTTGCATTTAGCAAAATTTAGCAAAAAAAAAAAGCAGCCTAGATAACTCTGCAGCAGTCAGTCCTAGGCAGAGGTCTGGCAGAGACTTGCTCAGCTGGTTTTGGGGCAGAGAACATCTACGATGTTTTGCGGAGTCATGAGACTGCCAGAAATTCCCATCTACTTTTCTCATGTATTCCCACCAGAGCAGCGTGGTCTTCCTTTCCTCTGTCTCGTGTCCACTGTAAGGACCAGAAGCCATTTCATAAATTTTGAAGAACTAACCAAAAGACAGACTCTCTTACAAGATATGTGTCAGCAATGATTCCAGCTTAAAATTTCAGGAGCTCCAGGGTGAAGGCCATTTTTCGTTTCAACACGATAGCCTCTACTGTCCAGGGGCTCCAAAACCCCAGGTGCAAATTGAAAACATCACTCCATTCATTTCAGAGATGTTTCAGTAAAAAATATTTTATTCTGTCAAAATGATGGGTGGACCAAAATACTTGGCTGGAAATTGCTTAGCACCTGTAGTCTTCAGAGACACTAGGAGAAGGTCAAGCCTCTTGTGGGGCTGTCTTGGAAAGAAGTTGATTATACTGTGCTGTTAAAGGAAAGTTACCTGAGACATTGGATGAGACAACCTGTGTGGAAAGAGGTGTAAGACAGAGAGATCACAAAGTGTCCAAACTGAAATGCCTTACTCTGCTCCAGTGGCTTCAAACACTGGATGTGCCCTCTGTGAGACTACCCATGAGCACAGCTTGTACTGTAGAGATGAGAAAGAAGATTTTTAACCATGTGAAGGCTAATTTCCTGGACCAGGCAGTGGAAGCCTCTTTGCTCCATCTGTAGGGGGCTGAAGACTGTGGTTAATTGCACTTCATTACAAGCTGAAGCAAAGCAGCACCAAGGAGTTTGTAATCAGCTGGTCGACAGAGAGGAGAGTCCGTAGAGGGAGGAAGTGTGTTTCATAAATGTTGTAAGGAGTATACATTATGAGCATGCTGGGAGTGAAAACAAACTTGTACCAGTGAATAGTGCGCCTCAAATTTCAGACCAGTTCCTGTGGGCCCTCTTAAAGCTTATTCCAGTTTTTAAAAAGTCACTGGTTCCGGCAATATTCCCAATGTTTAGGAGTGAGGAATGTTGCCAGACCCTCTAGCGTCATGCCTCAAGAAATTTAATGGAATTATTAAGTGCATTTAGAGTTCCTGTTTATTGTTAGAGGCATGATGTCTTAGCTTGTCTGCTGAATTTTTCATGCAACACTCATAAATTCAAAAAATAGGAAGAGAAATGGCCACAGTTCTGGTTTTTATACTGGACAAGGGTTGTTCAAGTCACTTGGTCTTGATCACGCCTGGCTGCTACATTGTCCCTCACTGAAACCTGTGCAGAAGTCTTATTAGCACCATGTTGATGGATGGGTTGTCTGGGAAGGGAAGCCTTCAAATGCCCGTGTTAGAATGAAGCAGAAATCTTTTGACATTTTTTATGTCTTTTTCTATTAAAATCAAAACTTTTGACTTGGTTTTGAGCCAGAATAACAAAACAACTTTTTTATTTACATTTCACATTTCTGGTGTAGGGGAGCATTCAGCTAGAAAATGGTGTTTTTCAGCCATGGGGAAAATTGCCTTCCTACTGTCTCTCCTTTTTTTATTGGAACAAATAGGCACAGTAAAAATGTGAGCCAGCTTTCTTTTACTTTTTTTTTCTTTTTTTCTTTTTTTTTTTTTTTTTTGTTAATACTATAAAATAGGGAGCAAAGCCGGCTTCCCCTCATTTTCCTTTACTTCTTTATTTTGTCCTGTCTTTGCCAATTGGAAACAGAACCCGCAGTTACTTTGTCTCTGGAAACAGCTCTTGCAGGGCTAAACTGTTTTCAGTGCTTTCCAAGTAGAAGAGCCTTTTGGAGCCTGCATGGCCTTCTTAATATTTATAGGGGAGGAGATCTGAGAAAATAAATTCATATTTTCTTCTGTCAAGTACTTTTGGTGAGAGGAAGAATTGTGGAGAAATAAACACAGGGGAAATTAAATTAGCAACTTCCCCACTGACTAATCAATATAAGGGGCATTATACACAAGTATGAATACAAAAAATTTAAACTGCCTGTCCTTTTCCTATGTTTTCTTCTCCAACACTACTGTCAGTCTTCCCCTGTTGTGAACAATTGATGCTTCTGAAAGTGCCTTGCTGTCTGCATAGCATAGGGAGCTCGGAGCAGAGGGGCCAGAAATTTTATGTCCTTCTCACAAAGATGTTCAATTCCAAAGGAGTTGTTAGAAGACATCCTTCATTAGTGACACTGTAGATGCAGTTAGTTTCTCTAAATCAGTACAGAAAGAAACAGAACTGAAAAGCAGCTCCGTAGCGAGAGAATGAGAATAGGCTTCACAAGTCCTTCAACTGTGATGATAAAAATCCTTGCCCAATATCAGAAGTTTCTGATGCCATGCCATATGTTGCTCTCCTTTTACAGAATAAAGATTGAGTATTAAAAGAGATATAGCAAGGGATCATTGATTAGAGTTGTTCTCTGGAAAAGATTAGGAGAGCATTTGGTTTTCAGTTTGAAAATAAATTGAAAAAGTAACTAGCCTTGAAGGAACTTTCCAATGTGGTTTTCATACAGCTTGGCAAATCTCCTGGAGAACAGAAAGCTGAAAGAAGATAGGAGTTAGAAAAACATGCTGTGACCCGGATAGAAATTCTTCAGCAAAAAGGGAAATGCAGAAGCAAAGCAGCATAAATCTTATTTAACCATGTTTGTGTCTCTTGTTTCTTCTGCAGGGCCAAGTACTTCCAGGGGAAGAAGGTGAATGGAGAATTCGATATCCGAGTGGAACAGGTCAGTGACAACTGAATTTCCCTCTAAGAACTGTGTGGACAAGGCTGAGGTCTTAAGAGGGATAATCTGTCGATATTTCTTCTCTTGGAGAGAGGAACTAATGAAGAGTTTTAAGAGTTTTTAGGAGTTTATAGAATTGTGGAACCTGTAAATATCTTATCGGGCCATCTTTCATCCTCCCTACCTTTGCAAAATCAATGGCTATTTAACCTTAAAATTACATTTGTTGTTCTGGAAATAGGACTATAATTTCTTCCATTGGAAGACTTCCTCACAGCTCCATATATATGCCTGTAAAGGTGCAAAGCTGGTATGCCAAAGTACCTGCAGTTGTCAAAGTGGAAATTATTATTAATAATCATCTGCAGGCACCCAACTTGAAAGGAAGCATAAGAAGAGAGACATGTAGAGATGAGATGGTGATCCTGAAGGAATCATATGCTGTTTTTAATACTCATTAGTGCTATAAAACTGCTAGGGTGGATAAAATAAAGCTGGTGAATGCTGTTTGAATGACCTGGTATCTTCTGTTTTCATAAAGCTGTTGATTCTGCATTGTGTGTTTACAGATTATTAATGCAGTGGTTTTGAAGACTTTCTCATGACCCTTTGCCCTTGTAAAGGTGTTCCTTCTCTTTTCAAAAGGGTCCTGTCCAGCTGTCTACAGCTGCACATGAGCACATATGTTCTGATCAAACTGTATCTGGGACAGAAAAGTTAGAAAGTCTTTTTTTTTTTTGCAACTATGATACTTCAAACACTTATTTTTTCTCTTTTTATTGATATTACATTTGCAAGTACTGGGTGGCATTAGCAAGAATAATTCTTCCTTGTGCTTCCTTATCAAAGTCTTTATTTTGCTGGCTGCCTTAGCAATTATCCAAAAAGAAAATAGAAAAAATAAAAAATGAAAAAAAAACGTGCTTCTCACTTAGAAGCTTGAAGTCAAATTATTTAGGTTTGCCCTTCAAGCCTCTGATCCAACCCTCTCCATTACTCAAAGCAGGGTTAGCTTCAAAGCTAGACCTGGTACTTTTCAAAATGACCTGTTAATTCTTTCCTAAACCTCCAATCTCTGCCTTTCCCCTCATAGTCCTTCTCCTCAAATGTTATTGCACTTGAGGTCCTTATAAAGGAACTATCTTTAAATGGCTGATGTGTGCAGGAGGACAGAAGTGGACTCTTGATCCCTGATGGGTTAATGACCCTTGTCATTGTCACAAGGTAGCTTATCTATCGCATTTCTCCAAAGACTCCTTCAGGGAGACTTTCCCAGTCTACGTCTTGAAATCCTACACATTGGCTGAATATCCATGTCTGAGAGGAGGCAACAAATTGCTCCAAGCAAAGCCCGCAAGGCTGGTGTGATTCTGCTGGTGAGGCCCATGGCCAGGCCCCTTGCAGCTTTCCTTAAATACCT
Organism: Margarornis squamiger; assembly: GCA_035222235.1. Classification (NCBI taxonomy): domain Eukaryota; kingdom Metazoa; phylum Chordata; class Aves; order Passeriformes; family Furnariidae; genus Margarornis; species Margarornis squamiger. The sequence goes on from JAWWTY010000037.1 coordinate 52,901,073, forward strand.
AGCACAGTGACTGCAGCATTGCCCAAGGGAATGAAGCCCACAGGGGGTAGCTGGGTGGCAATTGAGGAACTGAGGACAAGGATCCTGGCTGTTCCCCCTTGTCCCCTCCCTGCCCCTCAGATCAGGCAGCCCAGCCTCCACTCAGTGGACAGGGTGGTGCTCTTGACTGCTCCAGACCTCAGAAGGAGAAGGGACGATCCCTTTCCCTGGCTGGATCACTGTCTGTCAAAGGAAACACAGAGGCTGCATTGTCATGGGCAATCCTTGAATCTGACCTCAGGCCCCTCTGCATATTGTTGAGGCCAAGAGAGGGACACTGCTTTCTTCAAGCTCTGGCTTTTTGTCCCCTTTTGATTTTGCCCATCCATCCTTGCACAGTACTTCTTGGTATTTAATTTTCATTCATTGCTTCTACCCTGATTATCTGAAGCCTTCCTAGCTTCTTCCTCAAGCACAGTCTAGAAGCCTAAACTGTTATGGGAAGAGGTTACCTGAGGCTGAATGCTGACCCTCTCTACCTGAAAAATGAATATTCTTCCACAGTCTTATGGGGAAAAAAAATATAAATAAGCAGGGAATAACTGTGTTTACCAACCTGGTCCACACCTTTCCCTTTGAGTTCCCACCTCACCAGTCTTTACTACAGTAACTCTCCCCTGAGTGGCACACAGACAGTGCCATGGTGCACAAGCTCTAACCTTGCTGTTCAGTTCTGAATAAGCTCTGCGTCAGATCAAGGTTTGACTCTCAGGCACCTCTTGAATTATTTGGTCTGCTCAGTAAGTTCATTTAGTTTTTCAGTTTTCCATTTGATCCTGTTTCAGATAACCACACATTATTAACTGAGCCAGAAATACAGTTTGCCTTAGGAATTTTTTTTTATGCTTTATAAGGAAAAACCACTTTTGATCTGAAAAGCTAAATAACAAAGACATTTGAATGGCAGAAAGCAATGAAAGGAAATATCCAAATGTTAAATACTCTTGAAAAACCACATTGAGAAAAAGCAACTGCCCTATTTTTTCTGACCATGTTAATTCTTTTGCCATTCTTCCAGGGTCCTCTGTACTTGGTTTAAATTTTTCTCCTACTCTTCCATATCCATCTCTGTTACATCTTCATTCTTTCTTAGCAAGCCATTTTAGCAATCTTTGGGGGAAGCAGAACAGGATAATAGGTGATATTTTTTTAAAGTCATGACATCATTTATTTGTAGTAGAGCAGGAGTGCTGAAAGCACCACTGTCTCTCCCTCTCTCAGCAGCGGGAAGTTGGTTATCTAATCTGGTTATACACCCCTACCAGCTCTCTGAGCTGCCTCTCCCCCTTGGCTGTCGTTTGAGGAATGCAAGACACATGTGATCACACTGTCTCCTTTTGTCTATCTCCCACACCCAGCACTGTGAAAAGCATTGGCTGATTTCAGCTGAATTGGAGAAACAGGCAGAAGTTTCAAAATACTAAGTTTCTACAAGAGGTGAACTCAGTTCATGTTAGATACTGGATAATGCACAGAGATGAGGCTGTTAAATGCCATCCTGCTGCTCAGGGAGCTGCTTCTGTAAGCCTCAGCTTGTATGAAAATAGGTTTCATGAACTCTCAGAGAAGATTTTGTGGTTCTTTAGCAGAGCAAATAATTACATGACCTCCACAGCAAGCTCTACCCCTAGCAAGAGATGGGAGTCACTGTGGTCATCACCTGGTGCCAGTGAATAGGAGAGAGAGACCTGTGAGGGGCATTTCAGTGGGTACACCCCTCTCCTGTCATTCATTAAAATTAATCACAGAATCACAGAATAGGTTGAGTTAGAAGGGACCCACAAGGATCATCAAGTCCGACTCTTAGCCCTGCACAGGACCATTCCCAAGAGTCACACCATGTTCCTGAGAGCATTGCCCAAATGTTTCTTGAACTCTCTCAGGCTTGGTGCTGGGACCAGTTCCCTGGGGACCTCTTCCAGCACCTAACCACCAACATGAAGCCTGATTTTATTTCTACCTTTGTTTCCTCTCTTCCAATCTTCAGTGTAACACTAAAGGCATATTTATTAGCATGTTTTAGAGGCTGCAGAACTTGTTATTGTCCACCATTGAGTGAAACCCAGGCATGTAACACCACTGCCTTTTTCCTGCTGGCTTCAGGGAAAGAGGTGAAAGGCTGGAGTGGTGGGAAACAAATTCAGGTGCTCTCCTGAGTCAGGACCCCTTTTCTTTGGAGTCAGTTTGGATTACGTTTTGGTTATTTGGATATTTTTTCCACTACAAGTCCTTCTGTAGCCATAATGAGACTGGGTGAAACACTGATCCAAAATTGAAAATCTATTTGACCTATTCCCATTAAAACCCTGACGGTTTAAGTTTTACTCAGCGTGGGTAAACCCCTAAGCTTTAAGGAGCAGCTGAGTCTAAAAATGCTATCTCTATTTTATGCTAAAAATAATCTGCTTAGATTTTCATCCATGTTGTTGCTTTTACTTGCCTTGTGATTTCTAGCTTTCAGAACTGCAGTGTGTGCATCTCCAGTTCTTTTCTCTAGAAATACAAATGCTAAAAAAATTCTTTTAGAAATGAGAAGCATAAATTTTATTAAATGGCTCTAAGGCTAACTTGAATTTAAAGAAGAATCTTAAAGTGCCACAGGAGTGCACCACATTGCTTTTCATCTCTCACAAAAATAATTTTGCTTTTATCATCTCAACCCTTCATTGGCCAGGGAACAGCAGACATTAGGAATCACAGTATACTGAGGAAGAGAAGGAATTATACCATAAGTCTTATGATCTGACAAAGGTCTCCTTCATTAGAGGGAACTGATAATAATTCAGTGCCTCCTTCCCCACCTTTTCTGTGCTGTCACAGAGAAAACTAGGCCTTAAATGCTCTAAGGATTTCATATATCTCTGGGATTTCCCGTATGGATCATAACACACTTTGTGTAGGGATCTCCTTGGATATCAGATATGCCCCATGCACAAGGGGTATGCCACTTGGCCATGCATCCCCAGCACATCCCTGTGCAAGAAGAAGAGGGCAAGAGAGATGGGGCCAAGACCTGAACAACCATAGACCCATCAGACAGACCATGACACTGTGTGTGTGGGCTGGATGAGTGGGACGCTTGACATCTGTCTGGGACAGAGATGTCTACAAAGCAAGAGATGTGCAGAGCAGGGTCACTGGGATGTCCATGGAGACCTGGCTTATGAAAAGAGACTGAAAGTGTTAAGTTTGTTTTTCCTGCCAAAACAGAGGTTAAAGGAGATGTGATTGCTTTTAGTAAATACCCTGATGTAGGAAAAGGTTTCATGGCATGGTGCCTGCAGTAGCAAGGGGTTAGACCCTATGGCTCTGATGGGCTTTTCCAGTCCTGTGCCCTGCACGGAGCACAGACCTAGCAGTCAAGAGCAAGCAACATCACTTGAGAGAGTTCACCACCTTCAGGGTACCTTTCCTTCAGATATTTCCCAAAGGCATCTTAATATCTTCAGAGACATTTTTCCTGGCATTGGCTAATTGATGGTGGAGTGGGGTGAAAAGTTTGAAGGGGGAGTGATGAGGCCAAAAGGTTCATCTACGTTTTTATTCCTGCTGTTTGTTCACCCGTCTCCTTCCCACCATTTCCTGCTGTGATGAGGTGGATCCGTCTCTCCGTCTGATTTGCATTCTTCTTGCACAGCTCATTCACTTGTTCCCACTGTTTAGTTTATTTTCAGGGAATGATTGTTCAGTGAACTCCTATGTACATGCTTCTGGAAAAGTTTTGTGGTATAGATTATGACTCCATTGGCAACATTGTCAGGAAAAAAGTTATACTTGGCACTCACAGAAGATAATTGTAATACAAATCATGAATTCCAGCTCCTCTGTACTTCCCGCCCTAAAGAGGTATTTTCATGTGTGGCATAAAGTGGTCATTTCAAAAAGTAGAGTCTGATAGGTCCATGTGTGATGAAAGGAAAATTAACCTCTTGTCAAACAACTGTATAATTTTTATTCATTTTATGTTTAGGGTTTGGGTTTTTTTTCCAGCTGAATGCCAGCAAGCTGCTCAAGAACACCAACAGAAGTTGTCATAGCTTCACCACATACAAACATTCAGAAACCATGAATAAAGGGACCTGGAGACCCAGCAAGAATGACTCAAAAATAGTGAATTTCTTAAATAAATGGTATCTTTATTTTTTTTTGTTTTAATTTTTATTGGCTTTTGAAGGTTTACAGAGTTCATGGTTTTGAGCCATTTCTTGGGATCAAAAGGTTTAGAAATGTGTTTTTCTAGACCTCAAATTTTGAGGCAGTCACATAACTTCTGAAATGAAAATTCAAGACAATTCTGAATGCTGTCAGAGCTGATGTACCAAAAGTGCTCACACAGGTGAAGGCATGTGGATCTTCAGCATCAGTAGTGTCTGTAGCCTAGGAGCATGCATTCTAGCTTCAGGACTTGTCAAGAGCAGTTGTGGAAGATCCTTTTGTAGCCCCACAGCAGCATTCATATCCCACTGGACCCTTTCCATCTTTTTCTTCCAGAGAGCAATCCCAGTACTGGGAACAGGTGGGGAGCAGGGTGTCTCCCCAAGGGAAAATGTCTCAGGAAAAGACATGGGGAATCAGGATGTGTAATCTCTAATTCTGCATACATATAAACACCAAGCATGCACAGCCCCAGCCCTCATCCCATTGACATCCATACTATCTGTCCACCCTTCTGCCTGTGCAAGATTTAGGGATTGCTTACTTTCCCCTTGAAATGCTTAAAGTGGTTGTAGTAAAATGTGCTATTTCAGGAATGTGGTCTTATGTGGGCCAAAGTTTTGCTTTCCTTGTACATTCTGGAAAATCCACCAAAAAATAAAGCATAAAATCCATCAAGGAATGTATGTGATTTGATTTTACAGTAGTAATTCCTCATCTCAAGTGCCTAAGCCATGACGTGGACCAGGCTAGTCAGTAGCCTAGACAAAGCAATGCAAGGATTACAGCAGATCTCAGCCAGAGTATGAGTAAAAAAATAGTCACATTGCTGCACATATGACAAATCTGTACTCAAACATACAGTCGGCAGTATTACATGTAAGGTGAGTAGACTTACATCTTACTCAACAATGGCTGGGTCTCTGCTGAAGGATCATGGTGAGTCTAAGGCATTACAACTCAAGGAAGTTACAGACCTGTCAGAGAGAATCCCAGTGACAGCAACACTCATCACTGTGCTGAGAAACATCACCTGCAAGAAAATCTTACAAGAATGGGGACTGATCTTCTGGGGGTTGGGGGGAGGGAGAAGAAAAAAAATAAAAAAGGAAAAACCTAAGGCAGGGAGATTTAGGTTGGGCATTGGGAAACTTTCCATGGTTGTTAAGGCACAAATTGTCTGAGGAGTTTCCTCACCTGAGGAAGACAGAAGAAGGTTATAAAGTATCTGCACACAACCAAAGGCAGAGCTGTTCCTGCCTTAGGAAAGAGAAATGGACTGTGTGATATCTTGAAGTCCTTCCAAAACAACTTTCTGTTATTCTATGAAAAATGCTGAAAATCCACCTTGAAAACATTTCCCTTGAATCATTAACAGGTATTCTTTCCAAGCCAGGCATTTCTACTATTGCATGATTTAAAATGACAAAATCTTCCTTGTTTTAATATCAGCAAACAGAAACTCAAAAAGATCTCCTGCACCTAGAGAACACTGATGGAAACTGAGAATAGCTTAAGGTTTAGTCCAAATGATCTGGAGAGTTTTCTGAATCAGAATACCTGAAGTAGACATTTTAAATAGAAATATCTTCAAAATAGCTGCGGGCATCATCTCAAATCTGGCCTCACAGAAGTATGAAATATTTCTACTCCCACAGTATGTATTACATTATTTTTCAAGACAGATTGTGTCACGTTTGTCACACATGGTTTGCTCTTGCCCTGAATGTTTTTGCAGTCACTGGCACCATTGCAAAGGTAGTATAAAACCCCATCAGGCTAATGTAATGCCGCCTTCTGTTCGATGATTCCTAACGCAAATGACTCTGCAAGGCCACAGGGAGTTGGGCTCTCCTGTTTTATGCATAGTTACCTGTCACTCTATCTCCACAGGCTGCTTTCAAAGACCTCTTTGTCTGCAAGGTAAACTCGGGCTGGAGATGATCTCAGAGTTGAAATCCCAGCCAAGGGAAGTCATCAGGCTACAGAACCCACAAAGTTAAAAATACAGGGAGCACTGGAAAATCAACAGGAAACAATTTCTGCTGACTGAAGTTTTGAGCCTTCTTCCAAACACCAGCTAGCAGCAGCCTTTTGGATGGGACAAAGCAGCTACATGAAAGCAGCAGTGCTCCTTCCTTTAGTCTGTTAAAAGAGGAAACCATGCCAGGAAAAGGTCAGGATTGTCTCTCAGCTCTGATTGTAGATCTGGATGTTTTGGGGGTGAGATTGCTGAGACCTCCAGACCCTCTCTCTGCTCCTCCCTACTTGCCAGGGTTCCCTGGACAATGGTTGCCAAAGGGGATTTCTCCTTTTCTTCTGGTTCTTGACATGAGCAGGCCTGAAGTTGGTCCTGGCAGTTTGGTATGAAGTGCTCACCAGCTCAGGAGATTCCCAGGCCCATTTGGATGTCAGGTGTCGAAGCACAGCTTTGTTTGGCCTCACTGCCTCAAGGGAACGCCTGTCAGACCAACTTAGTTAGATTGTAAGTGCCAGTCATCAAATGAGGATTGGCCATTTTCACCCCCAGAAAAACAAAGTCTGAATTTCTTTACTACAGACCATTATGGAAAAAAAAAAATATGGAAGAAAAGCACATGAAAACACAGACCTAAAACTTCCCTTTCTTGCTCTGATGTTCACAGCAGATGATGAATTCCTCAGCAAAAGAAGCTGAAGGTCCAGCTCAATAACACTCTGCTTTCAGAGTGGAACAACTCTAAGATATACACAGACACAGAGATGGGAAAACCATCCTTTCGTCTCCCAGTCCATAGAACCCCTTGATCTTATATGTAAGCTAGCGAGCTTGCCTTGACTCACTGTGGAGATCACTGATGGTACCCAAAGCACCTGATCTTACTGAATTTGTCCAAGGTGGATTCCTCCCTCGCTACATCTACTGAGATTTTATAAATGCATAAATGTAGGTGCCTTTTAGAGGTACATGTTGTCTTATGTCTGATCTGATAAGACCACTGAGAAAGCTTGGCTGTGGCCAAGGCAACACAGTGCAATCTCATAAGTAAAATGCAGGCAGTCACCTGAATCATTGCCAATCCCTCCGTGTGAGTGTGTGTGTGTGTGTATGTGTTTGAAGTAGAATTTACTTCTTGGCAACAGGAATTTTCCCCTTCTTTTCATTGTACTTGGGAGTCACAGTGATGTAAGATCATGTAAGGGTGTTGCTTTAAAGAGTTTACACAGGTCCACAGACATGAAATCTCATTACATCATTGGGTCACCAGTCCACAGTTATTGCTTTAAAATTATTTGGATTTTAAAAAAAGAAAGTTGGAAATGATTTTTTCATTTGTCGTCTGGCCTCTGAGCCTTTACAGGTGCACTAGTTCTCCATTGACAAGTTTTTTCCATGAGTTCTTGAGGACAAAACACACTTTTTTCTTCCTTTTTTTTTTTTCGGTATAAAAGTTGTTCCTGGCAATATCTTTTGGTTTCAGCTAATAGAAGTAGCAGATGAACATTAAATAGTACAAGGATCTCAGTAAAATCACAAGTATTAGCAACATCATCTGAGTGCTGAGGTATTAGACAGCTACTGGTTAGAATATGATTTTACTGCTGCCTAGTCTTCATCATACTAAGTCTGAAAGAAATGCCTTAAAAGGAAAGAGAAAAAAACTGTTCAAAGGGAGAATAAATATTCTGAATCAAAAAATGAAACCCATTTATTTATATTTATGTCACAGGTACTAATTTAATATAAGACTTTGAATCTGTATGGGTATGTTTACATCCTGCTGGAAAGGGAGGACTTGCATGGCACAATAACAGGATATTCTAGTTCCACGTTTACTCATTTGGTCACAAAGAACAGATTCAGGATTTGGAGACCAAGACAATTGCCCATCATCTAATCTTGCCATCCTCCTCCTACTGAGAGTGGCCTGAAACCATGGAGTCTTGCTGGCACTACTGTCTGAGGGGCAGCAGAGCCAGTGGCCACACAGGAGGACTATGACACCTCTCACCCAGCTACTCTGATCTGTGTCTTAACCTTCGCTGACATCCACTGCAGTCATAATCACCCTTGTGCCTTTTACTCTCCATGGCTAAAACATTCCTTGCCAACATTTCCGGCCCTTTTAAAATACAAAGTGTTTTAATAATTGAGCAGCACTGTTAATAGCCTACCCAGCTTTGCTAATCCTTTAATAGTTAAAATCTTAATAGGTAAATCACATCAGGTGGCCTTCTCTGCCTATCACCTTCCTGCAGCATAATGAGGTTTTTTAGCTATTTAGCTAAAAGGTTTAAATCTTTAATATTAGGTTTATAGTTGGCCAGTGGCATGACAGCCAACTCAGACATAATTCTAAATGGATGTTTCCAAGTGGAAACTTGGAATTTGAATTCAAATGACCTTACCTCTTTTTATTATTATTATTCTTTCCTGTATGCATCTTTCAACTTGCTCATTCTTAATTCCTTCCGTACTTATTACCGCAATAAGCCTAATCCTGTGTACTTTTACACCCCAAGTGTGGGAGCCATAAAGATTTCTGCAGTCTCTCCAGGGCAAACCAGCTGTAATTAGATCTCCAGTTGCCTCACAGAAAAAAAAAAAATCAGAAAAAGAAAGAAAGGCACATTCCAGCTGAAGACAATTCTGTGTCTGTGTCCGTGTGTTTGTGTCTCTTCTACCCTTGAGTAACACTTTGTCCTTTTGCTTCACTCCAGGCTGAGTTCTCCGAGTTGAACCTGGCTGCTTACGTCATGGGTGGCTGCATGGTGGACATGCAGGTCATGAGGAATGGCACCAAGGTGGTAAGGTGAGGAGCACCAGCTGGTCTTGAAAACAGGGCTTTCTGGACCAAAGCTGGGGTGAGCGGGATGGCCTCAGGGTCTGATGAGTATCTGAATCAGGGCAGTACAGTCCTGGTGACTTTGAGGTTTCTTGGAAGTGGTGGAAAGACTGGCCTGACTCTGGTGGTTTTATATCAGGTCTCATGTGCACAGTATGCCATACAGTCATTGTTCCCCATCTAGATCCTTCATGCAACAAAAAAGGACTCCTTTTTAGGTTCTCTTTAGCCTCAGGACTCCCAATAAAAGTGACAAAGGATCTTCCTTTTCCTCGATTTTTCTCTCCTTCTGCGTCAACTAATCTTCATTATAAGCAGTGGCTGGAATTCATTAGTCTACCTGCCTTAGATCCTGATCCCAATGGATTACACTTGCTGTAGCCATGAAGCCCTTCCATGACCAAGTTTTGTGGTCTAGTCAACACACTGGAAGGAAGGATGCCATCCAGAGGGACTTTGGCAGGTTGCAGACATGGGCCCATGTGAACCTCAAGTTCAACAAGGCCAAGTGCAAGGTCCTACTCCTAAATTGGGGCAATCCCAAGCACAAATACAGGGTGGGGAATGACCAGACCAAGAGTAGCCCTGAGAAGAAGGAGTTGGGGGTATTGGTGGGCAAGAAGATTGACATAAGCTGGTGCTCTCAGCCCAGAAATCTAATCGTATCCTGGGATGTATCAAAAGCAGGGTGGCCAGCAGGAGGGGGAAGGTATTTCTGCCCCTCTGCTTTGCCCACCCAGAGCACTGCATCCAGCTCTGGGGCAGCAACATAAAAAAATGTGGATTTGTTAGAACAAGTCCAAAGGAGGGCCACGATAATGATCAGAGGACTGAAGCATCTGTCCTATGAACACAGGCTGAGAGCGTTGAAGTTGTTCAGTGTGGAGATGAGAAGGCTTCAGGGAGACCTTATAGGACCTAAAGGGGGTTACGAGAGAATTGAAAGGGAACTTTTGACAAGGGAATGTATTGATAGGACAAGGAGGAATCTCTTCAAAGTGAATAAGGGTAGATTTAGACTATATACTAGAAAGCAATTATTTACTGGTGAGGCACTGGAACAGGTTGCCCAGAGAAGTTGTGGATGCCCCATCCCTGCAAGGCAATTCAAGGCTAGGCTGGATGGGTCTTTGAGCAAAATGGTGTAGTGAAAGGTGTCTCTGCCCAAGCAATGCTTCTCCATTATGCATCCAATTCACTTTTCAAAAGCATTTATCCCTTTCTTTCAGACACCAGACTGCCTGCAATTTGCAGTTAATGTTAGATGCATTCTTGCTAGTGGTATGTAAAGAGCAGTGTAAGTTGTCACATCTGTGTGTGATGCTTCAGTTTACATAGCACCAATATTACCTTTCACCCTGTTATTCCCAAGTCTTCATCTTTATGAGGTTCTGTCATACATTACAAGTTACAACACTACATTTCATCTTTGATACAATAGTTTTTTCTTTATTTGTGTTGAAATCTCATTGCTATTCCAAATTAATTTTTCTAGCCACCCTACTTCTATTTGTACAATTCCTAGGCACTTTTTGGTGTATTCAGCATCTTTGAGTTTAATGTTGTTCACAGGTTTAATCAATAGTTTTGTCTGTTTGCTGCTAGTTCAAAATTAGACATAGAGACACATAATACAGCATGCAGTGATGTTTTTGAAAGGGATTATTAGAACAGCTGAAAAACAGTGATTCTGAGCGTGCTGGCCTAAGTTTAATTTTTCAAGATGTCATTTCCAGTCCAAACAGTGCAAAGCAATACTTGTCACTGTCAATTAGCTATGACTGTGGTCCAACAATTCTTTTCAGGTCTTGACATCTCTTAGTACATCTACAAGTCTCCATTTGTTCATTGGTGTTATTTCATGAGCCTCTGCTAAAAACTTTTAAAGTTGTGTCTGTTATATACATTTGCTTTCTCTTGTCCCACAAAATGTCTATTTCTGAATGAAAAAAAGCATTATGTCCCATGAATCAGCCACTGGAGCATTCATCAGACAATGTGCCGTGCTAATGCACTCCTGTGTTCACTTGCTCATGATGCTGGAAGGTTTCCCAAGAACCATTTCCTAGGTTGATCACATCTTCATTTTCTTTCCCATGTCTTTCCTCCCAAAGCCATTCATACATCTGGCAGAAAGATCTTGGGCTATTAAACTGAAACTGAAGACAAAATTTATTTCACAAGAGTGTCTGAGGCATGGTGTTCATGTTTTTGCTCGCAGTGAATACACAGGTATCCCAGCTAGCATTTTTGTGTGAATACTTATATGTGAAATGCATGTTTTTACCAATGGCATTAGTTCAGCTTTTTTGGTTTTCATCTCTACATGCATAAAGACACATTTGTGTTGTGGGAAGTAGATTGTGTAAACACGTACTTGTCTGGATACACAACTTCCATGACGTGTTACACACCATAGCCCATACAAGCAGCAGGTATTTGTTTACAGCCTATGCTGATGTGCCCCTGTCATGCCCAGCTCAGCGAGTTTGAGAGCTCAGGCCAGCCAGCTTCCACAGCTACTCCCAGCAATACTTCAGAAAGTATGGAAATTAAAACTCTTCTCTCTAGAAAGTGAGTTGTGGAGCGTGAAGCTACTGAGCTGTGTGGAGGCCCCTCAGCCCATCCACATGGGCACAGCTACTTCCCACTCCATTCAAGTCCCCTCTTCTCACCCACAGACATGTCCACAGAGTGCCCAGGCACAGGGAGACACTGCAGGGGACACCTTCAACTCACATGTGTGCACCAACCCCACTGGTGCTGACATCTCTTTCCCATCACTTATTAGGCCTCTGTTAATTATTAAGCAAAATATTCAGTCAGAAGTCACGATGTTTCTAGGTGGTGAAATATGATACTCATCATGTTCTTTGAATACCCAAAGTCCTTGGAAATCCCAGTGACAAGTTACAGGAAGGTAAATAGCACAGCATCTTGCTAACAAGCACGTTTGCAATTCCACCCTGTAGGAGCCTTGCCTGAGCCCTGCCTGCCTCACACTCCTCTTGAGAGGGTGGGCAACAGAACGTGGCAGTTTAGTGAAAACACAGTGGATATACTGCAGACCTGCAGATTTTACATCAATGAAATGATAAATATTTTTTAAAAACAACAACAACTATTAACGTAAAGCAATCATTGGGCTATTTTCTCCAGTTTGACATTACATTAGCTGATAAGCTATCTAACAATTTATTCGCCTAATAAATTCTGTAATTTGGGAGCAGACCTCCTAGTTCCTTCTTTAAACTGTATTGGACATTTAAAACACAGCTCTTTCTCTGGTGATCCCTTGATCCTTTCTGACTCCTTGAAGCTAAGGCATTCTTTTAGACCCCATGCCAATTGATTTGAATTGCACCAAGAAAGAATTGTGGCGATTTTACCTGGGAGGAAAAAAAAAAAAAAAAAGGAGCTTTCAAAACTTCATTGACAATTAAAGACAGCAAGGAAGTGGAAATGTACAGACCATGTAGTATCTTGTGCAGTCTCTAGCAAGCACTTTCCTATTTCACTGCCGTGTAACACATGCCCTGACTGAGGACACTGTGCTGGGATGAGCTGGCCACCAGGAGCAGTGTTGGGCTCAGGCAGGACTGGTGGGATGAGGAATCTCCCACACGTTGGTCCTTGTTACCCCACCATTTATTCGGGTAAAATTGGCAGCAGATCTTCCCCAGTGAAAAGTTAAATAAGGGAAGCAGGAGGTGGCATCCCAAAGGATCCCTCACCAGCTTAGACACAGAAACTCCTTCAACAGAGAAATGAAGTAATTTCTGGATGCAATGGCTGAACTACTGAAGAGTGTGAAAAAACAGGTGTGAGCTTATGCCTGCTTTTAAAACACTTGGGTGGATTCTTCAACCTCCTTCTAGTGTATGCACAACTACCTTTTGCACAGGTCTACAAACACAGACAGAAACAGAGTGAACCACCTGGAGTCTAATTTACCCTAAAAAGCTCTTGGGCTGTGTCACCTCTACTGACATTAGATGTAACAAATTGGGATTTTTATTTTCACTTGTCCTCATTTCTCTGAAGGGCCCTTCATATATCAATAATTTCCGAGTGTAAAGAGGCTGTTATTGCTGGCTCTGTACCCACTCTGAGGTGCATTTATGCTTTCAGGGTATTATAAGAGTCTTAGTATAGAAATGAAAATTTGGGCTGTCTCTGCTTCTGACAACAACACTTAGACTCCCAAACGATGATCTCAGGTTCTGTATTAATGATTAAATGCAGTCCTGTGTTTGAATTTTGGGCTTTACAAGCCTTCAGCTATTAATTCCAATAGATATGGGAATAAGGCAGGGATATGTTGAAAATCTGGACAGCTTTCTTACCTGGGGAATACTAATATCTTTGGGAGCATTTCAGACTTTTAAGGATATAAATTAATCATGCACCTGACTGCTCTCATCTCCTGTGTCCCTGTAGAGCTACCTCTTTTGCTATTGAGGCTGATCATCCAGGGGAAAAAACACATTTTCATGTCTGCATGGGACCTGTGACAGTGGTGGCCATGCCACTTACAGTGTGGTATGCAGGCTCACTGCAACACCACAGTATGGACAACACCTGACAGACCGGGAGATGCCCTGGATTTGAAATGGGAAGGACCATGCATGTGGAATTGGCCTTGGGAAATGGAAAGGGGTGTCCAAAATAACAGCAAGAGAGTGCTGAGGGCAAAGTCTTGGTGTGGGAAAGGATCTCTGCTGTGGAGTGATGTTTAGTGCTACAGGCTTTGCCTGAATTTGGCCCGTCTGTGTAAGGTGTGTGTCTCATCCTGCTTGCCCTGGATGATATGCCCCTGCCACTCACAGCTGTGGTGGAGTCAGTGAATTCTCCAGTTCATCCATAAAAGTTCATTCATTCCTGTAGTTAACACTGACTTTCCCGTTGGTTCCAGCTGATTCAGTGCTTCTACGATGCTCTGTGTGCGATAACAGGACAGCAGCCTGTTGAATAACCATCCCAAAAGTCCCTGAAAGCGCTTTTTTCCCCGAGCATATTTTTATACTGCAGGCTGCAGCACAGTCTCAGCATGAGGAAGCAAAGCATTTTTACATGGGAGGAGTGAAAAAGAAACTGGCCAGGCCACAGGTGTTTTCCTGCTATTCCTGCAGACCCCAGGAGATGTGTAAAAAATATTTTCCTGCTCCAGGATGCAAGACTCTTTAAAGTCCTGTGAGGACACTGTCGTCCACCCACTGCACCTTTTGCCATCCCAGGAGGTTCACTGACCCCACAGGTCTGTTGACAAGCAGCTCCCTGAAAGGGGCAAGTAGGTTTTCTAACCCAGAGAGGCCAAACTTTCTCATCACTCAGCAGTCACACAGTGCTAGAAGAAGGATGTTTTTGGACTATTTGTTCACAAGTGTTGGTGGTTTCTTGCAGTTCTTCTACAGAGAAAATATCCAGGAAGGTCATGGGAGTAGCTACTATCTCTGGACACTGATATAGCAAGTATAGGTAGGCAGTAGGTAACTTTCCAACTTCTTGTGTTTCAAGAAGCTTGTGCCAAAGAGGAAGTCTAAACTTCCAAGCTCTGACTAGTGCCTGTCTTTTTTAATTTAAGTCTTGACCTAATTGGGGTCTTTTCCTGTATTTTTTTGTTACTTCCAAACCAAATTTCTGCAACTTTCTGTGAAGCTGCAGATGGGAGGTGAAAAATGACAGAGACTGATTGGGAGAGCTTAGGTTTCTAGAAGATGGAAAAATATGTTAAGCTCATGGTTCTCCCAAGTTTCATAGAAAGTGCCACATGGTAGAGTACAATATGTGCTATGTATTTAACCCTGAGAAATATTTGGGCAGTATTTTTTGTATTGATGGCATGGCAATCTGTAAATGTAATGGAGAAGTGTGTGTAACAGCCTGTAAGCTTTTGAAAGTTCAGTTCAGGCAAAGGACCAATACGCCAAATGACCACTTCCCTCACTGAAATACCCTGCAGAGACAATGAGCTGGGGCGAGGTGTCTAACAGGGTAGACCCTGGCAAGCTGCAGTTACATATGAAGCAGTTTAACACCTCCAGTAAACATTGGTAAACCGAGATATTATTCCACTATGGGGGATGATCTAACACTGTTTTTAGCTAATATATCCCCCCTCTTCACCTATATATCCCTTTATATATCCTATATATCCTATTATTTTGAGCAGGAACTACAAAAGAGGAGAGAGATTGGGGTGTGATTATTTATGTATTTATTTTCAGATACTTCCACCTCAGCTCCTGCTGCTAAACAGCTGCTTGGAGGCCTTCTTCTCCCTTTGGGGTTTACTGATCTCCCAGATGAATAATGTCCTCGTTCACCTCCCCTGCAGCTGGCGCCCAGACGACATGCGGGCAGGATGCTGACAGTTATTGGGAAAACATTTGGCGTGCAGGCAGCTGCCAGAAAGCAGAAGTCACTCTGAGCAGACCAGGGTGGGGAGCATCTCAGAGACTAAACTACTCCCTGACCATTTTTGCATTTACAGTAATTCTTTCCAGTAAAGAATGTGTTGCCAGGGTCTAGAGCACTCATTAATTAGTTAATCCTGGACTGAATGCAAGAATGATTAAAGACTATTGTAGATTGTTTCAGTCTTGATTGGCTCTTCTTTTTTTTTTTTTTTCCAATTCTGCCATAATTGTTCTCCTTTCCACGTGGTTTTTTTTAAGGTTTCTTCCAGGGAATGGCAAACAGAGAAGTGAAGGGCCAAGTCCTGCTGCACCTGAACTATACTGATCAAGATGGATCTTTGTTAATGACCCAATGTTGAGGAAGAGTGCAACCTCAACAAACTTGTGGGTAGCAACAAGTTGGAAGGTGGGGAGGAGGGAAGGTGCCAAAGGATAGAGCTGCTATTCAGAGGGACCTCGGTGACAGGGAGAAGCAGGCCAACAGGAACCTCAAGAAATTCAATAAGAACAATTGTAAAGTCTTTCAGGGCAGAAGGAATAACCCCAGTACTGTTGGGGAACAACAGGAGAGAAAACAGCTCTGCACAAAAGGACATGGAGGTTCTGTGCGCCCATGCAGGGAGGAAACCCTATGGCTCACTGGGCAGTATTAGCAAGCGTGTAGGTAATGAGACACTGTTCACATCTGTAGTACTGTGTCCAGCTGTGAGCTCACCAGAACAAGAAAGGCATTGACAAACTGGAATGAGCTGAGTGAAAGGCCTCCGAGCTCCTTGAACTGACCTAAAGACACCAAAGGAGATACTGAGATGGCTTTGTTCTGTAAGAGAAGGCTGAGAGGGACCCACCTACAGCCATCAGGCAACTAAGGGGAAGGTGCAGAGGAAATGTAGCCAGACTCTTGTTGAAGGTGTGCAGTGAGAGGAAAAAAAAGATTCAAGCTGCAGCGAGTAAAATTCTAATAATATACCATTTTTTAAAAAATTTCCACAGAAAGTGTGGTCAAATACTGGAACAAGTGCCCAGAGAGGCTTTGTCGTCGGGAATAGTCAAACTTTGGCTGGACAAGACCCTGATCATCCTAGTGTCAATTTAAATTTAGCCCTGCAATGAGCATAGTGTTGGGCCAGATGGTTTCCAAAGATCCTCCTCAACTTAAATTGTTCTATGACTTTATTCTGTGACGGAAGAAAGTATTTGGATCACCTTCTGTAAAAGCCTTGGGTCGCAAGAATTTTGAAGGCAAGTTGCTGTTGGCAGATATGGTTATTACTATATTCAGGCATTGTCCAAGTCCACATGCTTTTCCTTGTAGATGTAGACAGGTTTTAAAGTATTGTCACAGTACAGTTCAGAGAGTGTGTGACATGATTTCATGGTTAGTTGACCACTGGTCTGTGGCTGAGAAGCAAATCAGAGCATCTTCCAGTGTGTTCTTGTCTGCATATAGTTATGTAGCTCCTACTGCAGTCGTGATTACTGATTCCTGCTGCTTTTGCTAAACTGATCTCCCACACACTTCATATTTTTCCCCAGCCATTCTCTATTATGATGTCCCAAAAGACCTCCTGCTTCTGTCCTTCAGCCTCATAGAGGTCATTCTTTATTCTATGTTGCTTTCTTGTTTCTCTAAAACAAGATCGGCT
The DNA here is from genome assembly GCA_035222235.1 of Margarornis squamiger. NCBI lineage: Eukaryota > Metazoa > Chordata > Aves > Passeriformes > Furnariidae > Margarornis > Margarornis squamiger. The sequence continues at coordinate 52,918,158 of JAWWTY010000037.1, forward strand.
TCATCTTATTCATATAAGTAATCACATTCATTCTTTCTTTGAATAACTCCATCAGACTCTATTTCTTTCTATGGGAAATATGACATGACGTTTTGACTGAAATGACATTTGTGATTTTAGCAAATTTCCCACTTTACTACAACGTCCAACATAATGTTAAATCTAACATTGTGATAGGTGAAAATATCATAGATTTCATATTAATTTTCAGTAACAATACTATTAACACCCAAGTAAAACACAGAAAGAACTTGTTCCTATTTGCAACTGAGGAATGTATATTTGGAGGGATTATTGCACTTCTTAGATAGTTGCAGCCACTTATGTCTTGGAATTGTGCCTCAGAAGCTTCCCTGAAGGCTTCATTAACTGCCAATAACACCAAGCTTATTGTATCATATTGCTTAATTATGTATTTTTCTTCCTCTCTGTGTCATGCCAACCAGATAGGAAAGGCCTTTGAAAAGGAACTTAGTCAAAATGTGTTGATCACTGGGAAGTGTCTGAAAGCTGAATAAAGCCTCTTTGAATAATGGAGGGTAGACAGAATCTGAAGTGGGGATGTGTGTCTTCAATGTCCTGGGAAGATCTTTGTCTACTGATATGAAGGGCAAGGTGTCTTGTAAGAATGGCAGAGCCCCTCCTTCTCCCACAGCACTGGCAAAAAGCCCTCTAACCCCATCATGGTGCTAAAGTATAAAGCATGTCTACCTTTTGGCCTCAAGAGATTATTCACAATGGGGGGGGTCATTAAAAGGCATTTTGACAATCATAGAATTCTTAAGATTGGAAAAGACCTCTAAGATCATTGAGTCCAACTGTTAACCCAGCACTGCCATGTTCACCACTAAACCATGTCCCTAAGTGCCACATCCAGACACCTTTGGAACACTTCAAGGGATGCTGACTCAACCACTTCTCTGGCAGTCTGTTCCAATGTCTGACAACCTTTCCATGAAGAAATTTTTTCTAATATCTGCTAGGCCTCTCCTGGCTCAACTTGAGGCTGTTTCATCTTGTCTTATCACTTGTTATCTGGGAGGAGAGACCAACCCCCACCTCAATACAACCTTCAACAGCTTTATTCTCTTCTCTGGACACATTCCAGCACCTCAGTGTCTTTCTTTTAGTGAGGGGCCCAAAACCAAACACAGTATTTGAGGTGTAGCCTCAGCAGTGCTGAGTACAGGGGAATCATCTAATGTGCTGATCACACTATTTCTGATATAAATAATCTATTCTTGTGTGTTCCTTCTTCATGCTCATTAATTTATTTGTGCTTCAGTGAGAAAAGCTGAAGGACCAAGAAGGAAGCCAGAGTTATGGCTATATGAAGAAATAAGAAATAGGAGATCTCTTTAAGGCATGAAACCTCCCAGGAGGACTTGCTGTCATCATCTTCTCTACCGCAAAGCAGGCTGGGGCCCTGCTTTCTGCACAGAAATGTTATTGATGATCTTTTCAGAGCTAATCCTCTTCTCATAATGAGAGGAGTTCGACACATGGTCACCAGAATAGCTACTGCTGCTTCTGCTTCTGAAATGTTTGACTGCCATATTTAACATCAGGAATCCCTTAAATTGTTTTCTATTTCCTCATTTCTGACAAAACCATTTCCAAGACAGCTAGTGCTGTCACAGATTAAAGGGTGGATGGGTCCAACCTAGGAAATTATATTCTGCAGTTGGATCTCTTCCTGTTAGGCATTTTGGATTTGGGCCTTATACTTAGGTTTGTCTCTAAAAGCATAGTTTTACAACTAAGAAAGAAAAAGACTGCTAAAGGCATTGGAACAAGTTGAAAAAGGGTTGAACACAGATAAGCATCCTGCACTGCAGTGTGCAATCCAGGCTCAGGACTGGCAGCACTAGCAGCTTCATATCCAGACACTGGGCAGAGAGGTGGGCTGAGCGACTGCCACGTGCCTTGGGTAGCATCTAGGAGAAGAAGGCAATTTACCGCAAAGGGAGGAAAGCCAGAGGGACTTGTGGGGGGCTGGTTCACTCTGGGAGTGTCTGATTCAGTTAGGCACCACTTGCAGCATTGAAAGGCTTGTGCCATGGGTGGCAGAGGCTGCTGCCTGTGGCAACATGAGCTGAAAGAAAAGCACCTTTTCATTCCAGAGGAAAATCAGAGAATCATAGAATTAACCGGGTTGGAAAAGACCTCCAAAATCATCAAGTTCAACCTTTGATCCAACCATCGTGCTTACCTAGACCATGGCACTAAGTACCACATCCAGTCTCACCTTTAAAACCTCCAGGGATGATGAATCAACCACCTCCCTGGGCAGCCTATTCCAATTCCTGATTACTCCCTCCGTAAAATATTTCTTCGTAATATCTAACCTGAACCTTCCCTGGCACATCTTAAGACTGTGTCGTCTTGTCCTACTGCTGGTCACCCAGGAGAATGAAATCTCACGAGCTATTTTAATCTGAAAATTAGTTTTCTACAAACTCTTAGTTAGTTAGTTAGTTAGTTAGTTACTTAGTTAGTTAGTTAGTTTGTTTTAAACAAAGGATTCGTCTGTCTCTACACCACTCTGAGAATGGTTTACATGCATTTTAGTAGTCTTTATTTTGCCACACTGTGCTGGAAGCCAAACTCAAATGATAACTGAGCTCTTGGGTTCTGTAAAGGGCTTCTTTTTGGTTTGTGGCCAAAGATGGGTTTCAGTTTTTTCTCAGGAGTGTTATCCATCTAGCTGCTATGCTAAGTAAAGGTTCACAACTTCAGATAGGTGTCTGCACAGCCCAGGAAGAGCACTGCACCCACACGCAGAGCACAGATTATTAGTGACATGTTTTAAACTTGTGGTTTACTTTTAGTTCCATTTACCTAGCCCATCTCCCTGCCCACTAGATGTTTGAATGGGGTTTCCTGCATTCCTTTTTTGACCAAACCCATTCCCATGATCTGTCTTTAGCAAGGAACAGGTACAGTTTTAGTCAAGGCCACTCATGGTCATCTAAACGCTGGTTGGAAGGTTTTCATGGAGTGGGGGAAGACATGGAGGTAGAGGAGAGGAAAGGTATATGCTCCTGTCATAGCTCCCTTAGTCCTGCCAGGCTCAGGGTCTTAGGGCCTCAGCACAGTGGGTGCTACTGAGTTTGACTCGTCCATAGGTTTTAGCAATGCTGTTTCAAATTTGTGACTTCTGCCTAACCTGTCTCTCTGCCAAGGATTTCAGCTTTCTGACATGGGAGATGTTATTGGCTTAAACTAGCAAAGAGAACAGCTATGCTATTTGCTATTCCAAATCCAAGGCTTGCTCTGTTAGCTTAAGCTTTACACTTGGAGAATGAGCAGTAGCTTGCAAAAGTAATCTTCTACCAAAAAACCCCAAGAATTCTTTTGTGAAGCAAATAAGCTCTCTTCTCACCAGGTCACTGGTATCTCCAGTTAATCAGTTTTCATGCCACCATTCCTACCATGACTGTTTATGTCCCCTTTACTGTCTGCTATCCTTCCTAGGCACTTGTCTCTCATTTTGCCACTGATCTCTCTTTCTCTGTTACAGGCTCTGGGTCTCTCCAGCTGATGTTTATTTGTAGTTAGTCCCATGTCTGGCACTTCAATCCCTTGTTCTCAGTATCCATGGGAACATCCACATTGTTCCACAGCTCAAAACAGGGATTCAGTGTCCACCTTCACTTTAGAGATTCACTCCTCATCTGCTGTATGAGAGAGTGCCCTGCCTTCCTACAGGACACAGAGCTTGAGAATAGGTTTTTCTATGTTAATTCTGTATTCTTATGTCCATCTTCTAAGTGGAGAAACTCTTCCTTTGCCAGGATCTGAAAAGACAAGAGCTCTTTTCCTGGGATTTTGGCTGGCAGAAGTAAAGCCACTGAAGGCAGTTTCCCAGCCACTGTGTGTCCTCCATGCAAAGCTGGCCAGGCTCCTTTGCATCCCTCCTCCACACCACATCCCCACATCCCCATCCAGGGTGCTGGAGGCAACATTCAAGGGCAAATACTGCTGCTTCCTCTGGGGAGGCCAGACCCATGGTCTGAACCATTACCATGAAACCTCATTATGTGCTGTTCCATGAGTCAAGTCTGGAGAAAGACTTGACCTGTAACAGGGACCGTTTTTTCCTTCATACACTCAGAAAGCTGGATGAGGAAAGACATGCCTGGAGCTCAGGCCCCTCCAGGCACCACAACTGTTCAGTAACTCAGCACAGATATCAAGCCCTGATCCTGAGAAGCTGGTTAATCCTTCCTGAGGACCTGTGCCTGCCTCCAGGGTACTTTCTGCGCAGCAAGTCCAGCGGAATGGAGCAGCTCCAGCTTTCCAAGATTTGTATTCACTTGCTGTTTCTCAGAAGGGGGCCACCGCTTGCCTCACCCCCTTTGACACCAGGGAGGTCCATAAATCAGCTGCACAGCGATAGCGCAGCCCTCCTGATGCTCATTATGCATCCTGCTGCTGGAGGAAAGCACTACCTTTGGTGCCAAGTACATTAGGGAACATGCCTGGGTTTAAAAAAACTCCACGGGAGGGAATCACAACATTTCCAAAGCTTGGCCTCTTGCATCACAAAAGCTGAGTGTGCTCCTCACCATGTCTCGGGTGGGCAACAACAAAAGTGCAAGGCCAAGAAACAAAATGAACAGCTTTAAAACAACAGAGTTGTGCTGGGGTTTCTGTACAGATTGTTGCCACAATCTAGCCCAGAGTCACCATCTCAGATTTCCCCACCAGAATGATGGAAATATAAATAGGGGCTATAAACCCAAAGTATTTCCAGCTCATACATCCAAAGGATAGAAATTATAGTCTCCTAGCAAGGAAAATGTTCGAGGGTAGTGAGGTAATGGGACCTGGTTACAGAGCTCATTTCTCTGAAAATCTTTAATACAGCATGGAAATTTTTCCAATGTCCTTGATGCAACCTCTGTTAATGTATAAAATAATCCCCTGTTTCAGTGGAAAAGCCCCTTCCATGCCTTTGAGAATGAACTGCTGAGCACCATTTTGGGAACAGCTTCTTTCCAGGGGCTGTTTCCAGGGGTTCTTGAATGGCTCTAAAGACACAGTGTCAGCAAGGAATGAAATCTGACTGCTTGAAAGATAATCTGTTGCCTGCTGGCTTACCTAGAAAGGGCCTCACTTTTTTGTGCATTTGCTGAGAACTGCTGCTGTTGAACCATAGGAGTCCCAGCTCTAGTCTTGCTAAATAATATTCTGGAAGTCCTTGCCATGAGTCACAGCACCGTATGAGGGTCTCTGCTCATTTGAGTAATTACATTACCATGCCTGCTCTATGCTTGTTGACTCATACCCGTAAGAGCCTGGGATGTGCTGCGTATGTAGTAAACTGATTAAAGGGGGAATGTATGTTAATGAATGGATGTGTACCATAGCTTTTTGAAATCCCTCATGACCTTCCCACCCACTGGGCATTGCTTCAATATTGAGTTCAATTGTCAGGAAACAAACTTGCTCCCTCATCTGCGTTGCACATTGCAACGAGCTTGCCAAATATGGCCAAGATTTCAGAAAGAAAAGAGAATCCCCCCACCAGTGAATTTATGACCCTTGGCTCCACTTGTGGCTCGTTCCTATGCATGCTTGAGTGACAAGAAAACTGCAGAAAATCTGTTTGGCCTGTTTCTGTGCTCTCACACTCACAGCTATGTTGGGTTTTTTTTTTTTTTAATGACTAGGGGGTTTTGTTAGGTTTGTTACCTTCTAACACAAGCAACCCATGAGGAGAGGCCCCAGAGAAGAGCAATATCTGTTAGTGAAAAGAAAGTGGAAGGACTGAAAAGAAACAAGAGGCTGGAAACATTGCTGAGCATTTGAAAGTAAAACATCACTCCCCTCATCTCTTCCAGGTCCTTCAAGCCGGACTTTGTCCTGATTCGGCAGCACGCCTACAGCATGGCACTGGGGGAAGACTTCCGCAGCCTCATCATCGGCCTCCAGTACGGTGGCATCCACACCGTCAACTCCCTCTACTCCATCTACAACTTCTGCAGCAAGCCCTGGGTGGTAAGTGAGGATCCAGCTCTATTGCTTGTCAACACTGCAAAGAAGATATCCCATAGGAATAAAGCACCAAACTCAGCTTCCAGTCTGTTTCATAGGAATTTTTCTCTTTAGGTTAAAACCACCATCTAAACCACCTTAGGAATCCAGCTGGGAATTCTTTGGGGCGGGTAGGGGTGGGGGGTGGAACTACTGACACTACTTCTTTATCATCCTCTAATTGTCTCAAGGTGTTATTTCTTCACCCTGAGTAGGACGTTTCACTTGTCCCAAACTCTATAAAGTGTCACAAACAGCTAACAGTACAGCAACACCTAGATAAGGCAGAGTAGATGAACAGATTAATAATATCAGATCAATAGCAGCATATCCTTGTCCTGACTGAAAAAAAGAAAACTGTATCATTTACTGTTTTAGAAGGTATCGGAACAACACTATTTCTAGCATCTTTTATTAGATCCACATTTGTGGTACCCAGGTACCCTAGTCTAAGAATATGCACTCCCTGCAGAAGCACACTCTGCACTTCTCTTCTCTTCTCTTCTTACTTTGTCTGGGTGGTGTTTTATTGTGAGGAAATTAGGTGAAAACAAAGACCAGAAAAGTAGAGAGGTGAATCCCTCAACTAGTTCTAGGAAAAGAAGAGAATATAGAATGACAAAGACCTGGGCAAAAAGCAGAAGGAAGGGGAAAACACTGTATTGGGCTTGTGTGGTGATGTTTTAGTAGTGGGGGGAGGCTACTACAGGGGTGGCTTCTGTGAGAAGCTGCTGAAAGCTGCTGCAAATGTCAGCCAGCTCCAAGATGGACCAAGGCTGAGCCCATCGACAACTGTGGGAGCACCTCTGGGAGAACAGGGTTAAGGAGGGGAAAAAATCTGCTGCAGAAACAGCAGCAGAGAGAGGAGTAAGAATATGTGAAAGAAACAGCTCTGCACACAGAAAGGTCAATGAAAAAGGAGGGGGAGAAGGTGCTTCAGGTGTCAGAGCTGAGATTCCCCTGCAGCTCATGGTAAAGACCATGGTGGGGCAGGCTGTCCTTCTGCAGCCCATAGAGGTCCATGGTGGAGCAAATATTCACCCACAGTCCATGGAGGACTTCACATCGGAGCAGGTGCATGCCTGAAGGAGGCTGTGACCCTGTGGGAAGCTTGTGCTGGATCAGTCTCCCGGTAGGACCTGTGGCACCATGTAAAGAGTAGCCCATGCTGAATCAGGCTTGCTGGCAAGACTTGTGACCTTGCTGGGGAGCCACACTGGAGCAATTCATGAAGAACTGCAGCTCATGGGAAGGACCTACATTGGAGAAGTTCATGGAGTACTGTCTGCCCCGGGAGGGATCGCACACTGGAGCAGGGAAAGGGAAAGGAATCCTCCCCCTGAGGAGGAGAGGGTCAGCAAATGTGATGAACTCATCAAAACCAACCTTCCCTGTCCTCCTGCACCATCAGCTGGGAGGAGGCAAAGAAAATCAGTCCAGTCAGGATCAAACCACCACACATGTAGAGTTTTTCAACAGTCTCAGAAAGAAATAACATATTATCATACAGTGTTGGTTCACTGAACCTGAAACAGTGTATCTCAGAAAGACCCTAGGCCGAGTCAGCTCCTGGAGAGGACAGGACAGTGTTTGGATATTTTGTGCTGGAAGTTCCCTTCACCTGTTCTTTAAATTTTGTCAAGTTCACCTAAGGATCTCAGAAAACTTTTAAAAATATTACCATTGGCTTTTCTCAGCTCCAAATCAAAGTTTGTAATAATTCCTTAGACCTCTTTTATGACCAGCTCTAAGTCAGCTGCAGCTGCAGGAGCAGGAAAGCTGGAGAAGTAAGACTGGTCATCACAGCACCTGCAGGAAGAAGTCAGATGCTGATACCATTTTGGAGTTGACATATTGGTTTTTTGAGCAGTTTCATTCCAAAATGCCCTCTCTGATCACTGATGCTTCCAGAATGGAAATTTCCCTGCATTGTTTTAGGTTCAAAGCAGGGAACTGAGAAGGAGATGGGACTTTCCAATATGCTCCTATGGAAAACTTTTAGATGCATTTCCAGGAATTTCCTTACTCATTGCACAAATTCAGCTTGGGGTGAGACAGAATGTTTACAGGAAGTGATAACGATCTTCTTCATCACCTAATTAGGTCTTTTGTTGTTGTTGTTTTTTCCTTGTAATAAATATCCTATTAGTCCTCAGTGTGTTAATTTCTAGCTTAAATCCAGATGAGTCTGTAATGACTCAGATTTTTATTTCCATGACTCAGCAGTGTTGGATTTAACTAATTTCTCACTCAAACGATACCAGTATAATAGACAAAGTCTTCTAAGTCTTCACCTTTTTATAACATTTATGGGGTTTGTTGAGACCAAAAGCAAAATCCTGTCTTTTCCAAAAATACTGCAGTGCAGTAATGAGAGAACAATCTCCCTTTGCCATTGCTGTATAGGTGGATTATGCACATTTGACCTCAGTTCCCATTTGAATGACAAGGGTTGCTGGGAACAGAAAGTGGAGGAATCAATTCCAGATTCAGTTCAACACCTTCACATTGTTCCTGACAGTAGGTCCTACACACACAAGTGCATTGGCCCTGGTGACCAGACAAGAAGCCTCAACATTTACATTGCCTTTTGCTGACAGTCATGCGGTCCTTTCCATCTGATTTTGGGGCTGAGTCAGTCAGGGCTTGGTTGACATTTTTCAACTCATGCCTTTTAATTATTTTTCTGATGGTGTGCAGGGGCCTCAAGATGTGAAAGGCCTATTTTTATGAACCTAAAATAAAAGAAAACAAACAAACTAAGTACATTTAAAAAAAAAAAAAGGCAGTGCTGGAATGGCAGTATGGGAGAACTTGGCTCTGCCAGCAACTTGGCTCTGACTACTCTGGGTCAGGTTGTGCCATGCTTTCCTCACAGGGAATACAGCTGGCTCAGACAACCTCCCCAGAGGAGTCAAGGAAACCACTTAAACAATTAAAACAGGTTTTCAGAATGCCTCCTTTCCCTACTCCCCCCACACACGTCAGCCCCCAAACCATTGATTGCAACGTGCTAAGTAATCCAAGAGCTCAGATGGCATTTGGCACCACAGAAATTTTATCAGGTTGAAGCTCAGGTAAAGATTGCAGTAGGGCATTTGAGGGCAAAAAATTTCACTGACAGCATATTCAGAAAATTCTGGGTTTATGATAGCTGGAAAGTGAGAGGTACAGACACTTCAGTGCACGTTCCACTCTGATTGCAAAACAGTCATCTTGAAATATGGGATCTGCTTAACAAAGATTACTGGAAACTTTTTGGACCTAGAAAACAGTTCAGATACATGAAGAAATGAAACTAAATACCCCCGGGAAATGCGCTTTTCACTCTCACTTTTTTTTTTTCTTTTTCCAAAAATTGTTCCATTTCATAGAAATGTTTGTGATTTTCTGGAGGGGGATGGAAGTGAGACTGCTTTTCCTTGGCAATTTGCAACCATGCTTTATTCTCAGCAACTCTAATTACAATCAGCTGAGTTTGGGTTTGAGTTTACTCAAACATACAGCCCCATTTTTTAATGACATTTGCCAGATTTCCAGTACTGCAGTACACAGACTTCTTCAAAGGTTAAAATTTGCATTAAACACAGGCATAGTTTGAATTAGACGTTTCTGAGAGAAAACAAAACAAAACAAAACAAACCCTACAAACAAACGAACAAAAAAACAAAAGAAAAAAACCAAGTATTCAGGGGGTCTCACACACAGAGAAACATCTAAGAAAACTAAGTTTTAAGATGATCCCAGAACTATTGAGAAATAATGCTACAAGCACATTAAGCACAATGTTTCAACCACTAATAATAATTTTTGTGGTACAAAAGTTACAAACCAAAATACAGTAGGAAGAATGCTCTGAGCAGTACTCACATTACATGCAGGTAATGTCCATAATTGCAAAGCAACTTTGCATCTGTAAGGCTGTAGGAAACATGAAATTTTGAAGACAGTCACCTCCAGAGTCCAGGGATCCCAGCCAAGCTGTTACTGACTGTCAAGGGGTATAGGCCCCCAGTTGACCTAGGCATTCTCAAAATATGCAAAAGGCCTTGAGATATTCCGAATGGATCTTTTTTTTCTCTGTAAAGACTCCCTGCATGTAACTCTAGATGTTCAACCAGTCAGGCTAAGGCATTTCAATTGCCTGCCTGTTCCAGGTACCTAAAACCAGGCTGTGCCACATTGCCTTGTCCCATGTCTGGATGGAATCTCACTAAAACCAGTGAAATCACAGAAAGAGCTGATGATGAAGTGTGGAAGGGGTGGTTCTATCTAGCGGAGCTGCTCACAGTAACATTCCTACCCATTTGCCTTGAAAGACATTACTTGAGCCCCATTATCAGGTATCTAAGAGGCTGATGCACCATATAACATGGATGTCTCTTTGTCAATATCTGTCCCTAAAGAGTGGTAAAAAAAGAGAAAATGGGAGAGAGTTGTCCCATAAAGGTCAATTCCAAAATCAGACCTTTTTGCAGGCTTGACCCACTGACGGGGCTCTCAGGTGTCCAAGTCTCTCACCTGCAACATTGGCTATTTCAACAACAGCCAAGAGCTTTATGCTACAAAAGAAAGCCCAAGGAACAAGTCAGGATGCTGCCTATCAGCTGCACAATTGTTCCAGTTATTTTGTTTGAGCTGTTTTCCTAGGAGAACTGTACATCATCTCGACATCACAGTGTCCATGGTTCGCCAGGGCTGCGTGCACACACAGCGAGGGGCACGGGCTGCTCTCAGCCAGGGTGTTTTTCCTTCTCTCCCTGTCTCTGTCTCATTCTGTTTAACTTTTAAAGCCTGTTTGCTCACCTTGCTAGTCAAAACAGGTCTTTATTATTCTTTTCTAGGATGTGCAGGGCTAGTGCAAGTAGTTAAGAGAAGCAAGCTGTCCTCCTTCCCCAACATCAATACCCTCCTTGCCAACAATAATTATTCCACATGGGGAGTTTTTCTCTTATCTGCTGATGCATGTGAGGGGGGTGGTGGTGTTAGTGATGGGATATGCCACCTTTTGATGTTTTGAGGATTTTCTTAAATGCCACGTTTTGATCTGTGAGATTAGGAAAAGGATTCCTTGCATTTGTCTGCCAATCTGCTGGCAGCTGCCCCTTCAGCATGTGGCCTGCGTCTGGCACACACCTTGCAGCCTAATGTTTTTGCACAGTGACTGCATTTTTTTTACAGCCATGCCAAGCTTTAACTCTCAAAGACATATTTCCTCTCCACCATGAAGTGAAGTTTCAACTTGTTATACAGAAATGCTTTTGCTTAGACTAGGCAAGTAAACAGGACATGAGCCCTCACACAGCTACTCAGCAGAAAACATCCTCAGTAGCTCTAACTGCAGTGTAACCTTGGTGTTGTGATTTGGTGCATTTACTGACTCCAGCAGTTGCCCAGAAGTGCTCAGAACACAGAAGATTAAGTAGCTGATGCTACTGGGAAGAAAGAGAACTTGCTTTTCTTTCCCTTCTTCCCTAGATGACTGTTTCCTTCCCTTAATCTGTGTTACCTCCCTCAGGTGACACAGAGATCTCCTTCAAGATTAATACATCCCTAGCTTTGATGGGGAACTTGAAGGAACTCATGTAAAGGACTTAAAATCCATTCTTACTTGGCCCAGACTGGAAGCCTTTATTAATTGACATGATTTTACCAAATTCTGGGAGTCTTGGCAATTAAATTCAGTTTCTAAACTACTTTATGAATAGGACTCGGTGAAGGAAGGATTCAGTCCCATTTACCAGCTCACTGGGAACCAATCCCCAACCACTTTGCTCTTACCATCCATGAAAATACTCAAGATCCCTTATTCAGCTTTACTTCTCCTTTTTAAAGCCTGACAGTCTAACCACTTCACCAACAGCACTGCCAGTACAGCATTCCCCATGGTAAGGGGGCTGTGTCTCTTCAGAGAGTAAGCAGGATGGCTAGATGTATGACAGTAAAGACTCTAAGTTTCTCCGGAGATCTGGAAGGTTTCTGGGATAGATATCACCTCTTACTCTCTTTATTATATCAATCCTGCTTTAGCAACATTTTCTGTCATGGTTACTAAGTTTCTCTCTTATAGTTTTGAGTTTTTCTCCAGGTGATCAATGATGGATTGAACAGGGAGGCTGCAGATGACAAACAGAATAGTCTGCTTGCTTCACAGATGGCTGAAGCAAAACAGGAATTTGCTGTGCTATGCTTCTGTAGGGGTTTTGGAACCTGAAGAGAAATGAAAATTCAGTCGTTCCATGGATAGCTTTGTGTCTGGCTGGGCATAACCCTGAATGATAAACAGTTTATAATGGTGATGATAGTGGTGATAATGGTGAAGTTCATGCTGACAGGTGGAGACAAAGACAAGTGTTCACCTTTATGTGTGAAATACCAGCACTGTTGCTTTCCCCATTGATGTTACATACTGTGCTCTCTAGATACCATCCTCACTGAGCTGTGCCTCACTCAGACCTCACTGGTAGATAGGACGGGGGTAGGAGATGAACTCCTCTTTCTCCTGTTACTCATGAAGGGCTTTTGGGAAACCACTGGTTCATAATAAATGTCAGTTATGATTAACAGTGGGGTCCTGCTTCCTTGGTCTAACACTCAAAGCAGGTACTGCTGCCAATTTCCTCTAGTAATTACTCTCCCTTGGCAATTCTCCTTCCCTTCAGCACAATGTGCCTTGCTTTGATTTGGCTGCAGGGCAGAGATCCAAGGGAGAGCTTTGGTTTATTTTGTCTCTGCTGGGAAGTGGTGGCACTGATTTCCTGCCTCTATCCCCTACCAAGAAAGGCCCCCCAACCTTCTTCCCAGCTGCATTTGGAAAGCAAATCTTGTTCATAGCAGATCTGTAAGTAAACCCAAACTGATCCCCTTCTGGTTCTTGAACCCCTTCTCTGCTCTATTAGTCCAAGGTTTGTGCACATAGGCTGGCCCTGGGTAAATACAGCAGCTTCATATTTTCTATCTGCTCTCAAGAGCAAAGGTGAAGAAAGCAAGGTGGGAAAGGCATAATAACATGTTTCTCTCACCTCCTTCACCACTATCAGAACATTTTGCAAGCACTTGCCTGTTGCACAATAAGCCACTGACATCCACTGTGTCTGTTTTTTGTTTCCCCTCCCTCACCCCAAGTTCTCTCAGCTCATCAAAATCTTCAACTCGCTGGGCCCTGAGAAGTTCCCCCTCGTGGAGCAAACGTTCTTTCCAAGTCATAAGCAGATGGTGAGTAACTTTCCTTTCTTCTGATGTCAGTATGGAGAGGAAAAAAGAAACAAATGTGAGTTGGGCACAAGAGATGGTGGTGGGAACGATGGCAAGAGTTTCAATTTTACCTACAGAGAAAGATGAGGTAAAAAGTGGTATGCAAAAGGCACTGCTTGGGACCCACTTTCCCTTCTTGCCCAGCCTTCCCTCAGGTCATGTATGGACCTTGAAAAAGCAAACAATGAGAACAGGCTCCAAACTGAAGCAGAACTCTATTGTAAAACCTAGTCAACAAAAAGCTCATCCCTTAGTGCAAGGAATCACTATCTTCAGATAAAGAAGATTTTCCCCACTCCTGAAATTGTTTAAAATATGCTGACAATTTGGGACATGGTTCATGAGAAGTGTTTATTTCACCATGCTAGTTTGCTTGCTCTATCACGTGGCTACCATCACCAAATGAAACATTTACCAGCCTGAAGGTACTCAGAGTAACTTGGAGTTCTTGAAAGAGTTTGTTTCAGCTTCTAATGTTTTCTTTGCACAGTAGCTCTGGGGTCTAGTCTTTCTGTCAGCAACTAAATGGTCAGTGCCAGGTGTGGCTGCTGGGCACGGTACCAAACTCTTAGGGCACCTTGCAAAGAGATCTGCGTAGCTGCCTTTAGTCCTAGAGAATGTGGCAAAGAAAGGGGCCTTGTTTAAAACTGATCATGTCTCTTGTTTTCTCTGGGTTAAAAGGAAGACTAGAATTTTGTGAATTTTTACTCCAACTTACATCCCTGAATTAGTGGCTCCTCATACCTGGCTGAAACTTTGATGAGACCCTATATAAACCATAACCCTCTATGTGAGCCAGTGGCTGGCTGAGGTAATTTCCCAGGCTTGATTGTGAACTGAAGCAGCATTGGCAGCCTGAAGATGAGAGTTGTTAAAACGTCAAGCTAAGACTAAGAAATACTCAAACCCCTCTTTTCTCATACAGTTGTTGCAACACTAAGGGCCAATCACAATGCAGAACAGGGTGTAGGTACCTGATGGTGGATATAGGAACCTAGTGGGAGCTTCAAAATTCAAAAGGAAATTTCATTTAGTTTCTTGTGAAAAATCCCAGTGGCGCTCTCTAGGTACCTGAATACCTTGAAATGCCAGTCCTTCACCCCTGTGTTCCAAAACTCTATTCTTTCCTTGTGCTGTGCAGACTGCAGCACTTTGTACTTCAGAGGCACATCATGGAGGTAAGTACAGACATGACTGTAATGTACTGGTGAGAGCTGTATTATCATTTAAGACATAAAGAAATGGATGGTCCTTAAACAATGTGTTTGTTGCACACTTTTAAGATAAAATAGTACCTGTTGCATTTAATTCTGATGATTTATGAAGGATTTGTGACAAATGTAATGCTTCAAGACAGTTGTAACTTTGTCTGACCATCACTTCAGGAATGGTATTTTTGGAATACTTGATAAAGGTTATCAATGCAAATAAGTTAGCTAGCACTCTTAGCAATATTTTCTTGTCTGGAAATCTGATTGTTTCCTCCGACATAAATGTATTTGGTAGCAGGATAGTAGTTCTATTTAGCAGAGCACTGATCTTAATTTCACTTATTTGTCATCTTTACTACCAATTACCTACTTGGAGATGCTATTACTTACTTACAAAAGAGTACAGAAAGTCTTTTAAACTTTAGATAAGCTCCTATGAACACAAACACTACTGCTGGCATGCAAGCTTGAGTAATCTGGTTTGAAACTGTGACTTTCCAACCATTTACAGAAGCAACAATCCACTTGGGCAAATTCAGGCCAGCCCTTTCCAAGTGGGGGGTCTGCCTCACAGAATCTACACAACTTCTAAATATCTTTCTGGGTGCATCTTCACAGCATCCTGGGCTGTGAGAGACTGAGAGGTGAAGTGCTTACACCAAGCAAGCTCCGTTGCAGTCACCACCAAATAACTGTGAAAGTTTCTTTCCCACTGTGCATTAGCTTCTCCATCTGTCAGATAGGAATATAATGATCTCCCTTTCCCATTCTTTTTCTTCCCTTTCCTGAAGGCATTCTCAAGCTGTACCAGTTAGCACTCATAAAATACACTGTGGTCCTTTGATGGCTGACCCCCTGGAAGTGTTTATAACTAGTGTTACGGTTTTAAGTCTCTGCAACGTGATATACTCTAACCACTTCAGTTCTCACATAAGAGATCCTCATCCTTCTAAACACAAATTTTTCCAAAGCTTACCTTCTAAAGCTTTGGATTAGACACAGAACAGAATCAAAAAACTGCTTCATCCTTTCATGCATGTAAGGAACAGAGATTTTCCTACAGCGAAAGTGGGATAAAGGAAATTTCTAACTGTAGGTCCATGTTTGTGGGCATTTTAATTTAGCTGAAAATGCTTTTTCTGAACCTTCTTATTTCAACAGGGCAATTTTAATCAGCCTTAAACAGTCAGCCTAAAGAGAGGAATGAGAGCTCACAGCAGAAAATATGAACCTCTCTTCCCTTTGTCATGGGCATGTACCCTTCAGACCTCCCCGCAATGATCAGTTTCCTGGAAATAAGAGCAACCTGGTAACTGTTCTTCCAAGGCCCCACTGGCGCTAGGGCCAGCCCTAATGACTGCCTTGCTCTGTACTGACCTCCTATGGCCAGTTAACAACTGGGAGTCATTAACTTCAAAAGGGATTTTTCGCCTCTCCTGGGCTTATGACCACAGTAAGAGTTCTTAGAGAGACCAATGTTTTAAAAAGAGGGAGGGGCTCAAGGAGAAATCTTTGCCAAAGTGCAAGAATTGCCGGAGGTGGAATATCTGCTCTGGGACCAATAAAACTGCATCAAGAAAGGGAAGGAAAATCCACTTGCAAATCCATTTGTGTACATTTGAAGTGGACAGAAACTAATATAAGTGAAGCAGAGACAGAGTGTCTGTGATAGAAATAAAACCACTTTACTGTTTAGAATAAAAGGACACTATAAAAAGTGAACATTATGCAACATTACCTTAAAAGACAATATACATTCACTGAATATAAAATTTATAAATAACATGGAGGAAAACTGTAAACAGTGCTAGAAAATTTAGCAACAAATACATTCCTTCTGGACAAGGTTTTTCACACGGGTTTGGTTCCCTCCCCAAGTTTCCATGACTATCAGGAACAGCAGAGTGGCTCTATGAAGGAAGGACAGTGACAGAGGGAAGGAGAAGCCAGTACAAGCAAAGCAGCAGCAAATGTTTAGTGGATTTTCATGTGTTTTCTCAAGACTGGTAGCCCCAAAAGTCACTTATTCTAAAA
Organism: Margarornis squamiger; assembly: GCA_035222235.1. Taxonomy (NCBI): domain Eukaryota; kingdom Metazoa; phylum Chordata; class Aves; order Passeriformes; family Furnariidae; genus Margarornis; species Margarornis squamiger. Next base: position 52,934,699 of record JAWWTY010000037.1, read on the forward strand.
ATAGACCAAAAAATGTTTGCAGCTCCCTGAATTTTTTTCTCCCCTTCTAAGCTAAAAAATACATTCTAATTGAGCAGTACTTTCAGAGACATCTGCAAGAATGGAAACCTGTTCCCATGGAGGCCTTTACTTCAAATAGTCTTTACTGTAAAAAACACAACAGTATGTTTCCCATCACTGTGAGGGAGCATTTCACTCTGACCAAGTATGAATGGGATACAATGATATATTTAGTTTTTAGAACAGTCCTACCTAAAGGGCTGTTAACTCTTCCAAACATGGGAAATTTAGACCTAAAATGGCTGTTTTTTCCCATACAGGAGAGAGGGAAGCCTCCCACAATAGGACTTTAGTCAAGGTACTCCATACACAGATCTCCTCCTGCTCTCTCCCCGCTCCGTTGTGGAAAAGGAAAATAAAATCCAATCTTTCCCAACCCTTCAATATATATTTTTGCAATTCTAAAGGGGAAAACACTCTCAAGCAAATAAGAAAAAAATATCTATAAATAAGAAAGTGAACACCAAAATAGAAATGAGCTATGCATTTTAAAAAGTAGTTAATAATGGTGCATCTACAGTGTGGTGGCAGGGAGTGTGTGTGTAATCCTGTACATGTCCAAAGGTCGTGCTCTCATGAGCTGCGCCATTGACAGTTCTCTGACCTTAGGTTATGGGGTGAAGTGAGGAGCTTGCCAGAGGTGACAGGAAGGTATTTGTGCTACTGCAGGACATTGTATGCTCCACATACTGAGGCATGCTCTTCACACCTGCCTCCTCCCATCTCCATGCCTGGTGTTCCCACATATCACGTGGCCTGCCATAATGAGGGAGTGAGTATTGTCCATTGGCAGGCAGAAGTGACTTAGCAAGACAGAAGAAAGGAGAGCAGATAGAAAGGAAGAAATCTTTGAGTCCAATTTAGAGCCTATTCAACCCATGTAATGGCTTCTTCCCACTTCAAGAGTGCCTTTAGTCAGGTCCTTTATGAAAGCAACAAGCTGAAGCTTAGCCCAAGAAATACATGTCCCTGATAGCATGCACAGAAACAAAATTAGTAAGCTTTCCAAAAGAAATGTATTTTCACTGGATTCTTCCCCCTCCTTTTGGCTCCACATTTTGAAAAGCCTTAACAACTGTTTCTTTACACAGCAAGGGTAAAGATTTGCTACCAAACCTCCACCTCTGCTGGTCTACCTGTCTGCATCTCAGAAATATTTTACCATCTGCAACATAAAGTGGGAATATGCCTCATTTTCTGGTAATGCATCTGCTGTTTTGTTGTTTACAAAGCACATAGCTACGTTATCCTACTTAGGGACACAAGTCCCCATAGTATTAGAATGCAAATATTTTCACGATAATTTGAGTGCAATACTGTGATGTCTCAGCTAGCTAAATGAATCAGTGACAGGTAAAATATGCAGAGCTGCAGTTCAATGAAAATTCAAATCAACACTTTACTGCATCGAGGGGCACTTTCATTTAGCCTTCTAAAGCTGTGAAAAGTGGCTGCAGCTCAAAGAGATGTCAGATTTGTGAAGTCATCTTGAGCCTGAGGAGGGCCATCTCCAGCGATGCCGACTCCACACGACACAGTGAAGGTGGCTCCACTCTGCCCTCAGTGACCCTCACAGATTTTGTCAGCCACACTCAGCTCAAACAGAGCTTGCTCCACTGGGCCCAAAGCCCAACCCCATATTTTGCCAAAAGGGACAACATTTTGAACCACCACCTGATCCTATGACGGGTGTCATGAAGCACCCTGCTCTCCCTCTCATCTCCAACCCATACTTTAGGAGTAGTCACAGGGAAGAGGACTTCTGAGAAGTGTTCAAAGTCTGAATCACAGGAAAATCTAACAGACTTTCAATGTGTTTTGTGCTGCATTGCCACTCAGAGCTGCTGAGAAAAAAAATATACACAACACACCTAGGCATCTCTTATATCAACTCTGTGGAAATGCCCTTTGCAGTTCATGCTAAAAATGAAGCTTTTTGCTGCAACAATTCATCTAACAAACGGGGCATTTCAGAGCCTGTATGTCTGGCAGAGCTCTGGCAGCACGCAAGGAACATAAAAACACATCAAGGCCCATCTCAGACATCCTTTCTTTTCAATTTGGCAAAGAGGTTCCAAACAATTCTCCAGTAATTGAGGTCACTGACTAAAATGCTGTATTGCCCCAAGCTGGAATCACTGCAACACTTTTCCTGCTGGTGGCAGCTCTGATTTCTAAGTGGAATGAACGGAAGATACATGGAAACTTAAGATAAATAATCATAATAATACAAAAATGAAGTTAAGCACAACCTTCTCCCTGCCCAAGCCCTCCCCATCCAAAACTGAGTGACCCATTTTGTCAGCACCCCTTCTTCACCATCATTAAAACTTAAAATACTTTTATTTGATAAGAAAAATTATATTATAGTTTTCTTAATAAAAAAAAAAAACAAAATAGAACGAAAAAACCTCTCCAGTCAACAGCAAAGCACAAGACAGTAAGGCTCCTCCTCCCACATGACTGCAGGACATGGTATGCAGCACAGGGCTATGCTTAACAGTGCCTAGAGGGAAACACAGCACTTGACACAGAAAGAATCCTCTGGGCAGCTGGAATTTTATGATCCCAGACAACACTTACTAGGAGACCACTTTTCCTTGCCTAGCCCACACACACACTTCCTTTCACTATATAAACAAATGCAGCTAGTGTAGCTGCAGGGGAGGAACCGTGGGGCAAGGAGGTACAGAGGAAACAGACTGTAGCCACTACTGCAAATACACTGGAGCTTCAATATCTTAAAAGCAACTCACCAACTCGGAATGTCAATATTTCTGCCTTTAAAACACAATCAAACCATTCTTTTGTTTATAACTCCAAAAAAATTCCACATCCTGTCAAAAATAGCTTATGTCATTATGTGTATATACATCTTAGTACAGCAAAACACTATTTTGGCAATACATTTTTTTTTGTGTAGTAAGAGTTCTAGCAAGTCTCCCCTTTCCCTCTTCCACGTGATTGATTTACAGTTGGTATTTTTGCATCTGTTTGGTTTAAGGTGTTCATAAGCTGGTTTTGCTGTTGAAGCTAAGCTGCAAAAATTTCAGGGGCCAATGCTGCTCAAAACAGGATGGCACAACACTTCATCTGCTCTGCTGTGGGTGGATTTACCTCCCTGAAAATAGGGGATGGGGCTTTTGTTTTTGAAAGAACAACAAAAATACAAAATGCTCTCTCTTTTATTCCAGGGAGAGCCAGAACTTCAAATGTGCTGTTGCATTCACACTGTGACTGAATTAGCTAGGACAATCAGTCAACAATGCTTTTACCAGACGATGTGGTCAGACACACCAGGTGAATTCTCCCTTTGCTGGAGTCAATCACATTACCAATCTCTCCCATAGAGGAGGATTTCTTTTGGATGTCATTTTTTCCAGAGTTTAGGCTGGGTTTCTTTACATTTTGTCTCATTTGCCAATCTGATTAATGAAATTTGTTTCCCTTCAAATAGATTTGCCTATGCATTTTCAGCACTTAGTGCATGAGGAGGGGTGATGGGAAGCCAGCGCACAGAAGAATACAGTGCCTAATTGGCATAGTTTTTAGATTTTTGTTTTCCTAAAAAAATAGAGATTATATTGCTACAGCTAATGATATATGTAAGAGAGCAAGAGCTCCATCTTCTTTTTTTTTTTTTCTTTTTTCTTTTTCCCTCCCATTTTTCCCTCTGGTGTGCAAAAGTAAGCTCCCAAATGTTGTCTGATCAAAATGAGTGGTATCAAAAAATGGAAAAGGTGATTACAAACTCAGTAAGGTAGCACAGACTTTTTTTCTTTCCTTTCGTTTTTTTCCTTTTCGTTTTAAATGTTCGAAGTGCTAAAATTTGCATGAAAATAGGCACTAATTTCATTGTCATCATCATGATCTGGTAAGAGTTAGTGTCCAAAGGAAGATCAGCCACAAGTAAGGGAGAGGGGAGATAAGGAAAGGGATAGCGAGCTCAGGGGTCGGTGGCGTTGATTATCGTTTTGTCTGGAGGTGCCCATCCTCTATACCAGCTGCAGTAACCTTCCACCCTCTGGATGCAGGCGTAGTGCTTTGCTTGATATCCTGAGTGGCCGAAGTTGGAGAGCATGTCTGTCCAAATGCACTCATTCTTGGAGGTGGCAAAGCAGGGCAAATAGTAGCAGGGCCTAATCTGCAATTGGAAAGAGCAATCAAGGTTAGGCTACATGTAAAAACAGCATTATATAAAATGTCTTTTTAGCAGAGACAAGTGATTCAAAATTCCACTCCCTCAAACCTTGCTTACTACTCCAAAATTCAGCCTCAGTTTCATAAGCATGTAAGCATGTGCTTAGCTTCACATACACAGCTAATTCCATAGTCAAAAGGGCTTTTCAGGTGCAGAAAAGTTGAGCTTATGTCTATGTTTTTGCAGGCCTGAGGCCATGTGCAAAAATCTTAGTACCAGTGCCAGGCTGTGAGGTTTTGAGCACTCAAAATGTTTGCACAGGAAAAAAGCTGGACACATCTTGCCAAGCCTCTGGTACCTGATTTCATTCACCTGCAAATGATTCTGCATAGATTCTGAAAATCTTTCCCAAACCAAACTAACTCCAACAGGGCATTAAAAAGGAAGAGGCTCCGAATTTTTGATTGTTTCTTCTCTGGTCTTAACACTAAAACTGAGCTTTACATTTTCTGTGTCAAAACTTTTATCCTCCATTTCTCTTCCTGCCTGTTCTCCAGCATCACTGGGTATTATCAAGCCAGGGGAAACAGAGTTCTTGGGACTGAATGCCTGAACGCCACCTAATTAGAGACACACATACCTTGCATCCACAGCCCAGGTGATAACGATGATTCAGTCCTTTACGCTGGGACAGAGTCAGCCGGTCCCATTTCTCATACCAGTTGCACAGGCCAGTGTAAACCTTCCCTTCATACACCCGGCCTTGAAAACAGAGACATGGTCACAAGTTAGCACTTCTCAGCTCAAGCACTTCTCTCGTTTCCTGAGATTGTTAATGCTCTCAATATGTTTGGCTTCAGTCACTGCTCAGCAAATGCTTTCTTTTTATTAACTGGTTCAGGAATCTCTGCTCAGCAAGATAACAGCACTTCTGCAAGTCAGGAGTGTTGTGCTGGCTGTAAGCACCACCAGCAACGTGCAGGTTAGTAATGCCATCAAGCTCCTTTTAACAACAGAGAAAGTGAATTGACACTTTCACTAGAAAAAAGACTTGGCAACTGCCACAACTCTATCTCCTTGCCCAGCTCATCCCAAAATTTCTGGCACAGCCAAGTAGCAACAAGTTCCTTGTGACAGACATGCCAGCTCAGGTATAAACTGACAGCCATGGACTGTCATACAACATATTTGTCACAACGTGCCTAGGTATAAGATATGCTTTAGGAAAGAGAGGGAAATCTAAAGAGTGAAATGACTCTCAGCATTCATGAGTACTGAACACTGGAATACTGTTGGCCGTCTTAACACTTGGGAAGTTGCATACAGAGCTGTCTACACAGTCACCCATGTCCTTAGCAGGTGTATAGAACAGAAGAGGTATTGATTATGAAGAAGGACACAGTCCTTTACCTGTAATCAGATATTGGTACTTGTTGACCTCCAACTTGACTCCACAAAGACTCTCAGAGGCTTCTGTATAGATGTACTGAACGTGTGGCATTATCTGGAAGCCCCTGTACATCTAGAGAAAGAATAAAAAACTTTAAGTCATCTTAAGATTACCAATTTCCCTTAAGATTCTTTACAATCTACACTCCTAGGCTAGGTTGGTAAGCAATAAAATTTGTTTTTTACAGGGGTGAAGGAATAATGGCACTAGCTGGTCTCATGGAACTCTCCCCATCAGATTTGTTGGTAAATCAGAAAAAGCACCTGCTAATGAGCCATTGCAATTCAGTACAGGGACCACTTTTTCCCACTCGTATTAGTTCCAGTGGCATTGAGTGAGCAAAGCGCCAACACTGCAAGCTCTGCCAATATCTTGAACAATATTTTCCCTTATATAGCTCATAATTAGGGAGAAATAAAATTAGTTCAAGCTTGGAATCTTTATTCTCCATGTGATTTAAACAATTTCTTCCAAACTAGGGGATTTTTCTTTTAAACAATTACTCTATTTTCCAGTGTTGCTGCTGTAAGTTTCAAACCTTTGGCGCTTGATCTAAGTCATCAAGCCAGACACCTCCCTCTCAAACGCCTAGCATATGCTACTCCTGCTGACCTCAGCAAGGACTTAATGTTTCTCTAACTAAATGAATGCAGACATAGAATTCTACACCGTCTTCTAAAATTAGTCCCATACTGATGGGCGCCATAAAGAAAATAGCATGTATACATAATTCCTCCACACTCCTCCTCCTTTTTCACAATCTTTCTTACAACCCAGTTTAATTGAAATAGGAATCCACAGATACACTGGCAGTTGGATTCAGTCAGAAATTAGCATGTGTCCTCATCTGACCTGACCTTACCACTGTAACTTAGGGAAACTCATGCCCACCTGTTAGTAGCATAATGAAGTCTTTGCATGGCAATGAAACAAGTACTGGATGTGTACATTGGACCCAATTAAACATATCCTATTTTTGAAAAAATAGAGGATGATTTCCCTGAAAAACTTCATATTTAAAATTTGTCTTTTCAAATCATTCCCTTTCTTTTTTCTCCCCAACTCTCTGAATGGCCAATATTTAAAAGTTTAAAAACAAAATAATAAAAGTCAGAGAGAATTAGAGTTTCATAGCATTTCCCAGCCTATCCTTTCCTCTGTTAGCTTTATTAATAGAGAGCACATTCACATTCAGTTTAGCAATAAATATTAAAGTGAGGTAAGAGGACCAAAAAAATCCCAAACAATCCCAGCACTACAGATCCTTGCTGCTGTCTCACCTAAGCTATGGCATTCTTCTCCAGGCTGCATTCTGTTTCTTGGAATCCCCTATTATCTCAGGGTATTTCACCATTGTCCCACCTCCTTTAAAAACAACAAATCTTTTTCTTTCTGAAGGAACATCTGTCAATTTAACAGATTTTATGCTAGGCCCAGATGGTTCATATGAAACCATAAAAATACTACCACTAATTCTGCTATGCTGAGAGGTCAAATTATCTTTGGGGCATCCACAGAATGTCAGCCAGGTGGTTTTTTTCTTCTTAAGTTATATTACCCTATTAAGCATGATCTTGTAACACTTATCACAACTCAGAAACCAGCACTATTGTGTACAGTAAAAGACATGCTAAAGCATTTGCATTTTCCATCCCTCCTTCTACACCCAGCAAATATACAAAGAAAGCATTTTTTAAATTAATCATACTCTATCAACAAAAGCTTATAGATCACATTTGAGATACACAATTGTGTCCATAGGTGAACAAAATCTTTCAATGAACATGGAAGAACTGAACTTTACATAATCTCTACTTTATCCCTGCAATTTTCTTGGTATTGAATGACCTACTCAGATTTTCCAGTCATGGTGAAGATAGCTGGAGATCTAAGTTCTGGCACAAGCATCCTGTCTGTCCTTGGATGAGTTATTAAGCCCTCAGCACACTTTTGCTCCCGTAGAAGAGCTCTGCCTCGCCTCCCAAGGGTACTGTGTGGAAAGGCACACGGAATAAAGATCACGTGTTCAGACCCCTTTCTGGTGGGTGTCACACCAAGAAGCTATGATAACGGTATCTAAGCAGATAAGACTAGCTAAGAGAACAGCTGGGGCTGGCCAGTCTCTCCAGGCAGTGCATTATCTACACTGCAGAGAGCTGCACACTGTGCATGTGCGGTACAAGGGATCTGCCACTCAGTGCTAAGCTCCAAGTCGTGTTGGACTAATTAAGCATCTGTGTTATAAACTCGGCACGTGCACAGGCACGCCTGGAGCCCATTCTCCCTCTTGCTGAAAGGGCTACGAGCCAGGACTAATCATTCCTCTGAGAAGCTGCTCAGGTTCTTCCTGCAGGACCCTCACATTCATCACTTTGTGCATCTTCTGTGCCATCAAGCTCAATATGACTGCCTATGAAGTAGCTAGTGATGCTGAACCGGGGGTTGGTTTTCAACTCCTGGACCCAATTTCCTCTTCACATTGCCATTAGGGACACCACTGTCAGGGTTGCAAAAGGCAGCATGCTCAGCCTCTCAAAAAGCACTTCAATTCACCCCTCAGTGACCCTCACTGGTGCTAGACACTGCTATGCTAATTGAACCAATGCTGGGGCAGACAGGGCCTGCCTCACCCTCTGATGACTAAACAAAATTCACCATGACTTTGGTTCTCAGGGAAAGGAAAAGAAAATTTAGCAAGGGGGAATCTTCTACAGATGCCCACTGTCAAAACAACTAAAACAATACCTTAAGCATTATTTTTGGATACACAAAATGTTTTAGATGTGCTGTTGGACCAGTCAGAAGAAAATCAACCATAAAGCTAGACTCTCTCCTAACTGCTACCCTCGGAGTCCTCCTGTTACCACAAATGTGCATTTTTAGGAGCATAATAACAGGGAACAAAGTATTAGCAAGCATCACATGGTGATGTCTGCTAGTGCTGCTTTATTTCCATCCGTGTCAGCGTTCCCCTTAGTAGCCCCTATACTGCCTCAGAAATGCACATGCAAATCCTGTGGTGTTTCCTGCTGCATGAACAACTTCACCCGGTGAAGCTGTTAATCATGTTTGTCCCTCTGTCTCTCTCATGTGAGGTTGCACTAGACATTAAGGGCTTGAAGTCATCTTGCCTAACCTTCAGCTACCTAAAATTTAAGCAACTCACCTGAATTAGGCATCCTCTCTAGTCAGATGCCAGAACAGGCACCTCCAGAACAACTCAGCCTGTCCTAAAATAGCTGTCTACAACTAGTGGGCTGAATTATATTTTGGTGGTTCCTGTCTCTATCCATTGACAATCAAGAGAGCAGGAAAGACTCAACACCTCATTTTAGTCTGTCTAAAATTAAACTAAATTAATCCTACCCCACTTCTTTCCTCTTGGAACTATCACATTTCCCTCCGTAGACTCATTTTACAGATTAGCAACAAACCAAGGAAAGCTTCTTTGCTTCTGGCAGCCTATGCAGAGTGCTGCCATGGTCAACCAGGACTGTTTGTGTACATGGAGGAGAAATATCTTATCTCCTTGTTTCCTCTGCAGTTTCCTGAAATAGGTTTGGGCCATTCTCAGAATGCACTGCAGGATCACAGAACACGTACGGGTTAGATCAGTCCTGTGCAGATTTATGACATGTGATCTCGAAGTACTCCTGTATTATTTGAGAAAGCAGTGGGGGGAGGCAGGGGTTGCTTGAAAAAGCACAAGGCCTTTTCAGACAACCAACCTGAATGCTAGAAAGCCTGGCACTGTTGTGTCAATGTGGGCTGACCTTGTGCTCCAGTCCAGGCCCCAAGCTGGTTTAGTTGTGAGATGCAGCAACAAGTCCAGGAGTGTTAGTGAGATCAACAATTAATCCCAGCAACTTCCAAGGAGTCCACGAAAGAAATACAGAGATTGTTTGTTGCCCTTTTAGGCTTTCAGTGCTTTCCACAGACAATTCAGTACACACTGATAGACTAAATGTCTTGTTTATTTTTCATCTGCAGGTGCAGAAGGGTTTATGCAGACTGACATGTTAGTTTTATCTTTAGAGTTGTTCCCATGCAGCTGTGCAGAGCCATAGGCCTCCGTATCAGGAGGACAGTCAGCTTTCATAGGGGCAAGAAGGGGAGAAATTTGCTGCCTCATTCTGAACTCCCCCACTGTACGGATCTAAATCCCTCTTTATACTAAAGTCTTTAAGCTCAGCAGAAAGGCAGCAAGGCTTCAAAGAAGACACTTGGTTTGTTTGTTTATCAAGAACTATGTCCTCCGGACATTCCAGTTCTACTGAGCAATTTGACTGCTTCAGGTTCCTTCTTGCCAAAGGTCACAGTTAAATGTCCAATGCAACATCCCACCAACCCACCATCTATGCAGCAGACACAGAGGCAGTTTGACCAACACATGATTTCCCCTTTAAAATTACTCTTGCTTTTGTTGGACACACAGCTTCCAAACAAAACACTGTGCAATTGCTCCTGCAAAAAGACCCTGTACTGCAAAATAACCCAGTGAAAACAGCCAGAACAGGCTCAGGCATCTTATTTCAAGACTGATACGATGGTGTCTATTGACAGTAGAGTGGCTGCTGCTTCACTCAACCTGCTCACCTTGCCTGGGCTTACACCCCTCCACGTGCCAGCAGACACATCAAAGCCTTTTCTATTAATAGCAGGGACACTGCTGAGGTTCCTAGGTCAGAGGAGGAATGTTTAATGCTGTCCCAGAGATCTCTGACACTGCAACTCACTGGCTGACAATGTGGCAGGCTGCATTATTAGATAGGAGAGGGGCCAGTGTTATGGTTGGTAAAGGGCAGTAGCTAATTTCAGGGACTCATCACTGCTGCATCCTGTTCATGGTCACAGGTTAAACAGGAAGCACCAAACTTGGAACCGAGAAGGAGAGAAAGTAGTGGTACTAGACAGACCAGGATAAAATCAGAAAAAGAGAAGCTGATGAAGCCACTGCAGCATGTGGATGTTGAGCAGTTCTGTGAAGTGGGGTACACTTGCTGAGCTGAAGAGTGACAGAACTGGACAAGAACAGCACAGTGCTGCAAGCCTTATGAGGCCAAGGACAGCCATTAAAAAAAAAAAAATTAAAAAAAAATGGCAGCATTGCCTCATTGTTGCCAACATAACCATTTGCTTTTTTACAAATACAAGTTAACAAATATGTATTTCCTTTGGAGTCTTAAAAAGAAGCTTTTAAGGTTAAGGAAATCAATCAGCCCAACATCTCACACCCTCTTATTCAAAGTGCAAGCATTCCACTCTTGTGGAAGAGCCACGCCAGGACCAGATTTGGCTACGTGCATGGCTTTGCGACAGCTTATGAAACAAGCCTTGCGTCTCCTCCTCCCGCTTTGGAGCTTAGTTATAAACTGCCTTATAAAGAGACTTACTGTTACAAGGCAGGCAAGTGACTGGTTTTTTCTGAACCTTTACTTTCTCTAATATGTTTCAGATTTCTGCAGTCTCTGCCAAGCTTTTCCATTCCCTTTCTTTTTCTATTTTTTTTTCCTAAAGACATAAACCAGTCTTATGACTGGAATGGCATTGCCAAGAAAAACAATCTAGGGCTGATTTTTAGCATTACATAACAACAGGGCAGTTTAAGAAAAAATACTAAGCCTAAAGCAGCAGGTTGAGGGCAATTCGTGCAGCAAAGTATTAGAACTCTGAAGAAATTAAGCAACTGGTGCAGGAGATCTCTCTTCTCATCTCTGAGTCAGTATTTTACAGCTCTTCTGAGCTAACAATCTTTAAATGCTATAGCGTTCAGTTAGCTTCATAAAAAAGACTTCACTATGTGATTTTCATTTGTTCTCTAAGTGGAAAAAAATGTTATCATCCTAACTGGTGGTCACAAAGAATGCAGGGAAAGAAGAGAAACAAGAACACTCTCCCAAGGCTGGCAGACCCCCTGCTATAATTTCCTTCTCGGATTTAATCAAAGTGCTGCATGGAAAAGCTTGCATTTCCACAGTCTAACACTTCATGCTGAACACAAAACACGACTTCAGTATCTGCAGAAGACCATCTGGCATCTTTTACTACCAGAAATTTTAAAAATAATGGAAGAATTCAGGTATTCAGCATTGTATATCAGGAATGATCTCTTCCTGCTCCTTTGCCCTCTTCAGGCGAATTTCTACCATGCTGGTTTTCTTCCATTCTGGCTGGCCAATACAAAAAAAGCTGAGGTGCTGATAAGTATGCAAACCCTGTTTGTTGATACATGTTAATTACAGTAATTATCATATCTACAAGCCTGTGTGAAATGCCTGCAAAAATACCTTCATCTGCTTGACTGTGTATCGCATGGTTCCAAAGGGTCCATCTTTCATGAGCTTCTTCCCCACCACTTTAGCTCGGATCACTGTCATAAGGGAAGAAAAATACAACAAATTATAAACAACTTTACACAACATTTACGCTGTACCTTTCACTTAAAAAAAACAAACAAAAACCCCAACAAAAACAAAAACACACAAAAAAACCCCAAACAAACCCACCCCACACACACAAAAAAAACCCCACACAAACAAAAAAAAAACAAAAAAAAAACCTACTTAGAAATTATTCTGTAAAATAAAACAAAACTCCAGGCCAACCTTGCTCTCAGTTTATTCTACATCTCACACACAGCAATGGCATGTAAAATGGGATGCCAAAGCAAGTATTTTAGAGTAAATTCCAGTTACTGAAATCTGCAAGGTAGACCACAGCTGGGACCAAGACAGATTAAAATTTTTGCACCAAGACACTGGGATGAAGTCTGTATTTAATGTCTTAACTCTCAACATACAGAAAGATGTTCAATAAGATACTACTTTTAAATTATTCTTTGGGTGCCCAATGCAGCTTCTGCTTCCCAATAATCACAACAACACGTAACAGTGTTATTCCAGTTTTCTGAATAACCAAAAGAACAGATTTAAAGAAAGAGATGGGTCTGGTTATACACACTAGTTCCTGGACCTTGTTCCATGAGGGTGGTGTCAAATGAAGACAAACTCACTTTGCTCTGATTTATATCCTGTTCTTCAGCCAGACTTGTCAAAGAAATTTTAAACTAGCTAAGACAGTCTTGCTGGCTTTGATTCAAAGGGCCAACAAAACCTTCACTCACTGAGTGTAAGACTTAAATAGTTTTATTGTTCTTAAATTTCTATTACCTGATGGCAGTAAAAGCCAGTACAAATTTATTGATTCTTTTATTTAACAAGTTGCCCAGACTTCAGTTTACTCTCATCTTCAAAATTTACTAGCTCTACTGAACCATGTGCTTGAGGACTGCAAATACCTTTTAAAAACTAGATTCCGCCATTAGTTGCTCCCAAACACCACAACCACCATCAAAGCTACAGAAACCAGACTGCTTAAGGGTCAGTGAGAAAAAACACAATTCCTTTAAGGCTTTGTGAATTCCAGGACAGCTGACTAATACTGGAATCTATAGCAAAGAGTGTCAAATGTCTTATCTTCATCTGTTGCATATCTGATACACTGAAATTGAAAAACTTGGTGTTTGCCCAACACATCCGAAACCAACAAAGAAATCTTGTATCTTACTGGCAATTGTAAGAAATATACTAAAAGGCAGTATTACAAAAAGCTAGGGTTCCCAAACCAGAACACAGTTAGCATATACAATGACAGGCATGTTCTCAAGCTGACAAAATACCTAAAACCCCATTTTCTTCATGTGCTTCACTGTTAGCTTGGTAGTCTTTCAACTTCTAGTTAGAGTAGCATAGCCACTAAAGACAGAAACTTTGATTTATGAACTAATCAAGAGATTCATCAAAGGACCAAAGATTCAAAATGCACATCTACAGTAGCACATAACAGCATCCCAGCTTCAACTAATGATACCCTTGGCAAGCAAGTGAAGGGTCTATATTTTTGCATTATTGTTCCCCAGTAAAGTTGGAGAGCAACCACTCTAGTAAATTCACCTAGAAAAGCCATGACAAACTTCAGTGTGGGCTGCCACTTTAAGCCATTTGTACATGGGTCAAGCCCTCCATTTCTCAGAGAAGTCACCTTTATCACTGCAATGGTAACTTTTCTAGTTAAGTTCTTTTCTTTACTGGAAAGCTAAAAATGAACAAAGAACCCACTCTGCATCATTTTTTCCATATTGAAGAAAAAGTCAAGCTGTAGCCAAGAGCAGAGGATACTCCAACTTAAGTCTATTCTCTTTATTTTGTGAGGCTAAACTCCCACCCCCTGAGGATTAGATGTGTCTGAGTAACTGGAGAGAAATGCTGGGTGGACAGGACTGCTCAGAGGTTGCTCTTGCATGTGTAGCTTCAACACCCTAAGCCTCCATGCATGACAGCCACTTGTAAATCTGCCCAGAACAGAGCTTGAAGCTGCACATCTGCAGCCACATGTGTCCCAGTTCCCATCTTTGCTCCTTCAAATCAGCACTCCCCAGTTATACAACTGGACCACTCTTCATACGTGGTCAGAAAATAAAGAATATTGCTCCTAACTGGCATACTTGCCAGAGGAACTTTTCACCCTCTGCAAATTATCAGAAATTTACAGTATTTCAGTTGCAAATACAGTCCATGTTGTGTTCAATGTTTTCTTCTGTGGAATCCTACTCCTTGAGCAGAATGAGGCAAAAGGTATTGTGACTGCTCTCCTGAATTCCTCCTTGAAGCTCTATTACAGTCCTACTATTACTGATGGGAAACTTTATCCCACACAAGTGGTCACCAAAATAGCTGCATATTTTTAAACCACAATTCCTTTGAAGTGCTGCCTATGAAAATACTCCAAGATGAATGTTTCTCAGTACCTTGGGGTTTCAGGTCAGGTCACTTTGTGGGACTAGAGCAGTTGGCAAGGTCTCATGAGTGATTTGTAATTATTTATGAAAAGCTAAATTAGACAGGGATATAAATCTTGATAAGATAAGCATGGTAGCCATGCCATGATATGAAGAGGAGAAAACATATGCACTGCTTCTCAGCATTTGACATGATTGAAAAAATGAGGGAGAAAACAGACAGAAAGAAAATCAGATATTTATTTAATATTCTAAAAAAATATTATGAAACCTGCTATGCTTGAAGATTCAAGAAATTATTGTCTTTATCCCTTTTCTACTGCCTTTCTGTGGTTTTTGTCTGGGTTTTAGTTTGTGGGTTTTTTTAATGCAAACTAGCTTAGTACTTAGGAAACCAGAGATGGCTCAGATTTGCAACTAGGAACTAGTACAGTGCCAGCAGTCAATGGTTTGTTTTTCACTGGCATCTCTGCTCTGGTACAAACTGTCTGCAGGTGCATGTATACACATGAATATAGACAAAAATCACATATTTTCTAAGTGTCACTGGATGAGGTCCTACAAAGGCAAATAAATCAGAACGGGCATAGGAGAAGAAGGACTTAAACAACTTTTTATTTGGCCATATGCACACATATCTAACTCAAGTACTCTTTAACTTACTGCTTACTCTGTGGCCATTTTCTCAAAGTTTCATAGGAAGAATAGGCCTAAAGGTAAGACATGAAGCAGAAGAAGACATTGACTTTACAAATGAAATAGCAGAAGGCATTCTTTTCATGAGTCAAGGAGCGGACAAACAGGCAATTTTCAAAGTAAGGGAAATGGATGTGCTAGATTAAGACAAGCATTTGTCAAGCTGAGGAAATAACACGGTGAAAAGACTTGTAGCTACCAAGTAATTTCATCCAGGCACACACTAGCTACCACATCCTGAAAGACAACTCAGTCACTGGTCACAGCCAGCACGGCTTCATGAGAGGAAAGTCCCACTTATCAAACCTGATTTCCTTCTATGACAAGGTAACCCACCTTACTGATCAAGAGAAGGCAACTGATAAAATCTTTTTGGATTTCAGTAAAGCTTTCAATATGGCCTCTCCCAGGATACTTCTGGATTAAAAATCCAGAACACAGCTGGATAAACACATCATGTGGTGGGTGAACAATTAGCTCGGGGTCGAGCACAGAGGGTAACAGTGAATGGGGTGACATTAGACTGGTGACCTGTCACTAGTGGGGTTCTGCAGGGCTCCATCTTGGGCCCTGTGCTCTTCAATATCTTCGAAATGGACTTGGATGCAGGACTGGAAGGGATACTGAGCAAGTTTGCAGATGACACAAAACTGGGAGGAACTGTTGACTCCCTCAACTAATTAGAGGGCTGGGCAATCACCAACCATATGAAGTTCAAGAAGCAAAGTGCTGGATTCTGCACCTGGGATGGGGCAATCTGAGATGTACGTACAGACTGGAGAATGAGATGCTGGAAAGCAGTGCCATGGAAAAGGACCTGGGGGTCCTGGTCAATGGCAAGCTGAATCTGAGTCAGCAGTGCCCTGGCAGCCAGGAGGGTCAACCCTGTCCTGGGGGCATCAGGCAAAGCATCGCCAGCCAGTCAAGGGAGGGGATTGTCCTGCTCTGCTCTGGGGCGGCCTCACCTTGGATATTGTGGGCAGTTTGGGGCACCACAATATAAGACATCAAGCTCTTAGAGAGTGTCCAAAGGAGGGCAATGAAGATGGTGAAGGGCCTTGAGGGGAAGCCGTGTGAGGAGTGACTGAGGGCACTTGGTCTGCTCACCCTGGAGGAGACTGAGGGGAGACCTCATTGCAGTTACAACTTCCTCATGAGGGGAAGAGGAGGAGCAGACACTGATCTCTTCTCTGTGGTGACCAGTGACAGAATCTGAGGGAATGACTTGAAGTTGTGTCAGGGCAGGTTTAGATTGGACATCAGAAAAAGGTTCTTCACCCAGAGGGTGGATGGGCACTGGAATAGGCTCCCCAGGGCAATGGTCACAGCACCAAGCCTGACAGAGTTCAAGCATTTAGAAGAGACTCCCAGACACACAGTGTGACTCTTGGAGATGGTCCTGTGCAGGGCCAGGAGTTAGATTCAGTGATACTTGTGGGTCCCTTCCAACTTGGCATAGTCTATGATTCTCTGATGCATGTGTAGTAGCAACTTTACCCAAATGAAAAGCAAGGGCATCACGCTCCTGGTTCAATCCAACCTGGTTCAATTCTTTATCGGGGCCAGCCACTAGATGGTGACCCTGTCCCAAATCTCACCTTCCCCTGACAAATGGGCAGTGGTACAAGTACAAGCTAACACCACAAATCCCAGTTGCTTGCTCAACTGCACCATGAGAACCAGATGCTTTCATGCAAGTGGGCTGGTTGTCATCCATAAACAGCATTTTAAGTAGAGGCACACCCTTTAGAGACGAGGATTTGCTCCAAACCCATTTCCCTCGTGACCAATTACCATGAACGGCTCAGGAGAGTAACAACTGCTACACTTCTCATTATTCTTTCAAGGATTTATTTTATTGGTGTGCAATATGAGTATTTTTAAGTGAGAGCTTTGGCTGAGATGCATGCTCACTGCATTGAAGTAAGTGAAGGATGTGGAGTACTCGTGTTGTTTACTAATGGAGACACAGGGGACAAGTTATTCTCTCAGTGCATTCTCTAACATCCAAATAGTGGCAAAATAAAATATATGGGGAGCACCAACGTGACTGGGAGGCTGAAGAAAGGCTCCTTCTATCCTGAGGCCACTGACTACACTAGAAACTGGACAACACTTAGAAATGCTGCTTTAACACCAGACACAGAACATGCCAAAGAGGATGATTGCCATTTTATTCATCCAAAGACTATACAAGGGCTCACTTCCAAGCACAATTTACTGAGACCTTTCTACCAGCTTTACTAGCGGCTCTCATTCAGTCTGCCTCACAAAACTGTTTACTGTGCTGGTACATTCTGGAGGACTCACAGTATGCACGGCTAAGGCAGCTGGTATGTTTTAGACTCCTGAGTATACTGAGCACACTACTGAGATATTAGTGGAATTTATGAGGGTGTCTCCTAATGTGGTCAAAGCAGGATGCTTTCACACACAGATTTTCTAGCACTGGTGCTTATGGTGCTGCTAAAATAGAATTGCTATCTACCTTGCTCATTCTCTCTCACAAGATGCATTCTTTTTCCCACTCCCCTGGCCGATCTGTTAGGAATTACTACCAACACTCTTGGCTGCCCTAAAAACAGAGGACTGTAACTAAAAGTGGACTGTGTCCTTTGGACTGGAGGTATGGCCCAACTATATGCAGCCTCTTGGGAGGCTCTATTAAATTGCCTGATGGCTGTAGGCTTGTATGAGCAGCAAGTAACTGGTGCCTGCTCTAGTAGGAGGACAAAAAAACAGCCCTTCACTCAATTCCTCCACTTCCACAGCAAAGCAGAATTGAGAGGGAAATACTGATGACACCAGCATATTCGCGAAGAGGGGGGGAAAACAGAAGCCTCCAGTTTGTTTGATGATCTGTTTGTACTGAAAGTCACCTCTTCCACCATAATTGAAATAGGATTCTTTTATGAATCAGAGTACTGAATTTGAAGGCTTCTTGCAAAGCACAATAAGGCTGAAAAAATACAATAGAGGAGTTTTCTCTTGCCTTGTACCATCATGACCTTCCATGTCACAAAGCCAAAGTCACAAAGACAAACCTCTTTTGCTTTGTCTTGGAAGAAGTCAAATCCAGCTGTGCTGGTACACAGCATCACCAGAGAACTTCATGAAGAATGCACAAAAAAGGCAGTGAAGTTAAGAGGCTTACTGCTGGTTGCCTTCCTCTCATACCCCCGGACCAACAAACTAGTTCCCATTACTGGCAGTCCAAATCTTGACTTCTTGACTTTTCAAAGTGCTCTTATGAACACCGACTGAGAAAGAGCATCTTCTTGACACCAATAACCTCTATCAGTCAGTTGCCACATAAATATCACATTGTAAAGGACTTGTGTTTACTTCGGCAAGTGTGTTGGTGACTAACAATAAAAGTCTAAATAAAAACCGGAAAGCAAGACACCAAGATAACTTTCCTTCCCATGCTCTAGCCAGAACTATGACATTTACTTTTGCGCTTTGTTCTAGAGATCCAAAAATCTTTCCCTGTCTGTGGCATGGCAAGGCTGTTTGAGGGCCACCCAAAAAAAGTGGAAGGCAATTAAATGGCTTCACCCAGGCCCACGCTCTGTATAAAACAACTGATTATAACTGCACTTGCTAATATTAACCACCTTTACCATCCCTGCAGATTTCCTTGCCACTGAGAGTCTGTTTGCACGACATGCTGTGCTGCTTGATTTCCAACACTGCAAAATAAAGAGTAATACAACTCTTTCATACAAGATTGTGATTGCATCAGACCTTCCATCACTTCAAAAAGTATAAACTGCTCTGCAAGGGCTTTACTTGGGAGGAAGTTAATCCTCTCAACAAGACCACAAATTAAAGACTCAAGGTTGCATAAAACAAGCAGAACTCGGTTTGTGCTTGGCATTTCACCTGTAGCTTAATAACTGGATACAATTTTTCTGATGCCAGCAGTACCAAGCTTTTTCTCCCTCCCCTCATGGTGTCCAAGCCCCTGTGGAAGTCCAACCTCCCTTTGAAACACATTAGAGAGGAGCAAAAGGTCTCTGTTAGATAAAAACTTGCAAATTCTCTTCTAAACATTCCATTCAGATTCCTGTATGCAATTTGGTGGAAGACTCTTCAGCTGCCCAGCATTGCCCCTGCATCTAACTCCTGATATTAGTTCCCATGCTGCCCCATCACACACAGATAGTCTGTTGGAAAGACAGAGGAAAGACTAAACAGAGGAGGAAGAAAGGAGGGATCTAAAATGCCTCTATATCCGTTTACAAGTACAATCTCTTAGATCCACATGTAGAAGTTAGTACATGTAAAAACTAGCTTCAGGAAATACCTCATGAAAAACACAGAGAAGCTAAAGGAAGAAAAGAAGAAAAAACCCGAGCATCTGTTGTTGGTAGCTATTACGCCTACTAAACTCAGGGAAGCCAGGTAGACCTAAGAGATTGGCTAGAACAGGTACAGAGTAAGTTGAGTCACAGAGTTACACACATCACTAGGTTAGTCTCACAGCTTGCACCAACAAAACATTCTATGTTTGCTATAGAGATCTAAGTAGAGACACTGCAGATTATGTAATGAGCGTGCTTACGTCTTTGAGAGCCTTCTGGTAAAATAAACAGAGAAACCGATGTCATTCCTGCCAATTAGACATTTCTGTGTCTCCTTTTTGGTAGCTTGTTTTTTTTTAACTTTACACCTAAATATTTTTTAACTAGTCTCTGGAAGCTGAATTCAAGCTAGAAGCAAAAGGCAGTAGGTAAGCACAGAGTAAAGGAAGGAAAAATTAAACAAGTGGAGGGATGGGAAGGGAGTGCCTCATGTACAGAGTGCAGTAGAGGCATCTTGCATCTCTCTCCAAGGAGTGTTTTCAGCAGAGCACATTTTGCCTCATTTTGTGCCTCTGACAACTGCCAAAGACAGAAATGCTTTCAGCCAA
This sequence comes from Margarornis squamiger, assembly GCA_035222235.1. NCBI lineage: Eukaryota > Metazoa > Chordata > Aves > Passeriformes > Furnariidae > Margarornis > Margarornis squamiger. The sequence continues at coordinate 52,954,758 of JAWWTY010000037.1, forward strand.
GGTTAGCAGTGTTGGAAAGATGGTTGTCAAAACCAACACACAAAAGCACTTCCAAAGCCAGCTTACAACAGTGGAGAAAAATAACAAGCATATGACTCAAAGCAATGCTCCGCCCAAAACACCTTTTCCATTTCCTTTTGGTCAACATAAGATGAGTGCAATAGAATTAGATTAAGTTCAGTCCTCTCTTAAAGATCAAGTACTTCTTGACACAGTATGTACGGGACAAGGGGAAGGCAGGCTGAGATAGACAAGGCTCTGGTTTCTCATAGCTCTTTGGAATTGTTCAGTGGAGCCACAAGTCTAAGCTTTCCACTCAGCGAATATGGCAGAACTGATGTGAGACCAATTAGGGGCAAATGGAAACCATATGCGATTTTAATGAAACAAGAAGCTGCTGCACATAACTTACTGCTGCAGGAGCATTTACTGCCTGAAAGGAATGTGCATCTGGCATTGATCGTTTCCCAACCCATCAAGTGAGCAGTAACATGGAAAGCAAATTGGAGCATATGATGAGAGATGAATTACCTAAAGAGTACAGTTAGGGGCGCAGCCTCTGCAAGAAGAAAACACGTCCTTTGCCTGTGATTTAGCGATACAGTTGCAAGCACGGCTGATCTTACATTTCCACAGATCATGATGATAAACTACAAGAACGAGTGCTAGAGTAATTAAAATGGATTGAGTGGTATTTTAAAGAACCTACTACAATCACAGAAATCCCATTCTGATTCACATGGGGCAGACTAATTTAACTCTGTTAAGGTCATGGGCACTGCTTAAAGAACAAAGCCCTGTTGATCCTAAATAGGGGTAATATACAGTCCTCAAATGACATTATTTTCAGGCATACATCAAAATGAGGAGATTTCAGGTTGAAGAGGCAGTGTAGACATACTCTTTTTATTCATTTTTAATTTGTTCTTTTTGACTGAAAATTTCCCAGCAAGCTTTAGTTCTGCTGACAAAGAAAAGTCCTTAGACTGCAAAGCTGTAGATAAATTGCTCTATTGGGATACGGTTACTTCTTCTGTAGGCTGTTGTGTTGCAGCTTGATATCTGGTTTTCAGAACAAACCCACTACCTTCACCAAGCAGGCAAGAGACTACTCACATATATCATAAGAGAAGGGAAGATGCTCTTATCTAGCACTTGATCAGTGAGTGTCTAGGGCTTTGACCCAGTAGATGCTACTTCACATTTCAGATAATAGCACGACATCTGCAAAACCAGACACACAGAAGTGGCACGTCTTTGCTCCTTAGTGCTAGATTGTCCCTAGGGTATATCCAGTGTCAACAAGCATCATAAATTCATCACTGTATTTTTTGAGGATGCAATAGAAAAAATCTTGAACCAAATCTGCCCATTTATCAGTCTTCCTTCACCCACTGTGCAATCCATGAATACATCGGGCGTCAGATCCAAACAGCCCAAGAGGAGGAAGAGGAAGGACAGTCTTGCTAAAGAGAACATCTGAAGGCAGTTTTCATCTCTGCATTAGAAATAGGGGCAGCTCTGACAGCCCATGTAAACCTTTAAAAACAGGGATTATCAAAAGCCACAGGCCTGGACACTCCCTGCTTCATCAACTTACTTCAGAGGACTCTCCTTGCTTCAGCACCTTGCCCAGCTGGGACGGGTGCCAGCATTCTCCGAGGAGGCTGCACTCCACTGATCACATGGTTTACGCTCAATTTTGCACGTAGGAGCTAGAGAGGAAGAACTGTTTGTGAACATGTATAGATTTCAAGGGTACTGGGTGGGCCTGCAAATTCCTTCCTGCATTAGAAAACTTGCACTAAATTGACAGGCTAAGCAGCTGCCCACACCAAACAGACATACATATTTAACCAGGGCAGCCCTATATGTGCTGCTCTGCTGCTCCTATTTGCATTGGACCGCACAGGACCTAGTACTAGGCCTGGCAAATCATGGAATTAAACCTGCATTCAAACAATTATTCCTGTGAGGACACAATATCTTTGCCCACCATTTTCATTATCAATTTTTCTGCAGACTGTTCACATACACTGGACATGGCCATGACACAGTTCTGGTTTGTCATAATGCTTAAGGAATTTACTAATTACTCATTTTATTAATGTCTGTTATATAACCACAGTAATTAATACTATGTAGTTGAGCTTCACTACATGAAGAATTTTATCCTGGAATCTGCGCACCACGTAAAGACTTAGGTGCAGCACTTGGATCCCAATTCAGTGTTCATTAGAGTGCATAGAAAACATCCTTGAGTCCTGAACAAGCCTCACATATCGCAATTCCCAGCAGACTACAGGTCCAGATCAGGACAATCTGTCCAAGCTGCCCACCTATCCAGAACTTTCCAGAATCCTGTGTAGTGCCCTGTCGTAACTGTATTCCAAAGCATCGTTCTCAATTTTTGACCTTTGAAGGCCTGAAGAACTCAGTGCTGATTTGTTGCACACAAATACTGCACAAGGTACTTCCACTGGCTCTGAAGACACAGGATTTTCCCTGTGCAATGACACAGAGCATTGACAGGGTACGTAGACACTGCCCAGCTACCTTTCTTCTTTCAACAGTTTGCTCAAACTCCCTGACTCTTCTACTGACAGACTGGTCAAAGCTGTTCTATTGAAACCACAGTAGAAAGAGAAACAGTATAACCATCTCATTCTTTTACCATCCAAACTTCCTGCATGCATACTTTTCATCAAAAGTTCATGTCTATGAACAGCCCAATAGATCATAATCAGAATGGATTTCAAGAAGTTGTGTGTCATTATTTGGATCCTTATATGCATCCTTGGTGGTAGCAAAGAAATATTAATGAGATACGACCCTTAGCTAGATTTCCGTAAGCACAGAGAACACATTGAGTCATTAACAGTGTCGGTCTATCATTAGTTGTTGACTTCTTTTTTGCACAACAAATATTTATACATATTCAAGAGCAAGCCATGTTGTTTTATTCTTAGTCATTATTGATAATTAGTGAGTTTCAAATGGAAATTCTCAAGTCTGACCATATGAATCTGATGGAGATTTACTTTAAGTGAACATACCAGTCACTTAGCTCACTTGTGCTACTCAAGTTCGAGAGCTTACAGAAGTATTCTTACTGAAAACTTTCACTGATTTCCAATTTGGGGGAGGTAAGCTTGTATTCTGGTATCAATTCCTAGGTGCCCTTGTAACGTTCTAGAAAAAACCTGAAGGTCACAAGATATGGTTGGATAACCATTTCACAGCTGCCCTGGCACAGTGATGGCTATATGTGAATGCTCTAAGGCACATTAACTGTTTGGGAGGCAGAAGTTCTCTGGACACTGCACTGCTGAATGTTTACAGATAAAGGTAATAATTTCCAGGGTATACATCGAGCCTGACTGCTTCCTGCCTCTCTAGGTCTCTGAGACATTGCTGTAAGAGAACTATTTTGGCAAAGTAATGAACCACCCTCCCAAGAGCCAGCTTTTCAGGGCTCCAGTTAGGCTCGCACCTGGAACACAGGTGTAAGCTTGTTTAAACATTGACAAGGAGGGAACTAACAGAAATACAAGGGGAAATACCTCGTCTCAGTCCACTGGCAGCAACACAACCACAAAGCAAACTCGTTTGTTCATTAATGCAGCAAACCCAAGGAGAACTGCACATTGACAAGGACTGGAGCAAGCAAAGGCTATCTAGATTTGTGTTTTAAAGGGAATTCTCAGCATTCAGAAAAAGCTAACTACAAACCCCGAAGGACTAATGAACTGGAATCTTTCCCAGCTTCAGAGGCAGCATGTAACCTGATCAAAATCAGCACTTCCAGAAGGGGAGGCTGTTACTGTTAAACCATCAGGGATGTTTCTGGAAAGACTTTTTCCTGTCAGGAAATGTGGCTTTACTTAAGTCACAAACTTCTAAGGAAAGTACCAACTTCAGCAAAATTGGTTTTAGTTTTCCTCCCAGAAAAACTGAGACCTATTTTGATCCTGAATCAGCAATTCTCTTCAGTTGCACTTGAAGTCTTTACGTTGATATGAAATGAAACCTTCATTCAAAGTGGACATTTTGAAACAACCTTTCAAAACATTAGATTCAGATGCATCTGAATCACTTTTCCCAGAAAATTCCATACTGAAAACTTTTATATTTTCATTTTCCCTCACATTTCAGACGGAATACATTTCCACCATTTCAAAATTCTTTATGGAACAGAAATTCTGACCCTCTTTAGCAAGCTTTTAGACTTCTCTTTCACAGTATAAATCACAGGTGACAACAACAATCTCTAATGACAGAAGCAAGAGTAAATTCCATTTTTCTCCTCATTTTTCAGAAGCAGCAAGTAAATTCATACCATTGAGAGCTGCAGGTGCTGAGAACTGACATAACTTCCGAAGTAGGCCATTATCCCCTATGACCTCAGAGTATCTAAACTAAAATCAGCATTCGGCATCAAAGATCAGTCCTTTAATTCACTGTGCCAATAAAAGTCTGTCAACATTGCAGACTGTTAATGAACATAGAGAAAACTAGAGCTATTTTTTAAAATCAGCTTAGGATACCACAAACACTAATTCAACCTGTTACTCAAGTGAACCACTGGCCTGCTGAGTGCTTGCACTTTGAGACAGCAGGCAAGTCAGAAAGTCAATTCTGTGACAAATGCCTTCCTACTCTTTTTTCTTTCTAGCTGTTTCCAACATTTTGAAGCAGTATTGTTTGATTGCAGGCTGCTTCCTGAAGCTGCTTCCTTCAACTGCCTGCTCAATCCAGTGGGAATCTTTCCACTGATTTTAACTGGAGTGGGATCAGGCCCTAAATCAGTAGTGGAGGAATCCCTAGACTTAAAATCTGAACAGCTGTCTCTGGCTTTCCAAAAGAAAAGTTATTCCTGCAGCTGTTTTCCCCTAAGTGCCATTGCTCCAAACTGTAACAGGACTGGAGGGAGGGGGAGAAGGTGGAATCTCAATAACCCATTAAAAAGGAGTATGGGCCATTGCGCAGCAGCTCTTTCAGTTCTACTCAAGCAGGGTCACTGCTGCCAGGCTCAGACAGCCCTAAGGGCACGGGAAAAGTCGTCTTCTTGTTTTCACATCTCATTCATGGAATGGATAACGAGGGTGAGGGAGGAATCAGCTTTTGGGTTAATTAGCCCCATGAACAGAGAGCTGCATTGTCATTAAAAGTTCAAGAAGTCATCAGGGTCATCATTGAACTGCAAGATGTACACACACGCACACGAGGCACACGTCTAAGCCTGCGGTTTTAGCAGCCTTGTTTGGCTCTGATTTTCCCCTATCCCAAGGCGTACACTTTGAGTCAAGAACACTGAACTGTTGTAGGCTCTGAGGAGAAGACAAGCATAAAGGCACTTCCTTTCAATAGCCGTTGTTCATCCCCTTGGAACTGCTTAATTTCACAGTTAATATACCAACTAAGAGTAGTTAAATAGTTACACAGCTTTTTCCCCCCCTGGGAAAAACCAGAGGTGTGGCTTACCAATGTATAGTTTCATGTTCACTTCTAATATTCTGTGGGATAAGCAGAACTCCAGTTAACGAAACCAGGCTGTTGGTGCACACTGTTTCCTTCCACTGCTTCCTTCCACAAGCAAGGAAGCTGAGGAAGTGCAAGTGCACATTAGCAAATTCAGAAATGAGCATGTATGAATCATAATGAAAAGATAAAGCCTCTAAAATGTCAAGGGCTGCTATTAATAAGATTTCAAGCAGTGCTAGCCTCAGAGAGTCACAAGTTGGCTTAAAAACAAAACCAACAAATTATCCAGCTATGCAAAACAGCCACAGATTACACTCTCATTGCCACAGATCGCAGTAACATTTTCTGGTAAGGGATTTTAGAGAAAAAGCACCAAGGCAAGTAAGGAATTCCCTGCCACCTTCCAAAAGGGCAGGGAAGAAATATAACCTTGAATTGCTGAAACATTACTGCTTCTGCAGAAAGCAGACTGGCATTGCCTAGTTCTGTCAGCTTTAGATTTGCTGCCTATACACTCTGAAACCAAAACTGATCTGAAACTGCTATCACTATAGCAAAATCTCACCAAAACACACTTCCTTTCTCTGGGTGAAAGGATTACAGATCCTGCTTGGTCTTACTGCTAAATTGGCAGGCAAATATGTAACTAGCTCATGAGTGTATAGTTCCATTCAATGCTTGGTCTTTGCCAAGGGAAATTATTCTGGGAATACAGAAACAAGTGGGTTTTTTTAAATTTTAACCATTATAGCTCTGTTGATCCCCCTGTACAGTGGTTGTCCACATCACTGAATTTCAGTATGTTTATGACAATACAGCATGTTGCAGCAACTGTAGCAGAGAAGTTCACATGAGAAAAAACACAGAAAAAAGAGATACAAAATTCAGTGGGGAAACAACATACACTATCATTTTGGTTCTAAGTGCCCAAGTAAAGAGAGGTGCTGCAAGCTCTGATGAACTTCAGCCGAGAAGGGAGCCAAGTGGGCTAGGCAACTCCTCTTAGGAAACTCCTCTGAATTCCTTCCCTCCCATTCAGGAGCTGGATATTTTTTTGAACGAAACCTGCCTTTCCCATGTTTTTCAATAGTCTAACGTAGTGATGCTGTCTCAAAGCACCACCACAATACTTCAGTAACAACTTTAGTTGATCTTTCCTGGTTAGTCCACATACATATTGAGGAATATGTGCTGGAAGAAACTTTTCCATGTTCTGCCCTTATGACGGTTTGATGAACAAATAAAGAACCTGCACACAAATGTGAACCCCTGCGTATGCCAAGACAAATACCACCCTAGAATCCTGTTCTCTTGGCTCTCCTGTCCTTCTGTCAAAGAGACAGCCTAGTCAGGATGTGTGTATGCAACGTCAAATTCAGAAGAGGAGAGCTTTGAACAGCACAAAGGACAAAGTTTACGTCAATGTCCCAAGCATCCATACTGCAAGAAAGACAAACAGGAAAGCAGTTTCTGAGACAGGGGGGAAAGAAAGACCCTGTGCTTTCCTTTACCCAGCTCTTCCAGCAGCCATTAGTTCTGGAGGAAATTAGTGTAAGAGAAGGGCATTCAGAAACAAACATGAGATCTTGTACTGACAGGAAGGAACCTATTGGCTTGAAAACTTTCCGGTACGAGTGAAAGCTCTGTTTCCCATGCAGCCAAATACACCAGGCAGGTGCTGCCTGCTTCTCTCAATCTACACTGTTTCTTCAATCAATTTCAACATGGCATTGGAATAAAGGCCAGTAAGGACCTTTGCTTGGTGTTTTTACAAAAGTGTCAGTCTGTTGGAAAGGACAAATCTCCCAGGAATCAAGCTGGCAGTGCTACTCCAGCAGGCTCCTGCTGAGTTGCTCAACACAGAGGGATGTAGGGCTATGAAGTATGCTAGTCCTAGCCTAGTCTTAATCATCTTGTAATTACTTGGCATAAGGAGAATCCTCAGAACAAAATATGAGTAAATACATGATTCTCATTCCATTGGCCTCCCAGTCAAACAGAAAAAGAGCAAAACAGAATACTCTGGGAAACTCAAGACATAGCTATAATTCAGAATGCATGTGGGAGGTAGATAAGACACTCATCCTGATAAGAAAAATAGACTCCAGAGTTTAAGTAACAAATGCCTCTAGTTTTGGAAGGAACTTAAAACTTCAGGGCTTGAATTAATATCTATTTACAAGCAATTAAGATGAGAGCCTCAGAAGGGGGAAAATCAGAGCATCCCCCACCAGGCTTTTGGGTGGTGTATTTTATCAGCATCAGAATTCCAGCCTAGCTGGATGATGCATGTGACTTACTATCACAGGTTCTGCTGCAGGATGCTTGCTTGTTCCAAAGTAAAGCTGTTAAAGGTAACATATTGATAAGGGTCATCAGCTATTTGCTACCAGATCTAGTCAAGCTTCTCTCTGAATGGACAACATTCCAATAAAACCTTCCTGAGATAATTTGGGGTCTCTTAAAGTACCACCTAGGAGTTTTGTCTGATATTGTAGAATCCTCTATTTCCGTGCTTCTCTGTAAAGCTGCAAACTGCTACACAGTGGGGGGAAAGCGGGACAGCTGCCTAATTCTATTGAAAATACACTGTCTGTAGAGAAGATAGAAACAGACTTATTGAAGTCTCCTTTTTATCTTGATCCTCTAAGGAAATAACCAACTAAATCCTTAATCCCCACCCCCTTGGGGATAAAAAAAATAAAAAAATAAAAAAATAAAAAGAAAAAAGGGACAGGTGCTGCTCTTCATATTAAGAGAAGTAAAACAAAGGGCTTAAGAACTCATCCTGCCCTCACCCCAGCACAATCATTTGCAATACTGAAGTTCTTGCACAGGAACTGCAGTTCTTGTCTTCCCACGCTTCTCTGGGTTTGTGATTTTTGCCCTGCGGGATGCTAAGGGAGGGCCGGGTATTTTGTGGCTATTGAAGTACTGTACATGATGGCTACTTAAGTGCCCCAGGGACCACTTTGCTGTTTTACTTCCTTTTGGACTGATCCACTTCACCAAAGCATTTAAGATATTCATTATTTCAAGTGCTATACTTTTGCATGCAGTGTGGTCTCACAACTATTGTCTCCTGTTCCTTCTTTTCCCCACCCTACATTCTCCCAAATACCAGAAATTTTTCAGCTTTTAGCTCTGCACTGCATGTAGCATATTACTTATTGGAGAAAATAATTTACTTAGAAACAGACCCATGTACCCCAGTCCAGAGGTGAGTAGGATAAACAAGGCAGATGTTTCACTCTTAAAGAAATTTAAAGCAGGGGACCCAGCACTCTCACACTTCACAAGAGATGATCTAAAAGCTCTTTCATACTGCCACCTCAGTCCCCTTTAATCTGCAATGTGCATTTCTCTGGACCTCTGAAAGGCAGGCAGGATATTTATAGCAGTGTCAGAAGAGGCAGGAAGTAAGGAACTGGGGTGGGTGAAGTGTATAAAGGGCTTGGAACATGGGGGCCAGCCTGGAACTCCAGAACACAGAGCTGAAGGATAACTGTCTGGGGAATAGCTGGTTTTCTACAGATATCCTCTGGCTCACTCCTCCTCTACCTGTTCCCTTTCCAACACCAGCTATTTCCTGTCTTTCAAAGTTAAGCGGAAGTTTTCCATTCTGTGGTTTTCCTGTCTTGGTACAAGCAAGCACACTTTTTCCCTTATATTTTAACTGTTTGGAGACCAACAACAAAACCTGCTCACTAGAGGGAGAGCTTCCTATTTACAGCTGATCCATGAAACTTGAGAGGGCTGATTAAACACCAGAGGAGCAAGATCTTTGCACGTTCATGTATTCACTGAACATGAGAGACTGAACTTGTTGTCTGAAAAAATGCTCCAGTGCTCTTCTACAGAAAATTAACAGGCTAACATAATGCCAGCAGGCCTCCCTGCAGACTACACTGCAGAAACACCCAGTCCTGAGGAAAACATGGAGAAAAGGAAACAGATGTTGAAGTTCCCATACTGTAATTACAAGGAAGCATAAGGGAGTTAAAGTCCTTCATTCTAGGCCAGCAGGAGCTTGAGTCACTTTGAATATGGCCCTGTGAAGTAGAAGTACTCCTGTTTCCTATGTGCTGTTGTGTGACTTTTGGGGTTTTTTTAATGAATCAGTAGAGAACACGAAGCGCTACCTTCATGCTGTTACATCTGGTGTATCCATCAGTACCTGTGCAAGCATTGTGCAAGTTTGGTGCAATTTATAGCTGCTTTGCTGAAGTACCAGTGGTCATGCAGGCCTGCAAAAGGCTGGGCCTCTTCATGTCAAAGTAACTGAATTAAGAAGAGAAAAATCTATGGAGTCTCTTTATTCTTCCTTGGGCCTTTTAACATATCTCTGTTTTACCTCCCCAATAAACTAATTCTAAACTGCTAAGAACTAGCAGGATTACAGTGCTCTGACACTAAAAACAGATGGATGTCTAAGAAAGATTGCAGATTTCTGATTAGAATGTGTATTTTTGCCCAGAATCAGTAACAAATATGTGCTGACCATGTCTCTGCCATTTGCACACTCTCCTTTAATCTCCTGACTGCAGTGGGGCAGGCTACTACATCATGTATATCAGAAGTACCTTCAAACATGTTATAGCTGTCTTAATTTCACTGGCTTCTCCTGCTGCACAATCTGCATCATTTTCCAGCTAAGCAGTATCTTCCTTCTAATTCACCTGGCAAAACTAAAAGACCATGCCCTGCACACACACTCATGCAGCTTGCATTTCTTGAAAGGCTATTTGAAGGAACTTGGCATTCATCTGAATGGAGGAAGGCAACAGCTTGGTTAGAGTCCAGACAGAGTAAAGTGCATGTGCTCTGTCCATGGCTGCTCCACACAGCCTTGACTGCCAGTCAGAAATGAACATGCTATAAGCTGTTAGAGATCAATCAGCAGAGCATCAGACTGTTTTGTGTAGGTTCTCCCACTTACGTGTTCCTGAAACCCAAATACACATTCACCTCCTGGATGGCTCAGATCCACCTAGTTCACATAGTTCCAGATGGGGTGGCCTACCATGTGTCACAGCTAGTGACTTTTCTTATCTTGACCAGCCTGTATCTAGTTCTTCATTGATGCTTCCATACTGCATCCCTAACTTCTCCAGTAATCCTCCCCTCCTCCTTCTACTCTGAGACTAGTCTCTGAAGAGCCTTTGCCACTCCTACAGGTCCTAAATACCTTCTCCCCTTACAACTTTCCTATTGAACCTATTGCTGTGATCATTCTCTTCCCCCATCTACAACAAAGATAGAAGTTTTTCAACCTGAGCCTGCTGACACAGACCTCTAGTTCCCCACTATCATAACCCAAGACCATATCCCTAAGCTGACAAAGGCCTCCCTGACATTCTCCCTAGTCACTCTGCTGGTTCCTGGTGCATTTCAGTCCCAGAAGGGACACCCCAAATCACCTCCTTTCTTCCTAAAATAAAAATGAGATTCTGCATCTCAGGCAAACCACAGCTAATGTTTGATGAGGTTTGCTTTTATTTTTTGCATATGCATCTCTCTGCTATTTAACTAGAGTTTTATTGTCTGTATACTGTTTCTAAGGGCTGAAACTGCACTTTGGGGAGGTCTTGTATAAACACTAGCAGGAATTTGGACTATTCATAGTCAACATTAATTTCTCCACCACGCAACTCAAGACTTCTACTTTGTTTCCAGAAGACTCCCAGAATCTTTTCTAGCTGCCAGAAGTTTTGAATAAATAAAATAATCAGGAAACTACTTGCATTTTTATGTTATTAGACACTGTCAGTTAATGTGCTACGTCTTCACTCTGGTCACCCAAGAGAACTACTTCACACTACAGCTGAAGGTTAACTTTGGGTTTGGCAATAGTTTTAAGCTCTCTACTATTGGCAACATTCCTCTTAGAAACCTGAAATGATCATGTCAAGTCCAGCTCTGATAAAACCTGGTGAAATATTGGTGAGACAAGTGGTAATGCACCTGTTCTGCACAAGTTATGAGGCTGGTTCAGTATTTCCTCTCCATACTGATAACTAGGCCAGATTTTAGATCATGTATAAGAGGGTGTAAATTCATTTAACCCACCTTGGTCTCATTTACCTCAGGTCCAGAACCAGCCTTATATTTTCAAATAGCAGAAATTTGAAATTCACCAGTCAACATTCTATTCTCTAGCTATTCCAAAGCAAATCCATTTTAACCCTAGTTTTAAATAAGGACCTCACCCACTATGGGCAAATAACATTGGTAGCACAGCCACTGGTGGGCAGAGCAGTGATAAAAGCCCCAGCAGTGTGCATCCCTCCCATATACCCTGAGTACTCCTACACAGAGTGTTACCAAAAAGGCTGACCTTCACTTCTGCAATTTGCAAAGAGTGTTCAGTGTCAGAAAGCTGCCGAAAAGTTAAGAGTCTTGCAACAATTCCAAATGTAGTCAGCTGCTCTGATCAACCTTGTGTCAGAGGAGTCTAGGTAAGGTATAGTTAGCTTATAGAGTAGTAAGAGTCCAATAAAATTACACCAGTAAAATTTCAAGTGTCACATGTGGAGATTCTTCAGAGGTTTAGATGAGCTACAGTAGGCATTTAAGTTTAATGAACTCTGCATTTGCTTAACTAATTGGTGCTTGAAGGCACAATTTTCCTCTCATCTTGTGCACTACTTCATTTCACCAGTATAATTTGCTTTCACTTTGTATCATCATATGAAAGACAGAATCATGCCCTGAAAGTCTAGAGCAATAAGCAGCACATTAGAGCAAAAGCCTCTTCATCTTGAGCTGAAAAAAAAAAAAAAATATCGTAATTAAAAGGCAACTCAAACACAGGCACTGCAGATATTATTAGGACCAAAAATAAGTTCCTTAGCTTAGTCTGGTTCAGAGCTGACAAACACAGCATGCCTGGTCTAACCAAGCTGTCCTCTCAGGTTTACTAGCTCTCACAAACTTCCAGAAAGCATCTGGAGGAAGTTTCATTTAATGACAAGACCTCCTGCCCAGACCAAACAGGCTCCTTCCTTCAGTGATGCATGCTTGGTTGGGCTACATAAGAGCACCACATGGTATTGGAGCTGTGAGACAAAAAAAAATAGAAATATGACCATAGACAAAACTGTTACATCATAAAACTAAGTTTTCATCTTAATAGTTTCAACATCCAATTAAGGCCAAGGTGACTCAACAGAGTGCTCCTACTAAAAAGTATTGGTCCCACTCAGCACGGCTGGGGTTGAACTTGAATAGAGAGAACCATTTCATCAGCTGCAAATCCAGTTGCCTATCTAAGAAACACTGAAAGTGCAGGACTAACTGCATTTAGTATCTTGGAAAATGTGAAGTCCACTGATGAAGCTGAGAATTAATCTGTCACGTTGTGCCACTTCTCCTATGGTTAAACAACCAAATCTGCTCATCCTGAAAAACAAACATGAGTAAAGCAGGTCGTTTCCAAACCCAGATGAAAACTTTTTCTAAGCTAAAAAATACTCGTACTGCATATGGCTGTATATAACTCTGTTCCCACCAGCCCACTTCTTTCCAGAAATATTAGAAGAGCAATTGGCAGGTGGTGAGTTCTAAAGAACATGTAGGAAATCAATGAAAATTAGAAGGAAAGAAATGTCTACATATAGCAAGGAGCTACAAGGTCAGAACATCTGGCTCTCTGCTGGCTCAGAGGTCTTGCTGGAGATACTTCCTGCAGGAAACAGGGAGTAAGCATATGCAACAGTAAAAAGATATAACATTCTGCACCACATCTTCCAAACAGCAATTTCCATCACTTTTATTTTTTTAATACGTACATTTGGAGAAGTGGCTAACTCCATATCCTACAAGGTGATCTCCCTCTTCTCAAATGGACTTAAAATTGCAAATATACAAACAAAACAAACAAAAAAAACCCACAAAAACAAAGAAAAAAACCCAACGAAAGCAACTTCTATTTCCACTTCTACTAAGTAGGACAATTCAGTTGAGAATGGCCATCTTCCTGTCAGAACAGAAGACCAGGCACAAGGGACACTCTCTTTCACCACAGATTTTACCATGGACATTGGAATTCCATAAAAGTTAAACAAATCTCCTCAATTTCTTCCCACGTAAAATGAAATTTGCAGTATTTTATTTTTTAGGGGTTTTTTAGCTTTACAGCTTTGATTTCCTGCTTCTAAAGTGCCTCAAAGGGAACTCCAGTCTAAAAGTAAAACCACATCATTACTTCCTCAAGAAAAGTCTGATTCCAAAGTGGATACAACACTTCTGCAACCATTACCATGACATGTAACCCCAAAAATTTGTTATACATTCAGCTCAACTCAAAAGATTGGTATATTTAATTGGAGTTGGTTTATTTTAAAGTAATTTGGCAGACTTACTTGTCTGTCTTAAAAGCTAAGACAGCACATGTGACTTCACTACAGAGTCTATGTCAAAGTAAAGAACGCATGTTCAAAATCTCATCTATCATCAAGCTGTTCTGCATATCCCTTTTAGCTTATTAGTGGAATGATCAATCCAAGAAAACCAGTAAAAGGGCAGGTTTTCAATCAGGTGCTTAGACTTTGGCCCAAAGAAATACAAAAGTTTCCTCCTTCTATGCTGTTTCTTGCTCTTCTCCTGTCACATTCTCAGTTCAAAGGATGGGAGCCACTGCAGGTGTTGTGAACTCAGTGCTATGGGCATAGGAGGATGGGGTGAAGAATGGCTTCCACCAAGGGACTCCTAAGAGCTTACCTTCACCTCCCCAAAGCTTGCCAACTTCAACTCATCAAGACAGGTTATTTAGAACAGACAGGAGCACTACCCACTGGTATCCTTGCTAAAACAGGTATTTTGTCCCCCCAACACAAACCATGAAAAGGAATGTTATTTTGAGCTCCTTTGAACGTAGCTAAGAGACAGCTAATAGTGCCACAGCTCTTTTCTAAGGTATATGCACAAGATGAAAGTAAGGTAGCTGAGAGTGGACAAAGTACTTTATCGCTTGCAGACTTGTTTGTCAAATCGCAATTTCAGATATTTTCCCCTCTCTTTTTTGGGTTTTGGTTTTGGGTTTTTTTTGGAAAGGGGATGTGGGGCAGAGGGGGCCAGGCAGGAGGTGTTTTCCAAACCTGTGAATTCAACACTCAGCAGCCAAACTCAAAAGTTCCTGCTGCTTCTGCAAAAAAAAAAAAGGAAAAAAAAAAAAAAGGACAAACAAGTCCCTTTCATGTCAGCTATGTCCAGCTGGAAATGTCACAGCTTTGTCACAAAGGAACAAAGCATGTCTAGTGCCTATTCTTTCAAAAGATCCCTTAATTCAAACAAAAGAAAAATATTCACATCTGGAAGGGGTCGTAGGCAGAGGGCGGGAGTGAAGGAAGCAAAGTTCAGATGGCAAGTCATAGCGATTTCAGCTTGTCTAATTGTTGTACTGCCTCTTCTGGAAATTACTGATCCAGTTAAGAAAGAAAGCCAAGAGTTAAAACAGCAATTTTATTATTTATTGACCTCGGAGGGCCAGATAAGAGACACCTCTCCATTTTTGCTCGATTCATCATGCTGGAACACTCAGGCTGAGTGAAAAGCCCCCTCATGACCAATCTGGCAGTAGCGGCTCTTTCTTTTTTCCCCTCCCCTCCTTTCTTTAATTAAAAAGAAAAAAAATAGTTATGTATAAAGTCCAAGCTTCCCTTAGAAGACCACAACCTCCACTTTCAAAGGATGTACATATTGAAATCCTGCCCTTTCCAATGGGTTTATTTTACCATCTGTTTCTGCAAAGATTAAAACCTTCTAATGACTGCAGGGTTGGGAGTCTGCATCAGAACTGAGCCACTGGAAGATGAAAAATTAAAGGAGAAGAGAATAAACTTGATAGTAGGACTTCACCGGCTAGGCACACAACACCAACAGTAAAAGTTTGCATTACAGTCCTAAACTAAAAGTTTTCTCCTTCTTCAAAATTCAGTGCTTCTGAAGATGAAAAGCCTCTCCAAGGCTGCCACCTAGCTAGTTAATTTCTTGTATTGTTTTAGGAGCTATTTTAAAAGCCTCTCTTGCTCCAGCCCCTTCTGCACTGACTCCTCCCTTTAGAGCTGGTATTTTGTCAGGAGTTTCAAGCACGATAAAAACTTTCTGCCAAGTCCCTTTCTTCCCCACAATGTGTTTTATAACCCAGCGTGTAGTTTAGTCTGTCTAAACACTGCACTAGTACACTGCCATCAGTTTCCATGGAGAGGATTAACTCCTCCAGAGCCAGAAAGCTTTAGTGGCCTTTCATCCCCTTTCCGCATATGAAGAACATGACAACATTTGCTAAAATCAGCCTGTAGAAACATCACATTTTGCAGACAGTTCTAGCTAATGTAAGGATTTACTTTGGTAAGTACTTAACCCATGACCAAGCTTCAGTCTTAACCAAACTGGCATTCAAGTCATCTACTGGAACGAGCTGCTCTTTCCCCTCATGCTTCCCCTCCTTTGCGTTGCTGTGATGTCTGAAGGCATGACAGCCCCACAGACAACAACTTTTTGAACTACTGTGCCTCAGAGCAAAGCCAAGGCTTGAGATGTAATTAAGAGTCCAGAAGAGAGACAGGAAAGATGAAGGAGATGACTGAACTCAACCAGAAATCAGAGTAGAAAACCGAAAAACTTCGAGCCCTAAAGTTTAGGAGCACTGTTACATGAAACTTCATAGTTTACTATATTCCTAGTCACTTACACATTAAGTAAAAATATACTGTCAGTGTGTATTGTTTACAAAAATTTATTTAACACCATTTTAAGAAGTTGAATTAAACTGAAAACTACTCTTAATCTAGTATAACATGACCTAATCTGAGCAAGAAAATAGACCTTCTCCCAAAATGTAGCTAATGAAGGCCGTGTGCTGCCACCAGCCTTAGCTGTGGAAAAATGGGTTTCCAGTCTCACTTTCACAGACAGGACAATCTCTCGGGCAGTTGCCATTTAGGTGGCACACTTGTTGATCCCAACTATGAAAACAGCAACAGAACTTTGAATACTGCAGCTTCCTGGAAGAATCCCCCAGTAGAAAACTATTTTATAAATGTTTTCCAGGCTGTCATCACTGAAGCAAACTGTAACCTTTCCAGCACTTTTAACATGTAATGGATTTTGTGGCATTCAAGAGCAGACACACTGTATAAACTAGACATGAATAACCCGGCGTAACTGCAGTTTCTGTAGAAGAGCTAAAGGCAAGAGATAGCCAAGCTTACTGGCAAAAGATCTAACTTGAAAGAGCCGCTGGTGGGGTTCATAGCAATGAGTGTTCTGCTGCAGTGGCAATTACTTGCTATTTGACTTTCACAGCAGTTGCCAGGAGGATTTCTTTGCAGACTGCTTGGAGTCAGTACCGTGTGGGTACCAGCAGCACAAAGTCCCCCAATCCCTTTTATGCTGTGCTATTAAGACAACCTACAGAGAAGGTAGGAGACTTCACTTGTGTCACCCAGACTGCTGAAGTGACAGCCTGGATTTGCCAATACGTGGACACGTGCCCAGTATTATCTCAAAGACACCACGAATTGATTTCATATACTTTGCCACAGAACACGTATCTTGTTAATCACCCTATGCTACAAACAAACCAAAGAACTTGAGACCAGAGTCTCTAATACCTCTTCCTCGGATGTTTTTGGTGGTGTCCTTTTCTCCTACCTAACATTAATGTAGTAAAGACTCCTAAGGATCCTGAAACCCATAGCAGAGAACATCGGTCAGGATCCAGAGTGTTTTAACTCTGCCAAAAGCGTGCACGCTTGCATACCTCCCGAAGCTCCACAGCTCACCCCGTCGCATGCAGAAAGCGTGGAGACACTTGTTACCTGCTTCCCCAGCCCTTCCCAAAGTCGCAGCATCACCAGCCTGTGTGAGCCGCACCTCCCATCCCAGCCACAGCCGTCGGTCTGCTGGCTCGGGAGAACACATCCTAACCCTGCCTTCCTACTTCTTGTCACCACGTTCTGGGGGAAACTTTGGCAGCGCGCACCTCCAGCTGTGTTTTTGTGCTGCTGTAGGAGACACGCCGCTCTTAACCATTACTGATGTGTTAAAAGCACTTCTGGGGGACACTGCCGCGGGGCAGTGCTTGGGTGGCGGTCGTGGGGAGCCCGGTCAGGGCTCAGCGGTGCTTCCCGCAGTGCCCCTGGACGCGGGGACGGGGGATGCGGTGACAGCCCCGCTGCCCCCGGCTCGGGGGCTCGGCCGGCCGGGGGGCTCGGGGCGGCACTTACCGATGTCGGAGTTGCAGAAAGCGTCCTGCGGGTGGATGGGGACGCAAGTGCACGCCTCCACCACCAAGTCCCGCAGGCTCCAGCCGCAGAGGAGCACGGCGAGGAAGCTCAGCCACGCCGTCATGCTGCCCCGCATGCGAGGTGCTGCCCCCTCACTTCTGCCGAGCGGGAGGCGCCGCTGCTGCCTCTACCCTCGCTCCCGAACAGCCCGCGCGCCGCGCTGTCCGTGCGCTGAGGCGGTGCGGTACTGTGCGGTGCGGTGCGGTGCGGTGCCGAGCCGAGCCGAGCCGAGCCGAGCCGAGCCGAGCCGAGCCGAGCCGAGCCGTGCCGGGGCTGCGGCGGGGCCGGAGCGCGGCGTTATAGCCCGGATCGCGCCCGCTCGGGCTCCGGGGGCGCCGCCGCGCGCGGCCAATCGCGGCGCCGCATGACCTCATCGGGGCGGGGCCGCGCCGCGCGCGCCTTATACGGGAGCGCGAGGGAGCGCGAGGGAGCGCCGCGCCGGGCGGGGGGGGGGCGGGCCCCGCGGGACCCCCTCCGCGCCCCCACCGATCCCACCGCCTCCATCACG
>JAWWTY010000037.1:52973139-53050854 GCA_035222235.1 Margarornis squamiger
CAGCCCCCCACCTCTCCCACAGCCCCCACCTCTCTCACAGCCCCCCACATGTCCCACAGCCCCCACAGCCCCCGGGGCGCTTTGCACCCCCACGGGCTGTGCCCCCGCAGCCCCGCGGTGGGTCCGGCCCCACGGGGCCCCCGCCAGCCCCAAAGTCCGGGACCTGCCGCTCCTCAGGGGGCACCCGCGGGGGGTTTTGTGGCTCGCCCCGGGTGTTTCCCCGAGAAACCATCTGCGCTGTCTGCAAGCTGACTTTACACACCGAAGGCGGCGTGGCACGGTGTTCCGGCAGGGCTTTGGGGCAGCGATCAGAAGGCGCAGAAGTGCAGAGGGCTGTGGGAAGGGGATGGAGGGAAAGAAGGACAAGACCTAGCTGGAGTGCAAACCGGGACTTCGCCCCGCGTGTTTTTAATCCTGCTCAAATGCTCCTTATTCTGTCACCCCGCCACCATCGCCCATCGCTTCCCCTTTTCTGGGCTTATGGACGGAAAGGGGTCATAAACTACTGAAACTGAGCTGGGAAAAGCAGTGTTGTATCTACCCAGGCACTCCCAACATTTAATCTCAAAGTATATTTTAGCAGAGCAGCTTTAGTGGAATTTATAGAAATGTCCTGCTTGTTTTGTTTTCCCTTATCCCCTTTCGGAGCCTTAAATTTCTATCAGCTGTAGAAATGTAAATGTTATAGAAGAACTGGGACTCTAAGGAAGGAGATTGCCAGCTGCAAGATACAGACAGCCTTATTATCCTGCAAAGGGGACTGAGGGGTGATTAATCACAGTATCAAACCAGTGTATATAATGTCAGAGTACTTTCCACGGGGTTTACAAGACTTAAGCACGTCTAGTTATAAATTATGCTGGTATTAAAGGCCAGGGACCAGCTGTCCTAAATTTCTAAATAGTCAGCTAAGTCTTTAGACTTACAATTCTGCTCCATCTGGGTGAAGCACAGCCTGCCTACACCTTTTCTTTAATCATACCGTCCATATAAAATTAAAATCTCCAATCTTATGGAAGCACAGACTTTTATTTGGAGTATCGGTAGACAAAAGCTTCAAGATGGGTGTTGTCAGTAGGGATCAAGGTTACAGTAGCAACAATGGGAAACACAAGTTCCTATCCTTGCTGTAACACAGACAACCTGTGTGACAGCTTTGCCTCACTGTGCCTCAAATCCCTGTGTAATGGGATAATAGTTATGGGAGCTGCTCAGGAATGTGTATTAGTGAACACACTGAAAAAATTAGATGGTGTGGAGATGCTAACGGGTCCTCTAAGTACGTATGAGACAGGGTATTAAATAGGTCATTCAATTTATACACGTCAGTGTCTGAATCATTGGCCCAAATTGCAATATGAGAAACCCTGTGCAAAAAAACAATTTAGGTACTTGGGCTATCTCTTCAACGTGCTACAACTGAAGCTGAATCCATCAGATTGGATGGACTATCATTTCAGTCGCACTGGGTGTAAACAAGGAACAACTCCACTAACCCCAGCAGACTAACATGGAAGAAAAATGAGGTGTGTCTGGAACTCTCATTTTTTCTTTGTTGTTGTAAAAAAGTTTGATATCACCAACATCATGATACACCTGGTCTATCAACATCTCAGATCAATATCTGAGAGAAGTGAAGTTATTCCAGAACGTGACACTGGTGTAAATAAGGGAGAGTTTGGCCCACACACAACAAGATTATAATCACAGCTCCAGCACCACCTCCCTTCGCTCTCTGGCCAAGTAACTCCTCTGTGTATGTTTCTTCACTTCTGTAATAACACCTTTCCTGTGTGTTCTGAGGACTAAGAAGTCAAATGCTTTGTATAAGCTTTTAAGCTGTTAGGTGCTGTGCAAATGCTGAGTGTCTACGGTACACAGATACAGGACACATTCAGAGAAAAGAAACCCTTCAGTCACATCAATTCCTGAAACAAGAGAGGAAGAGGGCTAGAAATTACTGAAGTTCCACAGGGCCCTCCAAGGCATGGAAGTAGCTTGTTTACTATGAGACTAAACAAGCTTGTTAAAATTATACCAAGTTTGGGCTGGTTGCAGGAATTAATTCACTTTTCAGATATAATCCAGGGAAGTAATAGGATAAAAAGCTTGATTCAGGGGTAGGGCACATCTGTTTGGAAGGGGTGGTGTGCAAACTGTATGGCAAGGCTTACCATTATCCACTATACCACTGTTTGGGAGGTGATCCAGAAATTTTTTTAATGCGTATATTATCATTGCCTGGAGTAGTAGTGCCTGTGTTTGGTCAGGGCTTAGCTGATTCACCTGCTTTTTTGACACTTAGATATTATTTTTTAAAGAGATTAACTTCTCTATAGTAGTAGAGATGCAGTTTTTTCAACCAGGACTGGATACTGTACAATAAGGAAAATATTTATTTTCCACCTGAAGATTACATTTCACAGGAACCAGAGTGCCTTATTTTTGTAAATTACAGGTAAATAATACTCAGAAAAGCTCAGTCTGTCCAGTGAACTTCTTGGGGCCTTTGTTAAATCATTTAACCTGAATATACATTCATTTTATCATCTTTATATAGAGATATTGTATGTTATCCTCTGGTAATACCTATTAGATATTTGATATTTGCCTGTCTCTTTCAAGACCTACCAATAAAGTGAAGTCTGGAAGGGACAGGCGGGAATTGTGAGTGTTTATTTATACGAGAAAATATTGATAATGTTGTCAGAGTAACACAGAAAGTTGATGAAGGAACTGAAAGGAGAATTCTCTCTGAATTCTCTCTGAATTCCTGCTCTATGTCCTATCTGCATGGGGGAAAATGCAAAGGGAAAAAAGTAAAACAAAAACTGTCATTCTGCTCTTTTGCTCAGATAAAACTTTAAGCCTTATATGGCCATAAAAAAATGTAGCAGAGAAAGAATGAGAAAATAAAGACTTTGGTCTTCATTTGAGGAAATTAGAGTTCACATTTGGTTAATGTCACCAAATAAAGAAATCTATGTTATTCCAGTCCTCCATGAAGAAACACACTGTTGAACACAATTAAGGATCTCTCTGCTTTACTGGGCAGCCACACAACTTCATGCTGTGATCTTGTCGGATCCCACAAGCTAAGCATGACTGGACTGGGTCAATAGTTGGTGTGAAAATTCCCAGGGAAAGCCATCTCCCGCAGGTGTTGTTGACTGAGCAAAGTGGCCTTCTTCCCTCTATCCTGCAGGAATGTGTGCAGGCAGTGCTAGGGGGCACTGCGCTGCAAGAGATGGTTGCAGATGAAGCCAGGTTTTTTGCAATATCTAAATAATCGATTATGTGAAAAAGGAAACATGTTGAGCTCGGTGTCTTAGTTAAATTTCAGGAGAGAGAACTATCTTCCGCTTCCACATATACTCACAGCTCTTTACACCAAGTGCAGAGTAACAATATCACTTTCCTTCCACAAGTCCTGCTTGTTGTTAGAAAGGGCCATTCTGGAACTAAGAGCAGAGACTGAGATAAAAGCACTTCAGGATATTCCTTCAGAATGCATAAGGTGTTGCTGTAAATGAACTAAAGGCATGTTCACTTGCCTTCTCATTATATTTCATTGTGAGGGATGCTGCCTGCTTAAGTAGAGAAGGGCTTCAACTATAGCAAGTGCTGGCAAAACAAAACAAAACAAAACAAAAGAAATGTGGGGGGAGAGAGAGAGACACATTCCCCACGACCACCAGAGAAAAATACCCTGACACTTGTAGTGGCTGAAAACACTCCAGCTCATCACCAGATATCAGGTGGCTTAAACTGAACATGGCATGAACAGGACACTTCAGCCTGCAGTTCAATAGTCTTGCCACCTCCTTAATAATATATTAATTTTAAAGGCTTCTGAAGTATGGTCATTTTTCTATTTTAATTTTTTGACAGTAAGTTGATTTGATTCATGAGCGTGGAGTCTTGCCATGAGCATTCTGAATTGCCCAGCTGACAAGTTGCTCAAAAGCATCTTCTTATCTTAAATGCTTCTCCTGAAGTCGATGATCTTCATATCTTTTACACCAGCTCAGCATCACACCCTCTAGAAGGCTTCATTGTTCTTCTGCTTTTATGCAGCAGGTGGGAAAGGATAGGTGTTTTCAGAGCTATCTGATATCCCTTTTTACAGCACAGTCATGCCATCTCGTAGGACAGTACAAAATGGTCATGCATTACATTAGCAAAAGATTCTCATGTTTCTTGATTATCTGTTTCTTTTTCAGTACAGTTTCTTTTCTAACACTGTCCTTTGAGAAGACAGTTTTGTTTAAAATGTTTGTGTTTGCTATGATTTATAAGTGTGAAAAAAGTTGGAAAAACTCCTACTAATTCCACCATTGTATCAGAGAACTTTATATGCTATTTAAAATGAGAAGACTTTTTCTTCAAAAATGTCTTTGATTCTATAAATACATACAAAAAAATTCATTTGATCTCTTTCTCTGAGATTGGAAAGGAATTATGTCACCTTCCTGTCTGCAAGCCAGACATAGGTAACACTCCATCCCATTCCCAAGGTTTTCATTGGAGGTACACCATTAAATCTTCATCAGCTCTAATGGTTCTATACTGTCAGTCTTCAAGGATCCTTTAGAGATTGTGCCCACTGAGAATGCTCAGCACCATGTGTTGCCAGGAATATTACATTATGAAGCATTGTGGAATATGAAATCACCCTGTCGATAGTGCGGGGATCTCCAGTCAGGCTGTGATGTGGCATCAGCTGCAGAAGGATAACCAGGAAATATCTTTTAACAGCCTTATCAAACTGAAAATGTTTCCTGCACATGACTGTGCTCTTTGGCCCAAATCCAGCAAAACACTAAGGCACATGTTCAACTTTAAGCACACGAGATGCTCTGCTGAAGTCAACAGAACCATTTACATGCACAAAGTTAAATATAAGCTTAAGTGCATTTCTGGACCTGGGCCAAAGGGCTCACTACCCTGCAGGGCTCAAGCCAGGAGGCTGTGATTAGCTGGTTTGACAGAATCCGGGAGGGAAGGACACGACGTGATTTGCTTCGTACTACCTGCCTATGCCTCATTCCAAGCAATTAATTTTCTCTCATTTTTGTTTATAATAAGTCTTTCCATTTCTCTTGTTTTGGTTTCTTGCTGCTGCAGCCATTTCCAAACTGAAGGTTTGTTTTTTCTTTTTTAAACCCTTCTAAACTGCATCAATAGCTTTAAGTGACTGAACAAAGAGATTTCAAATAGATGAAGTGCTTCAAAGGGTAACAAGAGCTGGTGTTCCCAGAGCTTTGGAGGCTCTGCACTAAGCACAGAAGAGAGTGAGAGCAATTGAAAATCACTTTTCTGTTGTTCCTTTGTATGAACTGGTTTCTGGCTTATGCAATGCACAGTAATTAAAATGACTGGAATGCCTCACATTTTTAAGAGAGCTTTAAGGCAGCTTTGTGGCATTGTGGCCAGCAGAGTTCATGAGCAGATTCATGGCTCCAATCAAGGTCTGACGTTTCTATCCACGTAACTTGTAGAAGATGGTATCTTTGCAGAGGCCTTGGAGGGAAGTCTAAGGAAGAAGGCGTAGACGCAGAAAAGCAGTAACATCTGCTCCCTGTATCAGCTCCATGAGCAGCTATGGGGCAAGTCTTCCTTTTGGTGACACCAGATCCCAAAGGTTGATGTGGTTGTCAGAGACCTCTTTGCTCTCTCTCACTGTAGCCTTAATGTCCTGCTCAAATTCAAGTGTGGGACAGCACTTACACATTCTATATCTCTCACTGTAATATCAGATACTCATAGAATCTCCTCCTAGGTACAGTTCAGGAAATGTCACTTTCTGTGAGAGAGGGTTCACATTCAAGTACTGGCCACTGCAGTTCTGTGTCTATTTGTGGGGTTCCAAACAGCTCCCCAATGTTTAGCAGACAGAGAGTCTGGCAGACTGGCTTGTTGCTCTGCTCACAACAGGTTGCCCTCCCTGTGATGATGTCTGCTCTGCTTGGCAGTGGTAAGGACATATCTTGATGCTTTTCAGTCCCCCTGGCACAGTCCAGATTTTCTTTTTTTTATTTTCCAATTTTGTCACTGGAGGTGGCTAACCACTACATCCCTGATCTTCTCTCAAGAGCTGGCCTGGCTTCTCGCAATGATGATTGGCCACAGAGGACCAGGAGAGCTGAATACAGCCTTACTTGGGAGGGGAGCTGACTGATCTGAGAATATGGCCTTTTTGGCATGTTGAGCTGCTAGATCCTTCTCCACTCACCTCTGTGTCTCTCACTCACCTCTCTGTCTCTCACTATGCTTTCTGAAGGCATGGACCGACCCTGCTCCCTCATCTCTCAGCATAATCTTTCTCCCCTTCTCCTACACCTCACAGGGCATTGTTGGGTTATAGCTGCCTCCATAACCCGGTGTGAGTGTAGGGAGGTAGAGAAGGATTCCAGGCAGAAGGCAATAGTCCTCTTAGACCATCCTGAGGGTAGCAGAGCTGCAGTCCCTCCATAAGCAGTAGGCCAGCCAGTCCCTAGGGTGTGCCATTTGTTTCAAAGCATGTTGGAATCCTCATAAATCACCATACTTGGGAAAAGCAGAAAGAGCAGCACCAGGAGGCTGGCCTTCCTCTTTTTGTTTCTTTAATGAGCCTGGAGATACTGCCAGGCTATCCGGTCTGAAGGAAGGGTCTTTCATTAACCTACAGAACAGGTGCAATGGCAGGAAAAGTTGCTGTCTCTTGCTTCTCCCTGCACAACCTGCAAAAATTTCCTGTAAGAATAAGCCAGTCTCTTGATCCCCATAGTCCAGGTGTTACTAGTTTCTCACCTGAAACTGCAAATAAAGGTGTTAGTTACAGGGACAGTCTCTAATGACAAAGATAGTGTCCCAGCAGGGAATGAACTCAAGGACTCCTGTCATGTATACCAACACATGAGTGTCAAAAGTCAGAAGCAGTTCCTTTATATGGAAACCTCAACAGAGATTGTTGCCTTGGCATAGAATTTTTTTAAAAATCCAAATTGACCTTTTTAGTGCTTTTATTCCTGTGTTCCCAAATCAGTGCTGTATTCTGAACTGCTCACTTTCAGCAGAGCCTTCATGCAGACTCATAGTTCCAGACAGTAGAAGCTGGGGAATTTCTGATGTGACATTTCAATGATGGACCTCTTTCTTCTCTAGAGCAAAAGGCAGTACTTCTGTTTTCTCATTCTTTTGGAATTTTTCTCCATAAATCTTGGCATATGGTGTGAGACAAAAGAAGAGGATGGTGGTCGATCTGAAGTCTAGAGTAAGGACTCTTATTTGTTTATTGTTTTGCTCTTCCCAAATGAAGAGTAATACATTCCTCAAAGGACCTTTTCAGGTCGGTAGTGTGAGTTCCACACCTGATGCATTAATGTCAGGAGTGAAAAAATCAGTGTTCGATCTAGCATAGATGTGCAAAAATAGTATTCTTTCTCCACTGAAGGCACAGATAACAATCTCCTGTCCCTTTTCCCCTTTCCTTTAATCCGATGGCCCTGATTTCCTTAAATCTGACAGCCTCTATCCCTTAGTTGTGCCTTTCTGTGTGCTTCTGAGGAGTGTTTCAGTGGGAGACACAAATGCACAGAAAGACATCACAGTGTAATTACAGAACCTTGCTGCTGATTTCGCAAAGTAGCCCTGGTTTCTTTTCATTGTGAGTTGTAACAGGTATTGTGCAGCAAGAGTTAATCTGTAATCAGATACAGCATGACTGGAGCTGAAGCCAAGCAAGAGGGACAGAGCAAACTTCCTGTATTTTTCCTTTGCACTGAATGAAAGTATATTTGCCAGGGACTGTAGGGCTAGGATTATGATCACATGCATTGTTAGCAGAAGCTTGAAAAACCAGTGTCCTATACCGACAGAGTTCAACTCCTTTTGACTTTAACTTGGTTTGTTGCAAGACCAATATGGCAGCTCACAGTTGGTGTGCTCTTCTGAAGGAGAGGCACACACTGTGTGGAAATGTACCTGCACCCCACTGGTTCTACCCAGAAAGAAGAACCTCCATTGCAGAGCAGAGGAGTCACTGGGAACTACACAGAGCTGGCAGGAACCAGGAAGGTGATGCATGTGTGTAACAGATTGTGTACCAAGAGTTAAGCTATGAGCAAGAAAACATCTCTCTATAGCTTTGCTTTTAGTAACTGTGACAACAAATCTCACACAGAGTGTTGACCAGGGGCTCAGCATTATCCCAGGTGTGATGCTGTGGGATCCTGGACTGCTCCAAGGCAGTGGTATATCTCAAGTTCTAAGAGTTTGGAGAGCTACTAAACACTTTTAGTGGTAGCAGGTGTCCAGTAATACCTTAGTATGGCACATCCTCTCCCTCATCCTCTCCCTCTTCTTTCCCTCTCCCCTCCTCACAGTTGTGCCCATGGCTGGCAGCTGGTTAAGGAGCTGCTCCACAGCATAGCTCCCGTTCTTGCAGTCTCCCAGTATCTGCAGCAGGGATTTTAAGCAATGCCAGTCTGCAAAAAGAGATTGAGCTCTCACCATACAAGCCAGGGAGGCAGAAAGGTTCTCCCTAGACACCTAGCTAAGGTCAGTGAGGAAAGTGGTCTCAGTGTAAAAGGTATGCAATGCATGGGAGGAATCTGTAGTCTTAATCATGGGATAATTAATGGAAAATAACAAACAAAGAGCTGAGCAACAGCAGTTTCTACCAACAGAGACATGGTTCTCCAGCAGATTTTCTGCAGCACCTAACAGTACAAAAGACAGTAGATAGACAAGCATTTTTTTTTGCACTTTCATTTAAGTCATGTCTTTATGTTGCCTAGATTACAAATGAGCATTTTTAAACCAAAATCTTGTTTCTTTTTCTCTCAGTTCAAGTTCAGCAAAACCACCACAAGCCCAATGAGAGGAATGGAAAGGGAGGGATGGAGGTCTTCTCAGTGCTAGCAAGCCCTTGGTGCAGCTAGAATAGAAGGCACTAATCTGGTCCCTCTTTTCTCACAGGACACCTATGGGTATACCTTCTGAAGGCATTTCAATCCTCCCTCTCACTGTTGAGACTGAATGAGTATTGCTGGAGAAAACCTTTTCCCACCAATACTTACATAAAGTCACTTTTGTTTCAAAGAATTTATTGTGCCAGAGAAGCAGGATCATCAAGAAGAGTGCAGTCTGCCTCACGGAAAGAGAGGGAGCTAGGAAGGGAATTTTTTACTACATTTGAAATTGGTTTCCCCATCTGGAATAAACCTTCACCTCTGAAAATCATCTATAATGGCAATTTATCCTAGAGAGGCTAGTATGGCATAATCTGTGCATGGCTGAAAGCAAATAGCACTACAGACAGCTGGCTGGAGGAAGCCAAAACTTTTTCCCAGTGAATGCAGGAGTGTTTCCTTCTCCTTCCGGAGGCAGAACTTAGCTCCTTAGCTTAGACAATGTCTCCAACTCCCTTAAGGTGTTTCCACAAGTATCAGTGCAATTACTTTTAACAATCTTCTTTTTTTTTTCCCTGACATTATGACCTGAAGGCTAAGCAGTCATAGCCATTCTGTTTTATTTTGAGAAAAGGCTTTTGAGAATAGCAAGGAGAAAAGAGAAGAATCTGGTGCTAGAAAGGAATAAAAACCCTTATTCCATGAGGCATTTCTAGAAAGGAGGAGGGAGGGCAGCTTTTAAAGCCATGTCTATGGCTGCATGTAAGGGATAGTTCTCAAAGGATTCCCTTAATCAGATTCTGAAGAAGATAGGCTGTCTCTTTGTAATTCACTCCATGTCTTATTCTAAGGCCATATGCTCTGGTCACATGAAGATTTACAATCTCAAATTTACTGGCCTCAGAAAATCTGAAAGAATTATGCAAGAAATCATGTTCCATGATAACTGAGGCCTCACACAGCCATGCTTCCTAAAGACTTGCTTCTAACTCAATATATGGCCCCTCTAGGGCTTTGTAAGCCCTTCTGGGGGAAAAAAGAAGGGGAGGAAAAGGGGAAGCTGTTGATCATTGCCATATGTAAGAAGCATCCCTGTCTGCATGTGGGTATGACGTTCATGTTGTCGTGGAGGCTGAGCTCTGTATAGCCCCCCTCTTTCCTGTTTCCAGTCAGCATCTTGCTGCTGGAGCAGGAATCCCATATCACTCTCTATTGCAGTTATAAAAGAGGAAAAGTATGGCCAGTGGAGGGGGAAGGGGTGGGGGAAATCCTCTCAAATAGCCATGTAGGATGTCTGGACAGGGATGTCAGCCAAGAGTCCTCAGAGGCAGTAGAATAAGTGGGAGTTTAGCAAACAACCATTTTCTTCCTTTGACCAGTGTTCCTTAGAGACCTCAACACTCCAGTTCTCATAGCTAATTTTAGCTATTTGTGGTTGGCCTGCTCCTAATGTTCCTTTCCTATCTCTCACACACATACTGAACCTTGGGATACTCTCTGTGGGCTGATGGATGATGTGAAAACCTCTAATCTGCAGGTCAGATATCAAAAATGATGTAGGATCATGAAACTGGAAGAACAATTTGCTTTTTTCCAAATAAGGGAGATATATTCATAATAGAAGTTCTTAGCATACCATCTTTGTGAGGTTTTTATAAAGTATATGAGGGGAATGACTTATTCTTGAAAATGTTATGGTAACCACCAAAGATGTTATCATCCCATGGACACTGCCTTCCTATGCAGATATGATTGACATGCTTTCATTACTTATTGGCACTGCTCCTCATTAGCAAAACCAAAACCACATTGTCCCAAACACTGTACTGATATATAACAGGCAGAGTGAGTCTCTGCCAAAGGGCATAGAGTACGTGTTAGAGAGGGTTTAAAATTAACATAGTGACAATAAACGCGCCATGCCAGGAGTGAAGGAGCTTGCAGCATGTGGCATTCGTACTGCAGATATCATGTTCATGGAACTCTGAGTCCTACCTACTTTATACTCCTGTGATGAATTGATGTCAATGCTTTATCTTCCACAAAATTTGCTGTGCAGTCCGTGATGAGTCTGATGTCCAGAGGCACGACAGAGTACAAAGGAAAGGTAAAAGATTTAGGAAGACTGTTTCTATTTCAACCAAATTTTCCAGAGACATGATCAACAGGTGGCACTTCTTCCCCTAAATTTCTCATGGATTCCCTCTCCTCATCTCCCCTCCTCTCCACATATAAACCTGTTAGAGGACACTCTGCAGGCACAAAACATATGCTCTTAGTGATGTATGTGTGGGACTGCGGACAGTAAAAGGATATATGGACGCTTAAGGGATCTGGAAGAGATGCTGGCTCTGCTCTGTAAGAAAATTTAGTCCAGGGCCTGGGAATCAGGTCAGTAACCTCATTTTCAGTTGATTGATTTAAAAAGTCTTTGAATCAGGTGAGGAATCCTGGGAAGCTGTTTAGGAGGAGAAAAAGGTAGTTAATATGTCTCTCAGTGACAGGAGAGCACTATTCCTTGATCTGAGAGAAGCCAGATTTATGTTATTAATTGGGCAGACACCCCTGGTTTTGTGTTGGACCACTAAAGTATGTTGCACCATGCTCTGGCTGGTGGGTAGCAGTCAGCCTGCACACAAAACAGACCTCATGAGCTGCCCATGGTATTCTTTGTGTCCTGCAGCTACTTTCCAGGTGAGGCCATGCTGTGCAAGGAGCTATTTTCCACCCTACAGAGACCCAGCCAGAACGCTGTACTCAGCATCCCTGTTAGCACAAGCATAGACAGGCTGATTGCAGTACAGAGAAGCCTGGCAGTGAGCAGAGCACACTGCTGACCCCCAGAGAAAAGGGGCTATTTCATGTTGTCTCTGGCTTTCCACAGATTTCTGGGAGCTTTGCTGATTGCTGAAGGTGCCCTTAATTTTTAAGAACAGCGTTGGAAGCTTATTTCACTTTCAAAAAGAGATAAATGCTGCCTAAACTGAAGGAATGAATGGGAGGAATCTCACACACACACACCATCTACAGGTTTTCCTAATAATCCCTGGACAGATGGACATGGTCATGTGAGTCCTTGAAACTCTATCTGTTTTGGAGGAGTAGTGGGTGTGGTGCTGTGGACATGGACAGATATATGTGTTGCCCTTCACAGAGAAGCTCACTGTCCTCCAAAGACTGAATATCAACAAAATCCTTCCTGTTGGGACTTCCAGCTCTGCCCGAGCCAGCTGTAAATTCCTTTGAGGCTAAGACTAAGAAAACTGGAATCCTGAGAAAACTTGGTACAGTCCCAAAACCATATCCACTGAACCTTCCCAAAAATATGGTTTCTCTGACCCAGGAATGTGAGCTCTGTAACAATGCAAAGCTGACATCCTAGACCACTGGAATTAACTAGTATTAGGTCATTACATCTCTGTGCTCCATCTGTCTCATCTAATATGAAAATCACTGTCCCTCTGGAAGACAGGGACTTTGTTCCATTTTTGTGTAGCACCTGGCGCAACGGGGATATTAGTATTTGAGTGATATAAACAAACGAAAAAACCCACGTTAGTAGGACCCCTAGTTTCTGTGTTTATTGCTTTTGAGTTGATTATTTTGGAGTGAATAATCATAAATCATCTGGGTGAGCAGAGCAAAGCTAACGGCTGCTTCAGCCAGGAAATGGCTGAGAAGCGGGGAAAACAGACTGGCGTATACATTTCCGTAGCACAGTGGAACAGAAGCCATGAACTGGTACAGAGTGGCTGAAGCAGGAGATATCAGAAACATAGTTACATACACAGAGAGCTCCTTCCCAAGGAAGCTGGAACAGAACTACAGTTGCTCTACAGCAGGTGAAGGTACAGTCCTTCAAACCCAGGACAGCTGGCCATCCTGACCACCAGACCTACCAGCTGCCTCCTCACTTGCCGGATCTTCTGGTTTTGCACTCTGGCCCTCACCATCTGTTAGTCCTTTTTATGGGAGAGGTCCCTACCAGTTGTCACCCTCTGCATGAACCAGCCTAAAAGTTTGTCTCCCCTACTGTGAAAAGTTTCCTGCACATTTTTTGT
This sequence comes from Margarornis squamiger, assembly GCA_035222235.1. NCBI lineage: Eukaryota > Metazoa > Chordata > Aves > Passeriformes > Furnariidae > Margarornis > Margarornis squamiger. The sequence goes on from JAWWTY010000037.1 coordinate 52,986,095, forward strand.
GCTTACTTGCATGATAAAGTTTCTTCTCTGGGCAAACATTTGCAGTCTTCCCCTTTTAAACACAGAGGTTCTGGAGGAACGTAACACCTCTTGGGGTGAATGCATTCCCTAAAAGCCTTCCCCATGATTTTATGGCCCCAATTGTCAACACTCTTTCCTCCAAGGACAGAGAATGCAAACCAGGCTTCCCTCCCTTGCCTGTGGTCTCTCTGTAGCAGGAAAGTCTCCAGTGAGCAGACAGCCAGAATAGCCACCAGCATGCCAGGAAGGGCATGTCAAGGGTGGGAAGGAAGAGTGGCTGCACCACATTGTGTTCCAGGCATGTTTAGTTGGCAGATGGTCCCTGAGGGACTGCTGGATGCTGGAGTACATTTAGGGCAGCTTCTGGGCTACTTGTGCTCACACTGATACAGGTAAGGCAAAATCATGCAGCTGCAGCCAGTTCCTAGGGACTGTCTTCCTTCCCACCACTTGTGAGCAAAGTCTGTGCAGAGCAGCAAACCCAGCCCCACATCACATCACTTATACACACCAACTTCTCTGGCTCTTCCTATCTGCTAAAGTAGGAGGGTGGGTGTTTCAGTGAAAACTTCTCTCCAGGGTGAGGAAACTGGCAGGTAAAGAACGGCCAAGTGGTTTGCTGTGCTAACACTCTTCCTTGCATCCTAAACTAGACTCACAAGCTGACATGAATGATCTTATTAATAACTTGTGCTCACATGAAATACAGATAGACACAGAAGTGGGGAAAGCTGTCAGGGCTCTTTCCGGCTCTAAAGCAGCCCTTTGACAGGACTAGACTGTTGGGTTTTTCCTCCCCAGATGAGAGGCTGGTCTACACCACCCCTAAACTCACCTCCACCCCAAACAGCTGTTTTGCCAAAGGGTGGAGAGGCAGACCTCCTGATCGAGGGTGGAGCAGTTTGAAGGGGAGGAAAGCAGTGACTTCACTTTTTATTAAGTAATAGCAGAGCAGGGTGTGCGTCACTGAAAAACAAGACTTTGGGTGGGGGCAAAGGCTCTCTGCAACATCTTATGCATGGAACTTTTCCCTTTGTGGGAAATCAGCAGAACACACAATTCTGAAGAGGGAATTCAGGAAGTCAAAGAGGTAGTAGGTTAAGCACCTTGTAATCTTATTTAAGGGGATCCAAGAAGAGCATCAAGGTGAAAGGGCTGGTAATAGTGAAGGTCATTTGGGTTAGACTGTAGCAAACACTTCTGTCCAGCATGGGAATAGACCAAGTGCGTGTGAATGAAATAGCATGGGAATAGATCAAGTTCATGAGAAAAAAAGCAGCACATGGGAGTCAGCTTTCATGGGGGCAGCCGGCACTAGAGTCCATGTACAAATACCATGGGGAATGATGGCATAACAGACAAAGTGTCTTTGTGAGCACACAGAGTTAGCCAAAAGGGGACTCATGTTCTTAGGTTGAAGACAGCCTCTTCTCAGTCCTGTCCTTGTGAAGAAGTATCATGAGATCTGGATCTATCTCCCTAAATAATCCTTTTCCTACAGCTGACTCCTTCAGGCTGTATGGACAGCCTCAGGACAGCCTGTAGCATTCCATTCTACCTGATTCAATTGGCTCCTTCAAGTCCTGGCTATTGCTCTCAGGCTTGAGAGCAGTGTGGTGTGTTAGAGATCACTCCAGGCTGTTCTGACCATGAGAGTAAAAAGCAGTCTTAGACTTCAAAGGCTGCAAATGTAACAAGTATTTTCATACATTTATATGTTTATACTGCTCTGAAAGTGCAATCACCAGAATGCCCACCTGAACAGAAGCCATCTCACAGATGGCTGTGGGTCAGCTGTAGAAAGCCCTCCCAATGGCTTTGTACAATGCTGATGGCATCATCACAGTGTACCTCTGGCCCCACTTATGGTGGAGACAACCAAAGCCACTTATTTCCTCTCCTAGGCCTCCCAGGTGAAACTCAGAATACCCTGACACCACCCCTCGGAGACATGACAATGTGGGGGCACACCTACCTAGCATTCTGCTAGCCAGCACAGGTACTGGAGTGCAGTACACCAGTGCTGGCACGTGCTTCACTCACTGGATATTTACCCAGGATCTTGCCTGGGCATGTTTGACCTGTGTTGAAGTTCAGGCTGTTGGGCTTAGACATGTGCTACCACTCAAATGAGTTATTGTATATCTAGTTTCTACACACCTTCACATACTGCAACTACGCATGGTGACCACGTCTCAGATGCAGTCAAGAATTCAGGGTCTATTTAGCAGAGGTGTAAAAGCTGCTAGGTTGCCAAGTAGTCAGGCTCTTTATCCATCTTTTTACTGTATATAAACTGAAACTCCAGTTTTGTGGGACCAAGGTGCCAATGGCTCCTCATGCAGGCTTTCACAGAGACTTATCAAGTCTGCAAAGAACTCAGACTCAAGGAATAAGTAGCTTTCCTCATTCCTGCCTCAAGTGTATGAGATGGTAAAGATAAAAAATTAAGGAAGCACTAAATGTACCCTTTCTGCCAGACTAATTGACAGCAGCAAGGGCAGTGCAATTTCTAAGGGCCATTAATAAACAGAATTTTGTGTTCCCCACACCTCCCAACCTGAGAAAATTAAATTAACTGAGTTTTCAGAGAGCTCTACTTCCCTGCTCACAAATCATAAATGGTTTAGAAGAACAGCACTGTTTTGGAGATGAAGAAGAGACAAAGCAACATAAGCAAAATAACAAGCATCCACCAACTCACTCAGTGATACTTGCCAAAGCCCTTTTTCATTTCTTGCTGACACAGCTCCTAGAGCAAACCATTGCTCTCCCCAGCTCTAGAAACACTCCACTCACAGCTGACAGTTCAGGTGGACTGCCACACATCTGCTGGGTAGCAAAGGCTTCCTCAAGGTGGAACTGAGACAGGGTAGGACCCCCTGACCAGTCCCTCTGGCTTCCTGCTTCTTGTAGCCATCCTAACTGTGATAGCAGCTCCTCTTAAGTGTCTCCAGCTAAGTATTCCCAACAACTGCAGTTCCTGTTAGCCACTCCTAATCCTCACTGGATCCTGACTTTTTGTTGCTCAAAGACAACTTCTTCAACAGACTTTCCTTGTCCTCCAGTTTGCTGCATTTTTATCTCCCAAGACTGCAAACTATTACATGAAGCTAAGGGTGGTCATCCACTATGGCACAGCTAGTCCCAGCTTTTTACGCTTGCTCATCCTCATTATCCTCATTTTCATGATGATCATGCTGTTGTTTTCTTACACAAATCCTCCCATATGTAAATCAGTATTAGGGTCACTAGGCTTTTTCAGCTCCTTTTTTCTCCAACTGAGGTCAGTAGAGCAGTCCTGCCCTTCTAGGTCTCCATCCCTCTGGGCCTCCTTACTGGCAGGACAATAAAGCAGAAAGAAAAACAGTGTCCAGGTTAGTTCCTTGTATCTTGCAGTCAGCCCGAGCATCTCATCAGAATTCACAAAAAATAGTAATTGTCCTATATAGGCCTCAGAAAAATCCTCTGATTGTAACATTTTGAGATCCTACTATCATATTTGTGCCACAAATGAATGAACTCAGAAAGGCTAAGAGATGGTAGTGAGTTTGTGAGTTCCAGTGCTCTTCCACCCCTTCCCTGTTTTCTTAGAGTAGGCACTATTCCCTTCTCACACCAGGGAATTAGCAGCACTAATGACAGAATGTGTCACCCCTGCATGCTGAGCGTGACTCACAAAGTCAATATGGCCCGTGCAGCTGAGGAGAACAATGCGCTGTGTTCTCAGTTACGTTTATTTTGGCCACACCATCACTGGAGCCCAGAACAAGGGCAATGATGTCATGGCCATGGTCTTAATGTGTAAGTAACATATACAACACTACAAGCTCTCTGTGATCTGTTACTTCCACATTAACATAACTTAGGGCATATATATACACACAATTAGTTGCCAGAGCCAAGAGTAAGTCATTTGGAACAGATTATTTTATTTCAGGCTTTTAACAAGAATACTTGTCAGTCCCAACAGCCTCATTCTGGAGAGGTAGTACCTAGCTGAGCCCTGAGCTATATAATTTAGTCAAGATCTCAGCTATAAAGACAGAAGTTTGGAATGTAGAAATGGGCAGACAAGAATCCCACTTAGAAATAACTTACATTTTTCTGACAACTAGCCATTGTTGCAAGTATTTATATATAAAAAAAAAAAAAAAAAGAGTAAGAAAAAGCTCTGAGGCAAAGAAAGAAATTAATCCCAGTCCTTTTCAAGAAAATTACTCTGAAGCCTTTTGCACACTTGTATTTGAACAAGGCTTTTCTCCATTAGGCTCTGAGTGGAGGGGAGGTTGTTCTTTCATTTCAAAAATGTGTTATGTGTATTAAGTGGTGTGTCAAAGGAGCCAGCACAGGAAGGGGGGGCAGAGGCTAAACATACAACGACACTATAACCAGAGCCCGGCCAGTGGGTCCCACAGGCAAGCTCATAGTGGCTTTAAACCACCTCACGTGTGTGCTGGTACCCGTAGCTGTGGAGCTCATGGTACAGCTATTAGCAGGCACCCTAGCCCAGGGAACTGTGCAGGATTGGCAGCCCATGCTGAGCTCTGAGCAGCCTATACTGCTGTTGGCACCTGGCTCAGGTAGCCTGAACTTCACATGGATGGGGCTACACAAGCTGCTGTCTGCTTTCTGCATGGATAGCTGTGCCAGGAGTGACAGCTCACTGCTTCAGCTCTTCCCTAATGTACTGCCAGGTGGCTCGTGGGTGCCTCAGGTGACAAGGCCTGCCTGTGTCCCATATTATGGGCCCCTTTCATCATTTGCTGGGTTAAGCCAGGATTCTTCTGGCCAGCAAAACAGGGGAAGCCCTGAGAATTCATAACATGAAATCTTATCTCAAGGGAAAAAAAACAGAGGCGTGTGTGTAGAGGCTTGTTGAACTCCACATTCCTGTAATAGTTTCCCAACGCTGAGTACCAATGGGACAGTCACACACTTTGCTGCATGTCCCCAACAGGCTGGAACCTTTATCTGCTGGGCAGCCTGGGGCTGGAGTGCTGCCAGTCTCCCTGGAGACCAGCTGTGGCCCCCTCTGCTCCAGTGCCTCTGCACTGGGCAGCAGATTGGAGGAAGCTGGTCCAAAGCTGCCTGTCCGATTAAATTTGTTATTTTCCAAAAGGATTTGGCTTTGTTTGTTGGTTAGTACTAAAGAAAAATCCTAAGCTGGTGCTTTAACCTGTGTTAAACCTTTCATGGGGTGAAAGAATGTGGTTTCTTTGCTTCCGACTTGTAAACAAGTCAGTCTCTTAGAGGAAAGCTAAGAGAAGGCAGAGAAAACAAAAAAGTTTTAAAATACTATTTTTCTTACTTTTTTTCTTAATTTTCCAATAAAAAATATTTTAAAATTTCCTGTACTAAAAGGCTCCACATCAGTGGGGTTGCTTCTGAAAAAAATCTGACAGCAGGTCATCACACCATCTCAGACATGCTCCAGCTCCCACACATACCTACTGTCTTTCCAGGGATATGCTAGTCAGCCCATCCAGAAGGGTTTGTAGAATATAAAGATGATGAGAGATGATCACATATTTCATAATTCTTCCTGTATTAAAAAAAAAAAATTCAAAGGAAGCCAAATCAAATAAACCACTTATTCCAAAACAATCTTTCTATATACAAGATTGGCTGTGGCTCAAATGAGCTTGTGACTGACTGTTAGTTAAAACAATAAAATATTTTCACTTGAGAAGGTTTTAGGTCAGCAGGAACTGGTAGGCTACAGAAGATGATGACTGTAAATGGATAGTTTGAGCACAAAAACTACATTCAAATACTATTGTAGTTGCAAAGCCAGGAAGTGCCTAAGGGAAGTGCCCTTACAAGGGTTGACACTGAAGTTTTAATTTGTCTTCTCTGAGCCATGCAATGTAGATCATTTCTTTCACAGGATTCCTGTCACAGAATTTCTGCAATTAAAAAACAAAACAAAAACAAACAAACCACAACATTTCATACTTAACTTTGTCTTTCTGCTCAGTGGATGAACCGAGATCTTCTCTAGTACACAGAATTTAAATAATCCTCTGAGAGCAGAATGACTAAAACCCCTTTTGAGATCATGGCATTCAGCAAGATATCATATCTAACTGCTTCAGAAACAGCAACAAATTTGTTTTCACAGCACTAGAGTAGATATTATGTATTTTGTAAATGAGAGGCTGCCTGCTGAAAGTGCAAAGTCAAAAGATTTGTGTACTCGATGCATAATGGCAAGGACTTGGATTTTCACAGTTGCAAGCACGCTGCAGCACTTTACATTCAAAGCACAAAGTCCAGATGCAGTTGCAAGTGCTCATTCCCCTTTGCAAGTCGGCTGTGGCTCCACCATTCAGGGGCTCTGGCTGCAATGCCAACTTCAATAGCTCACACTCCTGTCACCAGAGCCCTTGCCTTCCCACCCTGGCCCTACAGTGAATCACACACACACACACACACACACAAACACACACACACTCATTTGTGAGCTGTGTTCTGCAAATAGGATCAGGGAATTGATTAATAATAAAAATAACCCTTCTGGGTTTCAGAGCACAGTCTGGGACTGAAGGGTATGTCAGGCATTCAGAAAGCAACGGATAGCCTTGTCACAATCACCTATAGGAAATCTGGCTTACTTGCCCAGCATTATACTGGAGCTCTCTGGCACTGACAGGAAAACCAGCCAGCTCTGCAGGGCAGCAGTCTGTCCCTTCAGTCCCATGATGATTCTTGCTCCTTCTGCAGTCCCCTGTTTAATCTGGTGACCACTGCCATCTCCTTTCCACAATGCATGAGACAGGGGAGTATTGCAGAGAACTTTTTGAGGCTTTAACAGCCATGAGTAGCCATCAGTACACTTCTGCCTGCGGAGCAAGGGAGTGGCTGGATAAACAGTAATCTGTGTGCTTTGAAATGAAGACAGCATCATAACTCAGATGATGCTCACATGTTGCTCAGGTAACTTTAATCCTGCATTTTCTAGCTTTTCAAGCATTTGACTCCGTAACCAGTACTAAGTTTTTATGCGGGGTTTTTGTGTACAAAGTGTTGCACATGTGGTGCTTAGGGACATGGTCTAGTGGTGGACTTGGCAGTGTTAGGTTAATGGTTGGACTTGATCTTAGAGGTTTTTTCCAAACTAAATGATTCTATATGTCCTCATTTAAAGTAACCTGGAGTACAAGAAGCATGAGTAAGGGAGGAGACAGCTATCTGGAGAATGCCAAAGACTGGAATAAATGCTTTCTCCTTGCTCTTTATGCTAGATTATTTGGAGATAAAGGAATCTGAAGTGATTGCCAGCAAAGGCTCCCCACTCTGTGAACCTGATTGGTGCTGTAAGCTGCAGAACGGAACTAGCTGTTGGTTACTTGCAGAAAACAACATGCAAAGTGCTATTTTCTATTGGAAGTAGGATGGTTGCTGTGATGTTCAGCACAGGGTCCTTCCTAACCCATGACCAAAGCAAATATGGGAATCAGTGCCTCTGTTGGACACACAGAGCATGGATGACAGGCTTTGCTCCATGTCACTGCCTAGCAAAATCCATTTTTTTCTCTCTTGTAAGCAGAACTACATAAAAGAAGTGACAGTTCCTCTTCAGTACTGCTATCACTAGGGTTATCTGGGAGATGCCATTACAGATGACAGATCTTTACAGAGGTCTGTCTAGCTCCCACCAGCAGGACCCAGTCCCAGACACAAGCTGGAGAAGCCTCAAGGCCTTTTTGACATCTGCATGGTACATGGGATAGCCTCATGTCCCCTGTTTCCTTTCCTGATACCATTTCAGCAGAGCATGGGACAGCACCAACATCCACTTTGCCTATACTCCTGTGCACTGAGATAACTTCAACAGCTCCTTTTATCAGCTTTAGTGAAGATTTGTTTAACTAGAGTGGCATAGAGCCAGCTACCAGAGGGGTCAAAATCTGGCACAGAAAGACCAGCTGTTGAGAAGTTCACTAAAATAACAGACTCAGATTTCAGCTGGGTCATCCTTACAATCACCTTTTCTGGGGGTTTTTTGTGTTTTGTTTTGTTTGTTTGTTTGTTTTTTTATTGTATCTGATCCAAGATCCTCATTCTCAGTTTTTAGGTTCAGAATATCTCTGCCTTCCTGCTTCCAGTACTACCCCATCTACTTTTGTTATAAGTACCTGCTGAGGCTTACACTTTTGTCTTTGTGCTTCGCTGCTTCCTTCTCTGACATTCCAGAATCTATGGGACAGACACACACAGCCAAATAACTACTCCAAGGGTCTCATGCAGCAGAAATTCATTGTGGAGCACACTCTACTGAGGCAAAGTGACAGCAACCCTCTTTCTGGAAGATTATCAGCAGTTAGAAGAGGGAGTGCACATCCAAGATAATACAGCAACATACCAATCCCACTTATTGTGAGCCATGACACTTCCTCAAGAAAATAACCTTATTGGGTGAAAGATGTATTATCATATATAAAAGATTTTTCATACTTCTGCCTGAAACAGGCCGATCTTATTTCTCATACAATATTCAGTCTTCTCAGCCTCTTTTCAGAGGCTCCTTAAAAGCCCTGGCTGACAGTTTTCTGCAGTTTGAAATGCCATGCCCTTAGCTCAGATTTTCTTGTTATTGTATCTGTCATTACAGTCTGCAAGATATTGAAAAGCAACCTTGATACCTGGGTTTTCTGTAGTGACCTCTCCATAGATATTTTGGTGTTAATAACCATAAAGATAATAATGCAAATAGCAGGAATGATGATAACTATAAGGTGAGTGGTAAAATTACTCTTGAAATCAGCCTTAAATTTGAACAAAATGTGGTAATATCCCTTCTGGAGAAGCCAGAAGCACTCTCCTCTTGCAGGATGAAAGGAGCTAAGGAATGTGCTGGCTGGCATTGAATCCCTGTCCTCTTGGGCCTTTAATGGGTTTCCTGCTCCTGAAGGTTCAAAGAGCAATTACAGTCTCTAGCAAAAGTACAGCAAATGGAAAACAGATTCTCTGGCTCTCACTAAAATGCCAAGAAAATAAGTAACCAAAAGATGGAGGACTCAAAGTCACTTCACTGCAGCAGTTTACTTAGCTGAAGGGAAGTTTACCTCCATTCACCCCCAAGGCCAGAGGAAGTCCCTACCAAGGGAGGTGGGTGGTGGGAACCCAGTTCCAAAGCTGTGTGCCCACCCATCTCCCCGGGGAGGCTTTTGTTAGAGGAGAGGGATGATACTAGACAGCTGGAAACTGCCTCTGAGCTCCAGCTCCTTCAGCTCTTTGCAGGGTGTTATTTTGTGCCTTTGAATCGGCTGCCAGAGAGGAACAAAAGCAAGGTTTGGGGAGATGTCAGGGCAACCAAGGCAGGGCAGCTCCATTCACTGCAGCAAGTCGTCATGTATGTGGAGGTATATATCCAGTACAAGGCTGGATAAGCAGAGATAGGGGCTAACAGAGGAACCAGCCTTGGCTATCACCAGCCTTGGTTATCTCTAGCCCGACCATGAAGACACTTGTTGCCTCATCCAGGCCAAACAGCTGCCTGCCTGGTGCAGAGGAAGGGGAGTTGTGAAGACAAAGGATGAAATATAGAGAAAAAAACACCCAGACCCAGGACAGTCCTTCCAGAGAGCTTCTGGATGTGTGTAGCACAGGAGGTTAATACATCAAGAGAGGCTAGAGACATGAGTTCTGTGAGCTTCACACTCATGTCCTGTGAAGACTTGCATGGCCACACAAGACAGGCTCCAACAGGGCAGAGCCACCCCGGCATTTCCTCAAAAGGGCTATGCAGCCACGCACTTAAGGTGAAAAATGAAATCTATGGGTACAGCAGGGCTGTATTTAGATCCAGAAGAGCACACTTTTTTTCTTTTTTTTTTTTTACAGATCAGCACTTTGATATAATAAAAAGTGTGTATAGTCCAGGATTAATGAAAGTTAATATAAGTACATGTTCTGTATAAAAGGCAGCCTTGCATAGTTCTCTCTTATGCCTGGCTCTAGGAAATGCACTTGCATGGTCAGTAACTCCTGCAGCATTAACATACCATGGCACTGGTGTGTTGTGAGATAGGTTTCTTTTCCCTTTCTGAGAAGACCTATTGCTTTACCAATAGGGTTTTTTATTTGGGATTCAATAAACTATGCCGCACAGGGGAAAATGAATAAGTCTGTCTGGAGTGAAAAGCCCTTCAAGTTGCTTCGAATCATGTTTCACTTCCACCTCAGATTACTTGAGATTAAATCCTACCATGGGATGGCAGGGAGAAATAACTAATACGACTGAGCATCAGCAATAATGCCAACTTTGTGCCCAAACAAGGATGTTCAGTATCCAGTGACAGTACAAGTAGGTCACCCAACCAGCTTAGCAACTGGAGGAACTTCTCCCTTAGAACTTAATTCTGGCACTGCTCTGTTATACCACACATGTCCAGGATGTCGCTCAGCCCTGCAGTTTCTCAGGTGTAGAGAGGAAACTGTATCCTCATAATTAGACAGTTGTGATGAAATAATTGCCAGGGATTTCTTTGGTCATCTTATATTACAAATTGATGCTTCCTCTAGTTTTCCTTACTGTCTACAGAGGAAGAAGGAATCCATTCTCTCCTAAACCATATGGATGTGTAATTCCCCTTAACCTAACAGGAACCAAAGAGAAATTGAATGCTAAAGAGGACTGGTGAGGAGTGGATGAATGAACAAAAGGCCCCCTTATGAAAGTTCTGACCTGGATGTGCGGGGTAGTTTTCATCTCTGACCTCCTGCTTGAGGAGATTCTTTGGCCAGGGGAAATACAGACTACAGACAGAGAATTTGGATATGAAATACCCAAATCCGGACCCAGATACATATGGATAGGGAATATTTTTTTGTTTGGTCCCACTTTTTTGTACCAGGATGAAGGACTTGCAGTCAAAGCAAACTTAAGATTAATTAATTTGTTCAGCTTTTGACTTAACGTGTTTGGACAACATAAGGTGAAAGTGGTCTTTTCCCACTGCAGTTTGTTTGGGTCTCTAGACATTAGCTACCAGTATCAGCTCACTGTTTCTCTACCCCAGGCCTCATCCCTTCTCCTTAAACTGCACAATCAATCTCATTTCAATTTCTACAGGTAAGGAAAGACACAAAGGCAGAACAGAAAGGGAAAGGTAATGGTTTTGAAGCTTCCAGTAAGACAGAGCCACGCTATCTTCCATAAATGCCTGATTCCTGTTTGAACATGGTCTTTCTTTTATCAACCCCATACTGTTGCATATAGTCTTTTTGAGGAATCTCTGTGAACAAATTTAGGAAACAATACCCCCAGTGCTGCTTTAGAAATGTCTAGAAATGGTAAAGCTCTGATATCTTCTGGGCTCTTCAGTGCCAAGGAACAAAGGACCTCTAGGTGGGTTAAAAATCAGCTCAACCATGAGACTGAAAAAGTAGTGATGATCAAAGGCTTAGCTTCTGCTCACAGCTAGTAATAAATGGTGTACACAAAAGGTTGATTCTGTGATCCATATACTTCAGTCTTCAACAACAACCTGGGTAACACAGAAGTGCACCCTCACCATATCATGGGAAGATGCAACACTATGATAGCTGACTGACACAACAAATGACATCTTCAACTGAGAGGGACCTCAAACACCTAAGGATAGTACCTCAAGAAGTCCAGTAGAGAGCAATGGAAAGTTCTCCACCTGAGCTGGCATTACTCCTTGCCTCCCTCCATGCTGGGAGCGAACTGGCTGAGATACTAAAAATCAGGAGGTTAAAACGGATTTCAGGCTGAATGAGTTGCTATAGCATTGTCACCATAAGGCAGGGGTGTTCTGCATTACATTAGGAGAAGCATGGCTGACAGATCTAGAAAAGTTATATTTTGTGGTGCCTGGCACTGGTGAGGCTGCATTCAACATGCTGTCCAATCTGGAACCTGTCCATTGCAGAGGGATGGGAAGAAAGTGGAGTGTCCAGCAGAAGTCTACCACAATGGTCAGAGGCTGGGAGCACACAATCAGCAAGGGTATGTTGAGGCATCTTGGCTTGTTTAGGCAGGTGAAGGGAAGGCTAATCTAATAGCCTGCAACTGTCTGAAGGGTAATTACAAACATAACAGAGCCACGTTTTCCTCAGTAGCATCAGATGATACAACATGGAACAAGAGCCACAAATTGTGCCCTGGCACATGGAGCTAGATGTTAAGAAAAAAATTCCTATAAAGGTGGTGCAGCATTGAAACAGATAGGCCACAGAGGTCAGAGAATATCCATTTTAGGCAATTCTCAGGACTCAGCTATTCAGAATTAAGGCTGACCTGATGATGTGCTGGCAATACCACTTCTGTGAATAAGTGGGTGGACTAGATGACTTCTACAGCTGTTCCAATCACAATATCTATTGTTCTGTGATTCTTTACAGTCACTAGTCAGTGAATTTGACAAGGGGATTTCCCAAAGTTCACTGCCCAGATATATTTATTTCCTAGCACAGACTTACATTATTGCATGCCTGACAGCTATTTTTCCTCTAAAATATGGTGAGCAGTGTTATGTGCTCATGTTCAGCAACGTGATTCTCATTTATTTTTCTGGCTATAAGTTGACCACTGATTATACCTACATAGAACTTGAGTTTAAGATGTGTGTTCGTCAGGACTAATGTCGGGATCAGCTGCACAATCAACCTCTTCTCTAATCAGTCCTTAGTCAGAGAGCACCTCACCAGGCAGTAACATGGGATTTGAAAAGCTGATACTTAAGCCAGGTCTTGAGAGCAAGCTCAGACCATTTTTGATGCTCAGAGACACCTTTGGGCTTTTCTCCTTGGTTCTGAGAAGTTATGAAGACATTTTCTGAGTTATTCAGCCACAATAAGGAGATGTTGTCCCAAAAATGCTGAAGCAAAAGTTAATTGGTTTCAAATATATTGGCATCTAAAAATACTCTGAAAGCCCATGCCTGTGTCCCAGATATATATATATATATATCTATATATCTCACATCTATGCAACAAAAGGCACTTATTCAGGTGACAGCAATACAAAAATCATTCTTTTTCTCTGACAGTTAAAATGTTAATGCTGGGTTCTTTTCACCGTTCTAGTCTCTTCATCACAGAGTAGCATTCTGTGAGAATCCTGGCTACCTACACAGAACAACAATGAACATCCAAACAGTCTCTAAATGTGGTAACAGCAGCCCACAATTTGGTCAATGACCCTTTAGCTGAAAAGGCTAAGGTATCAGAGAAAAACCCAAACTTAGAGTGTTGCACTTCTACAAAGAATGCAATAGTTTTACTCCACTGTTTATGACTGATGAATCACAAGGACTCAGAGAGCTGCTAGTTAATTTGTGATAGTATTTGTGATTCAGAAGAGGGACAGTCTTGTGGTTATGGCTGGACTGACATTCAGGATGTCTGGGTTCAATTCCTAGTCTAGCAAAGATTTTCCTTTGTAAGCTTTGGCAGGTTGCTTAGTATCTCATCCTCAGTTCATTGCCTACAATTTTTTTCCTTTCTTTGACTTCTTGGCTGTCTGATCTGGTTTAGTTCTGAACTATTTCTGCAGTTTCTGACATCCAGGAAAGTACAGAGTAACATGTATGATGTAACAAATTATGCTTTGAGCTGCAAATACCTCTAAAACAGCCTAAAGGCTGGATATGTTCATTTCAAACAGCTAACAAACATGTATTTGAAGAAACCAGCCTGGACAAGTGAATGGTTAGCAAACACAGAAACTACATTCAAAAGTAGTTGTTTATAATGAATTCAGTTAAATGCCTGTTTCTACTGTTACTTTTGAAACCAGTACCAGCACAGACGTATTTATTACCATTTCACACAAATCCATTTTAAATGATGGTACATGTTTCCATTAGTATTTCTATCACCTGGACTGTAGTAAAATAACCCAAGTATCTGAGTTTTCTCTGATCATCAAATGTGAAGCAGGAATTTTATGTCTGATATTTTAAAATATTCTTCACAAATTGCAACATTCAAGTGCTTATCAGTGATGCCTCCCAGGACTGATACCTCTAACTTTCAACATAGAAAATAGTTTTAAAATTGAGCCTACTGCTGATTAGGTTGTTTTCCAGCCTGAAATTTTCAGAGGTTGGTTGAAATGTCAAGAAGATACAAAAGCAAATGTGGACATAATTATCTTTATCTTACTGCCTCATTTCAGAAGAACTCTTTTGGCACTAGTAGGTCTAGATTTAAAGAAATAAAATCAAGAATAAGCAGGTAACATTTTATTCATTTGGCTTTTTGGACCTTTGACTGGAAACACATGGATCCCAGGGTATTAGAACTAAAACTTATTCTTTATTCTACCAGTAGAGTTCTATGTCCTTACAGACATGTTAAAAGCAGTTCCCCAAAAAGACTAAAGCACAAATATATATACACAACAGGGATTTAATTCATAAATAATGCCAGACTCATTTGCATGCCTGGAATCAAAGAGAGAAGGTGGATATCTACAGAAGTGGGTAAAAAGATGCCAAGGGAAAGACTGACAAAGAAAAGCTTCAGGTTACTTATCAGAAATGCAATAATCAGGATAAAATCTGTGATACAGGGCATTTGAGTTTTTCATGCTAAGCAAGAAAAGACAGTGTCCACAAAGTCCAGCAGTGCAGTCGGGTGCACCCTCATTGAAGACAATCTTTGTGCATGCCAGGCATCTTTCATTCTGAACTCGGTGAAGTTGTAGGTTGGAGTTAGTGGGACAGTGTCTGTTCTGGGAAACAGCATGAGCTGGAAAGTGCTTCAGATTGCTAAAGGACACCAAAACCAGAGAATGCAATGGAGCTTTGCCCTCTACAGAAGATAATAGTGACTAAGTGAAAAACAGCCATGTATGCATTAGCACTGCCGGCAACATGGAGAAGGATACTGTGCCATGCACTTGTCCTAACAGTGGTCACTGTGCCCTGTAAATTGTGGCTCTTCCTTATATACAACTCTGAATGGAGTACTGCTACCAAATTCACATAACCCTGCCTATGTGGTTATAAACCACAAATCCTGAGGGACAAAGGATCAAGCCCCTAAGGAATTTTTTCAAAATTAGAGGTAGGAGGTGATAGATTCAATGAGTTTCCCAAGATTTGCTGTAGTAGGGTGAGGAAGGCTTACAGAGCTTTTGGTCAAGCATGTTGAACTCCAAAAAAGCCTGGGGATAACAGGGCCTCTAAGTTTTCCAAAATTTACCAAAATCTCTGAGGTCCTGTCAGCTGACCACTCTTCTACATCATACAAGCTGAGGAGAATTTTGCCCCTGAAGCCTCTGAAAGCCATTAAGAAAGTAAATATTCCCTGAAAGTACCATTCTCCCCTTTGTTCAGTTATGTTCGGAAATGAAGCAGAGTCTCACAGCAAAGAATCAGTTTGAAGAGAAGCTACAGTTGTATAATCCTCCTGCATGTTTCTAGGCTGGCAGCAAAATGGTACGCATCAGTTTCTAAGGCTCTAACAAACACCAGCTGAATCTCCCACCTCAAAACATGGGAAAACAAGAACTGATGGGTTCATTTGAGAGCTCAGCCTCCCTGCTGCCATATGGTGCATCTAATGACTTACCAAAACAGCACATTGTTGAAGAAAGAGAAAACAGTAAAAATAAACAAAATAATGTACTATAAGAACAATGAGGTGTAAGGGCTAGATTAATCAATTAGACCTTTCCTATAACACAGTCATAATTTCAAGCCCTCTCAGTTTTTGGTAGAGCAGCTGCTAGTGCTGATTTACAGACAAATGCAGTTTCTGCTGGCCTGTGCCTGAGACTGCAAGGATAGCAATACCTGACCCCAGCTTCATCAGACCACACAGCATGTCCAATCCACTAACACCAGTCACTCTTAGCCCATTAACCATCCCTACAGTTTACTGCATCTGGACATCTGCATTGATGTTGTCAGCCACTTCTATTCTTCAGCAACACCTGTGTTTTAACAAGAACATGCACAGCTTAGACACACACACATACTCCATTCTGTCCAAAGAAAGATTTTTTTAAACAATATATTCTAACCCATATTTTAGACTAGATTTTTGCTTCCCAAAAGCACCAACTATTGCCTAAGATTCAAACTCTTCCTGTGCACATTATGTGCCACTGGTTTGCCCAGCTCATGACACACAATTAAAACTACCATAACCCTCCCCTTTACATTAAAAACTTCTCTTTTTTTTTTAGCTACTCTTATGATAAAACCTAATGTTCCAGCTGAACAGACTGAAGCTTATCCATTAGTCTCTTTCAGTCACTTCCCAAGGTGGTGAGAGGGGACACTGTCCTCTTCTCAGCAGATGGACTGCCATCCCCTTCAAACTCAAGCTATTGAGCTCACAACTGAAAGCCTGCTTCAGGAGTTAAGAGTTGGCCAGTGTTGGTATTACTTACAATGTCTATAAATCAAAGTAAACTTCTTCCTGTTAATCTCCATCATAGATGATAATGATGGTGGTTATATTACATGATATTTACTTGCTGAGAAACGGGAAGAGGACACGCACGTGCAATCTTTTCACAAAGCTTAAACACAGCTTCTGTGCTTGTGCCAGCTTCTGAAAACCACTCACCAAGGCCAGCTTCAAGCATAAGACCTTACTTCCGTCCTTCCCAGGATGACCATTTTTGTTCCCCACTTGATTTCTCAGATATTGGAATGTCATAGAAGACAAACAGATAAAGTAGACAGGGAAGATGGGGAATAGCCTCACCCGGCTCCTGCTGAGTCACCAGAAATTAGTCTTTGTCAAAGAAGCATTGTTTTGATTCAGACTGAGAAATAAACTGTGGCAGTCTGGTCAGGGCCAGGCCTTCATCCTGCCTTGAATGTAAGCATGCATGAGGCTTCTTTTACCACATGTTTTGGGAAGCGTCAACAGTTCTTGGCAAGCAACAGGAAAGAGATGACTGAGAGGCTGCTGGCGTGCTCCTTAAGCTGATGTCATCTTACAGTCAGACTGGAGCTCTGGGTACCACACACTTAGTCACACATACACACAGCTACCAGTCACCAAACTTTTGTTATGGCTAAAAAAATTAAATTAGTTATTTTTGGCTGGAGAGTTTTCTCCCTCCCTCTCAGAATTGTTACATTACTTTCCTGCTCCAATTGTCAAGGCAACTGCTCCCTCTGGAGCACCCACCATCCAAATGTAAGTCTGTCAGGGAGCAGCAAAAGCAGGGCTGCTCCTTAAAGGGTGATGAGCCAGAAGCCAAGGGAGAACCTTGATAGCCAGGTCTCAGCTCGACAGTACCGAGATGAGCAGAACAGACACAGAGACAGAGGCCAGGTCCAACCAAAAGTTCAGGTCAAAATGCAGTATAATGGTGATGAGACAGGTCTGAGGTCAAGCCAGGAAGTCAATCAGCAGGTCAGAAATAGGATCAGGTGCAGTGATCACAAGGTGGATCCATAGTGACAAAAATGAAGCCAGGAAGCCAATCCATAGGTTGAGGGCCAGCTCAGTGGCCTTCATAATCAAACTGGAGCAAGGCCGTGGCTCTACAGAAGACCAGCTCTCCTCCAGTACAGCTCAAGCAAGGAATGAATGACCGGGGCTGAGCTTAAATAGAGCTCCTGGTCCCAAGGGTGTGTGCCCCAGGTGAGGCATCTCAGGGTCATGAGGGCCTTTAGTGAGCTTAGAGCTCTAACAAAGCCAGAAGCTCCATGTAGTCTGAAATCATTTTGTATTTACACAATGCCTTCCAACTGTTGCCTCCTTACCTATGTGGTAACTGACATCTCTCCTTCAACATGATACACCCTTCTTCTAGTCATACCTCCATCCCATCACATCCCTCTCTGGGATAGTTTTTCTTCTGCAAATCCTATCTTAGAGATCCCACCGGCTTCATTCCACCATGTTCCAGTCTTTCTTTGTGACTCACATTAGACTTGCAAATGCTTAGGTATAAGTTACTGATTTATGTAATTTCTCAATAGGGTAGGCTCAAAGGAGATACACTTGAATTTATCTCATGATGCAGTTACATATTTTACTATATTACATTTTATTTCATATGCCTTGCGGAAGATGTATCAGCCAATAAATGGAGGAGCATGATCAGGCTGAAAACTCTATCAGTTTCTTCGTAAATGCCAGAGTCAGTGTTGATTGTGCAACTTTATTTTCTTCCCTTATGCTTATGCATCTGTGTTCTAGTCCTTGATCACTGGATCACATACCAACTTTTTTTCCACAAGTTTTCTGCATCATTTAACACCCAGTTCTGACTGAATGAGCTGTTACCTCCTCATAAGTTTTGGTCCACTGTTCTGACACTATTCAAATGCTGTCCTGGGGTGAGAATTATTCTTTTACCCATGGGCATTTCAGTGGTTCTCATGGCTGAAGTTTCATGAACAGTAATCAGTCCACATTCAAAACATCTCTTCCAGCTACGGGGAGGTTATCAGACCCATTATATAGATGTAAATTTGAGCTAGTAAGAGATTAAGTTCAAAAATACTGTATTTGAGTGTCTTAAGTGAGACATCTTAGATTTTGTTTTTTTCTCTGTGTAACTCAATTTAGAATTTTACATAATCATAGAGAAGACTTCAGCTGCAACCATGACTGCCTGGCACTTGGATTAGTAATGATAAGGACTGTTAGGTCACAGAATCTGACTTCCTATATTTTACAGACCTTTATATACATTTCATTAAGTTATCCCTGTAATTAGTCAAGTAATTCAGGACTATCCAAAGGTTAAAGCAAGTAGGTAGGAAGTCAGCTAGTCTCAGCTTGAAGACCTGAAGAGATAAAGAGCTGATGATTTGCTTGGGTTGATTTTTGAGGGGTGTTTAGTTACTGTTAAAGCTTTACCCCAAATTTACCCTCATCTGAATCTGCCTAGGTCAACTCACAGACATTGATTCTTATTTTACTTTTCTCCACTGAATTATAAATTCTTTTTTCATCTGGTATTTATTCTTCAGGAACATATTTGTAACCTGTTCCCCCATCACATTTCAAAAAGTTTGGTAGGCAATTCACTGATAAACATGTTCCTCATCTCTTAAATATGTCAGTTGCTCTTTTCCATGCCAATTTTTAAGACTTTCTTCTCTTTTTTATGTGTAAAGTAGAGTCCAAGATGTCACTCTCCAGAGTTAATTGCAGCAGCATTGAAAAATTTTCAAGTTACTTTCCAGTGTCCAAAACTAGGAAGGCCAAAAATTGAGGGACAGAACATTAATTCGTACAGAGAACTGTGATTTAAAGGATTTTCTCAGAATTTCATTCAGACTTTTTGGCACAGTTAGGGGCAGAATCCAATTCCCTAAGATGCCTCTCAGCTGCCTTAAACATCAGAGTGCCCTTTCTTTTTCTGCTACTCCCTGACTCATAATTTATGCATTTTGCGACTTTCGGAAGAAATGAAGCAGGGGTCTTGCAAACAACTTTTTCCTTAAGTCCATATTTAGCCTCAGAACAGGTCTGCCTGGTGGACCCTGCTGAAGGGGACCTGTGGAAAAAATAACTCCCAACCATGTAATTAAATACTGATTCATAATGCTTATGTACAAGGACGGAAAATGAAGTTTGTGTTTCCTAAAGTTTGTGTGCTTAACTTTTTGACCTTAATAAGGTTCTTTTCACATGATATATGGGCATGGCAAATCCTAGGCTTACCACAAATCAAACTGGAAAACCAAATTCCCTCTGGCAGCTGCATATTGGCACACGCATGACTCACCAAGGTTGGCACTTTGACCTGCACTTCATGAAGAGCAGGCATGTGTTTGCATTCATCACCTGTAACTGTACGGACATCTTTGCAAATATTTTCTGTTAGGAGAGAGCTGGTAACAACCATGACATTTAAAATCCATTCTGGACTCCGAAGGCAAAAGGTCACAGTGGAGACAGGCTTTCCTTTGCCATTCCCTCCAGTTCATCTGTATGTTCATGCTGGGTCTGTCCTGTCCTGGTTTCTCAGGCAAGTCCCATTCTCCTCATGTAGTTGGTTTTAATATCTGTCCTATTCCTTCCTGTCATAAACATCTTGCCCACTGAGTCCCGATGTTTGTCACCAGTTCCACTGGCCTTGGCTGACCCATCCAGTGCCTTTATCCCTGGCTCTGTCCATGCTCTCCCCCCTCCCTGATCATACTCTGCCAACCTGCTTGTTTCTGCTCTCAGACTCCCTCCTCAGACACCTGTTCAATCGCAGTGCACCCCTTTGTTTCAGACTCACTCTTCAGTCCATCCCAGAATTCTGTTTGCACCTTGATCTCTGTGAGACACCTGCCTTCCATAAGATATATGTCAAGACCCTGCTCTTCCTTGGTCCATATCTCCTTGCCCAGACACTCTGCCTTCCTCATTGCTGCACATGATCATGTCTCTACTAACTTTCCACATAGACTTTTGTCCCACTGCTCCTCATATTACTCTGGTCTTGTCTTCCATCCTTATTCTTACCCAGCCAGACTTTATTTCTACTTTCCCCTTCCATAGCAGTCTTCAATTCCAGTGTCATCAGCTGATTTTCCATTGCTCCCTGTAAACATCCAGTCCTTCCTAGTGCTGGTTCTTCTTTTCCTGTGTTTGAACCATGGCTTTCACAGGCAGTGCTGTAGCCCTGATGTTGGCTCAGCACAGGGAGTGTGGAGTGCACAAAGGGACAGATTTGCCAAAACAGCAGTAGCATGTCCTGTCAGCTTTTAGTGGCCATAAACAGGTGTCTGTCTGCATGACAACTCTTGCCATGCTGTAAATGCAGTGCAATTTACTTGCCTTTTATTGAAGGCTAGATTGCTGTGAATTAGCCCATTTATGCAGAGTAAGAATGAACAGGAATAATTGCTACGTATCAGTTCACACAAAGTAATATGCTTCCTTATTTTTGTTTATACATGTTTCCACACCCACAGACTCCCTTGTTTCAGTTCAGTACCTGTAGCACCTGAGACTTGCAATTGCAGGGGAAAATCTCAGTGAGCCTCTGTACTTCAGCAACTTGCTCAGCACAGACAGACATTTTGATAGGCTTGGGGTAGATCTTTGGCAAGACTGTGCTTAGCAGGTGCTAACTGCTGGTATCAGAAGTTAGAAACTTGACCATATTTGGCCAAATTTTTATAATGATGAAGAAATTCATGGATTGCTACACTTCATTGGCTTTTACTCATAGCTGGAGCTGTCAGTTTTCCAAGGAAATAGTCATGGATATTCTTCACTATGGGCAAACCAACAACTCTTCCTTTGCTTATGTGTCTGATTTTGTGTATGTAAGTGTTTTTAGCCTCCTGGTTTACCCGAAATTCTCCATATATTCTTCTTAAAGGAGGCATTCAGGGTGGAATATTCCATCCTGAATGGTCACCAGAAGATAATGTTTTTAAAAGGTAAACGAGTATCTTATAATAAGTTATAGGCAGCTTGAATATCACCCCTCTGACAATGCTGCAGTGTTAGAGCCCACCGTGATCAGTCACAGAGATATCAGGTGATGGCATGTCTGTATGGAACCTGCTCGTAGAAGACATTGTTAAACATATGTACCATTCAAAGTATACATATTTACGTACTGCAGTCTGCTGGAAACAAAGAACAAATTGTAATGGCATCTATACAAATTTCAACAAAAACACGTGATCTAAGTAATAATAATAATAGTAGTAGTAGTAATAACAATATGCTGAGCACAAAACATTCTACATACATGCAAGCCCAGGACTGTTTTCAAGCATGCACTTAGAGAGATTAATATGTATTAGTCTGGCATAAAGCTGGGCTGAGTGATAGGAAACACATGTTTCTTCGTACTTGTGTTTGCACAATGGTATAAAAAGAGTCCTGACATTCTATAGGTCTCTGGACAATTCTGCTATTGATGTGTTGTGAGTCACTGCAAACAGACCATCGTATGTTTCTGAATCACTTCCTGCTGAAGGGGTTCCTCCACTTCTTCCAGAGATTGTATGCTGGAGAGGAATTCAGTGGGCTAAAACCCTGGAGACCTATTCTAAATGCTTTCCTTTCCTTTCTGTGCAGCTGAGTGACTCAGAGAGGGGATGACACCTTGAACCAATGTCACTATTCCCTTGTTGGGATGGGAGAACCCTATGGGGAGTCTAGAAGGAAATTTAAATCTATGTTTTATTTTAAAGAGATCCCTTCTGTTTCACTTTATTTTTTGCTGTTGGCATTTTAAGGTTTATAGGGTTTGTGGGGGCAGGGCAATGGGTTTGGAAGTGGGAAAATGATGCTGTGATAAAGTAAAGGATGTTTCAGCTGTTTTCAATACAATTGCAATGCTTTGCCCCTCTGCCCCAAAAGTATTAAGGCCCAGACCACAGAAATTGTCATTAGATACATAAGCACTTCAGAGCCCTAATTAACTTTACAATAATTAAGACTTGTAACTAGCTTCATTGAGATTCCTGAAACATTCATAGTAGCTTCTCTTAGATCTGTGCTGTTGATTTGTTGGTATTCTGATAACACAGGAGACTGCAATCTTAGCAGAATGTAGCAGGTAGACCATTACAGAATTACAAGTCTTGTGTGATTTCCAACGTTCCAATAGTCCTGGTTTGCATAAAAAGTAACATCAATAGATTGTTTTAATGCATTTTCATAAGGAAAAAAATCTGTATTTAAGGGAAATTTTCTCCTACTATTTAAAATTATTTTACTCTCATTTGACATTTCCACTGGAAAATACTGTCTTGATGACATTTTTTCACAGAGAGATAAGCCACTGTGAATTGCAGAAACTTTGCATTTCAAGTGCTTTTTAGTTTGCTTTTCCCAAGTTATACTGGACTGATATGTGATCTTTTGGCAAATCAGTATTGTGATGAAAGTACAATCAGTTTCTAAGTAATTGCAAAATTATTTTGACTTCAAGAGATGCTTATCCTGAATGCCAGCTGATGCAGTACTTCCTCACTAAATGGTTGTAAACAGTATTCCTGAATGAGCTGCGACTCTTGTTCAGAAATTATTTAGAGCTATTACATCTGAAGGACACGCATTTCACTGGGGCCTGATTTTTGATCCATTAATGCATAACATGGGCCTGTGATCACTTGCTTTTGGGAACCTCTTAAAAGTACAATCCTCCATATGCATCTTTACAAGCAAAAACATAGACTGCCAGATACATGTATACAGCACAGTAATATTTTCTGTTTCTGAGGTACCACATAGAGTGGACCTTCCTGAAATGCCCATCAGTACAAAAACACAAGCACAGTTACTGATGAGTACCTCCAAGTTAGTTCATTCTTACTGTGCTCCAATGTAGGATGGAGCTGCCTGAGCCAGCTCCGATCACCGCCTGCCTGAGACCTTCCTGAGCAACATAGCTGATCTTGTGATCTTCAACTTTCTGTCACTTCCAAAGATGGGATAAGTTACCTATGTTTTTAGAGACCAAATGTTCATTTGTTATGACAACCTCATGAATTCAAGGCTACAATTTCAGATCTCGCTACTGCTTACAACGTGGGGGTTTTTTTGTTTGCATTTTTTGGGGGGTTCTGTTTGTTTTTTGGTGGGGTTTTGTGGGTTTTTTTTTTGGTTGGTTGGGTTGGGTTGATTTGGGGGGGAATGTTTTTGCATAGATCATCTCCTTTGCTCTTATGTAGGAATGGATGGTTCCAGGACCTCAGTTCTTAAAGGTTTGTTTTACCTCATCTGTTTCTTTGTAGATGTGCCAGGCTTTGGTGTCATCAGCTTCTAACACTTTAGGCATTCTTACTTCTTCAAATTTTTGCTCAAGGAAATCTTTGTGGCTGACAAACTGCCCATCTCCTGTACAATCCTGTAATTTAACGATGCTAAATGCAGGTCACAGTTGACTTCCTTACACCCTTTCTTTTTTCCAGTGGGTGGTTTCTCATTTTGATAATGCTTCCTACCAACCTGTTGTATTGAGTGTATATTTGGACTAGTAAAAAAATGTCTCATACTGTGTTCATCACAACTCAGATCCTCTAAAACTGCAGTGCTGTGTTAGCAATTAGCTGTGCCAGTTTTGCTAGATTAGGTCTAGCAAAAATGGATATGGTCACCTTTATGGCTATCTAGTAAGGCTGCCTCTGAAATTAAGACCTCATTTCTCTGACATAAAGGAGTTTATGCCAGACTGCGTTGGCTGTCCAACTGTTCCCGTGCCATAGAATTTTTCACTTGACTGGCCTGTGTTTTCAGAATATGTGACAAGTCTTAACAGGTTCACTTTCCCTTGGAAGATATCCTCAAACTCTTTTTCAGTTGTTTTGATCTTCTGCCTCTTTAGTGAGTTACCTCTTTAATGAAATTAAGGGAGTGGCATGTTTTTATTCATAGCTAATTTTTTTCTCTTGATGTGATTATAAATTGTACTTCTTCCAATTTGCTAATTGCTATGAGTTTAGTCACAACTCTAATAGGAATTAGCTCCCCACGCTAAATCCTGAGCTTCACTTGTTTATGGTCAATTGCCTATAGTTTTACTTTCTATGCTAACATGCCCATTCCTGGCAACACTTCAGCTTGCACCAACATCAGGTTCAAGGCACAGGCATTTCATTTGCTTTTTAGATTGTAGTGCTTTAATCCTCTGCAACACTGCTCACTGGTCCTATGAAGTGTCATCTGAGGAAGCGGTGCTATTGGCCTTTTTATCCATGCTGGGCAATGTCTTCGAAAGGGATAGAAATTACTGTGGTCCTTGAAGGTTTTTGCAAATACAAGCCATTGTCATGACCTGTGGTGTTTGTAGAGCTGTGTGCAACTCTATGAGGACAGCAGCTCCATGCTCAATGTGCCATTCTGCTGCCATTCCTTGTCTTGTAATGGCCTACATCCTTTGTGGTATGATAGCACTGTCTGTCCTATGTAGTTTTTAGTCTGAATTATGTAACATTTCAATGGCATTTCAAAAAAATAACTGGCTCGTGCAGTAGATTTTGACTGCTTTTTCTCAGGTCCCATCCACATTTGCTGTTTTCTTAGAGACTCAACTCCTCAAAGTCAAGGAGCTTGACTCTTCAAACCCCTTACAATCCCAAACTCTGCTGCACTTTTCCCTGGTTATCTTACTGTTTAATGACACATGGTTCACACGTTTCATTTTTATGTGGAAGCCAGTATTCTTCAAATTCCTGTGATACAGCAATCCTGGTGAGCCTCAGATGTCAGGCTTAATTCAAAACTATTAGAAGCATCCAGTACTTCAGCACCAGCTATTGTCAAAAATAAAGCTACCTCTGACTGACAGAGAAGCATTCAGCTGAAGAGTCATCTACCATAATTTCCCACAGTCACTGAGGGCCACATACTAGCAGTGAAGGCCAGAAGGACACAGAGTGTCCACTCTTCCACACACAGTAACTGCAGACCACTGCCCAGCATCTTAGAGCAAGCCAGGCTGCTCCTTTTCCATGGCCCCCAATATCTGCTAGAGACAACAAACCCTGTTTAAATTTTCTCTTTACCCTCCATGCTCCAAGAGAGTCAATTCCAGTAAGGTGAGGGTTTCAATGACTGCATTTATCCAATCAGACAATTTTCTTAGCTTTTTTTTTACCAATGGGCATCAGGGTGTTTCTCAAAATCAATTTCATTCAACCAAATGCAGACATGTATCCTGTAGATGTGTATTATGCACGTGTATATTTGACCTCGTCACCACCACTGTCTTTGTCAGTGGGGAGAAATTCAGGCATTACTGTGGAGCAGGTACTCTCAGCCTGAGGTATGTGTCTCAAACAGTTCAGAAAAATCAGGCTCTGAAACCTCCACTTTATCTCCACTGAAGTTTGTCCAGAGTGGCTGCTGCAGATGATATTCATAGGTTGTCTAATTCTGGGTGAGAAACAACTCACTGAAAGTATGACAGAAGCCTGCTTTATTCAATCTCTCATTCCCAACTCTTCAGACATGAGTAACATAAACTCAGGCACAAGAATGGGATCTACCTAGAACTTCTAAATGTCTTAAAGTTTTGATCATGGAAGAAAAATAAAGTGCAAAAGGAGCAATTTCTCCTGGAAGAGATGAGGTGGCTGAAAGGATGCAGCCATCAGATTCCAGTTTGCCAAGTTTCTGCTTCAAAGAGACATAATGCTAGGGGCATCAAATATTATTCACATTCTCTGACATTCCCTATAGACAAAAAAGTGTGTAAAATCACCCCAATGAA
Organism: Margarornis squamiger; assembly: GCA_035222235.1. NCBI lineage: Eukaryota > Metazoa > Chordata > Aves > Passeriformes > Furnariidae > Margarornis > Margarornis squamiger. Next base: position 53,012,250 of record JAWWTY010000037.1, read on the forward strand.
AATCAAGGCAGGGTTTTTGTCGTATTGGCAGCAATGTTGCAGGAAGAGAGTGTTGTGCCTTTTCAGCTCAGTAGACAAAAGCCAGGGGTCTGCCAAATTTTCTAGTTTCACTTTAACTGTGGGAAAGAAGTTGCAGAAGAGACGCCAAGATAGTAAAGGCTGATCTACATATAAACCATGTAGCGGGCAGACATGCAGTTGTTGAGGGTGTGTTCTAGGCTGTCAGGGAGGTACACAAGCCTTCTAGCACAGCACCAAGTTCCAGCTGATACGTTCTCATGTGCAGGGGCAGTTGCCTCAGCTGAGCACTCTCGTTGTCGGGGCGGTGATGTGCTGTGATCTGGGAGGGGTGTAGGTGCAGACATGAGGCTGTGTTTGTGTCATGTGTTACAAGAGTGGTTACCACAAGAGCTGTTGCCTTTTGACTTTCACCATGAAATCTGTGCTGACCAGGGCTACGTGGCACTAGGCTGGTAGGCAGCCCCTGCAAAAAGATTTCTTGTTTGCCTGTGAATGCCATCCCCATTGATCAGTTTCCAGCTGGCTTATATTGATTTAGCTTAATTCAATGCAAGTGTTTTGCATGTAGAAAAGGCTCTGTGAATGTTCCCATGAGGTCTAAATCAGTTCTTCTGTCTCTCTTGCTCTTTAAATCCTATTGTCACTCATGTGTAGCTTTCCTACACTCAGTACACGCCTGTTCCTGGGGGGAGCAATTGCCAGGGACTTAATTTTAGAGAGGAATGCTCACCCTGCTGTCTGGGAATGAAGCCTGGCGTAGCAAACTTCAAAGACTAGACAGATTTGTTGCTGAGTTTAAAAGACATCTTCCCCTTGACTGGGATTTGCTATTGTATCCCTTTTGCTCTCAACTTCGAGTTCAGCATCTGGGAGGGCTCAGGTGCTTTCCAGACTCTTTCCATCTTTGGACCCTTTCAAATGCATGTGTTAGGTGCTAGAAAATTCTCAGCTCTGCCTCTTGTCCACTGAACAACACTGAGCTGACTGAGGATGTGGTGGATTTGACAGGATCTGTGCTTAAAGAATCCACTGTTTGACTCCCTGTTTACACAGAGCCCTGGCACTCAGACAGCACAGGCCTAAAAGAAGGGTTATTTTTAATTGGAATAAACTAACACAGAAGGAGAGAGTTCTTTGCCGCCTTCTTTTGCTTCACATAACAATTGTAGTCCTAACGAAGAACTTCACACTAAATATAATAAAAGGATGAATTATTTTTCCTGCGTGCCTGTTGTTTTTCTAACAAACATATGTGTTTGTTTATTTTTAGATTATAAAATGCAATTATCATGTTCTTGAAGTACACATGTAAAATTAAAAACATGTTGAGTCATCTTGCTGCTTAAGTTATGTTAATTAAACTATTCAATGGGAAGGATGTTCCTGGTTAGGTCGCTTCAGTGGGATTTGGATTTTGTTCTTGGCTCTGCCATAGATTGCCTGTTTGATTCATGGCAAGTCACTTAATCTCCCAGTGTTTCTGTTTTTCATTCCCAAAATGAAAATAATTCTCCTTCATCTTCTCTGTTTTGACTATAAATGCTTGAAGCAGGGTATGTTTTGCACAGCAGTTAGCATAGTATACTCTGAGTTTAATTTATAGTTGCATATATTGATAACAGGTCATCTTGTGTCCAAGAAAAAAACACCTCTGCAAGTCCTTCCCAATGCATGGATTTGCAAACAAATATACTTTCCACCACACCCAGACAGACAATGTCAGAGCTCTGTCAGATCATGCTCAAAAGTGAGTTTTCATCAGTGGAAATATGCTGATCTCAGGTTTCCAAACCCTAGGCTTTTATTCTGAAAGCTAAGAACTCATCTTCAAGAAGAGCTTAGTTCTTTCATTGCATTCTTAAACTTCATCTAAGCTAAGGAGTGTATGAAATATCATCAGAAGTGAGTGTATGAAACCTCATCAGAAGTTTTACTACGGATCAGGTCCAGGCCTGTGGGTTAGGTAAGACAGAAACTCTGGCTTGAGCACACTTGGCCAGCACTCCTGGGAAAACTCAGTGTCATGTGAATGGCTGAAGGACCTGCCTCACTCTGATGGTTTCTCACATCTGCATTTGTCAAATAATCAGTCTCAGAATAGGCTACAGTGGGCTAGCAGGATCTACCCCTGACTAGCCTGATAACTATTTAGGAGCAGTGACAATTTTCTATCACAACTTGGTGCATACTTATTTGTACTGGCCATCTTTCCACTACACCTGCACACATCTGCTTCCCTGTTTATTCACCAGTTGTGTTTTCCCTGGATGTTTGCATTATGGTTTTGTACAATACCTAGGACACTGAAGACCTCAGCCCTAAACAGGCAGCACTGGAGTACAGTCACTGGAGGAGCTGCCCTCCCACTCAGTGCTGGCTTTAGCTGAATCATTTTCTCAGTCTGATCAACTCCGTTGAACCCTAGATCTAAGCCCTTATTTCTCCAAATCTGTGAACTTGGGCTGTATTTGGAATTAAGAGAGTGAGCAGGAGCTAATGCATGGTGGGATTACACTGTTTATTACCTGACAGCACTCAGAGAGAGTGCTTTCCAGTGACATCTGCAGTCACTATAAACCTCTCAGACTGTGAGCTTCCTTCCTTCCTGCTGCCTGTGTCTGCCCGAGTCATGTAAAGGCCAAATCAGTCCTCAGATCTTTCTACCTGCACAAAATGCCAATGTAGGCACACTTCTGTCAGACTAAAACTCCTTTCTTCACTTGACATGCATTGTACCATCCCTTGCAAATATAACTGAGACACATCTGACACGAAGTCTGTGAGCTCAGGGTGCCAATGCTTTGACTGCCTTGCTAGCTGGGCTCAGGCTGCTACCTCTCAGAAAAGGAAGAGTCCTTTGCACTACTACCAAAACACATGCCAGGTTTTTGGCCCCACGCTCCAAAGGGACTTCCACTAAATGACACACTTCCAATAGCCAACCTGGCAGCAAGGCCCATGTCCCAAGCATGACCCAAAGAGCTAAAATACCCATGGTTTACTGGCTTGTCTAGTCGTGTTCACAGAAGGGAGCTGGTGAGGAGCACTAAGCTTTCTTAATGTCATCTGAAATCAGTATAAATGTCATTCATTATTAAAATTCCCTGCACAGTTTAAATCTGCCCTCCTCATTGCTAGATATACCTGCCCAGCATCATTGTAAGCTGCATGCAACTCACCATGCTCACGAACAACATGATCATTCAATAGACCTTTCTTGCTGGCTATCCCTTGGGAGAAAAGTTCTGGCCACCAGCTGAGACTCCCAGGACAGATCAAACTAATGAGGCTGAAATAGAGGTCACTGAAGTTCAAAGCTGGTTCAGTTTGCACTTGGGTATTTAATTCTTCATGGCTCTGGTTCTCATCAATAAGCTGTAAGCAAAGGAGAGCAGTAGGAACCAAGGATCAGGGTGTACACAGGCATCTGCCTCCCATAATGTTCACACTGAATTAAAGCAAATAGACTCTGCTTCACCCCATTTAGCCAGCTCCCTAACAATTCACACCTATTACATACAGCCATTTCTGTCTTCCTCCTGATTCACTGAAAAATTCTCCCTCACTCTTTCCGTAAACTCAGCATCCTGTCTTCTGCTGAAGTTACAAGCCAGATGTTAGCTTAGCCAGTGATTAATACCTTGAAAAGGTCAGCTTTGAATCTCACTGCCAAGTTCACCCACCTCTCTGGGCAACTCCTTATACATCTTCTCTTCCCTTCATAACATACTTGGAGTTGAAAAATATTAAACCTGATGTATATGCTACTTTATATCTTGAAAGCACATTAAAGATAATCATGGGTGTTGGAAAATGCTTTGAGGCTGTGCTTGGAGAAGAAGGACCTGTTTAATTCCCTTCTACATGGATTGCTTGTAGCTCTGAAAAGCTGATCTCTGGCTGTCTGTCTAGTCCTCTGTACCACCTAACCACCTCTCGAAACAGCCCAGTGAATCTAACAAATTGAATTCAATATAATTAATGTCATCTATTGGTGAGGACACAGAAGGTTCACATCAAATTTTACAAACTTAAGGGTCCTCATTCTCCCTTGGTCCAAAACCAGACTTTGTAAGCTTGGACAAGTAGTCTCAGAATGTTAAAGATTAAAGCTGTCTTTGTCACATAATGCACAGCTTCACTTGTCCCAGTTCTGTCTGGGCTTCTGTGTGTGCAGTGTCACCAAAGAAGCTCTGCTCTGCATCAATAAATGTCAAGTAACCCTTTTGATAGGTAATATTTTATGGAATTTGATCTTGGAGCCTCTCACATGGAGAAATAGAGTTAAGAGCAGGCAGATTTTGCCTGAGAGTGTTTTTGTTTTCTTGTTTCTTTTGAAGTAAAAGAGGAAATGTGGGAACCATTTCTAAATTGCCCATGCTCCAGAGTGACAGAAGAAACCCAGAAACAGATAAAGACCAACAGCTGGAACACATTGTGGTACAATGAAGCAATTAGCTTATGGCATAAAAGAATGAAATCACATATAGAAGTGATTTGTGTCTCCCAGAATTACCTAGGCAACCTGGAAAATTTAGGGCAAACAAGGGCCATGGTCCCAGGCCAGTGCTGGTGTGGCACAGAGATGTGCCACACTAGAGGGAAGAGTCCCTCTAGAGGGATGAGACCTTTCCTTAATGGTCTGATCTAAGACCTCACAGATGTGTGGGAAGAGACAAGAGGGAGGAAGGGGTCAGCGGCTTCCCCCTCTCTCTGAGATTTCCCAGCAGTGCTCTAAATTCCTGGAGAACCTTGTTTCTTCTGCTGTGAGGACACTTCGAGGCAGCTTTTGTCCATGTCCCCCTGGGACCTTGCATCATAAGCTGGGTGACTGGCTGCAAACTCTCAGCTGTCCTCCCTACTCTCAACTGGCCTCAGCTTTGGGCATGAAAAGACATCCTCACAGGATTGCTTAAAAGTTACATCATCAAACAATAAAACTGTGAAAATACTTCAGGGTAGGAGGGGAATCTGAGATAAACATTCTTTACCAGATATTGCCAAAGAAACCATCGCCTCATCAAAATGAATGAGCTAATTCCAATTGCCTTCAGTGCACCCAGGGCTTCAGTCTTTACGTGTGTGATGCCATGCTGACACAGTGATGAGCTCAGGATAGCATTATCCTCATGAAGTCAGATGGCTGGATTGATGGATGCAATCAAATTTCCTGCCCCGGTTACAGTTTTACCATCCAAAGCCTCAATTTAATCAGTGGTTGTACTCATAGTGAGATTTGTTTCAGGAGGGATCCCATTTACCACTCCCAGTTTCTGAGAGCTAGCTAATCCTTTCACGGGGCAGGGTTCGCAGATCATGCCTCATAAACTCCCTCTGTGAGGGTTTAGGAAGAAAGGACAGGATTTGTTGTGAGTGCTCTTGCAAGCGTGTCTTCACAGCAGGCACAGATACCCAACCAGATGGCTTCACTCCATTAACTTCTCACAGGTGGAGACCAAGGTCCGAAAACACACAATGGCCAGATTCATGTAGCCTAACCCCATTCTCCCTCCCTAGAAAGACCTGGGAACAGAAACACCCACATTGTCCCTGCATAAGCCATCTACATGTGGCTTTTTTGCCACACTCGTCCAGCCCTGCATTTTCCAGCTTCAAACTGGTGAGCCTGCATCATGATACGCTTCGTGAGCCTTTCAGCCCAGAGGATGTCTGTGCAGTGTTCCACTGTGTGGAGTGGACTTGCTCGCTCCGGTCCCACTGAGGTTATGGAAAAATTCACTGCATGCAAAGGGTCACAGCAGCATTTGTGCTTTTGGGAACCCCTCCCACCAAGGACTATTGCTAGCCTTGTGTGATGCAGGATCAGTTTAAAATAACTTCACTTAGAGCACTCCATGGAAATCCCCTGCCAGTCACTCTCCTCACGTGCTTTTTGTTCTGAGAATCAACAGGCCTCAAAGCGCGGTCTCAGAAGAGGCCACATCTGTACAGAGTTTGCTTTCATCCCCACAAGGGTTCCCAAACAATGCCAGTGCCAGCCGGAGGTTTGCTGAATGGTATGAGAACCAAAGGCTTTCTTTGCTTTCTGTTCATCCATTAAAACTTTGTGAGTCAAAATTAAGAGGACAGGAGAGGGAGCTTTAGGAGGCTGTGGTTTCTCACAAATGCCTAAAGCTAAATACTAATGAGAAAGTTTTAAAAAAAAAAAGTCTGCAAGCCATCACCACAGCAATGCCACAACTAGAGACAAATCCAGTGTGTGCTGCTTTACATTTATGATGCAGACAAACTAATTTATCTAATTAGGGCTGTCTACAAAATGAATATGAAATAATACTCTGTCCTCAAGGCCCAGTATCAGAGATTCTTGCTACTGAAATCCAAACGCGCACAGACACATAGCATGGACACCTGCTACCCTCTGAGCATGGAATTAGCCAAACCACATCTGCATGGGAAGTTTTGAATATTTTCTTCATTGTCCCACCCACAACTGATGGGTGAAAACCACTCAGTTAAGAAGCCCGCAAGGGTAAATGTATACAAAACTGTCTTTGATTTCAGAATTTAAGAAACAAAACCGAAAAAAAGTGAGAAGTCCATTTGGCTTCTCCCATTTGAAACTAAGATTTATTTTACAGGTTTTGAGTAATCCTAAACAGATTAAGGCACGATTTAGCTCCTTTGAGAGAGCTAATTTTCTACCTCAGTGCAAAGATTTGTTGCTGTTGTTGTTGTTCAAGAGGTTTGGTCTTGAAGTTTGGTCTGTGTATTTTGATAGCAACTGTTCGTGAGCACAGAAGCTCAGCTGAGAAGTTCAGTTGCTGCATTACTGAGATGCTGGCACTATCTCCGTGAGAATTAAATCCAGGACTAGAATGAAAGACTTGAGCAACTAGTTTTGAAAAACAATTTAATGGCATGAAGCTTGATGGGAAGAAAAGAGGTAGAATTGAATTTAAGAAAGTAGCCTTTAAAGAAACCCCTCTTTCGAGACTAGTTTCAGACTTTGACTGTGCCTGGTACTGCCCCAGCCAGAGTGCCTGGCATGAGCTCCCCCAGTGAGCCCAATGCCCTTCTTTCAGGCACATGCTTAGTTACCTCCATGTGGGTCTCTTCCCACATTCTAAATTCCTACCTGGATCCCACAACAGCCTCAGTACTGTCCCTGGGAAAAAAAACAAATACCTTCCTATACTGGGTGTGGACCAACTCACATTTGTATCTTTTGTCCCAGAGAAATGGAGATATTGCCTCACAGATGAAATCAGCTCAGGTCTCCACCTCTTTCCAGTAAAGGGCGAACCCTTTCTCTCTAGACAAAACAGAAGGAGTGGGCTCACAGAGACCACAGCATCCTTTGCCACTCCAGGCTTGCCCAAAGTAAAGAAGAGGGTCTATGTGTGACTCCAAAAGGAATTTCTCTGCTTCCTGCTTCTCACCATTCCTGGCTGTTGCAGCCTGCGGTACAGCAGTGTGTGTGCTCAGCAGGGGAAAAATGCCACTGACAGAGGTGGTGGCTGTGAGATGAAAAAGGCTGATTCACACAGTGGTTTCTTGTGTCTTCCCCTGAATGCTTTCACTTCAGGAGCCCCTTCCTCGTTACAGCTGGAAAAGGTGTAAACAGAAACCAGTTCCAGCTGAAAATAACTCCGTCTGTGTCCTGTGTGGAGCCTGCTTGATTTCCCTACTGCTTTTGACTCCTAACATCAAACTGGGTTGCCTGTCAGCACTGAGATCACAGACAAATAGGAGCACAGATCACCTACAGTTTCTTCCACTTCATTGGAAGCTCTAGTGGCTTTAGCAAACTGGTGGAGCTGGGGTGTATCTTATCTCATGGAATGAGCCACAAGAGGGAGACAAATATCCGTGTGGTGCCATTGTGGGCTCATGCCCTTGGAGCCTAGGTAGGAAAAGGTATTCTTCAGCTCTTGAGGGGTTTCAAGGTTTCAGATAGTTTCCTAACCCAAAGCTGAAATCTCAAATATCCTCAAGAATGAAATATGGAGAAATAAAATGCATGTCAGAAAAACTTCCCCTTTGCAGTTTGAAAGTATTACATGTCCCATTTGGATTAAGGGGAAAAAAACCCAGTAATTAGTGTTCATTTAATTAGTGCTCATTGAAATCGAATTATTGAAACATGACACTTCTACCTTTGAAAATACAAAATTTGCACCTTTGGGCTTCATTTTCTTCCCCAAGCAATTGCTGAATTTGGAGAGATGGTGAAAAACAGCCCTTCCTACAGTTTTTGGCTCCTACCAAAACCATGTAATTTGAAAGTTCCTAAGAAGTCTCAAGAGACACAGAGCTAATTCAAACATAGGATACAATGGCTGCCTTTCATGTCCTCAATGTCTCTGACATGAGCCAAAAATTAGTCTGGATAAACACAGAAGATTTTTATCTGGAGAAAAAAGCTTGAAACTGTGAAGTACAAGAATGAGGATGTAGGAACAACAGAGCTCGTACTTGGTCCCCACCTGCCCTAGGCACCTACAAAAGGTGCCACAACAAATTCACGGTTCAGAAGAGCTACTGCATGTGCAGCCCTTAGAGGCTATAAATCCATGGAATAGGGCTTTGGAGACACTCCCCAGATTTATGTTCCAGAGCACAAAAAATAGGGGATGTGTATCTCACTGCCAGGCCACATTAGCAAAGTGTTTGAATTCCTCCATGAGCCTAAGGGCTCAAAATGCTGAAAATAAGATCAGGCTGTAAAACAGAACAAACTGAGCCCATAGCACAAACATTTCCCATGTGAGGTAATATCTGGCTTTCCAGGTCAGCAGACAGAAGAAATGTGGTGTAAATATCTGTGGCTGTAGGCCAAAAATGCACCCACTATAAATTCAGTCTGAAAAAGGTAGTCAGTGGAAATTATCCTACAGGAATGGTATGACATATGGCTGCATGTGATAGACCATTTATCTGTGCAACCAAAATGAAACACTAATGTGAGAGCGTATAAAGATAGGGCATAATGTGAGATGAGAGCTACTCTCCTGCTCAACCCTGTGAGACAGATTGAGGCTACATTAACAGTAGCAAACTATACACTGCCAGGCTCATCCTCTGGCAACTCTGGCATGATCCAACCACAGCCACGCTATCAACCTCTTCTAGTCTCCAGAGTATCCTGTGGGGCATGTCTGCAGACTTATGCTGGTTCCATGCTGTGCTTGGGAACTGTTTGGGTGAAAGCTCTTCATCTTGAGCTAGAATACGCCAGAGATTGGTCTAACAATTTAACAGTATAGGCAAATCAGGGCCATTGTCCTTGCTATGTCGTTGTTCTATTCACTAGTAGAGATGCAGCCTGACATACCAGCTGCAGGGTGACACTTCCCATATTGCACATTCTTCTTTATGTCCAAAGTCCCTCCTGAAGCATTATCAAGAATATTAGCTGTGCTTTTAAAGAAGTATAAAAATAAAATGGATCTTTCAAAGAAGTCCAAGTGTGACTGTCTGATTCTCTGGCCTGCTATTTCTATAGCTTTCAGAGCTAAAGAATGGCAAGAAGGAAGGAGGCAGTGATCCGTGGCCAACTTTCAGAAGCCCAGAGGGTACTTCAAATATTCCAGTATCCCATTCCCTGTACCAGGCAGCATCCATGGTTCACTGCTTGTGGCACTCTTCCTGCCAGCATCTGCCACAGCAATGCCAGCCAAATCTGCATAGGGTCATTGGCAGTTGCAACAGCATGAGTTTTGCAAGAAAACTTCAGAGCCATTTCTGTGTCAGAAAGATATTTCTCAATGAATATACTAATAAGCCCAGGATCCGCTTCTTATTTTACACTGACATAACTGTACCACTCTCAAATGTGGTACGGAAGGTTGTGAAATCATGACTGAGCCCTTGGAGTCATGCATGAGCCTCCCAGCTTCACAGCCAGGGCACATGGCTTCATGTAAAAGTTGGGATGAGAACCGTATTGACTCTGTCCTTTGGTGACAGGAAAGTACCTGTGGCAGAGCACATGGTGAGATTAGAGACCAGAAATAACAGGGGAGTGATTGGCTTCAGTGAGACCTAATTACTCCCGCAGTGCCTGTTGCTGAAGGTTGTTTTCCACTGTGAAGTTTAGGGAAGCTCTGTTCTCTCCAAAGAACCCCCATGCTGCTCATTTTGAAATTAGTGAGAATTCAGAGATCTCCCAGAAGAAGGGACAGTCAAACCTGGCAGGTGAAGAGAGATCTGTCGGCCAGCATCTTGCGAACCTTAAGGATTCTTGGAAGACCAATGACTTTGAAGACTTCAGCATAAATTCATAAAGCATTTTATTTCCCATCTGTATCCTTCTTATATATTTTACTATAGTTTATATCTACAGTTTTTCCAAAGGTAATATACTAAAAGAATATTCATAGAAAATTCTCCATTCTGTTAACAATTGGTGTTCACCATCTCTTTTGCAATGTGTTTCTATGAGGAATGAGATTTTCTAATTAGAGAAAAATGCATCAGAATGCCTACAATTCAGGTCAGGAGGAAGAGGAAACTCTAGAGTTTCTTCTCTTTCAACACATCACACAGAAAAGGAGTTGGGAGAATGTATCCACTCTCCTAGCAAACGAGGAAAGCCAAGCAGCTTCCTTAAAGGCACCACTGCAAAATACCAGCTAAGTGTACACTGCACATTAAGAAATGAAAGAACTTTTCTATGTAGTCGTAACAAGCTTGCCAATGATTTAAGATGGTTATGGGGATTTATTGACCAGGACTGCTAGCTATATCTGCAAATACAAACATGCATATGTGCATACACATACACTGGGATTTTTGTTGTTGTTGTTTTGTGTTGTATTTTTTTCTTTTTCTCAGCAACTGCTTGTCTGGATATGTTCTTATAATTTTCATACTTGAATCTCCAGAGAAATGAGAATAATAACAAATGCTCATGCTCTTATTCTCCACTATTGAAATCCAAATACATCCTGTTTCAAATAAAGGAGAACTTAAGTAATGTTAGAGGTGCAATTAATGACAAAATGTTCCGGTTTGTGCTTAACCCTTTTCACTCACTTCCATGACCCATTCTAACCACAGCAAGTGTTAGAAGCCCTGAAATATTGGTTTGTGGTTTGTTTACTCAAGGATGTGGGGATTAAGTCATGCTGCTGTTGGCTTTTCTTTTTTTTTTCTTTCTTTTGTGTTGTGCTTTTTAAAAGCAATGATAGAATCAAAAGATATTTTTTTAACACCCTGAAGGATCTTCATTCTCTAAGGCCCTGCTGACTTAGTAGCACAAACTGATGTATGCGGTATCTCCATCTAGTTACTCACTATGTTCGTCACTATCTGCAGCTCCAGTCCTGAATGAAATGAAAAGCCCATCCATCTGAAGTGTCTTAAATGTAATTTTGCTTTACACTCCTTCCTGGTCCTTCCATTGCTCTCAATGGAACATTGAGGCCCCCTTAAAGTCAGAATGTTTTCTCTCCCCTAAACCTTGTAATCATCAGCCTCATTCATGCCTTCTCTTTATGCCACTTTCCAACTTGCTTGCCAGCTAAAACTTTGACTTCTGCCTCCAGGCTTTGCACCAAGTGTGTTAGTTTATTCCCATTCGATGTTATAAAGCTCCCTTACAGATTACTGAAACTACCATGGACTCCATCATCCACAGCACTTGTTTCATTGTCCCAGCTTGGTAAAGCTCTGCTATATTTAATCCATTCTAAAATGACACCCTGTCTACTCTTTTGCTAGAAGGAACATTGCTGTACTCCACTTGCCATCCCATCCATCAAATGCCATAACTGCTTCAGATCTTGCCTTGTACAATGCTGTCTTCATCCAGATGTCATTGAACTTCTGTCACAAGTATCTCATTGCTCTTCTCATCACAACCCCCATCTCCGCCTTCCTCCTGAGACTCTTGCAGATACCTACTGCTCCTCAGGATCTACTTCAGCCGTCTTGAAAGCACAGGACCTCTTTCCCCAGATAATCGTTATTTACTTCATTGTGCCACAATTGTAATACAGTAATCAATACACAGGTGTGGGTTTAAAAGGAATCCATATCACAAGTCTTTAATAGAGCACAGGTATTAATGCTAGCAATGATTATCGTTCATCATGTTCTTCCATCATTGGCTGTCGTTTCCTACACTATTTCTGATCCGGTAAACGGCAGAGAAGAAGGACTTGTCTGTCAGTCACTGGCTACCATAAATCCTCATGGGTCACAGTATTAATCCACTGAGTTAGCCATGCTGAATGCAGTTGGTGATAACATCCACTAGTGAGTAAGTGAATAATAAAGAGCACTACTGCTTCTCTGCATTTCACTATACAGCCCTGATTTTGCCATGCCTGGCAAGACCAGCATGCAACAGTGCTGATCTTCAGCTTGAGATTTTAGTAAGATAGTTCCATAAACACAATGACATCGTGTCATGACATCATTATTTTTCTGTAGGTTTGAACCAGCTTGCTTGCTTTTACAGGAAATTATATGTTCACTTCTCCTCCAACTTAACTGACACCAGGGAAGTGCCACACACATTAATTTCAACATTCAGCTCTCAAGTGCATGAATAACATTCCCATCATCCATTAAGTACCCACCCAGAGCAGACATTGTCGTCATATGTGTAAAGGCAGCTAAATAAACAGAAAGATCAGGTTTAGAGTACAAAAGCTTGAAAAATTCACAATATTACTTCTGGGGGAAAGATGAAGCAAAAATTACAATACCTTGTCCTATGGGGCCTTCTGGCCTGGTTGAAAACACCAGTGGCTATGGTAATACAATACTGATGCCAAGAGACCAAAGTTTTAATGACTCCATCTCCCACCTCCCCAAATCCTTCCTAATATTATCCATGATGCAATTGCAGCCCAGACTATTCATTTTAGCATTTATTGGAAGGGCTTTGCAGAAGAAAGAATATATAGAAACTGAAAGACCATTGTGTAAGATGAGACAGATAGTGTGAACTAATGTACAAAATAATCACAGCAGAAAGAAATCAAAAGAGACATTCTGCATTGTTCATGGACTACAGGACAGTACACAAAATCACAGACTTAAGATTAGCATCTCTCTTGAGGGCCTCAGTGAAAAGAAAGAGTGGAAAGCATTGTATTTATGGGTTAGATCATGTTGCACAGAATCATAGAATACTAAGAGGTTGGAATAGACCTTAAAGATTACCTAGTCCCAACCCCCCATGCCATGAACAGGAACACCTCCCACTAGACCAGATTGCTCAAGGCCTTGTCTAACTTGGCTTTGAACATTGCCTTTCTAAGATTCCTCCCTTCAGATCAGTTTAGATACAACTCTGTTCTATTGCTCCACCAGCAATTACTAGAGAAAATATTCATAGATTTACAAGAAGTATTGAAAATCTCATTATTTGTTGGAAAGGAGGGGCAGAGGGTAAAGGAGAAAGTGTCATAGTTTACAGCCACGTGTTTTCAAATAAAGACTAATGGATGCATACCAGCACTCACTTTTACACACCAGTGCCAAAACTGACAAACTGCAAAGTGATCTTTGCAGTGACACTACAACAGAGCAGATCCCTTAAAATCAGAGGCTAAAATTGTATACTTCAAGCCACCAATGTTGTAAATTGGAAATAACTTCATGACTCTCCCTTCACTGCTACCAAAGATGGCTTTGACAAGTTCCCAGTTCAGGATTCAAACTCCTGTTTGACTCTTAACAGTCCTTTACATACACCAAGCTCTAAACACATATGTAAACCTTGCCACCACAAAGCTTTTGTGTGACAATATTTATAAGATTTTAATCCAATGGGTTAAATTATGCATATGAACTAACAATCTGCATCTAATTACAGAGCTAGCTGCAGCACTACAATCCCATCCCAAAACCTGCAGACATCATCTATAACAATCCTGTCAATAGTTCATGCAAATTTTAAAATCTTTAAAGTGTTTTTCACCACTTTTCCAAGAAAAAAGAGCCCTTGCAACACATAAACGCCTAGAAAGACACAAACATATTTCTTTGCATTATTTCAGTAAAAACATGCTTTTCCTATTAAAATGTGGTGCTATCCTGTGATTATAATAATCTTCTTTCACAGGAAATTTATGACTAAGTATTTGTAAATACTCATCTCAGGGATCTGCCCTTGTGGTCACTTTGGCCACCCCCAGAACTTCTCACCACATATGTGTGTGAATTGTGTCATAGTCGTGTGTATAATACATTCTCCCTTCCTTCAGCTTCCTTATCCATCTAAGTGCTTGCCAAGTATGCTGGCTGGCCTCCTTATTAGCAACAAAAATGGGACTCGAGTCCAACAAAACTCTGGTGGAAGCTGAAAGTATCCCCAGTGACTACAGTGGAGCTTCCACCACTTCAGCAAGGGCTTCCTAGCTCCATTATCGGGTGGTTGTGGACTCTGGTTGCTTTAGTCCTGTGGACGTGGAGAGCTTTTGATTACACTTAACTTCAGCACAGGCTAAGGGCACTCCACTATCACTAGATAAACACATTATATAATGCAGCTTAGTGTATGTACCATGCTGTCTCATTGATTCCTCCACAAGGCAGGTTCATGTACATGGAAATTTGGTGGGCTTTCAGTGGCAGAGGCAGATTCTGCCGGTCTGGAGCCACAGCTTTCCCAGCGAGGCTATTCCATGGTCAGAGCCTGCACCTGTGTCTCACCCGCGTGGGGCCCCAACATGCTCTGGCACAAGCTGGTCATCCCTGCGTGGGATAAGACCAAGCCTTTCTAGGAAAGCTGAGCTCATGTTTCCAAGAAGCAGAGAAAGGAAGAAGCCTGAGCTGCAAGTTGTCACTGCCAGTGGTATTTTGCAGACTAACAGTAAACTTGGGTTGTTTACTGGATCCCAAATTTTCTTTGCATGTACACAGGAAAACAGATGCTTCCCACTCCCAGGCCCCATGCCCAAGCCAGGCTCCCTCAGCAATACCCATAGGTAGGGGACACAAACAGTACAGCAGAGACATTGCTTCCTGCCTCTGTCTGCTTTGAGCTGGTGATAGAACATTATCTATCCCACACACTTCTTTGGCCTCCTTGCCAGGGTATCAGGCAGGCTCACAGCATGCAGTTTGCTTTTCCTGTGTGGTAGGAACAGCTGGTGCCTCTGCTCACAAACAGGGGACAGAGGCCAGGGCTTGCAAATGCTTTGGCTCAAACAGGGGGCATGGGGCATGGATGAGAGAGCTGGGAAACAAGCCACGTCTCCCAAATCCTGAGCAGGTGTGTGCCCTAACTACTAGGTTACTTTTCATCTTCTAGCATTAAAGGCCTGGCATGGTCCACCCATAGCCCTGTCTTCAGTAAGCCTCAGGTGCAGTCCTCCATTTGATTCATTTATGCCAGCGGCAAATTAAGTTTCAGGCTCTTACAATGATTTAGAGAGGGGAAGGGGAAACAGAACAAAAACTCATGTGCCTGGACATATGCTTAATTATTTGGCTTCAGGATGGCCACCTATCTGTCTCTTGCCTCTTCTTCTGAAGCAGTGGTGCTGGTCCCCGCCTGTGCCAGGATTGTGATTTATTCCAGCTCTGTGCCCTTCTGTGGTCCGAAAAGGATCCTTCAGTTTTCTGCCTGAAGAAAATCCTCACAAGTGACACAGGCTGCTTGAGAACGTGATGCACTCACTGTTCCCCTCTCCTGTGACATTTCTTTATATAAGCAGCTGAATAGCAAAACATATCAGTGCTTATTACTAATTTTGTTATTTATAGTGAGCTGCCACAGATGGAGACTGCAGCACCATCCTATCTTTAGGGCGTAGTGCCTGCCTGTCCATACAGACAATTGGTAATTAGCACAAGAACTATTTGTTTATCTATTCTCAAACTTAAATAAATAGGAACCCATTTATCAGCCAAAATTCAAGTCCCTCCCTTTGCCAGATCTCCAGATTAACTACTTAATGAATAGAGCTCATCGCTTCAGGCATTTAAATAAAGACAAAAGTGCATTTAAAGGAAATTAAATATGTAATAAAAACCAATAACTGGCTGTGTACTGAACAAATAGCATTTAGTTCACAAGAATCATCAGTACAGGACAAGATGAGCATTACAGGGATGCCAAGAAGAGGTGTAGAAATGGACCAACCAGTACATAAGGGAGATATAGTGTATATATCCTAGTTGCTTCTGACATGTGCACTTCCTACCAGTGCAGCCAATCACTCCAAGTGAATCCTTGCATGAGCATGAAACTGGAGAAGAGAAGGCAGATAGAAAACTTGCAGTTCTTCAAGTAAAATCCTGCATGTTCTCTAAGATGCACGTGCATGACTTGGGTGGCAGGACCCTGCCCACTGTAAACACCATGCAAGCCAGGGAGAAGATATGTCTTCTTTTTTATTTTTATTGCTGATTCCAACCCCTTTGTTTTCTTTTATTCACTAAACTCACCCCTGAAGTTAGAGAAGAGAGGAAGAGGCTTTACAAAGAGATGGACTTTCTGGTTTCACCTAAGGGTTTGTCCCAGTTCCCTCCCTCCTTGGCCCCCTCTGCCCCCACTTCCCCGCCGACAGGAGGGGGATGCTCACTATTAAGGCTAAAGCAGTCTGTGGGCAGTAGAACAAATAATGCTTGTCTTTCTCAAAATTCAGATGTTTTCAGCATCTAAATGTGTTCAGTTACTCAAGCTTGAAAGTGCAACTGTGTTTTACATGCATATGAGTGTACACACATTCACATGTGCAGGGTGGGAAAACTGCTATCACACAGCAAAGTGGGTCCGGTCTGAAGAATTCTGCCTGGCTTCCATTTCCAATCATACGGGATCCAGTAAAGAGCTATTTACTTATTGCCCTACTACCTAGACAAACTTTATTTGGCCTTCTATCTGCATCCAGGAAGGGGATAAAAGCTTCTAAATAAGAGAAAACTATTTCAAGCACTGTGGCTGGAAAGAAGTAACTAATGAGGAGCTCCTTCTTTTGTCTTTCAGCTCACAACTCCGAATTTCCCTGTAGTGGTCAAGCTAGGACATGCTCATGCTGGAATGGGGAAGGTAAGTAAAAGAAAAATTATATATCACTCTGGAAATCAATATATATGTGTCACAGCATTCCTGTGATCCTACATGACACGTGAGCAGCCAGCAAAGGGGTTAAACCTCCCCACCGACCATCTGGGTCTCACTGGCCATTCCTGTGGGAGAAAAGGCCTTTTTCTGCTGTCACGCACTTGGAGACAGGCAGTGGTATTGGGTTGGAGGCTGTCTGGTATGTGGGAAGGGGGATTGTGAAGAGTGGGGGGAAAGCTGGCTGGCCTGAAGTCATTAGACTTGTCTATTATATATTTTCTCCTCTTCTGAAAGTGGTAATGTTGTTTATTCAAGCACCTGCAATGTGCAACTACACCCCACAGCTCTCACAATGAGAAGTAGTGGCGCTGGGCTTGAGTGCATTATGATGACCTTATTCAAGAAATGGGAGCCCTTCAGTTATTTTTTTCCTTCTTGCAAGGAAGAACAAGACCTTACAAAGCAGAGTGGCTGGTTGCCTGCCAAAGAATCCTGAAAAATAGTTCACTACCCAGAAGGACCTGTTTGTTTTTCCCAGGCTCTCTGGGATCTTTATTCCCCCAGTGAATTAGGAGCCCCTGTTTCTTGGGGAGACTTGAGCTCCCCTTGCAGTAAGGCATCGCCAGCACATTCCTGATGCACTTCTGTCTCCTCTTTCTTGCATATATCTTTTAAAAAGGCATTCCCTGTCTAAAACTTGGTTTTTTCAGAAGTAGGAAATTCTGATGTCTGAAATCTCTGAATCCCATGGGTGGTACCTGAACTTCATAACCGATATGCCTGTCACAGTGCTTCCCTAGAGCAGACAGACCTTTTCCCGGTCTGAAAATTATATATAGTTACACCAAACTTAAACTTGGTACAGCTTGTTTGCTTACACTCTGGAAACAGAAGCCCTTTCCGGCTTGCTGGATTGCTCATGGAAGCTCTCATAATCTTTCTTGCTTTGGTTGCAACGTTCCCCTCTCCGGATGGTAGCTGCTGGAGAGGAAGTGGGCACAGATCCCTGTGCCAGTGGTAGGATTGGCTTTCAGCATCAAGGAACAAACATTTAAATAAGCAGGAAATGTTGGTTAAAATATTGGTGCTACATATGTTAAGCAGGCAGAGGTGTCATTGAATTAGAGTGCATGCGGACAGCCTAGAGATGCTTGTAGAGAGCCACTAACATCTCCCTAGGAAGGATTGCTTTAGCAAAATCCAACCAGGACAAACCAGGAGGAAGAAACCTCTCCCTCTCTCTTCAGACCCCGCAAGCCTGGATCTCTCTGACTGCTCTGCCATTTCACCTATAATGCAGGAAGGGATTCATGTCTCATGCATCAAGGACCCTCAGTGGCTACAGAGTGAGGGCAGAATCAGAGAAAAGTGCCCCGATCTTAACAGCATTTCCAGACAAAACTCTCAGCAGAACATTTGGCTATTGTCTTCTGCACCACACACCAGATCTTCCACATCTCACTTTCTCTCCCATTCTTTTCCTTATTGATGTTGATTTTGCTGTCACAAGTTATGGAGGAAGAGAGTTTCTATTCAAACTCTGAGCACAATTGTATTCAGCAGTACAAGAGGGTAGCATAGGAAGCCATTTCAGATGAAGATAGGCTAACAGCCAGCATCTTAGAAGAAAGAATTGGTCTGAGGCCAAGTTTACTTTAGTCCATTATGAAATTAGTGACTACTAGCAAAGTCTGGATGCGGATTTGGGCACAGAGTTTCAACACTGCTCTGTTCAGTAGATGGGGAAGGTACAGGAAGCAAGAGTTGTTGACCTTACGGTTTTAGTATGGGCTCTTCTCCAGCCACAAGCAGCCTGAAGGAAAGTTGGGACTGATTAAATTTTCTTGAAGTCCCACTGCATTTCATTGCACAGAGGAAAAAACAAGAGAGAAAGAGAAAATAAAATAAAGAATAAGTCAGTTGATTTAAATGACAAGTAGCAAGAATTTGTTTCATGTTGTTTTCAAAACAATAAAGTTCAAGCCCAAGTGGAACTGATGAAAAGAAATCAAAGAAAACATCAGGAGAAATATAGAGAAGCAGAACTATGGCTAAACTAGAAAAGTTACACCTATAGGTTAAAAAAAATCAAGCCTACAATTAAGTAATTCAGAAGAGGAAAGTTTCCAGGAGACATTATGGTGGTTTTAATCATCATAATGTAAAAGCAATAACCAGTGATGATAAGGAGATTACAGAGAGCTAAAGGATTTCTTTGCATTGGTCTTCAGAAGCAGAGATGATAGCAGGAAATATCAGGTCTTTAGCTGTAAAACATACGTAATATGAAAAGAGAGAGGTTTGCTTTTGGTTTGATGAGTTTAACAAAGCAAATGTAAATACAGCACCTGCATCAGGTCATCTTTTGTATTAGAGCAGTGACTGGAGAAACAAAGGATAAAATAACCGACCTATTAGCCAAAGTACACATGTGAGTATTAAAAATAGTACTTACTGCAATAATTGCTGCCAAGATAGTGAGCCATGTATTTGTACCTGTAACGGGTGCTTCAAAGGATGTGAGCGTTCAGATTACAATCTTATTACCAACAGAAATTGTCAAGGAAGTACTTACTTTTTTTATGTTATTAATGATAAAATCACATGTAATGGGAGGCACCAAGACCTAGAAGAATGAGCAAAGATGGGAAGTCCAGGCACTGTTATTCTTTATTTGTACTGAGGTAGTGGCCAGAAGCCAGAAAAATTCTGGACGCAGAAAATGCCTCTTCCCCAAAGAGCACCACTATCAGCTTGCAAGGAGATTTGTGTCATTTCACAGTTTTTCTTCAGTTTCTCTGTGTTACAGACCAGAGGGATTATAATGATTACCTGATACTTATTGCTAATTCATGTTCATAAGGCTCTTGGCAGTATAAGAAGTGATGAGTGTTTATTATTTTGCAATAATTGTTAGAAAGAGCCTCATTATAATAGATTTTCATTTTCACATATTGTTTGTTTTCACATAATTTTCACAAAATTCATTCACCACATTTTTTAATCACAGGGTTGAACAAAGAATCCTCAAAGCTAAAATGAAAAATGACCATGTTAGGGCTTGTACAAAACAGGCTGTATTGACTGCCTTCCCCTTAAGGGTGGGTCATCACAACTGTCTTTAGCTGGAAAAGGAACAGTTAGTATTCAAGGTCAGAACCAAAAGGGGTGGCACTATACCATTAGTGAAAGAAATGCTCTTGCCAAGTGATATGTGCATGTGAGGTGCCTGTGGAGATGAAGCAAACAAATTTGCAATAAAAGGCATCTTTTGAAATTTCCATTGAGAAATACAGAAACAACAGCCTCTCTATTGACTTGAACAGAGACAGCAGTAATAGCCTTCCACTCAGAGACAGACAATCTTCTAATCTAAAAACAGAACACATGCCCCTCAGCCCCTCCCACGGCCATCATTACCCTCTTCCCAAAATTTGGAGTCACTTCATATTTCGGCGGCACTGAAAGATCACAACAAGTGCTCTCTGTGTTCCTGGTCCTATACAGTATTGATACAAATAAAATATCTGTAGAAATACTGCTAAGACAACAGTTTACAATGGAGTCAGCAGAGAAGGATCTTTCTCATTTTGTACTTCAGTTGCCCAAACTCACAGAATCAACTGTACCCAAGGACTCTTCCAGGGAAACCATGGATGGACACTGAGAGAAGATGTCCTTCCTTTGTGCAAAACAGAACTGTTGTTTACCCAGCTGCTCCTTAGAGGTCAAGGCATTTTTAAGCATTGTGCCGTTTGAGCCTACCCACCCCAGAAGTGATTGGGCATCTCTGTTGAATAGGGTGAGCACTGCAGTGAGAAAGGAATAAGGCTTCTTCCTGATTCCAGACCTCATCATGCCAGAGCCCATGGAAAAGAATAAAGCTCTGAGTGTGTTAGTATCTGCCATTTGTGTGCTAACACGACCCTAAAGTGCCCTAGGAACAGAGCCCAGCACAGCAAATTCACTCAAAGAGCCTCTTCACCTCTTCCTGATCAGATCATGAGAAGGAAACAACTGCCAGATCTGAAAAGAGAGGAAAAACAGTATCTGTTCATGTGACTTTACATATATTTATATTAATTTAATAAATACATTTTTTTGCTAGTCTTCTTTATTTTTAGAACTCTCTAATTAGGTCAGTTTAAGAGTCACCTCCTGTCCCCTCCTGCCCCATAATTATAAAAATACCTTCTCAGTACAAATCTTGGCTCAGATGAATTTATTACATTGTAGAAGAAAAACTTGTTGTTCATCATAATATGGTCAGAGTTATTTTCTCTCTTACTGGATGGGAAAGACTTCTCTGCTTCTTTTTTTTCCGTGGTATAAATATAGAACAAACTAAACAGAGCCACTCTGTAATGTAAAAATACTGCAAGGTTTTTATCAGGAAGGACAGCTCGTCACCTTGTCTCTCTTGGGACTGGAAATAGAATGTTCCAAAAGTGAGAGCTTTGAAAATCCAGTGTGCTAAAGAGGAAAGCAAGGGGAAAGGGCTGCCTCGGTTTCTCAAGGAACAAATATTTTCTTTTACAGAGGACAAATAATGACTTGACATGTAACATTCATTCACAACAGAGCAACCCAATCACTGCATTCCCACTGACTCATGAGTAAAGAGGTTCCAACTGTCTTGAAAATAGCAAAAACATCCCCATTTCTTGCACATCAGTCCAAAAGCTTTGGCTGGACACAGAAAATGGTGACTGATCCAGGGCACCAGGGACCAGAGCTGCCAAGACCTGGCCTCTTTATTAGGAAGGTTTAACGCATTACACAGCATCTGGGAAATTTCAGTGTGAGGATAATAAGGAAATGCAGACTCCATTGTGTCTTTATAATTTTGAGGTGGGTCAAAGTTAGGCTTAAATTGATTGTGTGTGAGTTGGTTTGGGTATTTTCTGAGAAGGGGAGTATAATTTGGGGTAAAGGAGAAACTCACAAAACTCTCTGTGCAGAACCATTCCTGAAGACCCACTGTCCTAAAATAGTAAGGTTCATACAGAAAGGCTGAGCACAGGTCAAGATGGACAAAAAATCACAAGCTTTGTGTGGCTGCACCAGCTCCTCTGGAGGAAAACACTCAGGCCATGCATTTTCACAAGCCAACTAAGGTTCAGTTAAACACCACATTGCCAAGCCCAGCCCTGGCTCAGTCTTGAACACTTACCTTCCAGCTGAACCTGCCTCTAACCTCAGTCTGGACACAGAAAGTGCTTTTGCAAGTCATCTCCAAAATGGTGTGTGTTTAACATGTAAGGCAGAGTTAACCTGTAAGGCAGAGTTAACCTGTAAGGCAGAGTTAACACTAGATGATGCTCAGAGAGGCAAGGCTAGGGCAGCCCCAGAAGACCTTAGTGCCCAAAATAACTATGGCACTTTGGCTAACTGATCATTTTTTCACATGGCCACTGAACTAATGAACACAAAAGGGAACTGTGAAGGAAAGCCTTGCAGTGCCTAGGCTAAAGATAAGCCCTGGGACCCTGGTGTCTGGGAACATCTGGGATGTACAAGATGCAGTAGATTAAGGTACCATGAGACAGAGGAAGCAGAAGTTTATACCCAGAACCCTCCCTGAAGGAACCCGTGCTCATGTGGAGCTCAGGTGTGGCTCAGACTGCCCAGGAAATATCCATGGTGGGTTTTTACCACAAACAAAATCTGCCTTGCAGGAAGGTCTCAAAAGAAGGGGTGGGGCAGAATATTTCCTCCTGACCTGACACTTGGACTGTTCTCCAGCCAAGAGCAGAAAGGTCAGTGCATCTTGGGCAGGCTGAGGATGGGAACAGGCACCAGCAGCAGCTCATGGTAGTATCAGCCTCCAAGTTGCCACCACAGGGTAAAGGGACAGTCACATTTGTGTGAGCTTGTCCCCAAAAGATCCAGCCAGAGTCCCCTTTCCAATGCAGCACCAAGGAGCATGCTAGGGTACGGCCAGTGCCTTGGTTAGAGAAGAGAGCCAGAAGGGAAGCCGGAACTATCCCAGGGAGCTTTCTTACTCAGAAAAGGCATTTGTCAACACACTGGCCCAAACTCTTCATAACAGGTCACTAAAACACTACAGCAAACAGCAACTTAAGGCTCTAGAATGAATCTATTGTGGCTCAAACAGCCAGCACAGCTAAGCAAACAGGCTGGCAGGGCAGGGGCTGTGTTTGCACTTGCTATTTGCACTCCTCTATGCAACTAATGGGATATAGCATTTATCCTAAGAAGGCTGCAAAGTGAAAGAGAAAGACACAGAAAGAGAGAGAGAGAGAGAGAGAGAGAATGAGAGAAATGGCTTCTTGTTGACCTCTTTTCAACTCTTTTATCAGTGTCATGTGTTGGCCAATCTGCCATTTTAGAAGACAGATTTGGCTCTTATTAGGTAAATTGGTAACTTTGCTCTGGAATGATTTTTAATAGCTTTTTCTTTAAATAATACCCTCTGGTGTCACACTGTGTCCACACTGGCTTTATGTCTGGGTTTTTTTCTCCTGTTAGGAGAATGGATATTTTATTGACATCTAAAAGGGTTACAAGGCAGGAGGAAATGAAATATACAAAATTTAAAAGTAGAAAGCTAATAAAATGGTGGATTTGATAGATAAGGCAGAAAAATAAATCTAATTTGACTGTAACTTGAGTGCTTCCTGTTTATGAAGTAATAACCGTACCCTGGACTAAACCAGCGTTAACCCAGGACAGGGCTGTTATTTTGTCAAATTTGGCTGGCTCTAACAATTAACAAATGGTGGCTCAGATTTCAGCTTTGGTGTGGTGATTATTTTGATGCCTGGTGGGAAATAAGGCTGAATCTCCTAAAAGGGCACCTCTGTAAGGTTGCTTTCTCTGAAAAGCTGACTGGAAGTGCTCTGGCATAGGCCAGGGAAGATGTCAGAGCTGTTTCCTGAGGACTGTGCAGTGGTGTAGCACTGTGGGAGTCATCTTCTTTGTTTTTTATTTCTTAATTTCTGTCCTTTGTGAGTCCCCCTCTCGTTGTTAGCCCAGACAAAAATCCTCAGGCCCATGGGAGAAAACACTTTCAAGTATCTTCCCTCTCTCCCTGTAGGGAAGGGGTGATGGAGAGGAGGAAGAAATGGACCTTGACTTTCTATAGCATGCTGTATTTTTGAGGAAATACAAGACAAGCTCCTTTCTAGCAATAACAATATGGTCTAATTTCAGTCTGGAGAGGGAAGTTGCATCCCTTGCTCTGCCTCTGAGACAAATGTTCCTGGGCTGAGGATGCAAACATTTCAGTTTGGGCCCAAAGACATCTGTTGCACAAGCACAGCACTTTGTTTTAGATCCCACAAATGTCCTTGTTCCAAGTAGGTCATTATATAATGGCTTTTGTATTTTCTCACTGCCAAAAGGGTCTGGGAGAATATGTTGTAACACCATGTCAGTGCCTCCTGCCCGTGCAGTCCCTCCTGCAATCATCTCATCTGGGTGGGACTCTCTTGCTTGATGTCATTCAGCCCAGGGCAGCTCTTATCTGTGCTACAAAAATACCCAGCTCCAACACAGCTTGTATTGTTCCCCCTGGTATTTTGCAAGCCCAGACTGTGGGTTCCCTCTTGGTTCTTCCCGCTGCCTGCTGGGCATTCCTACCACCTCACCCTGCCCTGCCACACCACAACATCCCCACTTGGATAGAGAAGGGAACACATCCTAGAGCAAGGCTGCTCCTTCTGAATGCTTTGTAATGGTTGCCTTTACATATCCCCTTTGTGTTTGTTATTTCTTTCTTTTTCTTTTGGTACCCTTCCATCCCACAGATGACTGTCATCTTCCTCTGTTCCATTCCTTGGTGGTTCCTGAATAGTGAGGACACATCTAGAAATGGTCATGGGTCAAACTAGTAGCACTTTTCACCTCCCCCCCAACTGTTCAGTTTTTAAGAGCTTTTCTGCACCAGTATGCAGCTGAATCTTTGGCCTATGTGTAAGCCGACACATACAAAAAACTATCTAAACAGAGTAAAACAGGTTAGCAACAGGCTTGTCCTCTGTTCTCTAGTGAAGATGGCTCCTGCCCTCTCATGGTTGAAGGCAGTTATGTAAAACCACTTGTTTGTTCTTTGCAAAGAAACACCAAATACCATTGCATGTGTTTCCTTCAGCTGGCTCCACAGAGTCTGGCATCACCCTCCTGTAACACACATTGATGCAACTGGGAAACTTCTGGGGCAGAGACCGAACAATTGTTATGAGTGAGTGGACACTTAGCAAAGCAGGGTTGCAATCCCTAGCTATGGTCTTGAAGCATTACCAAAATACAAACTGTAGGTAATAACATAAAGAAAGTCAATCACTTGCTCACCCTTTTTATACAGTCTTGGTCTTTTTTCCACAAATTAATCCATCCTTCCTGCATCTGTCCAGCCCTAAAGAGCAAGACTTTTACTGGTTGCTGATGCACCAAACAAGCTTTTGCCAATACACTAAAGTCCAGAGTTAAAGGTATGAGTGAGGTGCAGTTGTCCATTATGTTCCTGTTACCTGCTTGTTCAGTTTTGTTTTCCCAGATCAATGAGGTTTTGTAGATATTTGATCATATCATCAGAACTTCTACTTTTGGCACTTCTTCCTTTTTTGTTTTGGGTTTTTTTAATATTTTGGAGTAAGATACAGAGCACTTCTCATGACTGAATACATAACTGTGAAAAGCCATCTTCTCAGAAAAACTCCAGCTCATAGGCCACTGTCCTCTCATTTCCAAGTGCAAATCAAGTCTAAGACCCAACCAACTGGTCCACACATATGCCCATGGCCTCACACTCACACAAATCTCCCCAAGAATCACAAGTTCCTCCAGAGACATCCTTTTCCTTCAGAGCTTGTGTCCAACTGGGAGGCCCGCACCACTTCTCAAAGAAAGCCTGGACGAGGGTAATGTGAAATGCCAGGGAACTGATACCTAGAGATGGCAGACAACCAGCTCTCATGATGATTTCCTGGCATTGATTTCTATTTCCTGACCACCCAAAATACTCTGTTTTCATCCATCCCAACATGGGAAATAGCAGTTCCAATGTTTGAATGAAGTAATGCCCCTTAAGAGATCAAATATTTTCCTAAAGCATCATAAAAGCAATGCTCACTAGCCATTTGGGCAAAGGTCTACCTGCCTCCCTGGTGCCAGGTTTACCAGGGCTGGTACATGAGGAAGGAGAATGGGATTGATTTGCTCTGGGTTTGGTTGGTCTGGGGAAATTCTCTCTTTAAATCATAGAGTCCCTGCTCTGTCCCCAGTTCTGTCTGTGTGGGGTTTAACTGACATTGTGATATTCAGGTGTGGAGGTGACACAAAATATTCTTGTTCTTTTTGCTCTTTTCTCTTTTTCACTGGATTTTGATAATCAAGGTCAAAGTTGAGAACCAGCACGACTTCCGGGACATGGCCAGCATAGTAGCCATGGCAAAAACCTATGCCACCACCGAGCCATTCATTGACTCCAAGTATGACATCCGAATCCAGAAAATTGGCAGCAACTACAAGGCTTACATGTGAGTGTGTGGCTATGCCACAGTGAGATGGGGAGGAGGCAGTGCTGTGGATGTGACTTGAGCTGGTGTGTGCTCTGGGTGGGATTAGGAAGCTGACTTAATTTCCTTGAAGAATAGCCCTGCTGTTCTCTTCCCACTTCTGAACCCAGAACCCTCAACCACCATTCATCCTCTCCATTACTCACCATCAGCTCATTGTTTCTGGAATGTAAAACTGTCTACCTGTTTCTAAGGTTCAGTTAGTTCCCACTGTAACGACTGTGCTCTGCCATTACCTCTCCATTACTCACCATCAGCTCAGTGTTTCTGGAATGTAAATCTGTCTACCTGTTTCTAAGATTGAGTAAGTTCCCACTGTAATGACTGTGCCCTGCCACCACCTCTCTCTCCTGTTGTTGAAGGGATCATCTTTCCCAGGAAAATCCTCTGGCTCCAAGTACCCTCTAGTGGGAACTGAACCCACCCCGTTCCCATCCGGGGTGGAAAAAAATAAAAAAGATTGAGTCAGCTGCAACTTAGGGAGTCCTACAGTGTCCAGCCCATAGCAACACCCCATACTCCAGCCCATAGCAACACCCCATCCTCTCCCCAGCTGGAGGTCACAGTACCACAACCACATGAGGACCCAAGTAGCTCACCGGGTATGAACAGCCTCAGCCAGGCCAGCATGTGGGGTTTATGTGGGTGTTTTGCATGTGTGCTCCTTGAAGCATGCAAAGGAGGGAAAGGAGTTGAGACATTTCTGTGGGTGCCCCAGGTGCTCCTCCCTGCCCTGTGGGGTAGAGAGGGAGGTGGCATGAAGGCAATCCTTCACTGGTATGTTTAGAAGTATTAACAAGCATTCAGTCAAACTTCAGTAGTCGCCAAGCTCAATTAAAGATGTAACCACATGAATCAGTAAGACACCTGTTTCTTTTTACTGCAAACCAGTGGATGAGAAAAGCCACATAGCACAGATTCTCCAGAAACTCCTTATACAGCCACAAAATTCTGGACAAGTAGTCATCTCAGCAATACATTCTTCAGTTCACTAGATAAGTTGCATATGTTACCTAATACCCACAACACTGAGTTTTAAGTTCACATTTACAAACCTCCAGGCCATAGTTCTGCCGAAACATAGTTACACAAGATAATCAAATGTACACAATCACATACTTTTTAGCTACAGCTGCCTAAAATTCCCAGTTGGATTCTTGGCACAGAGGTGTTTAAGAAAACTAGATAATAACTGAGTCACATTCTTCATGGGAAGGACTTGTGGGACACTCTCCTACTTCATGTGATCTCAATGAGAGAAAATTTATTTTTAATCTGATCAGGTCAACAATAGCACTGTTGCCTAATATTACATTAACATCTCAGGGACTCCGGCTCAAATTGGCCAAAGGAAAGAAGGTTTAAAGTATCAATTAAAATTCCCTATTCCTGCCAACACACCCAGCCTTGGCTCCAAAGCCTGCTCCCCAACTGTCTCTAGCTGAAACAAAGGCCCAGTTAGCCTGGCCATATTCTCTCCTCACTTATTATTCACTCACCATGCACTCATCCATACAGGGATCAAAAATAATACCAGATGATTGAGGAAAGAAAGCAGTCACACTAAGAGCTAATCCCACTTGGGAGTATAGCTGTGCAAACAATTGTTTGCTAAAGGAAAAATGTTTTCATATGAAAACAGTCATGAACAGAAAACACCTTAATGAGAAATTAAGCTTATTAGAAAAGAAACCAAACAGCAAAATTCACCCAGGGACTTGTTAACCCAGAAGGTTGACTTATATTGAGACAGCCATTTAAGGATGTGAGTTTGGGAGAGGGGTACAGTCAGTCCCATCAGGGACTGTTCCTTCCGTCCCAGCATCAGGCAAAATAGAAGGTTGTTTCTATGGTATAAATAAGTTCCCTACTATGTCCAAGGACAGAGGTGAAAGCACCCAAAATACCAGAGTTCTCACTGGTGTCCCAGACAGAAGACTCAAAACCATTAGTCACGCTAGCAAATCTCAGCCTTAAAGGCAATTGCAGCATCTGCAGCAGCGTCATACTAAGTTACTTGCTTTGATCTGTGAGCCATGGAATCTATCCAGTATTTTTATACCTTCACCCACACATATAGACTTTAAAAGCCCCTTTCCTTCTGAGAAAAGACTGTACTGAAATTCTCCAGAATATGTTTACTTTCGCACCAAGCATCTGCCAGAGGGAGGATGCTGCAGGGTGACTCATGCATTCCTCCCTGCCCCAGATGTTCGATGCACTTCCTTCCAGCCCATGACCCAAGGCTTCAGTTCAGTTTCCCATTGACTTCAGTGCAGTGACTCCAGATTTACACTGCTAACAAACACCTACTTAGCCCATACCTTGGGCCAGTCTCAAAACAGCAGGTAAGCAGCATTGTGATACATGTCTAAAATTCCACCAAATGTCTCTGGCTGCCGTTCTAATATGGGTGAAGAGAAAACATGAATGTGGCTCATGTTGCAGGGAAAATTGGGGCAGAAATTATGTTTCCACACGCACCCCAACTGGGGACACCAGGGGGATCATTTCCAGTTAAGACTTCTGAAATGCTGTTCACTTTGAATTAAGCCAGAAGCTGCTGACTTTCAGGCTTGGCATATTCTTGCCACAAGTTCTTAATAAAAAGGTAACACCCTTCCTTTCTAGTTTCGTGAGTGTGACTTCTGACCTTGTCACCTCCAATTCAGTTCAATGTGCTCTGCAGGAGATACCACATGGACTGTGTCTAAACTAGAGCTACTTTTAGACTGAAACGGCTCAGGTTAGAGATGGTGAGTATAGGACACCAACAGCTCTTATCTGCTAGTTTACCCACTTATCCTAAACAATGTTGAAGGTGTCTTGGTCACCAATCTCTTTGATCAACAGATCTCTAAAAGCCTAAAGTCCGTTCCTTTAAGATACTGTACACAGTGTGGCCCCCTGATGTTTAGGATGGTTGGAAGCACGTCAATCCCTGAGAGAAATGAGGTTTGAGGCAGGACATTCTTAAAGAAAGATTTTTGTCTTCAGTTTCCTTTTTCACTTCATACAATACAGAAAGGGAAATAGAAAAGAAGCCGTATGAGGAGCAGCTGAGGTCACTTGGTCTGTTCAGCTTGGAGGAGACTGAGGGGAGACCTCATTGCACTCTACAACTTCCTTGTGAGGGGGAGAGGAGGGACAGACACTGATCTCTTCTGTGTGGTGACCAGTGACAGGACCTGAGGGAACAGACTGAAGTTGTGTCAGGGAGGTTTAGGTTGGATATTAAAAACAGGTTCCTCACCCAAAGGGTGGTTGGGCACTGGAACAGGCTCCCTAGGGAAGCCGTCACAGCACCAGGCCTGAGACAGAGTTCAAGAAGCGTTTGTACAATACTCTTGGGCACATGGTGTGACTCTTGGGGAGGGTCCTGTGCAGGGCTAAGGGTTGGACTCAACAATCCTTGTGGGTTCTTTCCAACTCAGAATATTCTGTGATTCTATGCATCTGGGGGCACAGTTGACACCTGAACTGCTCAGACATGTTTAGAAGGGAGTGATCTTGACAGAGACTGTGGTGTAGAAATTTGGTGACAGATCCAGTGGGCTTCAAATAAAACTTTCCAGTTTCAAAACAGAAAAATTCCCTAACAGGAAAGTTAGGAATACAGCAGATGTATTTTATGTCTTATGCCCATATTGGCTGGGAGTCAATAGGCATAAACAAGTCAAACAAATCAGCCCAATGGCTAGAGCAGAGTTCTTATTTTGGAAGATTTTCCATGTCAAATTTCCTTGTAAAACTGTCTAACTGTGGTTTCATTTTCTTAGGGACAACACAGCTGCTTACATTTGGTATGCCAGGTACATTTTCTAAACACTGATGTCAAATCTTGTTGCTAATCAAACTTTGGGAGTTCCCATCAGTACTAATGGGATTTTGGATGCCATCTGCCACTGCTGGGCAATTTTCTGTTAAAAATAAATGTTAGGAAAGAGTGGTTCTTCCCATTGCAGAGCTGGAAAATGCAATCCTAAGAATCCCATTTCAAAAGAGAGGCTGAGGATTGAACACTGACCTTACAAGCCATCAAAGGGCTCATAAAAGTCAAAGCTCGAGGAGAAATCCATTCTGTTGCTTAGAAAGTAGGGCAGCAAAATGGATGTTGAGTGAAGGCAAAAAGGGGCAAGAGTCAACTATATGGAAACACATAGTTATTCAACGCAGTAATTAGCACAGTAAATGCTCCTTGGCCATCCCCTCCACTCCTTTAAATATGGTTAAAAAGACAATTTAAATTTCACAGTAGCTATATATAACACTTTAGAAGAGAAATGGAAAAAGTACCCCAGAGTAAAGGGGAATCTTAGGTAGCTGGCTATAATGACCCAAGTTTATAGTCTAGGAGGACATCAGTATTCCCACTGCTGAACATAGTTTTGCAAATTCAGAGTCTCTTTTGTGCATCATATTGAAAAGGTGAAAAAACTGGAAGAGAGGGCTGCCCATAGCCTCACACTGAAGTTTCAGATCACACCTCATACTCCCCTCAGAAATCTCTACCTAAATCTTCAGCATGGAGATGCTCCCTGGATGTATCCTGTCAGCTTGTTGACTTGTCCTAGCTTGTACACTATGGAAGGGTTATCTGTACCATGTTGTCATAGCAGGCTGTCCAAGGTATGCCTTAGGCCTAAAATCAAGAAAAAGGAAAATTTTAACCCCTGTGGATGATGGTGAAACCCAAGATTTGCCAGGATAAGCAACTTTTTTTGAAATTAACCATTCGTTGCAGCTAATGAAACTCCAGCAATTTTCCTAGCAGAAATTCTCTAAAGTCCTAACACAGTGAGCCACCAACAGGCCAGTGAAAAGACAGTATGATCATATATTCTATGACATCAGTAAAACTGAAATCAAATTTAGCTAGATCCAGTAGTACAACTGATATCAAATTCAGTTAGACACAGAATGTCAGAGCTGACATTTGCAAAGCTGCTCAGGCAAATATTTGCCTGGAAAGTTGGTCTTCCATGGACAGAGGATGCTACCCATTGCAGAACACAAGGGTGATTATCCCAGAGATGTGTTACACACATTTCAAATCCCCTAGGTTTGATGTATAAAGAAAGAAAGTACTCACAGAGCCTGATGTGTGCTCAGGATTCCTTGGAGGTTTCCCTGTCTAACTCCTCATTCAGCTTTTCATGACTATGAACAACATACAGTCCTGTATGGACTGTTGTTCAGGAAGGATTTGTAAAGGCTTCTGGGAGGAAGAACCTCACCTCATCCCCTCTGTACAAGCACAGAGTCAAGAATGAGGACTACAGTATGCAGGAGGATAGGACAGGAGTCTATTTTCATGTTCAGGTTATGTTTTTGGTTTGTTTTCCTAGGAGGACGTCCATCTCTGGAAACTGGAAGGCAAACACAGGTTCTGCGATGCTAGAACAGATTGCAATGACAGAGAGGTAAGGAAGAGGGTTTCAAGACAGTATTAGCTATTCTTGGTTTAGAAGGGAAGAATTGTATTTAGGCTTTGGTTAATTGAGAGAACTGGTAAGTGAGGTCTCCTGGGAGGCTGGATAAAGGAGTTTAAAAGGCTGAGTGTTTCCTTAAAAAAATACTAAGGACACAAAGGCAAACTGTCCTATTTTGAAGAACAGACTGAAAGTACAGCTAGAAACCAACATTGCTAATTCATTAGATCTTTAGTGAATGTAGCCACAGGAAACAAGACCAGCACACTGAGGTCAAGCACACCAGCACAAACATGTAGGGATAAAATCAGAAAGGTCAAAGCACAAAACAAGAAGTAACAAGAAGTTATTCTAAGTACATTACTAATGAAAGGCAGACACAGAAACGTGTTTTTCTTCTGGTTAACAGAGGAAAAACACTGACAGCAGAAGTGCTGAAAGCACTTTTTTGCTTCAGTCTCCCAAAAGTGGACACTGCTTTATCTAAGGTCCTCTTACTGCTGAACAGAACAGAAGGAATTCCCTCATGCATCTTACAGACTAAAATTTGCAGACGGTACTTCCATATCTTCAAATCACTGTGATATTTGCTAACATTGCAACTGCATGACACTGTGGACTCGTGATAACACACTTTGCTAACTCCCAAACCCTATTCTGCAGAACTGCTATTAAATCACTTGTTCTCCATCCTATTTAAGTAGATTATTCAGAAATTTATAGACTCCATACATTACATATAGGCATTCGTCTCTAGAGCATCTAAGATTTTTTCAGATTATACCTCCAGTTTGTCAGGATCATGGTTAATTCTGACTCTGCTCAGGTTTGGGCACTACATTTGAAGAAAAATAGCAAGGAGCTGGAGAGAGTCCAAAGGACAATAAAAGGAACATTCAAAGAAAACACAGTGAACCAATGAGAAAAACATGCAACAATTGCTTGTGTAGTTTTCCACCTTTTTCAGTTGGCAGACCACTGATATTTTTCCAGTAGAGGTGTAGACTCATGCATAATGAATCCATGCCTGCAGTGCAGAGGCTCACTTTCCTTCATTAGCTACCACAGAGCTGGAAGAAGTTGTCTACAAGCTGAACAACACTTCATCTTAAAGACGAAAAAACTGAAAGAGTACAAGCTCTTTAAATATATGAAAGGCTACTAATAGGCACTTCTCATTACTTATATTACTAGTACAATACTGTAAGAAATAATGGGCTTAAATTACAGCAGAAAAGGTTCCTTTGAACATTTCCTGTATTTTCTAATAGTAAGGATAGCATACCACAGAAATTGATTGTCTGAAGGAGATGGGGAATCTCTGCACTCTTTCAAACCAGTTTAAAGAAATGTCTCCTATTTGTGATATGAGAATTGTGCAGGTGGTCATCTGAGGTCCTTTCTGCACCTTTAGTTCTGTGACACAGGGAAGCTAAGCCAAGCCCAGCCCCAAGTCAGATGCTGAAGGTGATTCTGCAAGACCATAATAGTACTGTGGGAGCTGGACATTATGATGCATCCTGGTTGTTTATAAGAGCTGAAGCTAGAGAGATGAAGGGTAGATATTACCTTATTGCAGTGTTGTAAGACTAAAACTGAGACTCCTGCCAACCTGCCGCACTGCATTTTGAAGGTTCATTTTATAGACGTAGTACCACAATTCACCACTCTAGCCTTATCCAGCCATAAATACAACGAATCCTGTTGAAATATGTGAGTCATCAGTGCATGAAACAAGGCAGGAGTGTGCTGAAATGTTCTGATGGGTAGGAGCAACCTGAAGTGCCTACTGTACTGAACAGTACATGGATCTACATGCTTGGGTAACACCGAAATAGCAGTAAATCCTCTGAAAATGCAACTGCTGGTGCATGTGCATAAATATGCTCTTCTTCCACATGGCATTTCTATTACACCTCAGCAGCCCTGATGTTTCCCACTGCTCACCTATGGCCAGCAAACATTAAAGACCTGTAGCTATCAGGGTGTCTGGCATGAGTAACAATTTCCTAAACCTGGCTGCTGAACCCAGAAACCTAGAGAGATCCCTCAGGAACAGAGGTGGTTCCCACAATGTGCCCCTGGATGTGGGATACAGCAGCGCATGAGAGGGGCTCACTGTGCCTCCTGCCTAGCTCACAGGGTTCATAGTTCTCCTCCTCCCTGTGCTACTGACTCCTCCTCAGACACTGTCTTCCTTGGAGGTCTGGGGTGAATGTATTTGGTCTCCTCATTAGGGATAAAAGAGCACCAGTAGTCATATAAGTCATAATATTGCTTCTTCCCAGAGACATTGTGTTCACCACAAATTGGTCATTATAGTGTCAAGCTATGGGGACTCTGGCTGCCTTCAAGGACATAAACTTGTTCTTTGGCCAAAACAGCTCTTTCCCCGGTCCCTGCAGGGTCTGCAAAATGTCAGTGTTTTCATGAGACTGTGGCCTTCCCTCCCCTCTCTGCATCTTGCCATAGTCCTGCTTACAGATCTGCTGTTCTGAGATTATTGTTTTTATTTAAATGGCCAGGGCTGCGGCACAGCTGCACAGGAAATAAAACCAGGCTGCCTC
This sequence comes from Margarornis squamiger, assembly GCA_035222235.1. Lineage (NCBI taxonomy): Eukaryota > Metazoa > Chordata > Aves > Passeriformes > Furnariidae > Margarornis > Margarornis squamiger. Next base: position 53,046,805 of record JAWWTY010000037.1, read on the forward strand.
ACTCCCTCCTTATGTCCACAGTGTGGGGGATGTGGTGCCCCCGTAATATGCCTCTTGTCATTCTCTCTCCCCTTCTGACACCAGGATAACTAAGGGGGCACCAGCTCACCTTCCCATCCTGGGATGGCTAGAGAAAAGGGCTGCAGCCTGTAGCTCTCCCTCTAACAAAAATGTGCCTGGTCCACGTGATGAGATCACCTGACTAGGAGCAACATCCAGGGGACAGAAAATAGGCAGGAGACTGTAAAAGGATAAAATTGAAAGTAAATTGTAAAATGTAGGAGCCACTAGGCTACAGATCAGGGAGGGGATGGCTACTCACTAAATTCAACATTCACTTGTCAATTCTATTCCAGTCCCAATGTACAGGACTTCTTATCAGGAGAAGGTTGTCTGCATAATGGAAGGCTTTCAGGCAAAGCCAATACAAACGCTGAGGGGCCAACACTACTGGGAGATTAAATGAGCTAAATATTTATAGCTTGGCTGAATGACAACCAACTGGAGATCTGATGTAAATACTAAGAAGGGAAAGAAACATTTTAAGGTGGCTTTGAGGGTACGATTGAATCAATCTGAAATGAAGGGAAACTTTAGGCAAGATTATTTTTTTTTGCTCCATCTCCTGTGCAAGAGAGAGGGGCAATGCCCCAGCAGAGTATATGAAGGATGCCTTGTAGTAAAGGCTTCCAAATCTCTTTGTGTTCCTATGGGCAGCGGGATGAGTGGCTGTATTTGGTGGACTACCCAAGGACAGCTAATCCTAGCCCATGCTTTTGTGCTCTCTGCAGGTACAGACTCTGGGCAGATGCCTGTGCAGAAATGTTTGGAGGTCTTGACATCTGCGCTGTCAAAGCTGTCCACAGCAAAGACGGAAAAGACTATATCATTGAGGTGAGGGCATGGGGAGCCTGAGTGCAAGTCCCCTGTGGGAAGTGTATCTGCAAACATGCTGCCTTGGAGCTCACATGCACCAAAGTGCTTACTTACCCCTACACTGTCCTGCAGTCTCTGCTCCTCTGTGTGACCTGTATCCTCAAGCCATGGCCCACTGATAAGTAAGAAACTGATTTAGAGTCCCAGCCAAAATGGCAGATATGCAGCAAGGTGTCAGGGTTGAAGTGCTTTCATTTCTCTCTGTGGGCTGTGAAAGAAAGTAGGGAGCCACAAAGTGCTTTGTCACCCCAGGTTTTCCACTGATAAATCCCCACAGAACAGAACTTTACCCACATGGGTACAGATGTGAAGCTGCCTTCTTATCAAGCACATAAGAATCTGAAAGCATTGCTTTCAGATCCTTTTAGATGCTTTCAGCATCCATACTTCAATGGATCTCAGTGCACCACTACCCAAGTTCCATCCTTCCCAGGCTAAGCGCTCACAAAACCAGCATATCTCTCACAGCTGCCAGTAGGGATCGACAGCATCATGAACAAACACACTCATATTCAGCCCAACCTGAATACAAGTGCTAGGTGATATTATAATATTAGGCATGTTAACCTCTCCCCATTACATAGACAGAGGTCCAGCAGGTGATTCAATCGATTAAAAGTCTCAGTTTCTCTCTAAATGAACCTGTCTTTCTTCAATATCTTTAAAGGAAACCTCCTAACAAAAATCCTAGCTGCATCTATTTTGAAATAGGAAAATAAATGGTGAGAGTGTAACAAAAATGCCATAAGCAACCTGATTTTAAACAACAACAACAACAACAAAACAAACAAACATAAGTATATTTTCTGAAATATTTTGCCCAGATATCATTCACTGCAATAACAGACCATCAAGACAGAGCATCACAGAGTTACTCTGGGCAGTGTGAATTTTGTGTTCAGAGCCAGACAGACTGTGGCTCTGAGAGCTAAAGTTCAATGTGCTCCTTGCCAGGCCAGGAGGCAGACATGGGAGTAGGGTAAATAGGACACTCAGGTCATCCCAACAGGGCAGAGATGGAAGAACTGGCCAGAAAATCAAAGTGCTACATGAAGAGATACTCTGGGGGAGAGAAAATCTGACAAGTAAGTAAGTGCCTCTGTCACTATGTGACCAAAGGAAGCACAGCATCTGACCTGCTGTAAACTCCACCAACACAGACCAGCTGAGGGAGATGAGCAGAGCCAGCCTATGGCTTCATGCAGCGGTGCTGACACACTGCAAAGCTATGTGTGGAAGAGCAGTCCCACCCGCTGAGGATTCGGATGCTGATGAGAACCAAATGAGCCCTCCAGTGACTGCACATTCCTGCATTATGCATCTGCTTTCCCCAGGGAGGGGAGCAGTGACCTGTCAAAGGCCATATGACATAAGCGTGCTGCGAGCAAACGAATGTTACAGAGCCTCTGTCTTTCCTGAATTGATGGGGGTGGGCTGATGGGTCTGCTCCCAAATGCAATTCATCAGCACCTACAGGAGCATCCTCCAGAGCAGACTGTTTCCCTGCTGTGCTTTTTTAAAACTCTATGTCCATGTAGCTGGGAAAGGAAGAGCGAGAAAGCAGTCTTCCTAGAGACAACTGTAAGGACATTTGGACTGTGTCCGCACATGGGCAGACGCGAGATGTGGTCTTCATATCCCTGCATCAATTCCTGCACATAAGCCTATGTACGTGCACACATGGCTAATTCTGGGCTTAAAGACTGTATGCCTCTGTCTGGGTATACCTCTGGGTTTTCACATCTGCCACTCTGTGTGACTGACTGGGTGAAAGGCACATCCATACACATCACCTTGCACACAAAAATACATGCTAATATTCCTCTCTCTGAGACCAAGGTGAAGAGCAATGGATCTAAATGTGACACAAATCAGAACACAATAGTTTCAGATGGGTCATACTGAATTATCCCAGTGGATAACCTGAATGAACAGGCCTGGTGTATCAACATCTAGCAGGCATTCAGATGCCAGGCTGAGGCACATTGTTGGGAAAGCAGTAGAGTAGTGCAATATAAAGAGCAGAACAAAGCCAAACAGGCATCTTTTCTACTTTATGCAGATCTGAGGGAGATGTTGACAAGTAATTAATTGCCTCCAGCCAACTTCCTGGGGTACTTTTCTTGGTCTGAAACTGATCCACTTTTTTGCTTTTTTCTTTTGACGGTGAGAGAAAAAAGTTATTTGACAGTGTGACAGTTGTATTTTCTTGGTAAGAAGGAACAGCGTGCTGTGACATTTTACAAGAAAGCATGCCTAAGTGGGCTGAACAAATAAGGAATTTGTACAATGAAGTCACTGGCAGTAATTAATTTTCTTAGTGCAAAGTGATTCTTCAGGAAAGATTCGCAGAGGTAGTGATGGGCAGTTCTATGAACTGAGATTTATCACAGTGGTTTGTTGCAAACAGAATCAGATTAAGACATGAGTTATCAACATAGCACAAGAGTAATCTTGCACTCATGGTATTTGTTCTCACTTGAAGTTCACCTACTTTTCTTTTCCCATGGAAAACAGCAGAATCTGTTATGTTTCTGCCCTTTGAAGGATTAGCACACTTATATACGATTTTCATGTCTTATATTGAAATAGATAATGAATTTAACAGTAAATGCTGGTAACTCTTCTTTTCTCTGCTTTAAAGAACTTGGTCACCTTGAGGGAATATTCAACATAAGTAGTCAGCACTTGATCAGAAGGCCAGATCATCAAAACAGTCCAAAATCTGTACCAGTGTTAGCAGTCAGATTCTCAAAAGAGCTCAGCAACTTGTATGGTTTAATAATCTCCCTCTTTTTTTTGTAATCTAATCTATTTCCACATTTCTAGTATGATGAAAAATATGAAGCAAGTAGAGGGCAAGTGAAATGGTCCATGTGATTTATTCTTCTTCCTGAAAGAATAAGCTAAGACCTACCTACCCTACAGCTAAGCTGTGTTACCAGACATGCTCCTTGCTGCCCTGCAAGGAGCCCTATCCACCCCTTCAGCACTGCTTATAATTTCTTTTGATATGTCTAATCATCAGCTTCCTCCTTTCCCTTTCCTTTCCTTTCCTTTCCTTTCCTTTCCTTTCCTTTCCTTTCCTTTCCTTTCCTTTCCTTTCCTTTCCTT
>JAWWTY010000037.1:53050954-53080728 GCA_035222235.1 Margarornis squamiger
TCCTTTCCTTTCCTTTCCTTTCCTTTCCTTTCCTTTCCTTTCCTTTCCTTTCCTTTCCTTTCCTTTCCTTTCTTTCCTTTCCTTTCGTCCCCTTCCCCTTCCCCTTCCCCTTCCCCTTTCCTCCCGTTCCCGTTCTTTTCCCTTTCCTTGAAATCACCTAACACTCATCTCTTGCACATCAGAGTATGGAATAACAAGCCCAGCCTTCACGCTTCAGCATCAGATAGGCACAGGGGGGAGGACTAGAATAGTGTTTTCCTGAGTCTCTTCTCTGCCTGGACACTTTCCACTCACCCCTTGTGCACTTTACCAGGCAACAGCAACTGCATCAGGAGCAGCCACTGACCTTGGGCAGCTACAAAGGCCGGGACCATATGTGCCAACATCTTCTTGTCTAGCCCAGCTGTTCTGTGATTGCCTAGGCAGAGATGAGGGCCGTCTGTTTGTGATTCATGTATTCCCCTCAGCCATTTGATTTATTTCAGTATTAGCTTTTCTATCTGCCCAGTTCCAGACCAATTCCCCTTTCCTGGAGGACAGGCAAGGTGACATCTCATGATTCTTTTCAGTTCAGTGGCAGCCAGCTGTGTCATTTTGCCCAGAGAAATCACTGGCATTTTCAAAGGCCTTCCCTTGTCCATGTGATTGTTCACTCCTCTATTTTCTGTCTCCCACATCTCACATTCCCCTGCCAGACACTACACAGCAGGACAGCAGATAGTGTCATACCTGGTGCACCTTCAGCCAGGACCAGTTCATTTGCCCTGGTGTCACAGGTTTATAAAGCACCATCTTCCTTTCCTGTCTAGACACTGTAGACACAGAAATAGGGAAAAACAGTTCTTAAGATGGGGAAATCAGCTCTGGGGTCCTTGGCACAGTAAAGAAATGGACCTGTTGGAGCAGGTTCAGAGGACGGCCATGAAGATGATCAGAGGACTGGAGCACCTCTCTGAAGACAGACTGAGAGAGTTGGGGTTGTTCAGCCTGGAGAAGAGAAGGATCTGGGGAGATCTTTTAGCACCTTCCAGTATGTAAAAAGGTCCCAGAAGAAAGACAAGAACGCTTTCTAGCAGGGCCTGTTGCAAGAGGAGAAATGCCAATGATTTTAAACTAAAAGTGGGTACATTTAGATTAGATATAAGGAAGAAATTATTTTACAATGTGGGTGGTGAAACACTGGCACAGTCTGGCCAGAGAGGCAGTGGATGCCCCATCCCTAGAAACATTCAAGGTCAGGCTGGATGGGGCTCAGAGTAATCTGATCTATTTGAAGATGTCTCTGCTCATTGGAGGTGTATTGGACTAGACCTTCAAAGGTTCGTTCCATCCCATTCCATGAGTATGAAATGCGGGAGCCGGGAGCTCGGCTCGCCCGGCTCTGGGCAGGGTAATGGCATCATCTAGTGGTCACACGGGTCCCTCGCACGGCGCCTTGCGGGGAGCCGGGGGACCTCTTTTCTCTCTCGGGAACAGGAATTGCCAAATTCTCCTTTAAGATAGGAGAGGACAGAAGGGAAAACTGAGCAGGAACCTGCTGGAGGGCCCCCGGGAGCCCCTGGCTAGTGAGACCCGGGTGGAAACTGGCCATTCCCTGACCCGGCTAGGAAACATCACATCCCTCACCTCATCCCGTAACAGAAAAACAGCCAAGTGGACAGTGGAAGGAAAACCCACGCTGTGTATTTAGCTGAGCACTGCCGAATAATTTTCTAATCTCCTCCTTTGCCCTCTGTTAGGCCATGGGTATAAACACCAACCCGCTCTTTATGTGCACCCCAGTTAAAACTTCCTAGGTAGCTCCTCTGGTGTTTGTAAAAGACACCTATAGAAATTAATCAAAACTATCATTCTGCAAGAAAAGAGCAGAATACAAACCCAGTGAACTCACCTCACTGGCTTCCTCTTCTTTAAATCTAAAAAAAAGAGGGTGCAGAACCTTCCATTTCCCTCCAAGACTGGGCTCCTGCAGCCTTGCGAGGGTGGAGTGAACTTCCGATTGTTATCTGAGCCTGAGTCAGTGCCTTTCTTGAGCAATGCAACCTTTAGCTCTGCATTTCCAGGGGTTTTAATGTTTGCTTTAAAAATAAAGCAAAATAAAATAAACTCTTCCAACCCTGTTATTTTGGTACTATTATATTTACTCCAGCTGAATCTTAACTTCATCATAGTACAGTTCTTCCTGTGGGATTTAGCTAATGCTTGCAAAGCACTTGATTTATTATGAACTGTTGAAATTTATGTTCAGGGCTGCTATACAGCTGAGGGTCTGCTGTGCTTTCATTATTATCATTGTCAGGCCATTGCTTACCTCAAAGACCCTTTGACAGTTTTCCTTCCCCCATCCCCACAGTCCTGCTCCCCACTTTCCCCAGCACAGTTGTAGAACTTGCTTGGGAAGCAGTTATATTGCAGCAATACCAAGAAAAAAAAGCAGATAAAAAGTTTACTTTCCTGCACTGGGTGCTGTTTTAGTGACATCCTATTCATTACACATCTGCAGTGTTTATTTCCCCTCTCAGGGTGCAGTGCTTTGTGTTGATTAACCCCAAATGTTTCCTGGTTTCCTCCAGTCCCCATTGCTCTCATCTCCTCGGGCTTCCCTACATGTTAGTTCCCTTCTCCCATGGGCCTTTCAGCTGCAATGTCACCCTCAAATACTGTGGGACAGTGCCAGAGAGACCTCATCCAGCAGAGGCATCTCCTCAGGACATGTGAAGGAGAAAGTTTGTATATAGTTGATTTAGAATGCCTCCAGAAGTCTTGGCTTGGCTGACAAGTTGTGAAGGGAAGGAAGATGGAGAGTTGGGGGAAGTATATGCTGTTTCCAAAGAACCCTAAGTGAAATACCATGCCTGGAAAAGTCAAGAATATTTCAGCATGAGGAGAGTGTTGACTACAGGTGCTGGCAAGGATGTGGAGACACAAAACAGGTTAATGTGAGAGGTGAGTTGAAACAGGCATCTGTCGGCAGGAAACCTCCTTACTAACTGTTGTTCTTTCCTCCTGTGGCAGGTGATGGACAGCTCAATGCCCCTGATTGGGGAGCACGTAGAAGAGGACAGACAGCTCATAGCTGATCTGGTTGTTTCCAAAATGACTCAGCTTGTCGTCACTGCTGGATCTACACCATCACCGCTGAGGCCTTGGGTATGAGTGAATAGAGACCTTGTGGCCAAGTTATTTTCCTGAACTTTTTTTTCTCTCTCTCCTCATGGAGGGTGTCAGGCAGTCAGACATCTCAGAAAGTTGAACAGTCCTATATGGGAGTGTATTGGACAGACTGACTCTTGATATTCCAAAGTCTCTCAGACACTCTTTGAAGTGGGTGCCCCTAAGGAAGACATCTCTCTCCCTTACTCTCCTTCCATATAAGTGTGACATCACACCAGTAGCATGCCCATGCATCTAGACATTCTGACTTGCTAAATTCACGGGTTTGTACTGAGGACAGACATTTTTAGAGGTTCTTCTAATGCCCAACTTCATTTTCATCTAACACCATTCCTTGGGATAGGTTTTGTGCCATTTTTTGCATTCCTGATGAAAATTTGTGCTTTCAAGAACTGAAAGTGGGAACCTCCACCAAGACTCGTTCCATTACTTACTGCAGCCTTTCTTCTTTGGTGATGTCCTTTGGTCCCTTCATCAGGAGGAGGCTTGACTAAGGCTGAATTCAAATAAGACCTTGTCACTTTGGCTTTTAAAATGACCCCTTGGTACTTCTCGTGTATATCCAGTTTGAGTACCAAATGCCTCTAATTTTAGTGCTGCATTTCCCATTGGCAGGTCTGTGTAAATGAAACACACCAGAACATAACCTGTGTATCCAGCTGTATGTGCTGTGTTGCTTTCAGTATGTAGCAGGGGGGCCAAGCATGAAGGTTTAAGGACAAAAACCCTGTACAATAGGAAAGACAAGAGAGTAAAAAGTTTGAGGGATAAAACTGACTGCGATGCACTGGTACAATTTCCATTTCCACTTGAGACATTAAAAAATGGGAGAAAGCATTTTATGGCTCTCTGCCTTTGTCAGATGACAGTCTGTTCCTCCTAAACCAGGTCCCCATATGAAGGATATTTGGGGTTACTCTAAGTTTTAGCTAGAGTGAAGGAGTAAACATTTAATAGACACTAAAAATGCTTTGAGGCAGGGGAAGTGATACAGAAGGGATAGTATTTACTCCGGCCAAAGAGGAATCAAGAACTGCCATCCGAAATAGCCAAGATATAGAATGTATGAACTAAGAGAAAGGGGAAACCAGCAGAAACTGAGAACATGGACAGATGCATCTGTTTTCTGTGTCCTTAATATACCAGTACAGTATTGGATTGGATTACAACAGACCTAAAATAGGGCCAAAATAAGAACAACAAAAAATGGCCTTGGAGGGATAGGATGTCAAATAGAAGAGTCAAATAAGAAAAGTGTCTTCATTGGGAATACAACTTACAATTACCTGAATATATAATTGAGGAAATCAAACTCACAAACATGTTAACTAGAATGTTTTCCTATAGAGAAAGAGCTTGGTGCCACAAACATTGCAGAAACTGCAAACACTAAAATTACTAACATAATAACAGTTAGAAATTTGCAGAGAGAAATAATTAAATATGAGGCCAGTGAGATGCAGAACTAGAGCTACAGATAAGACTTCCACAGAATGAAGAAAAATAGCAATTCTTAATATAAGGACAACAGTACTGAGTACATAGAAACAAGAATCCTTGGACATCCTATGGGTATGAATAGAACATCTATATGTATAATCTGACCTCTCTATACTAGTCGCTGGATCAAGAAAACTTGAGAAATTATGAAACTGAGTGCACAGCTTTGACAGAGATGGAAAAAGTAACAAGTCAGAACAATGTGAGACTACAGCTAACAAGAAGCAAGTCAAACAGCACAGTGGGACAGCAATTCAGAGGGAGTTAAAAACACCTTGACTTTACCTTAAGAAACACCCGGGTAAAAATTCAGGAAGTTAATATATACCGTTAGGTTTCCTGTCCAAGGGACAGACGTGATATCAAAAAGTAAGGGTATGACACAAGCAGAAAAGAAAAATAATCAACTCCCTAGCATTAAAAGTAGAACTGTATGGATGCTGTTTGAGAGACCATTGTTTTCCAAAATGCATTTCTGATCTACTCCTGAGCCAAGAATGTAACAAATAAACTTGTAGAGATAAGGTTCAAAGAGGACATTCAAGACAAACAGGGGGCAAAAATCTTTCAAATTCGGAAATCTGACTTTTAAGAAGACCTTTATGCAGCATCAAACAAGTAATAGAAGGAAATGTGAAAATGATAGAAATTTATTTTGAAGAGCAGATAGAGGGAAGAATGAGGCAAACTCTTTGAGTTCAATTGAACCCTACCAAAGAATTGGTGGGCTCTATGAATCATCTAAAGTTAAGGGAGAAAAGCAAGACAACAGGGACAGTGTTGTGATTCTAATAAATTTAAATGCTGAATGCTGGGAACTTCTTGACCTAGTTATAGTTTTTCCTGATCAGAATGACAGGGGAGAGAACAAAAACTGTTATTAAATCAGTGTTGACTCATATTTTTAAAAATTATCAAAGCCCCAACCCCAGATGGCTGTGTCCAATGAACTGAATTTAGGAAGTGACTAAGCTGCCAAAAAAAAAGTGCAATATCATTAGAAACAGTTACTTCTCCAGAGGATTGCTGTACAACAAATACAAAATATGTATTTTAAAAGTTGTAAGAGTAATTTAGAAATACTTAGACAAGTCATAAACTTCATGAATTATCTCAAGTAATAATATAAAGAATAATACAGAAGACTAATAAACCAACAGCACCACAGCTTAAGAGCATCTACAATATTTTTTTGCAAAGAAAAAATGTCCCATTAAGTTCCTTTTATTCTTTTCCTCTCATTTCTTTGAGAATTCTTTCATCAAGTGGTAGATAACAGGCAATCAGTCAAAATAACGTAGCTAGTCAAAAAAAGCCTTAGGCAAGGTAACAGATGAGCTATTACAGAAAGAAAACAGAGAGGGGCTAAAAGGCAAAGTTTTATTGTAGAGCAGAAGCTGACCTCAAATAAAGACATAGATATGAGAGATTTTAATACTTGCAAACAGTTAGCAGAAGGAATACTTCAAGGATACTAAGCCTGGCCATGTTGATAAATGGGTTGGTTGAGCCCAGGACAGGGTAATGACAAATTTGTTTTCACGCCGACAACCTGAAGCCAGGTTTCATGGTTACAGCTGAGGTTCTTTCCTTGCCTCTCTGATCCACCACCAGCCTTTCTCCTCACTGTTTCTCTTCCAAAGGCAGAAGACCTCGGGCTGCCTCTCACACTTTCATCTCTGAGCCTCAAAAGCCTGTTTTGCCTCCATGTCTGAGATGCCCTGACTGGCTGTAGGGAAAAGCTCTAGAGGTGAATATGAGATCTAATTCCCTTTCTTCAGCTGTTCTAATCAGGATGTCTCATTGCATTAGGACGTCTCACAGCATTAAGACAGTAAATTTCCACCAACACCACAGCAAGGTTTAGTGTCCCAAACTATGTAGAACTATAAGCCATGAATGGAAAATTCCCAGGTTTTCCTCCTCCATTCATTTGCAAGTCCCTGATCCATAGTGTCAAAGATGGGTTGGCAACCTCATCAGATTTATGTTAGTCAGTTGAAACTAATTTCAGTGTTTCCAATTATGAAACATTTCTTCCGATTTCCAGAATCGCTTAGCTCATTCTCCTGACCTTCCAGGAGCCTTGAAGACCCTTTTATCATTATGTTTTCCATGTAAATAATCCAGTATGTACCAGCCTATCTGTCTCCAGCTTCCCCTTCTTTCATAAACAGTTTTGTGCAATAGGATTACTCAGACTTTTGTTAACTTTGGACTGGCCCTTTGTGCAGCAGTTCTGTGTTGCTTAATTTGTTTATTAAAATATCTGTCAAAATGACTAAACAGTGAGAGAGAAGAAAGAGCAGATGGCACCAAATTATTTGTGTTAGTCAGGACCAGGGATGGCAGTGAAGAACATCTGACAGAGCTACGTATGTTACCACAACAGCAAATGAAACTCCATATGGAAGACTGAATGGTAAGCTAAACTGGGGGTAGAGAGAGGGAGAGCAGAAACAATCTGCAGATCTTTCAAGTGGCACTAGCCATTCCCTTGAGAAAGACTTTGTCGCATACAGGCTAATGAAAACCATTGCTCAGCCTATGGTTGTGTTGACAAGGGAAAAGCAGGAAATTAGGATGCTGGAGAAATGAACAAGCAATGTATACAGAGAACCCAGATATTGCTTCATCTGGAAAAATGCAAGCAGACCCACCTCTGGCATCTGTAGAAGGAATCACAAAGCTGGGAAAGAGAAGTTGGTGATGAAAACAATTAGGGGCTTGGAAACGTTCCCATGGAGGGACTGAAGGGATTCAGTCTCTTGGCTTTAGAAAGGAGGTGAATGAGAAAGAGGGCAGTGAAGGTTTGCAAAATAATGAATGGCCTAGCAGGGGCAGGTTGTGAGAACTAGTCACAAAACTCAAAACAAAGCAATGGAGATAAGAAATGGGAAAGACAGTGAGGCTGAGCGCTGAGCAAGACTCAAAGGGTCAGGCTGTAAATATCAAAACAAAGTATCTGGAACTGTTGCAAAGATTTTGCAGAGCAGATAATAAGCTTCATGTTTCAGGGTTAAAGCTGGCCCTTGCTTATTAGTAATCAAGAGGAGACCCCTTAGGGTAAAAAGATGATTACTCCATAGACATTTCCATGGTTCATCCCTCCTTCCTTTGGAACATCTGGTGCTGGCAACTGTCCAAAATGGGAGATGGGACTAAGAGACCCCCTCAGGCTGGATACATTTGGTAATTCCTGATTGCCTAAAAAACATTCTAAACTGTAACTTCATTGTTATTCCCTGTGAGCAAACAACTTCTATGTTCTTTATTACTCACCTCTCCATTTTAGTCCCATGAGATTTTACCAGCCAGATGCTGCATGTGTGTATGTGTGTGTATTTAAGGAACACTTCATGACTTTACAGTTCCTGTATTACCTCAGGGCTTCTCTTTGGGGACTCTGTATTAACTGGAATGGCTTTTTTCCTCTAGCCTCCACAAGTTCAGCCTGTGTCAATGAAATCTCAGACTGGACCTCAGCTTGGACAGCTGTCACAACCACGGCCTCCTCCCCAAGGTAAAGTTCTTTGATTCCCATAACAGTGATGGCCGTGAGTCCGATCAGTTTGCTTTCTAAATAAAAGCTATCAGGACAAAGGTTTCACTCATTTTCTGATTCACTGACAAGCAGGCAGGAAATTCAGTGTGATGTTAAAGCAGATACTGTCATATTCCACAGAAGCTCAGAAAGTGGGATGAAAATTTGATACAGGTCCAGTTGATATCACTGGTAGGACTTGGCTCAGCAAAACCAGGACACTTAAACTGGCACTGGAGTAGGGACTCTGAGCATGGAGTATAATTGTGTTTGCACAAAGCTGTAGTGGCTACAAGTGTTAAGAAGTGATGGGAAGATGGTAATATTGTCAGGCTGGAACAGACAACATTAGTGTGGCTATGTCAGGATCCTTGACCCATCTGTCCAGGTGTTCCCGTGTCAATGAGAGATGACAGCAGAAGCAGGTTTGACTTCTGTGGCGTGGCCAGAACAACAGGCTTGGCTTATTGTCCTTAATTACACTGAGGCGATGAAGCACAGGGCTGCCCCAAACCACACCAACCACTTAATTCACATAACTGATTAGACGCTCATTTTTGCCACCTTTGTCCCTGCCTTTCTTCACTCCAACCTCCCACCAAATTAACACCCGCCTCTAATTATCCTTTCCTCGTTGGTCACAGTTTTGCTGCATCCAGAATTTAGTATTTCTGATACCAAATGTGATGAAGGAGGTAAGAGAAATGGACAACTCTACAGAAGAGGGCATGACACCAACCTTAGGCTTACAAGAGAGGATTTTCCTTATTCTTCTCCATGGAGCTAAACTGAAGAGTATCCTCCCTTAGCAAAACCTGTTCTTCCGTATAGATGCACTGCTTGTTGCCCAGCACGGGCACTTCCTCACGTTCGTGTCTCCGTGTCCCTCCCAGGTGGGCCGCGCCAGCCGCAGGGCCCTCAGCCCCCACGGACAAACGCGCCCCCACAGCAGCGGCTCTCCCCTCAAGGACAGCAGCCCCAGAGTCCCCAGTCCACGTCCCCTCAGCAGCAAAGGTCACCTGGATCTCCGCAGCAAGTCCGATCAGCGACGGGGTCCTCTCCCGTCCAGGCCCCCAAGGCGGGCGCGTTCCCCCCACAGCAGCCGAGACCTCCTGCCCAAGGCCGGGCTCCGAGCCAGCCAAGCCCCACGGAAGCACCCAAACAGCAAGCTGCCCCACACCCACACCTGAAGTAAGTGCACTGATAACCTGCTACTATCTGTAGGTACCCTGGGCTGACAGGAAGGACGTATCACCTGTCGTCAGGCAGCAGTGCCCAGGGACAAAGGCCTGCACCGCTGTGAGTGATTTCAGGGGTATATATACATCCCTGGGGAGAACAGGCCGCTATTGACCTGTTGTCAGGAAGAACGAGTTCTATTTGACATTGGTAAGATTTCACATTCTTCCTCTTGTTCATGTGCACATTGTTAATTGTGTATTCTACCCTGGCCATATCAACACAGCCACTGCCTTCCCAGTAGGGTGTACACTCCTTACAGGCTATAAACAACACAATATTGGCCAGAAAACTTAACAGGACTCATTCTTTCATTATTCCCTGAGTGCAGGAGCCACACAGGTTCTTTACCAGGCAATTTTTTGCAATTGGTAGCAAAAAGGCAGGGGGGGCAGAGGGAAGTGGCCCTACTCAAACACATAAAACTCCAGATGGTGACTGTATGTCAAAGTCCTCTTCTGGAGCAGAGCACACCAATCAATTATTGTGGATCTTTGGTAGCAGCCTTTGCTGTCACCCTTCATGGAACATATCTGGCTGGCACCATGGCAAAAAAAAAGTCTGATGCTGACAAAAAGTTACCACAAGAGCAAATTGGTATGAACAGGCCAGAACAAAATACAGGCTAGGAATGGGAAGACAATTTCTAGGAAGCAGAGGAGCGATATTCTGGAACAGGCTTTCAGTGATGATGTTTACATTAGCAAGGCAAACCTAAAGAAGTGCACTTAAGGATCAAAATGTTGGTGCTAAGGATGCAGTCACCACACTATACATATTTCAGGTACTTTGTTTTCAGAGTCTGGTCTTGTGGTGGATACCTATTACTGACCAGAAGAAACCACTCAGTGACTAAGCACAGTAGCAGGGAAAACTGAGAGATGTCCTTTAAAAGTACAGTCCTGATCTGAAGTTAAACACTAGCAGATACACACCCAGGAGCAGTGTGGCCAAACCAGCTCTGCATTACAGAGCCGACAGTCAGAGCAGAAGGCCAGGGAGGGCAGGCAACAGCACACGTTGCAGGGGATACGGCTACCAACTTGCCAAGTCTGCTTTCACAGCTGAAAGGACAGGACCAGCATTCATGGTATGGCTGATGAGAGACAGGTGACCCTCAGTATGAATCCGTTCTTCTGTAATAGTAGTGAAATTACTTAATGGTTCCTCACAGCAGCTGCACCAAGTGGTAATTGCATACTTTTAGTCAGATGTCTTCATCAACTCTTACCAGTCTGGACTGAGCCACTTGCCCAAGTCCCAGTCTCTCCCAGCGCCCCCATTCCTGGGTGTCTTAGAACACAGAGATTGTTCTTGCTAACCTCTCCTTTCATCCTTGAATTTGTCTGTGTGATGGAACACAAAACACCAGCAGTCAGCTCTGAACTACCACCTTCTCCTGCTGAGTCTGAACTCTCTTTTCCATTTCAGCAAATCACAGTCCCTGACAAACACCTTCAGCATATCTGAATCACCTCAGAGGGGAAATGCCAGTGAAGATGAAGCAAAAGCTGAGACCATCCGCAACCTGAGGAAATCATTTGCTAGCCTGTTTTCTGATTAACAGTTCTGCAGCTGGATCTGTGCTTTTGTCAGCCCTCACTCTACATAATAGCATATGATGTCATCCTGGAATACACTCAGTGGAATCCAGCAACTTACAACTACCACTTGGGTAAAGGGAATTTAGAAAACTACAGTTGTTTTAATACAAAGAAAATATTCTAATAATGGTCTGAAAAGTGACTGTATAAAAACGTCACTATTTCATTGTTTTTTGTGTGTAATCAGAATCACATCTGTCCAAATGACTGAGCTGTAAAGCAAATTTTACTCTTGCTAACTTCTGTGGAGTCGACAGCGTTATGACAGTGCAAACTTGGTTTTGTTTTGATTTGTATATAGTCAATACAATTGCTAACTTCCAATTACTGGATTCTTGTTAAGGTCAAGCTAAAAAAACATGCTTTTTTCAGAAACATATGTGCAAAGGCAGAGTCAAGAGTAAGTATCCTTTGACTGATAATGTGAGCATGCTTCAGCATGGAAATACAGTGAACTGTGGAACTTCATACCAACTTCATAGAAAGTCATTTTTCAAAATAAAACAATCAAGTTAAATATGGTACCAGGCATCAGTAAGCACCAAAGATCACATGAGCAGGTCATGCAGGTGGACTGTTGGTTTGTTCCAGATCCCTCTGCTCATAGCAGATAAAATATCTTTGTTTCATGCCTTGCATTTATGCCCCCTGTGATTCCCAAGTTCTGAGAGAAAAATGTCACGTTCTAACCCTGTAGCCTTAGCTCAAAAACAACCTGAGAAATGGGTCTTCCACACACAAAAAACCCAGCTTCTTCTCCTGCCCCTGAAAACACCGGAGTTCACACTCACAGTTCACATAAATTCCAGACAAAACCCGGCTAAACTCCAAGCACTTTGGTGACTTGGTCACATCTGGCTAAGTATGTCCCTCAGGAACATGCTTAATTAATAACAGAGCTGATGAAGTGTACATACTTGTGTGCTGAGTGTTCCATAACACTGAATGAACAGAGATATGGAGTGAAATCCTGTTCTCTCTCCTTGAACTCCCACTGACTTCACTGGGGTGAATGCAAAATGACAGAAAGGTAACAAACCTGCAATAGAACAGGAAAATTGTATTTCACAAATAAGATGAGCTCGGTTCATCTGGAGATACCAAGCCATGCGAGAGCACGTATGGGTTACCCCAAGCAGGTAACAATCAGTGTCAGTCTTCCCTGACCACCCCTAAGAATTATTCTTCCAGAGAAGACAGAGATGGATCTTTGCTGCTCTGTTTTCCACTAAGCCTCCAACACTGAATGAAGCTGTGTATGTGCATATATACTAGAACTGGGACATTGCAAAACCCAGGAATGACACAAGCTATGTTCATGAATGAAAAAAAAAAACCCACCCTAGGTAAATCCATGTATTGATAGCTATTTCTACCAGCTGAGAACCTCCTCCTTGCCCTCTGCGAGCTCTATTCATAACACACCTAATGCAGCTGCCAGTCCTCATCTCATCTCCTCAAAATACAGCTTCAAGGCCAGATTTGGCTTCATGCTTTCCTTAGCAACTTCACCACGATGATGCTTAGGAATGCCCACAGAGGTCAGTGAGTTTTAAGTTTATTTGAGCCAGTGGCACAGATCTTTGCTGTCACTTAAATCAGGAGATCCCCAAAGCAGCAAAAGCAACAGCTGCATTTGTCATCTCAGATCTTATGATTCACTGATGGGAATAGAGCCAAACAAGGAAATCCTTCCTGCATAGCACCTGTAATGAACATCTAAATCCAATGCAGTCATCTGGACCTTGTATGACCTACCCCTGAGCAGGCCTTTGCACATATAATAGCAAGTAACAGCATAGCTTTTCCAGGTTGGAAGTCTCTCAGGAGACTCATCTGGATCAATGATTTATACCTCATAGCCAGTATTACAGAACCACCTTACTCTCTGATGATTTGTCTTGTTTTGGTTTTTTTTTGGGGGGGGTGGTTCATCCAGTTCTGTGTTGTCCTTCAAGGTTTACTATGCAGTTTACAATGTAGCATCATAAATACATGTCATTGTCTGAGAAAAAAAAACCAGTCCCTGCTGTTTTGCAGTCTCCAGGAGCAATAAAAGAGTGACAAATGGGCTTGAGCAAGCATGGTCCCACTGGCAAGAATAGCAGATTAACAGGCTCCACTATATGGAGAAGAGGTAATACAACGCTGGCGGGACAGGCTTTCCTTCTGTAACACTTCTCTCAGCATGGTTTATGCCTTTCCCTACTAAATGGTCACCAGAGATGCAGAGACAGAAATAAAAGTTTACTGTCAGAATCCTCAATTGCTCTATCCCCTGGAACTCTTCATGTCTCCCTTGCCAACACAACATATACAAAAAAGTAACTAGAAACTAGTATGACATGGCCCCATAAATCGACCCAAATTCATCACTGAAACCACAACAGCTGGATCATTTGCTGACGCTGCATTTAAATGCAGCAGGGCTGTCCTCTGACGGACCACAGTAACAGGATAGCACTGCTGACTTGATACACAGCAGTGACTCAAATCTCTTTATTTGCCTACAGCTCCCAGCTGTCACCTTTCAAGGGACAAGCAAACAGAATTGCATCTCCCCTCCTTCTAGCTTCAAATCGCAACAAGAAGTACAAGCAACAGGCACTCTCAGCTTAACTTAGTTACTCCCATAGTTCCTGAAAAGCATCTTCACTTCTATTCACAGAAGTGCTGTAATGAAAACACTAAGTTGATTTCCTAAGTTAAAATTATGAAAATCTATGTCATATACTATAAATGTCCCAACAGTGCATCTCAAGTCTACAACTACGATGCTCACAAACTAGATGTTGTGGCTAACAGGAAAGTCACAAATGTGTCATCCTATCTTCAGGCTGCCACCTTTGATGCCGGGTTTCTACTCCAAAATCCCTACCCTCTAACAAAGAGACAGAGGGAACACAGGGGATATATTCTCCATTTATATGAATGGGAAACTAAAGTATACCCAAGAGGTATTTAGGTACCTAAACATAACAGCTGGAGTTGGGGGCAGTAAGAAGGCAACAGAAAAACTGGTAATAGAAGCTACATTTAAATCATAGAGCAGGTAAGACCCACAATGTGCCTTGGGTTCTTTCTTACACAGTTGTGCAAACTGAGCACCTGGTCAGAGCTTTCTTTCGTCCTTCTTGCTTTAGTTTTCTTCATGTAGAAGCCAGGAAGCATGAGAATGTTTGTGTTTGGATCCAGACCAAAAAGAAGCTGGGACACAGCTATGACACCCACCCATATCCACCACCTGGAACATTAGTTTACATTTTGCTGTTTAGGTACAAATTGAGAAGCATCTTGACTGTCTTGTCATAGCTAGGTGTGGTATTTTAAAAGAAATGTCATTTACATTCCCAGGCAAGTTAAGGTCCAGAAGAACAGCAGTCCTGCTCGTAAATGCAGTGGTACTTTACTGTCCCCCACTAAGCACAAGCAGGTATATAGGACCTTACACCATGTGTATGCCTCAGCTGCTTCATCTGGTTGGTTTAAAGTTTCATGAATAAGACAAAAAAATAAATAGAGAAGCCAAGGATAACAGCTCCTTATTTCCAAGTGACTGTTACTAGAACTCTTAACAGTGCTGGGTACTGGTGAACAGTATGAGTAAGAAATGCCCATCTTCAGGCATTTCACCTTTTGTGATTCCTCTTCTATAAAAGTTTGCAACAGGAATCACACACACACTTGACTTAGGAGCTGGCAAATAAACAAAGCAACAGCTAGTTTTCAAGTATTTCCTCCGTTTTGTCTTCTAATTTTATACTATTGGTCCTGAGATATTCACTTTATATTTCATATCCTGTTTTATGAATAACAGGAACTCCTCTTTAAGGAACTAGACAGTTCCGGGTTAGTCAGGTTCCTTTATCTTTGGCTCACAATAGCTCTACTACAATGTGAAGGACAACAAAAAAAAGAGGAGGAATATCTTCATGTCCCTTAGTGGTGTATGTGTAAAAAGGCTGAGTTCATTTCTTCAAAAATAAACACTCAAATGACAAAGTCAAGGATAAACTGAACCTCTGGCATCAGCCTGGCAGAGGTAAGACTTCATGATTTACTTCATGGCAGACAGGGCACAATTTCAGAGCAGCACGCAGCATGCCAGCACGGTAAGCCACGTGACTGCCATCAAGGCATTGGCACCACGAAATTAACTTGTCTCATGTACAGAGATCACTTTTCCCAGAAATAGCTTAAAAAAAATAATGAAAAGGGTACATTACAAATTATTTTACCAGTTAAAGCTGTAAAACCTTATCTGAAAATTATGTATTTGTTGCTGAAGCACTCATCACAAGGACAAAATGGTGCAAGACCAGTGCAATGTACATTTCCCTTTTCCTTTTTATAGTCAGGGGAATATAAAGCAGCACTGTAAACTCTAAGAGGTGTGACTATGGATTTCACTTGTGAAAATTCTTTTGGAACAAGGCAATTCAAGCACTGTAGGTAAACAGTGAAAGTTAAGGATAATCTTGGTATTGAAGGGAAAACATTCTGTGAAGTAGAAAAGGGAAGAAAGAAGCAATACAACTTTTGACAGCAAAATAAAGTATTATATTTTACTTCCACTGGAGTTAATGGCAAAACTTCCTGACCCTACTGAAGTCAGCTGATTTTATACAAAACAAGAAGATGAATCACTGAAATATCACCTGAAAAAAGCACATAAGTATTACTGATTAAACAGCTTGTATTTAACAGGAAATGCCTTTTCATTTCCACTGTTGGAATTTCAAAAAGGTTTTAGAAAATAGTATCAGTTGTCACAACAGTCATCAGTACCATTTACATTTATAGAAACACTAAGATCAATCATCTTAAAAAATATGTAAGAAATTAAAGGTTCTAGCAAAGTTTAGTCATTCCAGTCTTCCTTTAACTGAGCTCCAGCATCAGTCTGCAGATCTCATCAGGAGACTTTGGCAGTGGTCTTGTTAGTTGCTCATTAGTTAGTAAGACAATACTTGAAAGGTGCTCATAACATGCTACAATACATTTCTTTTTGGCAAGATGTAATCTGATACTTAAGTTATGTAATTAAATGGAATTTACCAAATTCATTCTACTTCTCATGTTGTTGTGATCCCATTTCCACTGCACCCAGGTCAGCTGATTTAACTTCTTAAGTAAGTCAGATAGGGAGAAAAGACACATTTTTGCACCACTTTCAGTTCACACACAATAATGCAGCCATGTACTACAGATCCTTACTTGTAAAGTCAAGGAGAAAGACAAAAGTTTTGCTGCTGGTTCTTTGTAAAGTCGCTCTGCTTCTGTTTAGACTTCTGAGTTGCACTGTAGCATGACTTTACTCAGTTGTTTGTAAAATGAATTAATTTGTGTTCTAATATTTCCATTGTAAAGAAAATTCCTTCCCTGTATTCTTTGTGCATTAAGTAACAATACAAAAATGCTTTTTACCTAATAAAACATTAAAGGAAAAAGGAAACAACATCTTCCAAAATTTCCATGAACAGACATCTACAAGGTCAGTGGTAGTATCCTGTTCTATGTGGTACATGGTAACTTTTTTGTTAATAAAGATTATTAATTAGCCCAGGAGATTTCAAACAACATCGTTTCTCCTGGCAATTTAGTAAAACTCTTCAAATAAGACAGACAAGTATAGGGTTTGTATTTAAAGTGCTCTTTATCTGGTGAAGCAAGTATTTGGCCAGTATCCTTCTGGTCTGTAAGTAGCACTTCACAGACGACTAAGGGCAAGGAGGAGGGGAAGGAGAACAAACTGCTCTAAGTTGTAGCTCTTTGTAAAACAGGCCTTAGTGCCAGGTGGTACAGCACTACCAGAGCACAAAACAAACCCAGCCTTTGTGGCTGGAACACTGCCATGCACACAGGTTCTTGACACAATCTGGAAAGAAGGCAGATGTTAGTGCCTGGGATTTGCAATCTCCTGCAGTTAGAAAGCAAGCTCAGCGACTAGAAAACACTGCAGGAAAAAGCAGCAATCAAATGAATGCACGGCGAATGTCCATGGGGCGGCCCCGGCTGGGTCGAGGTGAAAACCTGTCATTGGGACCAGCTCGTCCTGGAAGCGTAGGGTTTGCTCCAGGCAAGGAACCAATTGGGTCAAAATGTGGTCTGAATGGAGGAAACTGACCTGGTGCTTCTCCCGGGCCAGGAATGAGTGAGTTAATTGGGTCTCCAACATATGGAAGTGTTGGTCTCTCATCATATTCTCCACCAATTATGATTGGGGGATAGATTGGGTTTGATGGGAATGGGTTGGGAGGAAAGGGATTAGGATAGAATGGGTTGGGATGAAAGGGGATTGGATGAGGTATAGGGGGCAGAAACATCATGTGCCTCCATCTCAGGGCCTCCTTCTTCTGTTTCAACTTTTTCTTGTATAGCTGCAGACAGAAAAAGAAGGCATTTTAAAGCTCTGTAAGTGTTCCAGCTTCAGCAACTGCATTTGGTTTTACAGCACTTCTCAAAAAAGTGCTCCTTGCCAGTCTGAAAACCCAGAGAAGCAACTCCCCTGCCTGCCAAAGACCACACACAGCATCTTTGGAAGATATGTAACCCACGATTTGGGCATGCACCATACAACTTGTTGATGCAGCTTTCTCCTACTCTGACCAACATGCATACATGGAACACCATAGTTTTGAACTTAAGTTTAACTCAAAGTCACTGCCCCACAAAGTCTATGCTTAATTCTCAAGCTACACTGATCTCAGAAAGATTAGATAAAAAAAGCCACCTACTTCTTTCCAGTCTGTATCACGAGGCCTTGCAATAGGATCTACAAAGAGAAACAAAAAATTAAGAACAAGTAGCATTTGTGCCGCAGAAGCCTGCAGTTTGTCAGAATTAACAGAATAATAAAGATACTAAAAAACACTTTTTGGCCAATACATCTTTTCATAAAAATAATGCATCTTAAAAAATATAAAGCTCCAGGACCACTCAACAGGTAATCTACTTGCATACCCATTCTATGTAAAGCATCATCTCCAAATGTTACTCAGTAAGTAGAGAAATCCCAGAAACACAGTCCCCATCTTTGCTTTCTGACAGCACATCCCTTAATTACCTTTGTTTCTTCAATCTCTTATGAGAAATTGTAGCAGGAATATATCCTCCCTCCACTTCCTAATATCTGCAATGGGCAGGACACCGGGGTAGCAAAGGAAACAGATGAAAACAAGGAAAGCCTGCACCACAGAATGGGAAGAACCATGTGGTCCACCAGTAATGGCTCATAAGACTGTCAGCATGTTCCTGGCTTATAACTGTGCATCCACCTGAATTACAGCTGACCAACTGCACTGCATTTACTCACAGGCTTTAAATATCATTAGTGGTTGCCTGAGGAGCCTCTTATCAAAATCTGTCAGAGCTAATCCCTCTGTTAACATGAGAAGTAATTAGAAAAAGCTGTGCCTCAACATTACCTCGGAAATCCCGCAGATACATAAACCTCCACAGAAGTTGGTCATTGGAAGCTGTGTAAAGGTCACGGCAAACAGCAGAGAGAGAGATGAGTGAACGGACATCCAGAAGTCTGAAAATCCGAAGCTTGAGCTCAAGAGGAAGGACCACTAACCCGAAAACATCTGGCAAGTTCAGAGCTACAGAGTGAATAAAACAGAAGCATTATCTAAGCGGTGTGGATTTTAATCTATCTCTAAAGACCCTAAAAGAAAGAAAGAACATTATAATCTTTCCCTTAAATCCTCTCCCTTTCATGCCTGAGTTACACCACTTTTCTCAGCAACTACTGTGATGTGACTTCTTGCAAAACAGATCTCTTGCAACTCCAAGCACACTTACAGAGTGTACAAAATAGGGCAAATGACACTTTATACTGGCCACTACACCTAAGAAACATTCTAAACACCTAACTATGTTTATAGGTTACAGAACAAAGGAATAGGTAAAGAAAAAAAGACCCGCCCAATTTCATGAGTCTGCAAAAAACACATTAAATACAGAGCATATGATTCACATAAACACTTCCTGTACTGAAGTTAAGAGGGAATTCCATTGAATAGTCTCCAGAATAGAAAGCTGAGACCTTTTATGGCAGTAACTATACAGAGACAGCCTGGCTTCCTACTGCTTCATAAACACCAGCTTGGGTTACTTCCTACCATCCTTTCAAAGCCCTCAATGCCCAGTTACTGACAAGATCATTACTGAGGTTAGACTTCCAAATATGCTGCTATATAAATTTTTCTGTTTTGACAAAGAAATAGATCAAAACTACTGAACTACTGCTACAAAATTATTGTGGTATGATTTTCTCATCATTTCAGTCTCTGAAGTGAGACTAGAACAATCAAAAATTAAACCCAGCATTATTTTAATATTTTCTCAGTCACAAAGATTAATACAATTTTTTTAGAATAGATATATACTTTATGCTTAGTCTTTATATACCCATCATTGAGCAGCTGCTTCTAACACTTTTCCTCCAAGGATTTTGATAGACTCCCTTCCATCCTAAAAAATTAAATACCATCTCTAATTGTAAATATTTCTCTCACCTTGTCGGGCAGCAGCCAGGAGAGAATAAACCAGCTGGTCTTTAAAGAGACGGGATAACTTCTGAAGGTCTTTGTAAACACCTGTAACCTTCTCTATCAAAGAAGAGAAGTAAAAAAGCTTAATTTCCAAAGTTTATAATGCAAAAATTACAAGAATTACAGTTTTCTTATAAGCAGAACTCTAATCTGCTTGTGATCTTGAAGGGAGCAGCTCTGTGGCAAGAGTGTAACAAGTCAGTCACTGACAAACTAGAGACCAGTTCCATGGTCACGCTAAGCTTTCCCTTTGGCCTTAAAAAGCACAATTAAGGGGAAGACTTGAGTTCTTCAGAAACAAACAGACTCTCAAGCTGTCAGAGCTTCCTTTGTCAGATTTTAAAGGTCATGTGTAACATGCACTTATGTTCTAAATGCCTGCAATATTCATTTTTCTAGCAGAAGAGTTTTTCTATTCTGTTCTCTGAAGAAAGGGGAACCAGAAGACTCTACTGTTATACTGGACACATTTCAGTACTCAGTTCTTGTGAAGCCTTTCAATTAAACTTATACATCAGTGACTGGGGCTATACAGTATAGAACACTGAGTCAGCCTCAACTGCCAATAAAGCAGCTCATATACTTCAGAGAACAAAAGGCTAGTCAGGCCTGTGCTCACAAGGCTTCATATCAATCTGCCCCTCTCTGCTCCCTTACCTTAGTCTTCCCCCTAATTTTGGCACTTTGGAGAAACCTATGTGGCCACTACATGTCTTCTGACAAAAAAAATTTAACAATTACAGTGCCACAACAAGTGTTGGTACCACCAGCCTCTGAAGTCCTGAGCAGCCAGGCAGAAAGGCAGTATATTCCAGCACTGCTGTCCCAGAGATTCACACATATGCTTAGGACCTCATAAATAACAGGCGTATGGGCCAAAGGATAAGTTGGACTTTGCAAGGTTCTTTCCTTACAGTCTTAATGCAAGAAATACAATTTGTTTTAACAAAATATGAGTAAGTAGCTACACTCTGAACTCCTTTTACCAAAAAGTTATTACCACCCTAAATGGTAACCACATTTTTATTCTTTTTTACTATTCTGTACCTATTTGGTGCTCTACTAAAGCATATCCTTACCCACTGTGTCACTTCTTGACTTTTCAGTTTACTACCTCAATCTTACCTGGATCCTGAAAGCAAACAAAGGATGCTGGCAATAGCTGGATTCTCTTAACACTTTTAATCTCTTCGTTGATTTTTAATGTTGCTGCAAATATAAGAAAAAATACATTTCAAAACTTTAAACACTGAGACACACTTAAAACGCTGAGAGACACTCTGAGAAGTGGATGATACTCCACTTCACTACTGCCTTACCCATTGGAGGTGTTTTACTTTCCTCCCTTACCAGATTCCATGTGGAAAATACCCAACTACAGCAAGCAAGTAGACAAATAAAAATTTCAAAAAAATCAAAAAGGCACTTAAAACAGCAAAGCAGCAATCAAGCATTGCCTTCAACAATTCTATAACGTGAAACAAGATGTAACACAGCTAAAAGATGTATGCAGAGAGCCATTATTATAACCAGATCATTAAAGAAATGCTAATTAAAGACTCAAGAAGTTTACTTTATGAACACAGTATGCATAGTAGTTATAACACTGTCCTAAGTCTAACCCCAACCCAATTTGGTTAAAACATCTGATCTGAATACATACAGGTTCTGAGAAAATATACCTGCTTACACAAACTGGCAAAATCAGTTCCTAGTTTTACATAGAAACATTAACATTTTAATCAGAGATATCTTGGAATTAGCATGAAGTCCCAATTTAATATTGTTTGCAAAAATGTGGAATTACTCAAATGCTAAAAAAAATATAGAATAGAAAGAAAAAAGGACAAAAAATTTTCAAAATATCACCAAGTGATATGGAAATTGCTTCACAAAATTAGACTTCTCTAATTTTTCTGGACTGAATGGCTTAAACTAAATACAACTTTTGAGATCTCAGTTACTGTACTACAGGAAAGACTATATATCATAGCTGAAGAGTACATAGTCTGGAAGTTTTTAAGCCTTGCAAAGAACATAAGACAAAATATTGTAGCTGAAGCAGATCTATTTCTTTTCATCTCTGGCAATGTATATCAAAGTTCCTATGAAATGACACAAGAAAGATTTCTATAACATTGCAATCAAAAAGCCTGCTCAATCTTCTAAGGACAGACCTGTTATAATTAGAGAAAGAGAAACAGTTAACAAAGAGACCAGAAATGCCAAGAGTAGTCAGTCTCAGAAAGTGGCATCTCCCGCACCTCAGCAACCTGAGTAATTAAGGTGGAGCTCAAAACAGAGCTCAAATGGTGATACTTAGCAATGTGCACCCAGGATAAAAACTTGACTGACTTACCGTTAATAGCAACAAGATCTCCCAGAGGCACACAAGTCAAACCAGCAGAGCCTTCCTCGCAAAGGGGATGTGTGTACTGGAGCTTATAAACACCATTCCCCCTCCATTTCTCTGGCATAGAGACTGCCTTGGCTTCTGTCCCCTAAAAATGCAAAGAGGTAACGCACTGTCATGCTTCAGTAGTGTACCAATGCTGAGGGATGCGAAAAGGATTAAAAGTTACGAAACGGCAGAATGATGCTTGCAATTCAAGTCCTACTTCAGTCCTAATGACACAATGATTATAAATATGTGTGACTATACACTATTTTCCCCAAGAGCAAATCTAAGGTGAAGTTTAGTAATTTTTTGTCCTGACAGGAAAGGTTGGTCAGTGATCACTCACTCACACTCACACCTATTTCTTTGAGACACACATTTCATTCTATCATCCATTTCAGCATTCTGACAGCTCCTCCATATACATTAATTTGCACCTTTTCTGTGAGCTTACAATATCTGACAGGATTTTAAGAATCATAGTTTGAAGTTCATTAGAAAGCCTGAGTCAACTAACAGTTTTTCTTTCAACTTCAGTATGAAAAGACTCAGATGGAATCCCAGAGGGGGATACAACATAACTACAAGTATAAATAAATTCTTTCCTCTTAAATCTGCACAGCAATCATCTTCTCTACTTCCAAGCCTGTTCACTGACATTAACAAAGTTTCTTCGCAGTGGCAAATGTATTCTTCAGGTAGTATTTCAAGTTATGGGGATGCAATGAACTTAGCAGATTTATTAAGTTGGTATTGGTCAACCAGACACCCACATGTACTTAATTAGCCACATTGCAAGAGAAAAAGACGAGAATTTAAACACCTTCCCTGAGACCAAGTCTTTTTCTGCATGTTCAATCCCTTATTAGTAAACATAAAATGCAAATGTAAAGGGAAAAAGTGGATTCATACATTGTACAGAGGTACTGCCATAGGTGCTTAAGTACAATACCTCTATAGATTAGTGGAACTAAAGCCTAACTTAATACTTAGTTGAAGTGCATATTGAATTGGAGACAATATTTTGGCAGACAAGCCTAGGTAAGCATCATTTGAACAGGCTACCATTGAGATGATACTGACAGTTAAGGCACTACTTTGAAGAAGTGCTACAATTTAAGCACATCTACACATGCTCAACTGCATAAAGCAGAAACAAGGTTATCAGCTGGGTCCCAGTGAGACTGAGGAGTGAAAGAAACACAGGAACAGGCCTTTTCTCTTGCGCCTAAAAGCTGTTCTAGTCTTTAGCCTGAAGACTTACTGGTCAGGGCAAATAGGGAAGCTGGTGCTTCAGCAGCTCCTGCTGCCAACTGACATATACAAGGCAGAAGCAGTTCCTCAGATGGATCTTGCATTACACTTTCCCATGACATTCCACAGCTTTCTCACACTGACCAAGAAAATTCTGCTTAGTTGTGCACCTGCCTACCTGAGGTACATAACCTGTCTCCATCATGAGAAGATGAACTAGAACGATCAAGGCATCAGTGGCACTGGTACACTCAGCAGAAAGGTAGAGCATCTCCAGGGAATGGGGTATTTCACCATCAGCAGCTTCACTGCACAGCATGGGTTCCGAGGGATAGGAGCCTGTACCTTCTTCCAGGTCAACATCTTCTGGGACTAATCCAGAAGGAAATTCTAGGCTGGATCCTGCCTTCAGGGAAAAGCAAAACATAACTTTGTTCAGAAAATTACACCTCTATATACATCAGCATTATATGTCTGCTTATTCCATTTCCCATGATTTCCCATACAAGTTGTACAGACTGACTACACCTCTATTTTCTAGCTTTCCATATGGAGACTGGGATTACATAGGTAGCCTCTGTATTTTTTCAATCTTTATAATGCAAGACCTTCATTAAAGGGGCTGTCATTTTATTGCATATACCAATTGAAGACAACATGACAATACTATATTAAACCTTCAGAATCAGAATTCTTGCAACATACACAGGAATAACTTAATCACTGTAGTATCACAGTTTATTTGAACTTAGCCAAAATGCATGGCAAGCAACCAAAATGGAACTGGGACTGAGAACAAACAAAACAGGCCTGAATAGCAGGGGAAAAAAAAAAAAGAATGGAGTGCATCTGCTGTCACTTGAGGAGGACTGTGATTTCCATCAAAATCATACCATATTATTAAGTTAACTGACAAAACTACACACAGACACATTAAAATAAAAAGGTAGAATGAAAACTGTAAGCATGTTTACCTAACAGAAGGGGAAGAAAAAAAAAGAGTCTGTTTCCAACAGGCAGTGCCTGTTGCATCTGCTCAGTATCTAGAGTCAGTTTCCTTGAGAAGACAGCACTGAGGCAGGTAAGAAACATAATCCTAACTTCCTGAGGAAAAGTGTATGTTCCAGCAAAAACATTCACTCCTGTAAAAACACCAGACCTGAAACACTTCAGGCTCTCTGAACTAACTTCTGTGTCACAGGTAACGTTCAATGAAGAGAGACAATTTTCCATTCAAATAACTGGATATATATCAGACAGGTATTCTGAAGAGATTCTCTTCTACAGAGCACAGCAACTGACACAACAACATACCTTCTTTTTTGCCTCCTGCTGTACAGGACAAATCTCATCTACTTACCCTCTCATCACTCTTCTGAGCTTCCACCTGAGCTCGCTGGTTGTCAGATTGCTCATTCTGTCCTTCTTCTTTTGGGCTGTTGGGCTGACTGTTGTTGGAGATCGAGGTGGACGGCTCACGACCATTCTGAAGTGGGGGAGGAGGAGGAGTAGAAGGAGGAGGAGGTAGGTTGGGTTGTCCATCTGCTTCTTCTAGTAGTAAGCATATCAAATCACCAGAAACAATCCCATATGAAGCTAAGGTCTTCTGATCCTCTGTGAGAGCATCTTTTCTGTTCAGTGTTATTGAAAACTTGGTATCAGAACTGAAAAATAAAACAAAGTAAGAAAACATGGTTGACTGCACCTGGGTAACTGCACACAGAGATACATAACTGGACATGGCACGTAGTGCTGTGGTTCAGTTGACATGGTGGTGACCAAAGGTTGGACTTGATCTTGGAGGTCTTTTCCTCTATGATTCTATAGTTACAAATGCATACTGCATATTACAAAAGTCCTATGCCATGGGGTTTAATCCATTAATAATTAGCTATATATTAGAGAAAGAGGGAGGGGAAAAAATGCATGAAATTATTTCCCCCATGTTTCTCTCCAGCTGCATTTAAGTAGGTGCTTGGCAGGTGAAACTTCATTTACAGAGATTGCTCACAGAAAAAAGTTACAAAAGCAAACAAGTGCCCTCCAAATTAGAAGATAGCACACCTAGGGAAACAAGCTTTAAATAAACCACTGGCTGAGATTATTTAAAATTAAATAGTGTTGAAGTATAGTGAAGAATAGTGAATCTTCCTTTCTCAGCGAGCAAAACATCACTTTCAAAGACCAAAAGTTGTCCTACGGGACAGGCTAGTCGCAAGTGAGGGTAATAAGAAAAGATGCTTCAGGGCAAGCACTTATGAAAAAAACCCCAAACAGAACCGAAAGTGTTCAGCAGGGAAGCAGCTACCCTGTTTCAGCTACAAAATACACCAAGGCATATACAGCAAGACAAGCAGCAGCCTCAGGTTCCTCCTGCCCACACGGCTGGGACGTGGATCACCCGCGAAACACCTAACGCAGGGGTTTGGGGCACAAACCCTTCGGCCACCCGCTGAAAATCCCCTTCTGTAGGCGATTCTTAAGTGGATCCTGCAGGCTTGACCCTCCTGCTGAGGATGTCGTGAGCTCCTCGCAGGTGAGCCGCTTACGGCATTCCCACCCGGGGACTCTGCAGGAAGCCGGAGAGAGCTATACAAGCGACTGCCTACACCCACGTGTGTGTGTGTGTGTGTGTGTGTGTAACACACCCACACACATCCCAGCGGGGAGGGGTTAATTCCCGCGGGAAAAGCCCCAGCAGCCGGGGAGGCTCTAGTTTAACCCCGCGGGAGGCGCTGCGGGCAGCGCCGCGCCCGGCCGGCAGGGGGCAGCGCCGCGCCCGCGGGGGGGGGCCGGGGCAGCTCCCACCACTCCCCCACCCCCCGCCCGCCGTGGTACGGCCCGGCCCCCCCCAACCACCCCCCCCAGTCCCCCGCGAGGGTTCGCCCCGCACGGTACCTGTAGCCCCAGGCGGGCAGCAGGGCCGCGCGCAGCTGCGCGCGCAGCTCGCCCAGCGTCGGCTCCGCCCCCGGCAGCTCCAGGGCCGCCGTGCGCCGATCCAGCCGCGCGCGGAGCTTCATCGCGCCGCCGGCGCCTCCGCTCCCCGGTGGCGCCCCGAGCGGGCCCCGCCGGCCCGCGGCGGCAGCGGCGGTGGCGGTGGCGGGGAAGGCGGCGGCGGGGCCCGGGCGCAAGGGCTGCCGGGCCGGGCCGCGCCGTTGTTTTGGTTGCCGCGGCGCCGCCTCAGCCCGGCCCCGGCCCCGCCCCCGATCGCTGCCTCGGCGTGCCGCGCGCCGACCTGCGCGGCGGCCCCGCCTGGGCGCGATCGATGATTGCGCGCTCGGCTGAGCGCGCCCCCGCCACAGGCGGTGTGGGCGGCGCCGCCATGGCCGCGGGGAGTCCCGGCCGGAGCGGCCGGCCCGGGAGGGGATCAGCCCCCGTAGGGAGAGGGGGATTCCTCACCACTGGCTGCCCGCTGTCGCGTGGCCCAAGTGGGTTAGGCCGCTGCGCTCCCCCTTGTCGGTGTAACACCGGGTCTGGTGTTCTGACGGGCAGAACGCCAGGGAGAGCCTGGTGCTGGTTGTGTCAAGCTGTTGGCGAGGGTCCTGGAAATGCACAGCTGATGGAGGGTGCTGCCCCCAAAAGTGTTTAGTTTTATAAAGGAACCTGACTGTTGTAAACCGGACTGCTGAGCTGTCATCTCAGAGACAGTGTTGCAACACCTTTGGTCAAATAATCTCACCAGAAGTATTAAGTAGTACAAACAGAAAGGTTACAGGCTCTAGTTCACCTGTCATACTTGGGGGAATAAAGCCCCTTCCCATGTCTTGGAACTCTACAAAAAGTACACTTAGCTTTATCTGGAAATACACACTCTACTGAAGTGTAATGTCAGTTGGAATAATGTAAAAGGCACAATTTATTCAAGTTTTCATTTTCTTTCATGAATTATGTTGAATTTCATAAAGATTGAATTCAGGGGTAATGTGGAACCATGCACATACTCAGATCATCTTGGTTTTCTCTCTAATGATAAACTTTACTTATATTTCTCCATACAAAGAATAATACAGGAAATGTGCAGAAAAACTGGGCTACTTTCTAGGAGTACAATACTAAAATAATAAGAGAAATCCAAAGGCCTACCTTGCACACCTATAATCAAGTACAACTGCTTATTAGAGCTCTATTCACGTTCACTAACCCTACAGAAACAGCCCTACCTGTGTTCTTTCAGCTCTTGGGCCAGTCAGAAACCTCAAAAAATCTGCTCTGGGCCAGAGGTGAAATCTTTGTGCCATCTAAACATGGTCATCCAACCCAAGTAAATGTGGTTGCTAAATTTCATTTTAGAGTTTGCCTTCAGATACATCTTGGGGGCAACTTTCATTTGTTTTCAACATGTGAATAAATTTGTCATTGGAAGGGTGATGAAGGGAAAGGCAGAGAGTCTACTGAGGTGGCACACCATTGAAAGACCTGATGCTCATTACACTCAGCTTGGTCTAACTTTTCAGGTTCTCAATGACAAACATGAAAACAAGTGATTTCCTGAGAAGCTGTGCCCTTTGCCACCACCCTTTTTGCAGGAGTGCTTAGGCAGTCGTCATCTCATGGGGTCACATCCTGGATAAATCCAGAAGAGTGGCTTGCCACAGCAGAGGGGGATGACAGTGGAACTGGCAAAAAGGGTAGAAAGGAGGAGAATGTACAAGGAGGGATCGGGAGCACTGTGCCTGTCAAAAACTGCTTTGCTGTCTCTTGAAGAGGGTTGAATCTAAACTGAGTGATGCTGCTGCCGCAACATCATTACCATTTACCATTGGCCATGGGTGTCCTGCTTTGTTTCATTCTTCAGAGTTATTCCTGTCCCAACCACCTCTTCCCCACTGGCTCCAGGGCATGTTAGTCTGTGCTCTTTTGCTTCCCTTCTATGAGAAATGTCCATGGCTACAGTTGTGATGCTGCCAGCAGAACCACCATTTCAGTAACTTGCACAAGCTGAAGTGATTGTATGGCATAAAATGGTTCAGTTTCTCAGGAGCTGGCTATCGTCATTGTTAGGTAACCAGCTACACCAGTTACAAGTGAGCATTTCTGCTGCCATTCTGCAAATTTTTCCTTTGAATTTTATGAGTCATGCCATAATGTAAGGTTTAGACACGTTTTCCACACAGCAGTACTAAACAGGAGAACCTAGGAGACAATTAGGATGAAAGGCTAAAACATTTTACTCATCTTTCAAGTCTGGCAAATTTCAAATTACTCAACACCAGCATTATTCTTTTCCTTCACACATCATTCTAGAAGAAGGGGCTGTTATTTGATGTTACAGATTTTCCCCATGATTTTGATTTGTCTCAGTCTGCAGGCAGAAGACTTTGAATGGCTGCATATAAAGTTGACTTCAGGCTGGGAAGAGCACTTGTCAAAACAGTACAGGAAACCTGTGTGCTTAAAACCTTGAAAAGATGGTTGTGTAGAGAAGAATTTTTACTTTCAGTGTAGTTCACTCTTACCAGAAATAGTGATTTATTTTTAAGTAATTCATTAAGATAATATACAGTATGGTGACAAAGCTCTTTGTCAGTAGCTTAGAATGGTTGTTAAAGACAACATGGTTTCTCTACTCAAAGTACTTTATTGAGGATTTTTCTTCCCCACATGTTCAGTGTGAAACACAAGCAATAGCACCACCAAAGCAGTAAAATCCTACTGGTAGCCCTAGTGGTTTCTCTTGAGAAATTGGAAACTTTAAGCTGTGGTCCTGTTGACTTAATCCCATGGCAGAGGATAACTGTAAAAACTGAAGTTCTCTTTGGTTCAGTTATATACTTCCTGAAAATATATTTTTTTTCCGGAAATATGAGTGTGGTAATAAAGCTGTGAGACAGCAGACCTTTTCCATTGTGTTTCTTTATGTATTTGCCACTACAAAGAATATATTTTATAATACATATAAGTAAATATATTTATGTCTATATATTAACCCTTATGATACTCATATTTTGAATGACAAGGATCACACTGAAAGAAGTGAGAGAGGGTGGAATGAGAAGAAGGGCATGAAAGCTGGAATATCATCAGGAGATCTGTGAAAGTCTGAGGTGCCATTTTAAGTGTGCCAGTGGAGGAGGAGGAGGTTCAAAGCAAAGGCAGTGGAGAGAACCTCCTAACTTCTTGCACCTTGCTAGTGGTCAGCCTTATTGCTATAAGGTATTTTAAAGCCTCTTATGTTGATGCTGTATAGCCAATACATTTAGTGGAGCTCTGCTTTCCTCCATCTCAGCTTGGCTGAATACAGGTGACCCTTAAACAATGTCTGGAGTTTGCTCATGTAGCTCTTAACTGCTCTGTTTCTGATTAAAGTCTTGATCACAGGGAGCAGAAGACCTTTCAGTGGATTTTCTGGAGTTTGCCAGATTTCATAAGACCTTTTTAGCTACCACTGTGTTTTCTTGGATTTAAAGAGTATTGAGTTGCTGGGAATTGTGTGCAGAGCAAAAGTCTTTGTGGCACACCAAGATGAGAGTTTGATATCTTTGCTTTAGTAAAAGGAGGCTCAG
>JAWWTY010000037.1:53080828-53125130 GCA_035222235.1 Margarornis squamiger
AATAGCACCACCAAAGCAGTAAAATCCTACTGGTAGCCCTAGTGGTTTCTCTTGAGAAATTGGAAACTTTAAGCTGTAGTCCTGTTGACTTAATCCCATGGCAGAGGATAACTGTAAAAACTGAAGTTCTCTTTGGTTCAGTTATATACTTCGTGAAAATATTTTTGTGTGCAGAGCAAAAGTCTTTGTGGCACACCAAGATGAGAGTTTGATATCTTTGCTTTAGTAAAAGGAGGCTCAGGTTTTTCTTAGGGAAATTACTGCATCCACCTTCTAGGAGTCTTACAGGACTGCAATTTCTGCAAAACCAGGGTGGTGACTGCCCAGGCAGAGAGAGTGCCTCGTGCTACTGTCAGCCCCATGAAAGTAACAGACTGGATGTACAACACACTAAGAGTGAGCCAAACAACTGGGAGAAAAGGAGAGAAGAAAGCTTTGAACAGACCTATGCAAATGATGGACTCGGGTCTGAATCTGGGCAATTCAGATTCCAGACAAATAATGCCTGCTGCATTCCTGCTTAAGGTCTCAATATATCTTACTCTTCCACTGTCTTTTGGGAATCAACTTAAGTGCACCCCTACAGTTTTTAGCTGTGAGGGCAGCGTGCAGGGCACGGCTAGAACAAGGACACTGGTTTTTGTTTTACTATATGGACATTGGTAAAAATGGACCTTGTAGTCCTCGCTCAGGTGCAAGGATAGGGCAATTACAGAGGTCAGCACATTAACTCAATGGATCTAAACAGCGATGATGGTTTTTTTCCATCAGCTCATCAGACAACTGCCTCCCAACATTGTTATCCATTGTTAATGGATTCTGTGTAGGCATTGCAGCTATGCTATTTATTTTGCAGCCTGGCCTGGATTAATAGTTCTCTGGCAATCCTGCTCCAAGGCTTTGAAAGCCTTTATGAAGGGCATCACTAGTCAAGCCACGCTTAGGAATAGCTGTGGTAACACAAAGCTTTTGCAAAGCCTCTGAAAAATCAGGGGGTATCCCAGATATACTCACAGATACAACCTGTGGGTGCAGGGGTAGCCATTGCCTCCTGTGGATTCTGTTGAAAGATTTTGTTGAGCTAGATCATGGGCTGTCTCATGAGCTGGGAAGTGGATAGCATTGTTTTCCACACTGAATGGAGGAAACCATGAACAGGAACTTACTGTAGTTTTTCTCATTCCCTGGGTATTTCCAGTAGTTGTGGAGAGAGATTATCTGCTTTTATGTCATTGAGCAAACTGCTGTCTGTGTCAATTGCTGTTTTCTTTAAGCATTCCTTCCAATATACCTCTTCTGTCAATCATATAAACTTTGTATTCCTTTTCCCTCAAGAGGTGATTTTCCATATGGAATATCAGCGTGTGGAAAGGGTTAAAATCCTGAGGCTGTTGAGTCCTTTTTGCTTTGACATTGTTGAGTGAGCTGCAGAAACCCTACCTGTTCTTGAACATGCTGCACAGTAACTAGAGACAATGGAGCAAGGGAGAAACTGAAAAATCCAGACCCAGTTCTGTGATAACTGCAGAGATATTTTGGAAACTAAAGTGCTCTTTCTGGACTTCAGGTTGGGTAGTTACTGTATTTGCTATTGTGTTTGAGAACTGTTTGTCTTGGGTTTGTTAACTACTGGGGTTACTAAATTTTTCAAAGTGAAATAAATTCTTCTGTGGGCTACACACTGGAGAGTTTTGTGCAGGACAAGGCAAGACAAGGACAGAATTCTTTTTCAGAGCTATTCTATTCTATTTTAGAGGATGATTAGTTTAAGATAGTGTGTTTTTATGGCTGTGTTAAACCTGTACAACACAATTATAGTGGGATTTTTTTTGGTTGTTTGGGTTTGGGGTTTTTGGTTGGTTTTGTTTTGTTTTTTTGCATAGGAGCTTGCTTAAGTTCTTAGGCAGATTTCAGCTGTAATCTTTATTGCAAGTGTTATTTGAAGTTTTTAAAAGTGTTCACAAAGGAGAAACCAAATGTATCTACAGACTGGTAGGCAGAGTACTTCATGAGGGTGAGACAGGTACACAGACTGAAACAAAAGACTTCATCTTTTTTCTCTACTTCAAGTACATTATCTCTGAGAAGACAAAAGAATTAAGATAATTATTTACATACAGAAATTGGTCCATGCCTACTCAGTTGCTGAAGATAAAATCAGAGCAATTTGTCTGACATCTATTGTCCTCAGCAATGCAATTGGCAGCTCTCCTTGGGTCTATCAGGCAGCTGACAAGTTCCCTCTCCTTAGCTCTGTCTGCCTCAGTCATCTGACTGACCTTGTACAATCGATCCTGGCATCGAGAGAGGCTCAGGGCTTGGATGAAGCCATGAATATCAGCCTTGGTGTGCAAAAATAAAGCTTGTTGGTGTGAGTAAGCAATATGAAATGATACTGCCTTTTATTCCCATGGCAGTTTCATTGTTTGTTCTTTCAGCTTCTCACTCAACATTCATTTAAATTCAAACAAGAACATATAAAGTACAAGACATGGTAGTGACTAAGATTGCTGTTTTTTGTTCCTCAACGTGAATGAAATGCAGTGGCAATGAGGTACTTTGTCTGCATCAATGCTTCTAGCAATCCTGCTGGAAAAATATATAGTAAATATCTATGTATTTTAATGGTGGAAAAAATCTGTCTTTCTGGTTTTACATTGATTTTTACCTGATCCTTATTAATCAGGGTCAAAAGTGGCATGTTTGCAGGAAAAGCTAGGGTACTTTTTGGAAAGAGTGTAAGGTATGTGACTTCAGCAAGCTGTTGTGCATAATATAACATTGTTACCTTGA
This sequence comes from Margarornis squamiger, assembly GCA_035222235.1. Classification (NCBI taxonomy): domain Eukaryota; kingdom Metazoa; phylum Chordata; class Aves; order Passeriformes; family Furnariidae; genus Margarornis; species Margarornis squamiger. The sequence continues at coordinate 53,083,622 of JAWWTY010000037.1, forward strand.
AGTATTTATTTTGAGGTGCTTAAAATAGAGAAAACCAAAAAGACGTAAGAACTAGAGATGGAATGACCAACTAAAGGGAGCATTTTCAAAATTTGTCCCAGTGTGGATTATGTTTTCAGAAAGTTTTTTCCCTGAAAACACTTTTACTTGCATAGTATCTTGGGATAACTTTGTAAGGGTTCCTCAGGGAACTGATATCAGGGCAATATTGAAAATATATTTTGTCTGTCTTTTAGTACAGAAATCCATCAAAAAACAGGTTTTTTGTGAGGTACTGAGCAGAACATAAGATTTGCAACCATTTAGAGTCTGACCTGATAATATTAATTACAACACCAAGAAGTAAGACATAAGTAGAAGAAAGTAGAAGAAAGACTACCAAAGGGTAGAGAGGTATGGGGTTTTTTGGTGGAGGGAAGGGTTTGTGCTTGTTTTAATTGCGTTTAAATGTTTTCTGTCAGATTATGGAATGTATTGTCCAAGATATTATGATACTTATTAGAAATCCAGGAATGACTCTATAGGCTTCAATACCTGGGAAACTAGCAAGACCTTGGTTTTTTACATAGGCAAGTACCATGATCCCAATCAGACATGCACATCCAGAAAAGGATGTGCCACTCCCCTCTGTGGTAAGGCCAGAGTAAAGTTACTGTAGGTCCCTAATAAACAGTTTTCTAATGCAGCACTGAAAAGATTTGAAGTTGTCTTTGAGCAACAATATTGTTATTTCTAGGAAATTGAGCAGTGGCTGTCATTAGTAGTGCAAATTGGGATGAATGCAAGAATTTTGAACAAGGAATTTTGTACTAGGAATGTGTCACAGCAAGATAGAATTTGACTCAGCATTGTGAATCTGTGTTATGTAGTTATGCCCCACCATGCAGTGGCTCACAGTCTGGCTTTGCAGTCAGCCACACTGTGCAGGCTTGTGCCAGAACACCTTTCTCTGCTCCTGTGTGATGTCCACTCTGCAGGAGGTAGGATAGATGGTAAAATTAAGCAGCCAAGACATGGATGTGGGAAAGGATAGAGTAAAAGAGCAGAACCATTCAGTCTCACCACTAGCTAATGCCTGCTAAAGTGATATCCAAGGAATCAGAAATCTGTGCCTGCTTCCACACTGACTGCTCTGTGCAATAAAATCATAGGCTAAACCTCTCTTGCCTATCCACCTCTGTTCCAGTTTCATTGAGGGAAGTCATGGATACAGATTTTTTGCAATTCATGGTATGCATCATTTATGAAAACATTTGTATCATAAATGTTGTTAACAGATCCCTGTGACAAAGCTGAGAAGATGCTAAAGACATGGTATTTTTATCTGGTCTGTTGGTTGTCCTTGCGGCTTGAGGCTAATCCTGGTCTTAAAGTGAGGATTACTCAGAAGGGGCTGGACTATGGTATGTCATACATCGCCAGAAGTTAATTTATCATAAATATTCTATGGACAGAATATAGTTTCTTAATAAAGGTGCAGTGTAGGAACAAGCTGCTTAAATATTGAAGTAAAGTCCTTTTGTCACATCATACCAGAAATACCCTTTATCTCTTCTCTCACTTATTTCTTTCTTTTTTATGCATCCCAGGTGTGAACTTATCTTTTATTGGTGACTGCATTCTTCTACAGCCCAATTATGTTTCTACTACATTCTTCATATTGATATACTTTCTAAGAACCAGAATTAGATGGTCATATAATTGCCCCTTTTTTAAAAAAGTGTCAAAAACCTGACTTAAAGTGCAATATTAGTTGATGGTAGTAAGACACAACTGAGAAAAAAAGCTTACAGTCTTGGAACAGCCACATAGCTCTAGCTTCTAACTCTCATTCCTCCACTTGGCATGGGATAGCACCTGCACATACCATTCCTTTAAAAAAATCTAGTGACTGCCATAATTCTGCCCCTTAAACAGAATATTGGCAATTTTCACAGTATATTTTCCTTACTCTTTCTATTCATGCTAACTTTCACTTACCTAAGACATACTCCATGGGTGTGGAGGGCAGTATAATTTCAATTGTTTACAGAATTACTATTAATAATTAAGGTTAACAAGGCACAAATTCAACAAAGGCTGGGTCATGCTAAGGATTAATCGTCGTTTGTGTACTGAACATGCTGACAGATAAACAATGGACTTGTGAGATGAAAAGTAGAAGCTCTTTCAAGATGAAAGCAAGGATCAGGTACACTTCTTTTGCTGTATGAATGTTGTTTTAAAGGCTTTTGAGGAGTTGAAAAGTTCAGGGCAAACATCAGTCACCCAAAACAATATTGATCTCCCTTGCTTCCTAGGGATCTCTCATGCCTTTAGAAATGAGAATTCGACCTGGTGTTTCTCAGTGTGAGCCCAGCAGTTTTTGTGATGATTAGCATGGCCTTCCAAGTACTGAATGAATAGTCTAAGTTGGCACACCCCTGCATTAGGAGTAAGAACAGACATTAACAGTGCTCCTCCCGAAGATGTTTCTCATATTTGAAGAGCTTGATTCCTGACATCTCATTTCCCTTAATGTGACATTTGAAGGCCGAGGCAATAGATCCTGCCTGTGTGCTTCTTGCCTGCTGCAAGAACATTGAGAGGAATTCCACCTGGGATCCCTGGCTGGCTTCACTGACAGTCATAAGAGAGCTTTAAGTTATTTCAGTGAGAGCCCATATTTTGCTTTGGAGACAGGAATTCCCAGGGAATCATAACTTACTTCTCCTTCATAAAAGATGCATGTTATGAAAATGTATTCCAGTGTTATCACGAATTTCAGTTCTTTTGCTTTTTAATACTATGGAGCCCTGTGGAGAAAAAAAATCCAGCTATTTTCTAGTCAGCAATTGTGAGGCCAAAAGCTGAAGAAATTCATTTTAAAAACATCTGAAAGGAGGATATCATTCAGTATTAAAGTTTCAGTTGTGTCTTAATCAAAGATGAGCAAAAAGAAGGAAGACACAAGGAATCTGGAATTTAAAGATACTCTGTTTGGTTATAATAAGGTCTGTGTGTATTATCAATGCACAAGTAGCATTGGAACATTCAAGAAAGTAGGAATTCCTTAAAGCAAGAAAAGAAGGTAACGAAATAAGTCAGAGATCTGTAGCAGGCTGTAATCGTTCAGGTGCAGTGGCAAAGCATACATACTGTGAAAGAAATGGGAAGAAAACATTTAAAAATATTGTCTTTCAACCTATACACAAGCAACAATCCAGATAGTTCCACATTTGACATACCAGCACTTCAGATGCATGTATCACACTTTTTCCGTAAGTAAACAGTACATATAGAAGTCACCTTGCTACTTCGTAACTGGCTTTTTCATCCAACAGGTATGAGACTATCTGACTATCTGAGGCAAAAGTCATGACCAAGAGTTTTCCAAGGCTGTCCACATTGTGAGTGAAGTGAAGGAAGTAGAACAGTTTCAGAAATCTGACAGGAGTTCTAGAAGATGAAATGCAATTCAGAGACAAGATGATCCTAACAGATTGTCTTTATCTTGGGTTAAATGGTTTGTATGTGAGGCTAGGAGAAGTTATAAATGGGTATATACATAGTTGGAAGGAGATCTAGGTAAGGATCATAGAATCAGAGTGTTTCAAGAACTGTGTTAGAAGTGATGATTAAATTATTTGGTAGTATATCTGGACCTTTGGGTGCCAGAATCCAATCTGCAAGGCATGTGCTTTCCTATGTCCCCTTGTAGGCAGAAGGATTGGAATGGAGCTTGTGAAGCAAGCAGTATTGAAAGAGACCTTCCCAAACTGGAGCGGGCAAGAGAGTTTGTCAGTTGTTAAGGTCAACTACGTAATTTCCAGGTAAGTAAAGAAATAAATGTCAAAGTTTTAGGATGAAACAGCTTATTGTTAGCAGATAGCAATAATTATGCAGCCACTGTTTTGTTCAGCACAAAATGTTAATGCTTTACCTAAGTCTTCTTCCACTGCCCAAACACTGATTTAGTTTAAAAGTACTTGTGCTACTACACTCAAAGATGAGCTTTATAAAGCTCCTGAAGAAGCACCTTAGCTTTTTCTTCTGCAGTTGGTTTGTATCAGAGTTTGGGGCAAGACAGGTGTAGGCATGGCTAGGATACAGTGGGGGAAATAGATGGGAAAGAGGGCAGAATTGGTGTTATTAACACTCCACTACTGAGAAGGAACAGTAGCAGTGAAAATAATTTATGTTTGATGAGAAAAGACCAAAAAAGGGATAAGATGTATGCAGGGAATGGTGTCTCTGGGCTGATATGGCAGGAAGATGACTTTTACTGAATGTTTTTGGATGAATTTACAATGGTAAATCACCATTTTGACTGGATAGGGCTCAACACTTACTAATTGCAAAGGCAAATCTTTGTACCAGGAGCAGCCAGTAGAAAAACAGGATTATAGAGTTGCCCACAAGTTCTCCAAATATTGAGACTAATATGAAAGCAGATTTTTCTACAGCCTTCAATCTCACCTTCCAATAGGCTATAAATAACAACAACAAAACCCCAAACCACAAAAACAGGAGCTTCTGATCTTTAAATATTACTATCAAGCTGAACTCTGCTGTTCAGTAGCATTTTGCTTCTTTGCAAGTTACCCAGAGTGAGAAATACCACTCTGAGGCACTTCATGTACTTTCTGCAGCATAGGACCTACATCCTTTTCCTAATATCCTGCTTTCTGGTGATTATTATACCATCCTTGCTATACTGTCTTTGTGCATTAATCGCTGCATGTCTGAGACAGTGGTGTTTAGACAGGCTGGAGAAGAAGAGACTGTGGGGGTGGAGGTGCACATGTCTTGCTGCATGTCTTCCACTGTCTGCTGGCTGTTGATTACAGAGAATATGGAGCCAGATTCTCCCAGGGTTGCACAGTGAAAGGATGATGGGCAAAAGACATGCTACATCAAGAAAAGTACCAAAGTTAAGACAAAATGCTGGGGAGCACCAGAACAAGGGCTGAAAAGGCATCTGATGCATGAATCTGCATCCTTGGATGTGTTCAAGACTCAATTGGGGCCCTGCGTTGTCCCAGCTTTGAGTAGGAGGTTGAATCAGAAAAACCTCCTGAGGTTCCATTCCACCCTAAATTGTTACATGATCTTCAAAATCTCAATTCATTCCCCCAACCATAGTTCTTGAAATTGGCTGTCTTCCCAGTGGATAATCTGATTTTAGTGCACTGCAACCAAGATAACTAAAGGCAGTGTTACTGCCCAGGATGTTACTGGAAAATTATGGTCATTTTAACTAAGGGTAGTTGGTGCCTTCTGCCCCAGGGAAAGCAGATTAAAGGCAATTGTTTCAGAGATCCCTGCCAGATAGCAGGAAACAATGAGAAATATATACTATATGATAAGATTGCAGCTGATATCTTTACAATATTCAGCTCAATTCAACACACCCATTTGCAAGACAGTATTCTTGATTATGAGAAACATTTGTTTTGGGAGGCAAATATTCAAGTAAGATTTTGTTTAGCAAAATGGATCCTCTCCAGAGCCCTTTGCTTAGGCAAGGAAGTAGAATGTGAAGACAAAAACTTTGGTGCTCTTCAGCAAATGCAGCATTCAGACAACCTGAATTTATTTAAAGATTTAGCATCTGAGATTAAATACAGATTTATTTTTTCTCAGCAAGGAGATTTCCCTTTAAGGAGCTTGTTTTTCTCCCAAAGAAAGGCTTTTGTTTTGGGAAAAAAAAAAAAAAAAAAGAAAAAACAAGAAACAGAATGCCTGGTCAGATACCAAGGATTCTTTTTCCAAGGATGCTGTGAGTTGTAATGATCGAAGTGTCTGTCTTTCCTAAAATATACAAGGGTCAGTCATTTCTGAGAAATTCTTTTACTGAAGCATAGAGCTTGCCTTTTATAGCAGAGGTGTTTTCCGTGATCAGGAGTCCTTCTTACTCCTTTGGCATGGCATGCAGTCTAATAATCCCCCTTTCTGTATTCTGTAGGCTTAGAATTAATGCTGTAGACTTCCCAGAAACTTCTGCTTCTTTTATTCCTGGCACTGGCATTTGTCTGTCAGTGGCACAGGCTTCTGCTACAATCAGTGCAGACTGGAGAATGAACGCATGGCTGCTGTAAGTATTGTACAGGGGGATGCAGCTGGGAGGGGCAGTTCTGGGAGAAGGATAGCAAATGAAATTAAGAAATATGCTGGTAATTATTTTTCAGGTCAGATATGCTGTATCATTTAACAACAATCTAACAACAATCTATTTGAATAAACTTCTTAGGAAGGAAACATCCCCTGACAACTAATGCTTTTTTTTTTCTTTTTTAAATTGTTCACCTCCACAAGTTGTCTCTTTGGGAAGTATCAGGTCAGACATCTGTTAGCATGCTCAATTTATCTGGACTGTATATGACATTATATACATGAATATTCAGGACCACAGAGTTTGCAATGGCCAACATTTGTTACTCCCTTTGTACAGTACAGCTGGAAGGTTTACTCTTTTGCTAATTATCTATGTGCTGGTACAGGGTATATTGCCTTCCAAAGAGCTCCTATTAAAGGAAGGGGACTGTAACAATGCCAAACATTCAGAACTGCAGACTTATCTTCATACGCCTGTGCAGTATGAGATTGTCTTTAATTACATGATTGCATACTGTTTTTTCCACTTTTTCTTATCTCAGCAGTTTTGCAATAGAACTTTAATACAATAGTCTAGCTTTTCTTGGGAGTGGGAGAGGGCTAAAACTTCTGGGATATCAGAAAAATTTGCAAGGTGCTAATCTCTACGATTTGGGTTAGTAGAGCAACTGGTAAAAGCAGTAGGTGTTGCTCTATTGTGAACCAGAGAGCATAGCAAGATGGATCACCAGGCTACAAAGTTTTACAGCATGTCCTGATTTCAAAGGAGCATGTATATGCAGTTCTGCATTCAGTCTCAGTGAGGCTGGTGGCTGGAAACTGCTGTCACTGTGCCCCCAACCTCTCTGTTGTTTCTTCTGTCATACCAGTATTGTGAGGAAAAGGAGACTGTGTTCAGCAGGGCAAATCAGCTGTTCCTAAACAGTAAAGCCACCTTTCCCTCTTGCTGAAGGATAAGGACCTGGGCATAATCTGGAGAGACTTCAGACAGATAGGAGACAGGGAGCTGTTATGCAGGATTTGGCAGAGCAGGTTGTGGTGGAGATGGTCAAAGCCAGCTTTCGTGCAGTTTAGAGGATGAAGGGGTTTTCTTGCCTTTTTGAAGGATTAATCTGTGCTACTTTGTTCAGTATGATGTTTTGTGAATGACTGTAGGTTTAGACAGATCCAGAATATGCCCTATTCTTCATCTCCTCCATTTTCTAGTTCTGTGTGTTGCTTTCAGCATAGCAGACTAAGAGGGGCCAGCTGAAAATGAGTTTTCCAAGTAACACCATTGAAAAACCACCCCTCCTGGGCTGCTTCCAGGATCAGTAAGATGGGTCTTATCACAGCTTTTTTAATTATAACAGTGTTACTCGTTTCAGCTCTAGTGTGTTTCCAGCTCTCACTGCAGTTCTTCTCTCCACTATGTCCCAGAGCACTCTGCAAGTCACAAAACCATTGCTCCTGAAGGCCTGGAGCTGTGACCCTGCCTCAGTGAATCAGGATTCCTTCTGAAGAAGAGCACGTATAAGAATGCAAGAAAAAAAGACTTAAGTAGCTGGGTTGCTTCCCACCTCCCATGTAGCCCAAAAGGGGAGGAGGGCTGAAATCCTTTTGTGATGGTCCCTGTCACTGAAGGATGAGTAAATCTAGGTCAGAAGGATCTCTAGAAGGAGTTTTGTCCAGCCTCCTGCTCAGAACAGCAGTCACCAGACTAGATCAAGTCAGCTGACTAGTGATGTTTTTTAGCCAAGAATGGTGATGCAACAACCTTTCCAACAACCTTGTCCCAATACTGCACAACCCTACTTGGAAAAATGTTTTCCCTAATGGCATCTGTGATGGTGGCTTGGTTAGGGACTGGAAAATGAGGATCTGAAGAGTGGTGCTTCCTCTACAAAGCCATTTAATGAACATATATTAACTGAAAGAGGAAGTTTGAAATGGTAATTGTGGTAGGACAGACTTTGTGACTGGCAATACTAGAGACTGGGGGCAGCCTACAGTTTAGGTGAAAATTTGTCTTTTGCGATTACTGCTTCTTTTTAAATGGATATTTTGCTTTGACTAAAAAAAATAAGAGGAAGGTGTAGAAACTCATGGTTTGAACTTCATATTGGACACAGCTCTTTCTCTGTAGTATGGTGCTGCCACGGTAGTAATGAATGCCCGGGAAAAGAAAACCCAAGTAATCACGATGAACGGGTGAAAAGTGATGTTTTCTGTTATGGTAAATGAGGGTTTTATCCATTCAACACTCTATTTTGCTTTGCTGGTCTACAGCTTCTACCACTTTTAACCATAGGCCTAATACCTAAATTTGCTGAAATTTAAATATAAAGATATTTTTGTTGGGGTCCTAGTAGTGATTTTTGCAGAAAGGAGAATTAATGTGTTTGGGGCAGGACAAAAAAATGGAGTAATGTATATATTTAAAAGAGTTATTGAAAATTGTTACACGAAAGAGGAAAGTGGAACAATTACAAAGTTGATAACACTTGGGTTATATATTTGTTAGCTAACTGGCTTCCGCTGTTGTGGTCCCAGAGACTTTCAGGGTAATCTGTCATGAAGGACTGGAATGCCTTGTGTTGCTGTGAAATTGTGACATTTTTGTAAACTTGTCAAATCCTGCACAAGACTGGAAAATTCATGTCCTGGAAACATATGCATATAATCTGTTTTTGAATGCCAGGCATGTCCCTAATCTACTTTAATCCCTAGAAAACCCATTCTTCATTCTAGATAATAGAAGCAAGAAGTCCTTTCAAAGTTGATTTACAGGCAGTTTCTTAAATCGTTCCCTTACAGCAGATGTTTTCTTGACTGAGTTTGCCTTTTTTTTTTTTGTCCAAGCAGCAAAGGCAAAGGAGAAATTACTGTGTCCATCTCAGGACTGTCTATTTCAGTTACCTTCAAAGTGTCACGGGATAGCACAGGCCACTTGTCCACACTGCTGCACAATTGCCAGCTGAGCATTGATAGTGTAAAAGTCAAATTAAGTGGAGGACCTAGGTAAGTACAGCAATTTTTCTAATTACTCTGTGAAAAGTGGTAGAGCTTGTAGCATAAGGGACACTTTTCAAATTTTGAATTCTGTGATCCAGTTCCAGGTTATGATTAATTATTGAAAGCTCTGAAAGTGGCTTTTAATGTTCTCTTTTCAAAACCAGACTCTTTTGCAGTGTGTGAAGTATGGTTAATCTACATTTCTTTCTGCATGTACCAGCAAATGAGCTGACTACTCATGAGCATGACATACTGCATATGAAAGCATTGACATTTGACCATATTAAAGAGTACAAGATTTGCAAATGGGGGGTTGCAGATACAAAAGTGATCTAGACTTAGTCATCTAAATTAAGGCTTTTGAGAAGCTGACCTATAATTTGAGAATAAAGCTCTCAAAAGAGAATATGAAACAATGCTTATAATTCTTATTTTGATTTTCTATGCATTTTTTTTCTTGCTCATAGACAGAATGTGGCTAATTGAGCATCGTTTATCAACACATTAGCATGAACATTCATAAATATACAGATTGCCTTCTATATAGCTCTTCTGAGACTGAGACACCCTAGCATTTGTCTGAAACTCAAAGTAATAAAAGCAGTCAACTATAGAGTCTACCATATTGCTGTAATTGCTTCTTGTTAATGTAAATGACACTGATGTCCCCGTCTGCCAGATTTTATATTTCAAAGATTTCAACCCGTGCTAAAAAGCCACTGTGTTCATTTCCTTTCCTCCAGATGGATCTACAGCTTTCTGTCTGGTTATCTTGAGAAGCCCATTCACACCAAACTGAATGAAAATGTAAGTTTGGAAAGATGGTTTCAGATAGTGAAGGGAGGAGTTAAAACACAGGCCTTACATTACTGACTTGCCTCTCTTTTCATATAGCTATGCCTAAATATAAAGTACAAAATCCAAATGATGGATGCACAACTTAGAAAGCATAAGGGTAAGTTGTTGATAACACCTTTTTATTAAGTAATTTTCATAGTGCTCATATTGTAACCTTGTTTATTAGAAGCCAAACAATTGTATTCATGATACCAAAAAGAGTGAAGGAAAAAAAATGCATCCATTGTTCTGTACCTTAATCTATTCCATACTCCACCCTAGAAATCTCTTGCATGCACCTTATATACAATATTCAGATTTCTTCTGTGCCTGTAGCAAATCACCTGTAATCTTTCAGTCTATTGTAGATGACCCATGTTGTTTCCTTAGATTTTAAAGATGAGCATTTTCATGTTGATCCTTTGTGCTCTTGATACTGTGGACATAAGACTTGTGTTCAGTGAGGTAACAAGATGCTGAGGGAAGACGGTGTCACACTGAACATGTTTCTTTTCCCAGCAGTAACAATTCCTGTGTCACACTTGCAGAGACATGAATACAATAGATGCCTGTGTTCAAAAAGCATATAAGATTTTCACTACTATAATCAATATCACAACTTTTCTTCTATTATTGTTGTTAGTTTTTTCCCCACAAGATTAAGAATATTTTTTGGTTTTCTCAATTCAGAGTAATTTAATTTCTGTAAGTAATGTAATTCAGGTCATAGGGTTTGTTCCCAAAAAAACACTCTTCACTGTTCATTGTGGATATTTCTATTATCTGCTCCACTATTCATAAGCAGAGTAAGTAGACATTTATTTTTCCTAAAATGACCCATACCTGCCATATGCCGAGCAGCAGCAAATATTACTGAAAATCATAGTCATCAAGAACATTTTCTTATGCAGCACATAAATACTTCATTTTCAAGGGCACTCCAAGATGTGCTGTCATACTGAGGAGTTCATAATCTCTGTGTAAATTCACCATTTCATTAAACCCATCTCATTTTTATACAGTATGAACAGACTGTACAGTCCAATCAAAAATAACAATCAGACTGCAGCTGCATCTGAAAGCCTTTCAAAAAGTCTTCAGTCATATTGTCAATAAAGTGCCCTCTCTTCTCATGAAGAAACATACAGTTTCTTCAACATTGATTGGCAGAAAAATGTGCTGTCATCTTCCAAAGCATTTAGTAGTATTTACCAGTACTTCCCTAATCATATAGGAGAGTTTAGTTCTCTTGTGCAAACATATAACAAAAAAGGAGACTCTGCCCTAAATTTTTCACTGCATGGGAGAGACTTCTGCAAAGTGTATTCATTTGTGAACAGCAGAACAAGACCTAAACCAGGAGGAAACAGTGACTTTTTCAGAGGGAATACTCTCACTCTTTCCCTTAAAACAATTTCTTCTTTTATTTTCTTCTTCCTTCTCCCACCATTCTTCTTCAGATTCATCATTTCTATAATACCTTTGCCTTTAACTAAGCAATAACTGTTTGTGATGTGTTTTTGTAATAATGTTTTGGTTTTGTCCATCATTCTTCTAGTCTTAAGCCAGATTGACGCCTTTGCACAAGTAGACTATTCCCTAGTTAGCTCTCCAGCAGTCTTCAAATCACACATTAACTTGGATTTGAAGGTAATTTGTCTTTAATGTCTTTCTAAGAATTTTCTGATTCTCTTTTGGGTTGATTCATTTTCATTCATTACAGTTCTACTCAACCTCTGCAGTATTTACTTAGAAAAGCAGCAAGACATTTGCAAATTTTGGCCAAGAGTTATTTTGGAAACCAAATAAAATTGTTTATTTAATAAATTAACTGCATTCATTAATTAACCAAAGATATTATTTAGAATTAAGTTAATTTGGAGTTGAAACCCTTCACAGGTGCTTTACAAACAGAATGAAAGTGTTCTTTAGTTACACACCTCTTGCACTGCTGCTCGGTGTTCCTCTGATAGCAGTGATACATTATGTGATTGCAGTCCAAAGCATTTGTTTTGAGATGAGTCAGCATCTTGTCACACCCTAAAAGAGACTCCTCACAGACAGTCCTTGAGCAGCACATAGCTGTTCCTTTCTTATCTGTTTTTCACCTTTTTTGGCAAGAGATATCTCAGCAACACCCAGCTTTTCCAGCAGTTTCAACAGTCCTTGTAATTCAGAGCATCCCAATGGCTTTTACTTCAGTTAAGAAAGATGCACCAGAGCTGTGGTTGAAACTCTTCCTCTTGATTATTTTGTTCAAGCAACTTTCATCACCCAGAAAAAAACTCTTTGCAAGCAGGATATACATAGCTTAAAAGAACTAAGCAGTTAGTTATCAGCTACTGTAGCTATGTAGAATTTACAGGCTAAGCTTTAACATCTGGACATCCTGCTGGATGTCAGATGACTCCTAAATTAGTCAAGGAAGTTACTCATCTTGGTGCTCCTTGGAACAGGCTGGTTCTTGATGGTTATGAGTTGTCATCTTCCAAATTTCAGCTCTTTTTCTGAGGGTTTTATAGCTTCCCGTGTCAATGTTTTTTCTGTTGAATCTGTCAGCTACTAACCTTCAGTAATTACAGTAACCTTCAGTAACCTTCAGTAATTACAAGACACACTGTCTGTATTACTTTCCTTACATGGCCTGAGCTCACCTACCTTCTCAATTTTAATAGTTATTTTCTTAGCATACCTGAATCAAGGTCCCCTACCTGTGCAGCACCAAAACTAGGTCTTGGAGGACTGGCAGCTGGGCCAGGGCTAAGAGTTAGGTGATATAAAAGGCTCCCTTGTGTATCCCTCTCCTAAGAAACTTCCAGTGCTTTTAGGGTGTGTCTGAAGATTTTCCTGAAATGCCACTCTTAGCATTACATTAACAAATGTGTCTTGGCTACAAGAGAAGGAAAACTGTGGTCTAGAGAATTACTTTGTGTGTGTGTGTGTTGTAGCTGCTGTTCAGAATACTCACTTGAATGCTCAAATTCAAACTTTGCAAGTATGGAACCCAGGTTTTCTTTGATTCCTGTAAATTTTTAGAAGAGCCTGAATTTGCTGATTTTTAGGGCATAACACAAACTTACTTGCTTAGTTCATGATTTCTTAAATGTCAAGCTTCTCTTCAGATTAGGAAGAATTCTTCCTAGTCAACCACTGCTAATGCATTCTGACAGATACAAATGTTTCAACTGAAAATATTTGATAATAACTTTTATATTGTAGGGCACAGTCTATCCAGTAGGAAATCACACAGACCCTCCCTTTGTGCCTGCTCCATTTGCTCTCCCAAACCAGGGTGACTCCATGATATACCTGGGAGTCTCCAATTATTTTCTTAAGTCTGCTTCACTGGCTTACTACAGAGCAGGGGCTTTTAACATCACCATCTCCAAAGAGGTGAGTATAATTTGCATGTAATAGAATTAAAATATCAGCATTATGGATAGTCAAGTCAGCAAAGTAGATTAACACATTATGTTTGCCGTTTCACATTAGATTTGGGTCACACTTCTACCACTTGTAGGAGGAATTAATGACATTTGTTCTGTATGCCATAATCTAAAATAATCTAAGTCTCCCTCAGACCTAAGTCTGAACTTCTTGGCAGCTCTAAGCAAGGAATGAGAGCAAGGAGTGGCAGAAAGAAGCAAAAAAAAGGATTTTCTCTACATGGATTGCACATAGGAAAGGGCAAGACAAGAAAAAGTGTACTGAAGCCACAGTGCTGCACAGAGGTATTGGCTATGTTGAGGGCTAGAATAAATCCTTAGACTTAACAGAACAGCAGGATGAAGCAAGAAACAGGTACAAGGAAACTAAGCTTTCAGCTGTGGTGGAAGAACATACAAGACCTCTCAGGAATATCAGTTTCCACACTGGCATTTGTAGTCAGTTTCCAATAAGTTTTGCTAACTGAAACAATGTTAAGTTTATGAAAGTTATTGTTTATGAAAGCTGGTGACATGAGTGGCACTAACAAACACCATCACAGTGGTTAGCAGCAAAAGAGAAGATGAGATTTCTGAGTCCTTGCCTGATGTACTCAGTATATTTCATCTGAGAAAGTCTCAAAGGCAGGCAGTCATGTCTGTTCTTTCAAAGAATAATGCTTGTTCACTGGCACATGCTGCTGAATCAAGTCCATGAGAAATCTGCCTCTCTTGTCCCACAGAGCACTGTGGATTCCTTAGGAATCATTCTCGGGCAAGGAAACACTAAATCAAAACATGGATTATCTAAAAACTAAAATAAACAGGATATATTGTTTGGGGTTTTTGTCCCCAAGGAAAACCTAATTTTCAAGATGATATAATGATGATCTAATTTATTTTATTTGTTTACAGCTTGCTACTACTTTTAGCTTAAATACCTCCTTACTCAAATATTTTGTTTCTGAGGTGAGTACTTTTGCTTGTACAGACCTTCTAAGAAAAAGCAGTATCTAACATTTTTTTATGGATATTATCTGTGTGCCAGCTCATTTGAAAAAGTTTGGAGGAGACAAGGAAACTGATTTATGATCAATGCAAGATTCAAACATACATGTCTACTTTGTGATAACTCTTCCTAACTATATCATACTACACTTTAGTCTTTCTCTACCCCTCTAAATTCTAGATTTGCCCTTAGTCTTTGAAACAGAGAGTAAGTGGTAGCCATCTCTGAGACCAGTCTCCTTTCATTCCTGTTCAAGGTGATGGTAGCCTGACATCTCTTTGCAAAGATTCCTGATTTCTGACTACTAGAGATTATGTACAATGGGAAATAATAGTCATGAGTCTATAAATGTGATGCAAGAAATTAATATACTATGAGATTGAAAATATGGCAACATTTACCACAGGATGATGAAATTTGGAATTTATGGCATTGCAAACTGAAGTTTTGTCCTCTAGGAGTTTCTCTACTTCTCAAAAGATTGGCTCTTTTGTAAGCTGTCACTTTTCCAAATCATTTATATTGTCAAGGTGATTTTTTTTTTTACTGGAATCACTCATTTCCCTCATTCCTTTGAGATGCTCATCTCCTCCTCTTGAAATACATTTTTTCAAGAACAACCTTAAATTCTTTCTTTGTATATGTTCAATATCAGTGGGTTTAAAACTTCATAATTTGTTTTATTGTTTCTGAAATGTTTCTTAGTATATGCAATGCTAATTTTGTCATTTCAGTTGGTGTAATTAAAATGAAGTGTATTTGATATTGGTTAATTACAAGAGGATTGGTGTATAACACCTGATTATGATGCAGCTACAGAAACTGTAGCTTAAGAAAAGTTCAACTCTGCCCTCAATGTTTTTCTTCTCTTTGAATCTCCACAGATGTCTCTGAGTCACACAGCAGCGTGCCCAGTGCTGCTGAAGCTGATGGCTACATCACCTCCTGCAGTCAGTATAAACGCAGACAGATGTGTCCTACAGATCACTGGCTGTGTGGAAGTGTTTGCTGCTCTGCCAAATTCAACCACCCAGTACATCTTTACAGGGAATCTAGTAAGTAAAATGAGCTAGAAGATAACATTCTGTGCTGGGGTTGAACAAATCACACAGTAATCTTCCAGGTCCTTTGAAAATCATAGAGATCAGCACAAAATGGCATATACCAGTCTGCCATAAACATGCACACTGTTCTGTTGCATTTCACAGAGAGGAAACATGCACCACATAATGTAGAATTTAATCGGTTTAATAGGCATGTTCAGAGAACTACTTATGAAAGCCCTTTTTCCCAAGTGGGAGGTTGAGTGATTATTCAAGAATAAATTGTAATATATAAAAATGTTATTGTCTGATGCCCAACCTTCCTAACCTGTTTGCTGTAAAATAGTTCACTGTGTCCCCAGACATCTTTTCATTAGGTTGCAAGTGAACCAATTAGGTCAGCCATGCAAGGACTTAAATGATCCTAATGATTATGATGCAATCAAGGCAGCATTGTCATTTTGCTCTCACAATCTCAATTGCTGGCAGAAAGTAGCAAATTCACAAATGCTTTCACTATCTATGTGTATTTACCACATTAAAAGTTTAGACATTGTGTTTGCAATCAAAAAAGCAATTACATTTGTGCCTGTATCTAAGACAGTATCTATCTGTCTACACAGTCACAGAAGACTGTTTTGTTTTTTTCCCTGCAGACAGCCAGTACCAGAGCCAATTTGACAATAACCAAACAGAAGTTGATTATCTCATTACTTCTGAAGAGGTAACGAAGAAAAATTCAGAAAGCAACATTAACGATCCCAACATCAGGACAAAACAGAACTCATTGTGTCAGCCTGACAGTGGTTGTTTCACCGTGACAAAATTAGTTATCTTCTTTCTCACAGGAGCTCTTAAGATACTTTCAACTGGTTGGTCTAAATCTTTCAGATGAAATATATTAATATTGTGGAACAACATTGATGTTTCTTGTGCAACTTCCACTTTTTGTAGGTTAAATACCATTCCAGATGACAACATTCAATGTATTGGTTATTTTAAAGGCATCTGTTTCAGTCTGTGCTGATGTTGGAGTGTGAAGTTCAGTAGTTTATTTAAAACCCTCTAAATGTTGTTGCCGTGCCAAGTCTGAGCATCATAAACAGAACTGCTGGAGTGCAAACCCTGCACAGGACCACTGTCACTGTCTCTCTGTATGCCTTCACATGAGGGGAAGGGAAAAGTGAGACCGCACAGCACACACTGCAACAGCAAACAACATGCCATCAAACATGTGAGACTGGAAAGGTGCCTGTAGTTTGAGTCAAAGCTCAAAGCTTTTCAGATTTTTCTTAGATCATGCTAGTTTTGTGTTTAACCACAGTGAGGGTTATTCTCAGCTGTCCTAGAAAAATTTTATTCACGCTTTGAGCTGGGCTTGGTTTACAGCTCCTTTCTCCATAAATGCACCAGGTGGATAAAAGCACAGACTTTCAGACAAGTAACCCACATCAGTACTTCTTCTTGTTAGCTCTATACTCTATGTGGGGTCAGAATTCAGAATATATGATATTTTTAATCTATTACAATTTCATTAAAGAAAAATATAAGCAGTCTTTTCTTAGTTTTGGTCACTGGACCTTTTTAACAGGAAAAGAGGACTTAAAATTATCAGAGCCTATCAGTATAAGTTTAAGAGGTAATGGTGCCACTTACTTAGAGCTTTTGACACAAGAATTTGTTCTTCTGTTCTCCAAAATTTTGTTTATCTCCAGGATTATGTTTACAATGATCTGAGGATGCCTTACAAGCATCAGTGAAAAAAGTTAGGAAATCATAATAGTTAGAAAAGGATATGAGTTAATTCAAATCGTAATGCATATTTGAGGAATGTGTAGTTAAGCCATTGCGGGAAATAGCAATTCCAGGAAAAATTGATTTCCCAAGTCTTATAGTTACAGCCCAGAGCTACACATGCCTGTAAGAGGAGATTAGTACCAGAAAGATCACAGTGATTCTAGACTCATTGTAGTTGTGCCAATTTTAATTAAAAGCTTTTTGGAATCGTAGAGTCTTTGGCAAAGTTAAATGTGTGAATCAGAGTGAAATCAGTATGAATTTCCACAAACAAATCTTCAACCAGTGTGCATAACTTGTGCCTTTGTCCTTTCTAGTGAATCCTCTTCTTTTACTGCCTCCCTTCAGGTTCCAGTTCTCCCTACTGCATTCCAGTTTTGGCTTCCCTGAGGTAAGTCAATAGTTTCAGTGCCTGGGATAGGTAGCTGAGCCCTTCAGAGATAAAAGAAATTCTTCTGAACTTGTTGCTGAACACTTATTGGTCTGTCTTGGGGATATCATCTGCCACTGCTCTTTCTGCTTTGAAATAGTATATGATATGATTTTCTTTTTCTTTCCAGTAAGAGGAAATACCTCTTAGAGTGACGGTGGGGGTTTTTCTTATCAGAGGCTCAAAATGTTATAGAGTCTGCCTGGGTTCAGGCAGAATTCACAGCTGGACTGAGTACATGTAGCAGTTGAAGTTAATACAAAGTCAGGCTGAGGCTCCGTATCATAAATTATCTTAAATTACTTCAACCAAATATCATAAGAAGAGGAGTAAAAAAAAGGGAATAAAAGAAGCATGATGCCACTACTTAGATAATTCACTGTAGACTGAAAAATGATCAGTGAGACTCTGCAGCAGCTCAGCCCAACCAACATCTGTAAGTGAAGGGAAGAGGAGACTAATCACAGTGGTGTAAGACAGAGCACCAGGAGACAGCAGTTCTTGCCACCCAGGAAACAGCTCTCTTCTGAGAATTGAGTCCTGCCAGCTGAAATGAGGTTGAACATATTGAATTCCTAAAGTTAAGGTTCAACCCAGGTACTTAACATACAGGAAAAAAAACTCCTTCAATTTAACTCATTGTGAGAACATGGACACCTCTTTGACATGTTTATTTTACATTGTTCAGCTGCAACTTAAGCCAAAACTTATCTTTTTTTGCCTGGGATTTTCTCTGCCAAGCTCTGTTCTGATCTTTTTGCATGTCACTTCAGTTCTAGCACTCCATCTTTCCTCATCAAGCTGCAGCCCCATAGGCACCAAACAATAATCACCAAATGTGCTTTTCCCCACACAGCAGAAGTCAGTAGTGGAGAATTTTCTGTCTTACGCTTTACGGAGAGTAGTGATCCCAGTAATAAATGGTAAGGATTGTGGCCAGTACCTGAGCACAGTTGGTGGGAAAGCAAGACTGAAACCATAAAAGGCAGTGCCCAGCTTTAAAGACTCTGTTGTGGGAGGTTTTCTGTTCATTTAGTGACACCTGGATAGGTTTACTCTGTGCTGGACTTCGATCGTGGTCATTCAGCCATGTGGATCGGGGGCTGGGACAGAGCAAGTCTTGGCTCCCTTTCAGACACTGGGCTTGGGTTTCGTTTTCACTGACTGCAGTGTGGTAGCAGAGCTGAAACATGTTTGATTCTCGTCCTGACACAGAGTCAAGCTGTGACCAGAGAATGGCCCAAACTGAGGAAGTGCAGAAGCACACTTGCACCTTTGGGCCTTGGGGTAACATCCCTGCCTTTTTCACCTCTCTCTGCCTTTGTGCTTCACCAGCTACCACAGGCAGGATAGAATAGAAAATCAGTTCAGTAGGATGCAGGGAATGAGGGATGCTGAAGAAAAGCATAATGATGGAAAGAAGGTGGAAGCATACAGAAGGTGCCTCAGGTAAACAGAGGAAAAAAGTGAACTATTGATGAGGAGAAAGGAAAGAGAATGAAAGGGCAGGATGCAAGTCAGATGTTTGGAAAAGCAAATAGGAAGAGAGCTGGGGCTTGATCCAGGAAAGTAGGAATAGATGAGAATAAGAGGAGCTGAAAGCATGAGAGGGTCAAGTAGAGAAGAACTTGAAAGGAAGATGGAGAGTAAAGCAGAGTGGGAAACAGCAGAATCCAGATCTTGAGGGGCAGATAACTGGAGAGGAACAAAGGCAGTGTAAGACAGCAGAGAAATTGTAAGAGGTTTATTAGGCAACTTTTTCACAGGGTTTTTTGCTCCCTTGAGAGGCTAAAGGATGGCTAATTAAAGGGAAATTGCAAACACATTGAGTTCCTTGAGAAAGATGCTTCTAAAGTGCATTTTGTTATTACACTCAAATGTATTTCTATTTGTCCTTTCTGAAGATAAACTAGGAAAAGGATTTCCTCTTCTTAACTTGGCCCACACTAGACTGACTGGACCTTTAATAAAAATGAATCAGGTGAGAAGCCAAATTTCTTTCACAGAATATTGCTTGTTTCAGGCCTGCACATTTGTGTGTATTCCTGTTGGGTAGATCTAAATGTTGTTAATAGTAAAGCTTTCACTATGCATTAGATATCCAAATTCTGGATCCAAAATGAGCCCCCCGCCCCTAGCAGCTGTGGATTGCAAAGGGTCCATACCCCTTTGGGGTGTGCCAGCATGGGGACGTGACAAGGACAGCACTGCTAACCCCAGCAGCATTTAGGAGCATTGAGTGTGTGAGTCCTCACTACACTGACCTTTCTCTAGGAAGGCTCATAGGCAACCTGAATGACTCTCTGGTAAGTGTTACTCAGCCTTTTGGAGGGTTGTGTTAACCTACATCAAAGCCCATTCCTACCCTAAAGTTACCTAAAGTTCATGAGACATAAAGCCACTCTTTTCTTCTGCCCTGCTGAAGGGCTTACTACAGGATCTAGTCCCAGAGTACTGTCCCTGAATATATCTGTCTGAAATTTAAGGTAATTTTATGTGTTTTTCTTTCCTCAGGGTCATCTGGTTATTTCCACTGATGTTCGCTACCAACTAGAGGACAGGGAAGATGAGGACCTCCACGGCCACTCCTGATGACCCTTTACTTCTAAAAAATAATAAGAGAAAGATGTAGTTTTCCTTCTGTTTCCTTTAGGGAGTAAATGCTATAATATTAGAAGCATGGCTTTTCATCACTATTTTTTGTTTTAGTAAAACTTCTTAAGCACTTTTCACAAAGTGAATCTGTTGTTTTTTAGTACAGTGAGTGTAGCTAACTGTTATTGCTGCTTTGGAAAACTTGTTGCAGCCTGATCAGAAGCAGCAACTCGTTCTTTTCACTAGAGTTATAGACACCACATTTTATTAATTTTAGGAATAAATTCTTGCATTAGTCAATTTATCTCCATTAGTGGTAGCCAAATTTTGTGTATGAAGTGAGACCTTATTCTTTGTAAGAATTTCACAATTTGTCCCTTTGTAACTGGATACCAAGAGTGTGAAGAGATTTATAAAATCCAGTGAATTGCCGTATAATTATAGAATCATGTAATCTAGCCCAGACACTGGCTCAAAACAGGATTAATTATATGAGGTTATTGAACACTATGTCCAGTCAAGTCTTGAACCCCCTCAGTCTCTCTGGGCAATCTATTCCACTATTTAACTCCCTTCAGAGTAAATTTTTTTCCTAATATCTGATCAGCATTTCCCATATTCCAGCTTGTTTTGTGGCCTTTTGTACTTTCACCACACACTCTAAGGTGAGACTGGCTCCATTTTCTCTGTAGTCTCTGATCAAAAAGTTGCAGGCAACAAAATGGCCTTCAAGCCCTTTCTTCTCCAAGATGACCAGGCCTAATCCCTTACACTCTCCTTGTACTTCAGGTTCTCAAGCCCCTTTGGTGGCACCTGCTGGTGCAGGACAGAGGACATGCCTTGGTAGTAAAAGCACCTTTTCCATGTCTTTTGTCACTAGTCCACGTCTTACTAAGAAATAAGCCCACCTTTTTCTTCTACTATTGATGTACTTATGGAAACCTTTCCTGTTGCAACTCAACTTCAGCTTTCCTGACTTTATTCCAGTATGTGCAAACAAGATCTTTGTGTTCCTTCCAAGTAGCTGGTCTCAGTTTCCATCTTCTGTACACTTCCTTTTTGTGTTTGAGCTCGCTCAGGAGCTCCATGTTCATCCCTGATGGCTTTCTGCCACAGTTGCTCAGCTGTCTGAACATTGTAATGGGCTGTTCTTATGCTCTGAGGAGGCTGCCCTTGAAGATTAGCCAGCTCTTCTGGGCCTCTGCTCTCCAGGGCAATTTCCCACAGACCCTGCCAAGCAGGTCCCTGTAATCTTCTCATCTGAAGTCTATGGCTGTAATTCTGTTCTTTGTCTTGCTGCTCCTCTCAGGGGCTGAAACTCCGCAGTCTCATGCTCACTGCAGCCAAGGCTGTCCTTGGCCTCTGTGTCATCCAGCAGTTGTTCCTTGTTTGTGAGTAGCTGCAGCTCTTTGAGGGTATCAATCTCCAAATAATTCCATACCTCTAGTATTTATATAATGAAACTGTAAGCTTTTTTTTGTCTTATTGTAGTGTCACCAGAGACACTCAAGCAAGAGATATTAAAATTGTATGGAAAGGAAAACTAGTCTACAAATGTCATGCTACAGAAGGTTCAGTTCCAGCTTGGGACAGAAATGTGATTTGTGTAGCTTTAGCTGAATCAGTTTGTTTATCTAGCTGGCTGATACTTCTCTTTACTAAAAAAAAGCACCCTGAAACCAAACAGCAGTAAGTCACAGCATTCCAATTAATGGTATTCTGTGATAGGTGAGGAGTGAGAAACAATGTGAAAAACAATGGAAGAAGAAGAATTCAAAATAAATGAAGATTTTTAATTAGTTCATTGTCCCTCATTGATATCAGGAACTTTGTTCTGCCTATTTGGAGGACAATTCATGAGATACTGGGGTAAAAGAAACCTAAAGCCCTGGTGTCTTATCTATTTTCTCTTCCAATGGGACACACACTCCAGGACTGATCAACAAGTACTACGGCTTAATGGACATTTTCAGGTCAGAGTCATGGCTTAGCACAACACTATCCTCCCTTAAGCTCTAGTCCTCTGGCTGTTCCCAAAGTGATGCAGTAATTCCTCCGAGGACTAAAGCCGACGTTGCATAAACCAACAGTCCCCCTGTATCATCCTGTATTTACCTACGGGTCACTATGCCACTTTTGATCTGGTGGTGTTTCCTGATTGACAGACAATGGAAATTATTCATGTTCATCAATATGCTGCAGAATAAAGCACATGGAGAAAGGGGAGAATTGGGGAGCAGAGGAAAGGGACCACTGGAGCAGTGAGTCAAAGGCAGTGACAGAAAGCCTGCAAACCCAGCGATCTGCAGAGGTGCAGCAACAAGTCTGTAGTACTGCCATACTGATAAGCTCATTTGGTTTCTTGTGTATTGGGTAAAAAGGATCAAAATCTATATCCCCTTTAGCACACAGATCAATGAAAATGCTTGGTGGCTCAACTGAAATAAAACACTCCTTTTAGAGGCTCTTTGTAACAACTTGAAGGGTGAAAAGTTTGGATGCAGAAGCTACTTATAGCATATTTGAGTGTGCTATCTGAATGTGTCTGTAAGCAGATAGTTGGCTTTTATTGCTTTATTTGTAGAAAGAAATGATGGAACTATTCCGGAAGCCTTATTGTGTCTTTGTTAACTTTTGCTGAAAGTCTTATCTAAACTGGGTGGTACTCTATTAGAAGAACTGTAACATGTTAAAAAAATTGGATGAGGATAAGCTGACATAGTTTTCACACAATTCAATTGTTTGTACATCTTGGATGGAAACAATGGAACTTTTACCTTGCTTTATAGGAACTGCAGAACTTGTGCCAAAAAAACTTACAGAGGCTTATGTAACTAAGGGTGTGAATTATATTCATCCTCAGTTGCCAGAGATATAAATAATGAAATTATTATGCATGTGACTTCCTGTACTGAATGTTAAATCCGTGTAAAGTATGAGTACTTGTTGACTGACTGACAAGTGTCTCTACCTTTTCTATTCATGGATTGCACAATGAAGTGACTCAGATTGTCCAGCAAAGTGCTTCATACCTGAGGGAATTTGCTTGGTATACATGAAAGTTAATTGATTAAATCACCTCCTTGACAAGCCAAGGAGTACTGTTTAACTGGGTAAGTAAGCACAAGAAATAGAAAATATTTACTACAAGGATTTGATACTATGTATTTGCACCATATATACACACTATAACATCTGTGTGTATATATGTCTGTATACATCTGTGACATAAATACTATATGGTTTATGGTTTTCTGTATCCTGAGCAATTTCAGACAGATGGGCCTTGTTTTCCATCTGTTCTTCACAGTGACGGCACATTAATTTGTATCTTTCACAATACAAACCTGGCTATGAGTATCTGTCCTGTGGAATTGTCACTGGAGTTTCCTCTTAGGTCCATTTGAAAAGCCAGTGCTGAAACAGTTTGTCACAAAGGCAGCAGGCCACCCTGCACCCCTGTGCCTGGGGACCCCCACCCAACAGTTCACATTGCCTCCTGCTTACCCCTAAATGACATTTGATAGATTTAACCTGGGACACCCAAAATAGTTTGGGATTTTGTTATCAGAGAGGCCACTCCCTGTGTGATACCGGTGAAGATGGTGGCAATTGGCTCTCTTCAAGCTCACAGCTCTTCCCTTTAAAAGACAGGGTCGTGGCGGCAGAAGGTGTCCCTGCATCATCCTCAGCCCTGTGGTCTGGTACAGTAAGAGTCTTCTCTTCAGTCTTCAGAGGAGAGGTATGGAAACAAATATGTTGTGACTACTCTCTGTTGAGGAATGGCTTTGTTGGGAAGAGATAGATGCAGCTAAATCAGGTTAAACTTTTATGATTTGAGAACTATACCTATGTCAAAGACACATTTCCTTGCAGTATTTTGGTTTTGTTCTATATATGAAGTGTGTTTCTTTTACCTCTTGGTTCTACACAGGAAGTGCATTTCTTTCACCTCTCAATAAAATTCAGTAAAATTAAAAAGAAAATGTTAGTCATACTAAAAGGCAAAGGTGTTCTGTGGGATTGCATGAAACTCTTACAAAAATTTAAGTCAATGTTATACTTTTGTAGTTTGCTTAAATTGTTATCATAACTGAAAATATTTTCGAGGTTGGAGGTATATTATTATTTCTGGTAATGAAACAGCTAGTGAAAGATGCAGCAACATCAAAACAATTTTTGGGGTATTAGGAGGGAGGCAGTTGTCTGCTTATAGGTGGTTTCATTCCAGCTCTGCAACAGCCCTGGGGTAAATAAAGACATTTTTTACATAGAAGTAATGCTAGAAAAGACACTCTAATGTACTTTCAGCTGTCTGTTATGCAGTTTAGTAGCTGGAAATGAGGAAATCCATAATAATGTGACCTGTTTGCCATTCACATTTTCAACCCCAGATGTCAGACAACTCCACAGAAGGCTGTTCCCAGCCCTGGGGAAAAAAACAAAACTATTCTCTAATTTTGTCCATTTTTGTTTAATTCTCCATCAGGGTGGCTTCCCCTACTCCCCTTGGGAGGCCTTGCTGGCAGCACCAGCTCCTGAATTTCAGACTACATGCAGCCTGTGATCCATACAGATAGATCTGTCTCAGACTGGATAAATCCAGTCACAGAAGCCCCTGGGATGGGCATTTGCTTCATTCATTCACCACCCCTGTGGTGAATCCTGTAGAGCCACCAAGAACTTCTGTGTGACATGAGAAGGCAGGGAGAGCCAAGTGATCATCCAACAAGTACAGGGGGAATAGTGGGGCATGAACATGGTTTGGCTAGTTAACCACAACCAGTGGTGCCACCCATATGTTTGGGTTGTTTGTGGGGTTTTTTTCCCCCAAGTCACTAAAAAGGATGCCTGTAATATGAAATACAACCCTATCATGGGCAAAATCAATGAGAATTGGAAAAGAAAAACCAAATCTCTGTTGGACCATGAAGTTTGCAAGGAGAGTTTCTGGATAAAACTTCATGCATTTATTAACATGTGGGCTAGGGAATATGAAAACATTGTCTGCTGGCACAAAATCATTTTCTTTTATTGACTGTTAGGAGAGAACATAAGGGACTTCTCCAAATTGTGACTAAGGTCTTAATAAGTAGTTCCAAAGGTGGGGGTATCTGTGTCTGTAATTAAGTGAGCTTATCAGGTTTTCCAAAGTGCTAGGATGCAGTGATGCCTGTTGAATCACCACATATTTTGGAGAAAAAATGCTATTTATTTCACTAGCCAGAGGTGGGATGGAAAATTACAGCCTAAAAACTCAGTGCCACATCCCTTTTGACAGGGTTTGTCTGGATGGATGTATCCAAAGTGCTTTCCCCAGTCTCTATGACAATGAATAGGCTGATTTTCTCTTCTAGCCCATGGAGCTCTATTTTTGTAACAGTGTGTGCAGAATGGGTCCTCTCCTCCATGGTTGCTGAGCTTTCCACTTTCTCCCTTCTACAGGGAAAGCTGATGTCCAGGGTGAAGGGGAAGAGAGTACAACTACTGAGTGACATAGCATGAACTTCTGCTATCATTATAAATATTTATTAACAGGTCCTGTAAAAAACAAGGAAGATGGTGAAGATTTGCTGTTCTCTCCTTCTCTTAAGTTTGCTCAGTGGGCAACTCAATGGCAACCCTGGACTCAAAGTGAGGATCACCCAGAAGGGGTTGGAGTATGGTATGTGTGATGTTTTCAGGAGCTGCTGGTGGTATTGCACTGAATCCTGATATGACAGACATAGGACAGTGAGGGCAGCGGGAGGAAATGACCCAATCACAGGCTATAAAGGAAGGTTTAAGAACACAACAGAGCAAAGTCAGTAAGCTGCTTGACAGCATTGTACATGGCATCGAGGTTCATCTGACTTCAGATATTGAATCAGTTCAGCTCTTGCCATGACTGAGAGTGAGATCAGAAATAGCACTGCTGGGTCTCACATGAGATACCTTCTTCTTGCTGACTCTGTGTCCATCCAGTCTCCTAAGCCAGAAACACATAACTATAAACTCCCAGGCAGTATCAAAGGCAGCTGAACTGATTCTTGTTTTCCTGTAGCCAAGGAGGTTGGACTGGAAATCCTGAAGCAGAATATGGAAAAGGAGCGTTTCCCCGATTTGACTGGCCATGAGAAATTTGGCCTTGGTAATGTCAAATACAACATCTCTGGGTAAGTATTCTCTCTGGGGGCAATTTGTGTTTGACTGAAGTTTGAATCTTCTCTTGTGTCCATTCTGACTCACAAAATACAAAATTTTCATTTTCTTTTCTCTCCATTATCTGTGTCATGCTCTAGAATACACGTCACTGCTGTTGAATTACCCAGTGCTTCCATCTCCCTCCTGCCTCAGTCTGGGATAAAACTGGTCATTGGAAATGCTTCTCTAACCATTAACATGAACTGGAACATAAGGACGTGGATGTTGTACGTACAGTTTAATGTGTCCTGGGATTTTTTCTTCATGGAGAATGTAAAGATAAGAATGCAGTGTTTAGTTTTTCTGTGACCACTTCATGGCAAAGGTGCTCTGTATCAGCTGGCAGCAGTAACCCAGGTGCACAGATTGGTTATTCTCAACAGGTCTGCTGGTGGGAGACAGTCCCTGCCCCCTTAGACATGGGCACTGATAATGAGCCCATGGCTGAGAAGCACTGCTGTCAATAATGCAGGACTGCTGCTCTAGCTGAATGCTGTTGTTATCCAGCCTGCTAGCTAATGACACACTTAGAAAAATTGTAGTGTGGTGGATCACGGCCCAGTATAATAAAACCTCCTAGTGCAGTTACACTGTTAGAAACCTTCTGCTGTGCCTCTAAGAGAGACACTTCAAAAGCTGATCGAAAATGGATAAGCAAATAGCAATATCCACACCTTCCTAATCCCAGGCTGTTTCAGAGGAAAGCAATCCCTCTTCCCTTCTCACATTACCTATATTGCTAAACTGAACTACAGTTCTCATGTGGACTTCTGCTGCCAGGGACAGCAGGGCTGGCTGGTTGCAAGGAGAGAGGACCCGGGATCTGAGGGTCAGTGCCCTCACTGGCAAGTACCCACGGCAGGCAAAGCAGAGCAGGTTACTGGCAATGACCAGGAACAGCCACCAATCCGGACTGCCAGGCAAGTCCATAGTGAAGAGGTGTGGATTTTTTTCAGTTTTTTATTTATTTTTACTTTATGCAGCAAAGACAGTGGAAGAAGCACAGTGCACATTTCAAAGGTGTTCGTCACTGCAATATTTTCAACACCCCTGGATAATAGAGGTCCTACGTCAATATCCCTTACCAGCTGCCGGACAACTTCTGGTGACATAGATATCAAGTTAAATGGAAAAAGTGGGTAAGTGGAAGAGATCTGTATAAACTCTGGGAGAAAATAACTGTCAATGAATAGCACAGAGACAACTTCATGAAATAGGGCACACAGAACTGCTATTAGGCATCTGTAGACACCACAGGTGAGAATTGGGGCCCTAATACAGTGCTAAAATGACCAACACTGATATTTGTCCTTATATTTGTGCACAGTAGAAGATAAAGACAGAATCAAACAATTGTGCTTCTTCAGCACTCACTTCTTTCAAACTTCTGCTCTGATCTTCAGCTCTAGGTAGAAGGTTACATGCTTGTAATATGCTTCACTCCTCCTAGTC
The DNA here is from genome assembly GCA_035222235.1 of Margarornis squamiger. Classification (NCBI taxonomy): domain Eukaryota; kingdom Metazoa; phylum Chordata; class Aves; order Passeriformes; family Furnariidae; genus Margarornis; species Margarornis squamiger. The sequence goes on from JAWWTY010000037.1 coordinate 53,111,483, forward strand.
ACAGTGCTGTCAAAATTGAACAGAACCAGACTGATGTCTGTTAAGCCTCTGGATACAACCCAATCAACAATATTTTATTTTCTTTCACTTCTTTCACTGTCTGAATGCCACTCTTGTCATCTGGGTTTGTTTTGTTTGTTTGTTTGTTTTTACTTGTATTGAAAGTTCTTAGTTCAGAGACTACTTATTTATTCTGTGTTTGTACATATATGATGATGGTACTATGAAGAATTCCTTTTTCACAAAGATGAATTAACCCTGGCTATTTGCTGAGATGCTGAAATTATCTGCTTTTAAATAGTTACTCTCTGATAGCTTTTACATTTCAGAAAGCTCCTTTGTGTACTAGAATATCACACTCAGAGGCCATTAAATTCATGTTCTACAGAGATGTCTGATCTCTTGTTAGTGACTGTGGTATCTGACCCATGAATTGCTTTTTTCCTTCCTTCTAGCTTCCTGCATAACTTCTTTATCAAGTATCTGAAGAAACCTATTCACAGGAGCTTGGTCACTAACGTAAGCCTTTCACATTGTGTAGGGGAGGGGTGTAAGGAGTATGACATTCACGAGTCACTGTTGTAAACTTGTCAAAGAAAAAACTAGAAAAATAATCCTATTGTCGACCTATTCTGGTGTGATCAGCACAGGCAACATTTTGCCAGCCAGAAATGCTTCCAGATATAGTTCATGGCCAAGTACTGACTAGTCCACAGCTAAGTTCAACCAAGGCAGCAGCAGGGCCACAAAATGTAGTTCTTTTCCCATTCCAATGCAGAGTAAGTCTCTGTCTGTGTACCTACAGGCATCATAGAGTATGGATAATTTTTGTATTTGGGAGACAAAACATATACTGGTTTATGCATAGAGAAATTATAGTACATCAACTGATAGTATGGCATATTTAAACTTCATTGTATTAAAGAAGTGAGTAGTTCTGATGACAACCTGCCCAGGGCCAGAGAGGAGACAGAGCTTGATATGGCTGTTATTTGTTCCACAATGGGGATTTATGGTTGGACTCGAGGATCTTAAGGATCTTTTCCAACCTAAATGAGTCCGTGATTCTGAAATGTCTCCTGTGAAACCAATGTGAGATCTGTCTCCTTGTGCTGTTTAAGGCTGTGGTTTTGTCACCCCCACCAGGCTGCCTCGGGCAACTTCCCTCTTTTTTGCAGCTCTGACATAGGATATGCTTACATTGCACCAAGCAGAAACCTCAGGGATCCAGTTAGCTCAAGAAAAGCCAGATCAAGTGTTTCAATAAACAAATGCTGCAATGTGTATCACATAGCAGAAAGATCTGCTAGCACACAGATAAGAGGTGCTTACATGTCCACGCTAATCAGGCCATAACTTGAGTGTGCTTTTATTACAGTCATGTCCCAATATCAGGGCTGGGATCCAACTGATAGATGAAGACCTCCAGTCATTGAATGGTGAGTGACTAGTGATACCGTTTCCTCCTGGTTTCTCTCTCCTGATCAGTGAAATTCTGCAGCTTCCTTAACAGCTGCTGCTCCAGAAGTGGTATCAGTCCCTCTGCTTTGTCTGCTCCCTTGCTTACAGAACCAGTTAAGTAAAGGCAGGGCTACTTGGGCAAGAAATTTATATTTCTGAGAGCCAAGGACTTGGTAGCAATTCTCAAGTTGCAAATGTGGCAGTGTGCACTTCTATTCTTACAAATCCCACTTAGAGGCCACACAGTACTGACACTACGGCAGTTTTCCCTTCCCTCACACGCTGTGAGTCCTCCTGCACACACAGTACTATGAAAGCTGAACCCTGCTCTCCTAGTCTGCCTGAAAATGTAAGTTTTACTTTCCTATATATCAGACTTGCCAAAGGCAAAATGAAAAAGCTCCTTTGCAAAAAACTTCTCATTTGAACGATTTTGGGTTAGATTTGCAGGCATTTAAGACACCCGAAGTGTTGTTCACACACCATGTACAGAACACAAGTGTATAAGCAGGTCAGGCACCCACCCTTCTGGGAAAGTATTTGCACTGGGAAAGTTAGAGGCACTCTGGATGCTCTTATCTTAGAACTGCTTGACAAGAAATCCCAAGATCTCCATATGCCCTGAAGCACTGATGGCCATTTCCTTTTCATGGTTAGACCAAACTTACTTTTCCATAGTTAGAAAACAACAGACAAACTAAAGAATGTGCTTTACAGAAGGTGCTGGGCGAAACATCAAACTTTAGGTCAGAATGTGTGTTAGGAGGTCTCTGGTTATGTTTTCCCCAACTCTCTGAAACAATTTGTCTCGTTCTCCTTCAGAATAGTTTTAAGTATACATAAAATTCTTTCTGTGTTTTTCGTAATTTCTGTATCTTGCCTTATCTACCACCCTTACAGTTGTAATGCCCATTGATGATTTGGCTGAAGTAGACTACTCCTTAAATAGCTTGCCAGCAGTATTCCAACCATTCATTGACCTGGACTTAAAGGTAATTGCCTGTAGTGCTATTTGCCAAGATTGCAGTGGGTTTTATTACTATATGATCCACTTTCTAAGCTGGCCATGAACATAAGCTGCTGTTCTGAACATAAAGGTTCAGTATCTGAGAAGACAGACATCTCAAAGAATTATTGCATTTGCTATTGTAATAATTTGCAACAATCATGTTGTAAAATGAATTATTTAAAAGCCACATCCTTTTTTTTTAAATTGCTGTTGAGTTAGTTATAGGAAATAGAGAGTAGTAAAAGTTGACTAAGCAAGTTAGAAGAAAAGAGAAAGGAAAAGGAAAGGAAAGGAAAGAAAAAATTTTTCAACATCATCTTGCTCTTGATTAATGTTTGGGACTTCTTTGTTCAGTCAGTCAGGGGAATATTTCTACACATTGTGCTAACTAGATGTGTCTGCTGTCAGATGAGAGAGGAAAAGAAAGAGTGAGACCACAGGAGCAACAATTCAGCCTCTGGCTTTTTGAATGGGAAGACATAAGACTCTTGAAAATACATGGGAGCCCAAGCAGTGCTGCTGAGTCTGAAGACCTGTAATTTTTTTTTTCAAATTATCAAAAAGTCTCCTTATGTACTGAAACAAAAATCTGACTAGTTCCTAAGTCTAAAATTATTTGTCATTCTGTGTAAGGTGATTTGATTGAGGGTAGTTGTCATGAGCACTGTATCTAAGATCCTTAATTAAGTTTAAGCTGCCTTGCACTAGGTGCTCTACAAAGGGAGAATGAAAAGACAGTCTTGTTAGAAAGGTCTTTTAAATTAAGTATTAAAAAAGTCAACAGGGAAATAAGAGGTGGAAACACAAAAGAACAAAAAGTTATTATCTGCCTGTATGGTAGACACTAGTCTTGGCACACCAGCTCTGCAGCTGCTGTCAAACTCTTCAAGCATTGCAGCAACTAGATTTTAAGCAGCAACTTGAGCAGACTGAAGAGGTAATGTCATGGCTGTTTACAAGAGCTACTCTCCCACGTAAGTTACATGGGGGAAATACACAAAGCAAGTGACTGGTAAATCCAGCAAGTAAGGACTGAATGGGGAGGTCACCACTGTGATTCAGCACTTGGTAAGTGCTTTGATACTCTTTAAAAGGCAACTGGAAATTTAGAGATGAATGAAAAAGTAAAGACATACAGAATACCTTTGAGATGAAACAGAAACAGAGGACTAATAAAAGGGACAGGAAAAACTTTAACCTCTAAGTGCCTGTATCACTTTTAATCAGTTTTACCTTTTTGTTTAGTTTGGATGCATTTGGAAGTATTAGATCTGCAAGTCTTGGCTAATATCACAAAAGACAACGTAGGCATTTTAGCTTTGTCTGACATAACTTTCCTTTCTCTCATAAGCCTTCTTTTGTCTGCACAAGTCACCAGCTTGCTTCTGGGTAGAGTATGGTGCTGATTTTGACCAAGAAAGACCTCTGGTTTGAGAGATCTGTTTTGTAATTGAGACCTCTGGATAGCTCTAAGCAGTAGTTCTCATATTTAAATTTCTGGAGAAGGAAAGAGGAGAAACTAAGGCTTCTCAAAAAGGAGGACCACTAGTCATGCTCTTCATGAAATATATAGACCTCTAATTTAGAGGGTTTGTGTTCTGAGGTGGCAGACTGTCTTCAGTAGGTGATCAGTATCTCAAAAGACAGATCTCTGGTGTCATCTGTGAAGGTGTCCAAACACTGGAATTTGCCTTCACCACTTGCTTGAAAGCACCAAGTCTTCAGGGTGTACTACAAAGCCTGTGTACTGATTTATACACCAGATGAACAGCCTGGGCAAAGTACAGGAAAGTAGCATTCATTGTCTGCAGTCATGTTAAAGTTATATTTTGACTCTTTTTTTTTTTTATCTCTGACAATAACTTTCAGGGCATAATCTTCCCAGCTGGAAACTATATTGGTTCTCCCTACATGGCAGCTCCCTTCACTATCCCAGACCAAAGTGACTCCATGCTCTACCTTGCCTTCTCTGAGTACTTTTTTCAGACCTCCTCATTTGCTTACTACACTGCAGGGGCCTTCAACATGACCATTGCAGAGGAGGTGAGTAGGACACTAAGGAACAGGGTCAGAGTGGCTCAGATAGAGCTTTGACCTGCCAGATGTCAATGTGCACCCATATAAATCTGTTAATTGGTCTGCAGAGTCCTGAAACAGTAGATCATAAATACAAGGGTGTTGTTATTCTCCTTTATTTGTGCTCTATAAAGCATAGACACCTCAGCCACAGTCAGGTGTGCCAAGTTCTGCTAAGCAAAGTACCAAATACTGGCAATTTTGTTACAAAAAAATAAGTGTTTTGTAGACCTGAGGCATAGACTTCTCTGTCGTGGAGAAAGGGTTGACTCAGGAATTCTGAAGCCTCAGTAGCTGTTTTCTGAGGGATATTTGGAGAATGAAAGTATTACAGGGCCCATGGAAGGGAAAGCATATTTCAAAGCACAGTAGCTGTGTGTGGAGGCTGCTTGACTTGGCTAACCTGACTGCAGGAGTTTCAGTAAGTCCCAAAACCTATAGATTGCAGCTCAGGCTATCATGACATTAAGTATTTACTTTTCCAGGAATTATTTTGGCATGTATTATTGGGAATCAGCTCTAAGTATACTGAGTCTCTTAGGAATATTTCTGAGAGGTACAAAATCAAAGATTTATTGAAATGACACTAATAATGCATTTAAAGAAAAGCTGACCATGAAGGTCAAATCTGGGAACTCATTTGTTTTTTCTTTTTTCTTTTTTTCCTGCAGACTTGCAGCTATTTTAATATAAGCACAGAGATATTTGGCAGTATCATCCCTGAGGTGAGTACTTCCACAAAGTCTTAGGAAACCACCCAGTGTGGGTGTCAAGACACCTCACTACTGGTCTACCCCAAAGGGTGGTAGGGCCAGCAGAGGTCCTGCATTAGAGAAGCTGGCACATCTATACATCATAACAGCAGAGCAGATGGGCCTTGTCACTTCCCACCCCCATGATGAGTTGAATGACTTGCACTGTTACCAAACATAATTTTGGCCCGTAACCTTGCACATCAATCTTTACTCTGGGCACTGTGCCCAATCCACAGCTGTTCCTGCCTAAAACCATCTCTACACGGGAAAAAGCTTCCAATCATGAGCGCTGTTTTGAAAGACCATTCAGAGGGCCTCAACTCAGAAAGAATACCTTCCTCCTGTCCAAACCTGCATAATTGTCTTTGCTTCACTGCTAGCCTGTGACTGACTAGCAGAAAGACCTGAGAAGAGACCACATGCAGGAAATCGAGCTAACAGATGGGCAGGAAACATTACATCCTATGGATCAGACAAGGCAGATGCACAGGATTTCCATTTATTTTAGGTGGAGGAGATGAATATAACAGGACAGAGAATATGAGCATGCATGGCTTCCACCAGCCTTCTCAGACAGAATGAGAAATCAAAAATGCACAAAAGAGCCCCTAGGTTAAGAATGACGAGGTTGGATGAAATCAAACTAAGGGTTTAAAGAACTTCACATTTTGTTTGCTTCCCAGATGTTAAGTTCCTTCCTCAGAAATATAAAATTCTCCAAGGGCTGTCATTGTATGGTCTTCCCCATTAAATGCCATGAGCATTAATGCTAATATTCCAGCCACCCTGTTCTGAATACTGAATTTGGTGAGCCTATTCACTTTTCAGGTGATGAACAGACTGAGGCTCCTCTGAGGACAGTCCAGAGGAGGAACCTGTCTCATGAGATGGGTGAATTTCAAAGTGAATGACTCCTGAGCTCTCTTATTGTGTGACTTTAAATGTCACACTGGTGGTCCATTTCTCTCTTCTGTTCACAAATCAGTATTTAATTTCTCTCAAAGTGATATAGAAAAATTTGTATTCTTCAAGTGGAAGGAACTTTCCACTGCATTCCTGTGTGGCCAAGATTGTTGATTTATCACCACAGAAAACCTCTGCTTCCTGCTTGCCTGAATGAATCTTGTGTTAGCAGCTATCCTTAACCTCATCTTAAGGAACTACTTCAAAACGACTGCTTCAAGAATGAGAAAATGCAGTATTCTGTACTACAAGAAGTGTTTTTCTGTCTTTTTTCTTTTTTTGTCCTGGAATCTTACAGGTAGCCAAATATTCAGTTACACCCTACCCAGTCATGTTGAAGCTAATGGCTACTGAAGTACCTGTCATCAGCTTAGAGCAAGATTCCTTCACGGCAGAGATTCAGGGCTTCATGGAGGTGTTGGCTGTTCTGCCAGACTCAACCACCCAGCTGCTGTTCACAGTGAACATAGTAAGTACAACGAACAAGGTGACATTGAACTCGGGGTTAGATATGTTTGTTCCTTCCTTCTGTTAAAGCTTGTACAAGAAACAAGGAAAATGACAAATTTCTAGTACTTAAACATGCAAATTCCCCGTAGTCCCAAGTGGTGCCTGTGTGGCCTCACTTAACCTATAGAACATTTCTGTGGAAAAGCACATTTTCCTATAGATGGACACAAATCCAAACATGCAGTGACTGATTAACGGAGGTTTTGTTCTCTTGAATGACAGTTCTGCAGGTATGAGTCATGCCTCTTGGCAATTTGTTCATGACTTTGATTAGGGAAATCTCATTACCTGCATTTCAGCTCTTGTCAGTGCCATTCAGACAAACACACATTTACCATGTGCAGCCTTGTGATGAGAAAGTTGCATTTACCTAAAAGAGCTTCCATACATAAGTGGGAAGATGGTATTTATGTATGTGTGACTAATTCACAGCAAGGGTCCTGGTTTTTTTGTCTGGTAACCCATGGTTTCTTTATTCTGCAGGCAGCCAACAGCAGCATTTCTCTGAACGTATTTGATCAGAAATTGATGGGCTCGCTATGTTTGAACAGGTAAATCAGCCTGGTATGGAAAGGACTTCCAGGCCTTTGGAAAACAGTGCTAGCAATCCCAACATTAGCAGTTTAGGCATATGATCAGATGAGTATGTTTCCCTGGTAAATTCATCTGCATTGGATGCTGTAATTCTGGCTGTACAGTTTAGAGGAGGCAGGAAGCTTCTCTGTGACAACTGCCATGTCCCCAGGGGTCTGCCCGCTAGCTGTGGATTGCTGGAGGGCAATGGTCTCACTGGATTTCTCTGCTCTTTACATGACCTCTCCCCTCTGAGTAGATAAATAGGCATGCAGGGCTGTTATGATGACCATGAGTCATCTCAGAGTTTCCCTCATCACTTTCTAGCTGGCAAGATGTCACTGCTTTCTAGACCACTTTTGCCACTAAAGAACTTCAGAGCAGTCCAGGACACAGTAAAGAAATTGGGCCCCTGCAGGTTCCCCATGCCAATATTCTTATAGCAGAGATTCACCAAATGAAGTCGTGCAGCTTCCAGGGGTCAGAAAGCTGGAGATCAGAGGCTTGCACATTTAGACATCTAGAATGTCACACTGTATAGAGAGAAGCTCTGTATACCAGGACCTCATAGCTGGGAATTGGGACCCTGATTTCATAAAAGTCCCTGGGGAAGACAGTTATAGGGTTAAGAATATGCAGAGTTCATCAGGGCAGAGAGATCTTAGGGATTTAAAGAGGAATTAAAAAATTCTGTTAGCATTTTTTGCAGAAATTTCCAAAGAGAAAAATCTAGAGTGTGCTGGAAGCTGGCACTGAGATCTGGGGTGCCAGTGCTGTGGAAACTCTGAAATCTTGTGTTGGATAGGAGAGTAACATATGGAATAAATATTTCAATTTGGAAACAGAGACATTTGGCAACAAAGCCATCAGCAGCAGTACCATATGATGAACAGGGGTTTTTTTCTTCCCTCCCTGGTAAGACTCACATCAAAGCATTATGCACATATACCAAAATCCTTATAAAATACCTGATAGCCAGCAAATTCTTGGTTAAATAGTCAGTAGGATTTCCAAAGCACAGCACAGAGGGAAAAGCACACCCACATTGCTGGCTACAGCCTTTCTAGAACACTCTCTTGCATGGATACTCAGCAATGCTTTAAGAAAACCATGTCTTTCTCTATGTGGCAATACCCATTATGTGAAATTGCTTCAAAAGTCTCTTTATAGATGCTTCTTAAGGCCTGGAGCTCTACAGCAATGACTGCACATGAATAGATTAACTATATTTATCCTTTCTTAGTGACTCATCTTGTTTCACTTCTTTCCCTCAGGCTCCAGTTCTCCCTAGCCCACTCCAATGTTGGCTTTTTCGAGGTAAGTGGATAGTTGAAGCACATAGGAAATGCAAATGAAGAATATCAGTGATATCAAGGCTAAAGAGTAAGCACTACATTTTATAAGTATTTCTAAATCATTTGGCTTCATTCCCAGATGGCTCTTTTCCTGTCTTCTGGCAGCCACCTCTCTGCTGCGGACTTAACAGTATATTTTTATACGGGGCAAGGTAATGTTCTGGAAATGAAACATTCTGTAGTTCTGTAGTAAGCAGAGACCTCTCGGATCACCACGGTGAAACACAGAGCTGTAGCAGCGGAGCAGTGTGCCATCTAATGGTCACACGGGTGACTGAGGTTCCCGCACTCCATGTGCTGCAGTGGTGCTCATCACAGATGCTCGGAATTACAGTAGGGAGGGGGAGCCAGGATACTTATCTCAGATGCCTGAAATAGTGCAGTTGTAGCCTTGCAGGGGAAAATCCTGCCTCCGCAGAGTAATGTCATTCTTAGTATAATCAATCAGTTCTGAGTAACTGAGGAGAAAGGATTAAAACTGTTCTGGTCCTGCTTTGCTATTGGTGATAAATTATCTCACAAATAACGGAAATAGACTGTTTAAAATGAAAATGTTGGCTAAGCATGTTGAAAGCCGTTTACATTTTGCATCTCACTTCCTTTGCATCATTCCAAAGCCTTAAGATCCAAAGTTCACTTGAACTTATGAGTCTTTGAGTCCAAAAGAGCTGAAAGTAGAATATGAGCCTACTGACTCCACCCAGGATTAGGGCAGGACAGTTCCACCACCATCAGGAAGTGATGGCTAACTCAGTTTTCTTGTCTGTGGCAGGTCTCACTTCTGGAGAACATCCTGTCATACATTATACAGACTGAAGTAATTCCATCAGCTAATGGTAAGGCTGTATTCCAAAGCAGCAGCTAAAAAGCTTCCAGCAGAGTGGGTGATTCTAGGAATTCCTACTGACTTTCTGCTTAAGTTTCCAGTTCCCATTACAGTGGAAAATGACCATCAGCCAGTAAGCAGTGGAAGGGGGAGATTGATCTGCAGGGGTGTAAGTGCACCCTCTCACGGGCACTATTCTGCAAAAAGGGCAAAAATTACTTGAGAACTCTTAATTCATCTGCCTTTACCTCACTCTGTGTGGCCTTGATGCACCAGGGAGAAGCACGTCACTCTTGTCAGCACACCTGCTTGAGGCCACCATGTGTGAAATGTATTCCTCTTTATTAGACCAGCACAGAGCTTTTGACTCATAAATCTTATTTAAGGCCCTGGAGGGAGACATAGCTCTGTACTGGGGTGAACATCACCTTCCTTAGTCAATGGATACAAACAGGAACAGGTTCTAATGATGCTGGAGCTGTATTAATGATCCCTCAGGGATCGTTAGGGACAAGTCACTGAGTATGTAATGTGTTGAACATGAAATGCCTTGGTTTGGCTGCAACACTCTGCCAAGAGAGAAGCATCTGTAATTCTTTTTGCCCACTGCTAAATGAGCATCCTACCTACCTCCCAGGGTTGCTTGTAAAGACTAAGGTTAGTTGTTGTAAATGACATAGAAGTCTCTGGATGAAAGTCTTTTTGAAAGGCGGGTGTTTATCATCTTTCTAATGCATGCCTAAATCATTGATTGTCTCTTTTTTTAAGCTAAACTGTCAAAAGGATTCCCTCTTCCCAATCTGGCCAATGTGACCTTGACAAGACCTCACATTACAATTGCACAGGTGAGATTTTGACAATTAGGAAAGATTTTCCTTTATGAAAGGTTATCCCTCTGGTTTTTGTTGTTTGGGGTTTTTTTTTGTTGGTTGGTTGGTTAGTTTGGTTTTTGTTGTTTTGGGGGTTTTTTGTTTGTTTTTTTTTTGTCTAGGCATTTATTCGCCTTTTGTTGTACCAGAAATTTGTTGCATTTGAGCTACCTAAGTAGTAAAAAGCCCTGGGTTTAAAATGAGCACTAAATAATGATAAAATCCTATTAGAAACAAATTTATCTTTCTTTGAGAGGAAAAGTTAGAACTGAATATATAACCATCAAATGCACAACTTGTTCAGCCTTGCAAGTTGCAATGCAGTGTAAAAACAGCTTTAACGTTGTTCAAGTTTAGCCAATCACATCAAATTAGAGTTATTACTATCCACACACTTCTGTTGAATAACTGAAATACGAGAGGGAGGTGAATTTGATTTTGTGCACCTAGGATGACTGAATTTTGTTAATAATTGGTAATAATGACTGATGCCTCTAGCCAAAAGTAGTTAGTGAGCTCTCAGAAAATATTTTTTTTTGCCTTCTGGTTATCCTTCTCCAAACCTAGCCCTTAGTCTGAGCATACAGAATGTTGCTAGACAATCAGTCAGTACAAAGGCATTGCTGACAACTTAATTTCCAGAAAATGGGTAAGCCTGTTATATTTCTCCACTTGTTTACCAATTTCTCAAAGTTATTTTCAGCTTAGTAGACACGGTCTTAACTCCTTGTTTGCAGTTAAGCACAAAACACAACTCAGGAAAGGAAATACAAAAGCTATTTTTAATTTTTCTTTGCATCCCACATGCCTAGTAGCTGCCAGCTATGCAGTTCCCTGCAAAATATAATTGCTTGGAGATTGCTTTCAATGGCAGTCGTTGCCAACAGTCTTTTGGACTAATTATGAATGAATGATTTTAGTGGTTCTGTGGTGTCTAGCCCCCACCTTACTTTTTCTAACCATCCTTCTCATCAGTAACTAGGAATGTGAGAGGACACGGGAGAATTGCTATGCTCATGAATGGGATTCCAGCATGAATGGGATTCCTATTAAGAGCCAGTTCTAGAAGCTTCCACATCCAATCCCACTCTATTTGCTACAGTCAATAGCAAGAAAGACAATTCTTCCCATTTTTCACAGATAGATAGGTAGGATGGGGCTTTGAGTAACCCGGTCTAGTGAAAGGTGTCTCTGTCTATGTCAGGGGGGTTGGAACCAGATGATCTTTAAGGTCCTTTCCAACTCAGGCTGTTTTATGATTCTATGACTGTGAAGAGCTGCTCTCTGCAGGTTCATTGCTCTGCATGCACCAACAATGGAGGAACCTTTAAGGACAACTCTAGATTAAATGGCTAATTCTTAAACAGCTCAGATTAGGTTAAAAATAATCCCACCTTGTGATGGCTACCTAGTTGCCTCAAGGCTCAGAGGAACTTTCCTGGGTAGGCTGTATGATGTTTAGATATCCCTTCTGTTGCTAGCATGATACAAAGGGATAGCAGCAAGGGAAAGATAGGGCCCTTTTGTAAACTTCAAAGGACAGAGTTTAATAAAACTTGTGACTTCCAAGGCTCAGCTGTTCTCAGTAGATTTGCTGACCATAAACACCAAAATAGATTTGAAATTAAAAAAAAAAAAAAATAGGCAAACAAACAAATTAACAAGAAAATCAACCAAACAAAATAACACATTTATTTTTAGTTCTTAGCACATCAGTGACTGTTCTTCTCCCCACAGGGACACATATTGATTTCGACTGATGTCCGCTACAAACGTTAAAGAAGAAGAAAGATCATTTGTTAAGCATGAACTTCAAATTAAGTCAATAATGTGACTCTGAAGACTAAACACTGTCCACTTCTGCTGAAATGTGCAACTTGAGCTCTGACAAGCTTCCTGGGGATACCAGGAAGTAAAAAAAGCTGATGGAATGGTTAACTGATATGATGGTAGTAACAAGGACAGCCAAGGGAGAACATGTGACATGTGCTTGACATTATTTATTCTGGTGTTTAACTGATGCAAAAATGTTTTTAAGATTAATGACTCTCTTGAAATACAGTTTTGTCTATACACTTCCAGAAAAGTGCTGCAGTCTCTTAAAAGGAAAAGTACATTGTCAAAATGCTGAAAGGGCGGATATGGCTGCTCATCTGTTTCTATGGTAATGATCTTAAACACATCCCTTCTGTACATGATGCATGTAATATAGTGAGCCCTCTCCAGAACCATGGAATTGTCGGACTGGGACCTGTCCCAGTTACAACAGGAACTAAAATATTTGCAGTCTTTTAACATAAATCTTGAGATGCAGGAGCAGTTCAGGAAGGGAAACAAAGGGGCACTACTACTGCCTTTGATAGTCCCTGTCTCCCTGTGACTCTTGAAATCCTTGTGCCTGTCATGTGCCCACACTAGTGCTGCACACCCAGGTTAGATACATTTAACTCCTCCAGTGTTTCTGGTTATGTCCTGTAAGTCTGATTCTCCAGCATCTTTGTCAGTATTTCTCTGAATTGAAATAGTTATAGGCACCCTTTTTTCTCGCTTCATTTTTGCATGCTATCTCACCCTTTATTTTTCCTCCATTTTTTTCCAATACTTTATTAGTGTACAGATCTGACACAGCTCTGCAGAGGGACGTGCCTGCCCTGCAATGTTTATGTGCCTGTGCTTCGGCCAAACCCAGGTGGGCAGGTGACTCCAGCCCCCCAAACTAGCACTGACAAGGATGAAAACAAAGGCAGGAATGCCACATCCCGCTCTGACCTGGGCTTTTGTGAGCCCTAAACCCTCCCTGCATGGAGCCCCATCCACCTTTGGCACCCAGACCCCAGCCTGGGGGAACAGAGCCCTTTCCAGGCGCAGACTGATGTACTGAAAAACCCCACAACCAGGTAGTTGTAGAGAAGATACGTTTATTCAGCATGCTGGGTGCATGGGGGATTGCCCCACCAAAAACATGCACACCAGTCTGTGCTTACAGGCCTGTTTATATACAGTTAAGACATGCATATTCATTATTTCTTTATACATATGTATTTTTTTCTTTTGACAAGGCAGGGTTATTCTGATCAGTTCCGAGCAGTAATTTCCACTTTCTCTGCCCTGTGCTCCTCCCATCTGAGTTTGCACATTGGTTTCCATCTTTCCTGGGCCGGGGTCTTCGGGGGGTCTTGGGGATGAAGATCGTGGGTCTTCCTCGCTGTGTCCTTTTCAACTTGGCTCAAAAAGTAACTTAAACTAGTTTT
>JAWWTY010000037.1:53125230-53195078 GCA_035222235.1 Margarornis squamiger
AGCTTCAAGGCCAGGTACTGATAGCAACCATAACATATTCTCTGTAGCTAATAATTATGACTTCAACCATGCAGTCTGTCTTCGCTACTTCAGCAAAAGCCTCTACAATTATTTCTATTAACCCTCTCAGTGTTAGTTCCTTATTGATATATCAGTTCTCTCTCAGTGTTAGCTCCTTATTGATATTTTATATTAGTTATTGATACCTTGTATCAGACTGCTCAGCAAACAGCCCTTCTCTCAGCGCTGAGAAACACCCGCGGTGGGTGCGGGCAGGTTTGCTGAGCAAACTCACCCCGGAGAGGCAGGGCGCTGCCGAAACACCCCGGGGGCCGAACCCTGCCCCGGGGGGGCAGCGGGAACACACCCGGGGCGGGGGAAGAAAAGAAAAACAACCAAAAAAAAACCCCCACACCAGCCCCAAAGCCGTACGTGGTGTGAGAGGGAGGAGGAGGCCTGGTACAAACACGACCCCGGCCCGCGGGTGCGGCGTGTCTGGCACGGCTGGGGGAGAGGGAAGGCAGGGCCGGGGGGAGAGGGCTGAGGGAGAGAGGGAAGGCAGGGCCGGGGGGGGAGTGGACTGAGGGAGAGGGAAGGCAGGGCTGAGGGAGAGAGGGCTGAAGGAGAGAGGGAAGCAGGGCTGAGAGAGGGGGAAGGTTTGAGTGACTGAGGGAAGGGGCAGGTTGGAGGAGGTTTGAGGTTGGAGGAGGTTTGGCCCTCGTGAGCCGCCGTGCGGCGCTGCCGGGCGCGGGGCGCGTCAGTTCCTGCGGAGCCGCCGCCATGAGCCGCAGCTACAACGATGAGCTGCAGTACCTGGACAAGATCGACAAGAACTGCTGGCGGATCAAGAAGGGCTTCGTGCCCAACATGCGTGTGCGTGGGACGGGGCCGGGGGCAGGGGGGGATAGGGGGGCACAGCCCGCGGCTGACGGCTCTCCCCGCAGGTGGAGGGCGTTTTCTACGTGAACGACCCGCTGGAGAAGCTGATGTTCGAGGAGCTGCGCAATGCCTGCCGCGGCGGAGGTGGGTGCCGGGGGTGTCACACAGCCGGGGGGAACCACCGCGGGGAACCAGCCAGCCCCTGAGCCAAGGCCGCGGTGCCCGCTGGCCCACGGCCCTGCAGCCTCGGCCTGTGCTGTGGGCCCGGGTGGGACAGCGGGGCTGCTGGGGACACACCGCTGTGCCCGGCACCGCCTCCCCTCAGGTACTAATGAACACCTCGTTTAATGAAACTGCAGGCTGTGCGTAACGCTAGGTGCTTTTTACCAGAGTAGAAGCCTTGTTGGCTTCTGATTTGCCAGGGTTTTGAACAACTCTTTAGAAAGTGCTTCACTGTCATGGTACATTATCAGATTATTTAACTTTCCTTCTTTTTTTTTTCTTTGTTTTAGGTGCAGGTGGCTTCTTGCCTGCTATGAAGCAGATTGGGAATGTGGCTGCATTACCTGGTATTGTTCATGTGAGTAACTGCTCTGAAAATATGCTCTTTTTCTGTTCCTTATTTGCCTGAGATTATTGCTTTCCAAGTGGGAACTTTGTTGTGAGAAGATATGTGGACTAGAGTTCTTGTCAAGACAGTTTGTGTGTTAGGAACCTGTCTCTGAGCAAGGGCAGGCTGCAGAGCTAAGTTGTCAGAAAGAGGAGCATCCACTTACTTCACTGCTTGCCTTTTGACATGAAGCTTTTTTAGCATTGCTTTATGCTGTTTCCATTCACTTGAGCCAGCTTTCCCCCACTGTCCGTGATGACTGCTTATTGGTTTTGAATTGCCTCTGCTGCCCTGGAATGCCTGGAGGAGTGAGGAGAGAGCAGGAGGTGACGCTGTTGTCTGTATTATTGTTGCTGGCCTGCTGTGGATTGTAAGTCCTCCCATGCGCTCAACACTCCTTTCTCTTGCCCTGTGCCATTTTGGAAGCGAAGTGTGAGATACAGTAATGCAGGCTGTGACTCTTTTCAGGAAGTGCTGAGTAGGATGTGGAAATTATCATTTTCATGTTCAATATTGCATGTATTAATAAGTAACAAATATTAGAAATTGTTTTAATTGTCTCCTTTGGTGACATGGCAGAAGTTCTGAATTTATGGCTGCAGTAAAAGGCAGACCATCATGCTGTTAAAAAGCCTTAGTGGTCAGCCAAAAGGGAGTAAGGTAGAATAGTAACAACATGTTAAAATGGGAACGCTGGCTGGTATTTTGTAGGAAAGATGCTATATTTGTCTGCCTATTCAAAACTTCGCTTTTTATTTCCAAACCAAGAGATTTCTTGGTGAGCGCAAGGGGAGGCAGAAGAAGCACATAATTGGTCTGAAAATTGCTGTTCTTTTTAATGTATGGTAGCAGTTTAACACTTGTTGAAAAGTTCCAATTTCTGACAGCTTTGTGGATGTCTGGGGGTTCTTTTTGGTTTGCTTAAATACATCGTGGAGTGCTGTTTGTGGTGTCCTGATCTAAACTGATCCTGTCTTGTCCTATCCCATCAGGATCTCACCCAAAGGGGTGACTTTCTCTTCCCTACAGGGTGCAGTCTTTGTTCAGTGTTCGATGGCACAGATAAGAGAAAATGCTGACTGGTTTACAATTCCATTTTGTAGCATTGAACTCTTACCTTGTTATGTTTACAGTATTTAAATATTGCAGATGTTATTAAAGATGAACTCATCTTCACTCTTATGTCTCTGCTTTATGCTGCTCATAAGCTGCTGCCTGCCTAAGTTTCAAATGCAAGGACTCTTTGAGTACAAGAAAAAGCCAGATTAGAAGTCAGTTTGAGATCACAATTCCTGCATTTAGGTGCTTAGTCTCCTCTTTTCTTGAGATCTGTTCAATAGAGCCAAGATGGTTTCTTAGCCGTCTTCTCACTCTGACTAGCCACAGAGTGAGATCTGCTCTCTGCTTTCTTTGACTGTCCTGTAGGTGCAAGAGTTTAGATAGTCACCTGAGTTGATGTGTTCACTCCATCTACATCCCTTTTTGGTATATTTGTTTTCAAATATGACAACTGCTGCCACGAGGCAAAGGATAAGCACAGTGACTCTGCAGCATCTTCGTAAAACTTTTTAAGTTACCTTCATTCCCTTTCAGAGATCAATAGGCCTTCCAGATGTCCATTCTGGCTATGGGTTTGCCATTGGCAACATGGCTGCCTTTGATATGAGTGATCCAGAAGCAGTGGTTTCCCCAGGTAAGGATGACTGACTTAACCGCTCTGAGAAATATTTGGGACAGCATAAAAATACTTTTTCGAAATGGTAGGACTTTGCAGTACTTTATATACAGAACTGAAGCTAAAATATAAGAATTATAGGGACTTAAGAGGTGCTTAATTCTTGCACTCAGAATCTTTATTCTTTATGGAGCAGGTGATTACACTGAGAACATCTGAACAAGACAGGGAGAATTGCCCTTTTGTTTGTGGCTGGGACTGGTGATATCCCTCAGGTTTGAAGGGAGAGCACAAGACTTTGAACTTGGGTTTCCCCAGGTTGATAAAGAAATTACTGTTTTCTTTGAGCAGTGTTTGAAAACATGATATTTATGTTTCATTTTTGCTTCAGGTAATTCAAGTGTTCCTGATAGACTCAAACCCAAGGTCTCGTAGTCTGGTAGCTCCTCTCTGGCATTAGTTAATAGCAGAACCTTCATATGAAAGGTGACATGATTGATCTTTCACATTAGGCCTTCCCCTGCAATACTTTTATAAATAATAAGAGTTAAGCAAAACACCAAGCAGTGACGTTTAATACTCCTTGTAACTATCACTTCTTATAACTAGATACTATTTATTCCAGAGAAGATTCAAAAAGAACTTGCTTTCAGGGACTTGCTTTTGAAAACATATTACATCAGGGAGCCATGCTGAGGTCTGCCACTTTTCTTCTGACCTTAGGCAGTAGAACAGGAACATTGTTTCTGCTTTGTCTGGGCTGTGTATTTTAAAGTTGTGTCCACTCTTTTTCCACTTGCCGGAGTAACTTTGTAAAGAGAGAGCTCTGTAGATAGTTGTATAGCTATTTCTTGAAATCTGAGGCATTACTTAAATCTGTTAAAATTAAACCTAATGCAGTTCTGCTTTTTCCCCCCCCCAGTATTGTGTCATAAAGAAGGTGTGAGATCACAGCATTCAGTACATGCTCCCTGTCATGGCTTTTTCTACACTTCTAGGTGGTGTAGGATTTGACATCAACTGTGGTGTCCGCTTACTGCGCACAAATTTGGATGAAAGTGATGTGCAGCCTGTGAAAGAGCAGCTTGCCCAGGCTATGTTTGACCACATTCCTGTTGGTGTCGGCTCCAAAGGTGTCATCCCCATGAATGCCAAGTAAGAGAATGACTTTGTGCACATATCACTAGAGGGAATATCTCTGTTGTTTATTTTGATGAAAGATTCATCAATGGGAAACTTTTAAGGAAGAAAAAGTAATCCTAAAACTCTTTCCATTCTTTCTGCTTATGGCTTTAGCAGGACTGACACAATCATCAGTGCAAAAGTCAGCGCTTTCTTCTCCCATTTAAACCCCTGAAATAACTAAAAGTTCTTGCAAGGTTCTCATTTATTCTGACAGGAAACTTCCATGAGCATAAAGGTATTTTTTTGAAAGGGGTAAGTGAGAAAATAGGATATTCCCCACACAACAAAGTAGTAGTAATGACCTATCAAAAGTTAGAATATTTCTAGAGCTTGATTTTCATTAAGTATTAAGAAGTTGGACTTATTGTTGAAGAGTTAGAAGAGTTTATGATCGTAACATCATAGAATAATTTAGGTTGGATGGGATCTCTTGAGGTCATCTCAGCTGACTCCTTCCGTGAAGGAAGGCTAACTGAAGGTAGGTCTAACAACAAAATTACGTCAAATTTTACATGGGCTGTGTTCAGTGGAGTTTTGAGTATATCCAAGGACAGCCATCTTATGTAGATGTTTGATAATTGCAGGGATTTGGAAGAGGCACTAGAGATGGGTGTGGACTGGTCTCTCCGGGAGGGCTATGCCTGGGCAGAGGACAAGGAGCACTGTGAGGAATATGGAAGAATGCTGCAGGCTGATCCCAACAAAGTCTCCTCAAGGGCAAAAAAGAGGGGCCTGCCTCAGGTAATGTTATGTTTCAGGAGGGTTGTGAGTGCTCCCAGGGTTCAAATGTAAAGGTTAGAGAGTAGTTCTCTGTCTACCTTTTCCATGCAGGGGGAAAGGTGAGATGGTGAGGCCAGTTCTGAATAATTCTTGGCAGAACTGTAACAGAGGGAAATAACACTGGGTGTGCCCAAGATCCCCCCGGGCCATCACTTTTTCATCTGTTAACACTTGGTAATGAAATTTAGGTTGTGTATCATTTCCACATCCAGGTGTAGTTTTGTTTTGAAGAGACAGGCAAGTTAATGTGCAACTTTTGTCCTTGTTGGTTCAAAAAATTAATAACGTCAAGGAAAGATATAATAAATGGAACTAGCTTATAATTGAATTACAGTTAAAGAGTTGTATTTCATTTTTATATATAATGTCTCATTGGTCTCTGTGGAACAATTTGAGAGCGCTATAGTAATGATACATTTGTAAAGCCTTCTTATGTATGACTTCTTAAGTTTTACTAGTTGGGGTGCTGCAAAATTATAGTATTTTAACCTCAAAGTAATGTTATGTCCTTAATTTTCACATTTGCACTGCAAATAAATTATCATCTGTTACAGACGTGAAAAAAATGGGCTTGGAAATGGAATAACTTGCTTTAGTCTACTGAAAGGTTCTAAGGACCTAATTAACAGGATGTTGTATCTTCTTTGTGGAGTTATAACCAAGTATAAGATTACATGTCTGACTTGTCTGTACAAACTGGAGATTAATTCTCAATATTCTGTACTCTTCCCATCTTTCAACTAGGCTTAAGTAAGTTGGAAAAAAGTGGCAACACAGTCTGGAGGTCCTGGTTTTTTTGTTTAATCACAGGCTTTTTCCAACAGCAAAGGTAGTTATAAATCTGAACAAAGAGGACAGTGATTATGCTACTGTGCTCTGATTCCTTTCAATTTATATGGGGATATTTTTTCCCCAAAGAAAACTTTTCTAAAACCAAAACCTTGCTGTAGAAATTTGCCCTTTTGCCCCTGTTCCCGTTCCCTTTCCCCTGTGCTCCCAGAGGCTGCTTTACCTGCACTGTCTGATCCATGTGGTGTGATTGGCAGCTGGGGACCCTGGGAGCTGGAAATCATTACGCAGAGATCCAGGTTGTGGATGACATCTACAACGAATATGCTGCCAAGAAGATGGGCATTGACCACAAAGGGCAGGTGTGCGTGATGATCCACAGTGGAAGCAGAGGTCTGGGCCACCAGGTTGCCACAGGTATGATCTGATGGTGTAGGTACCTGGGGTGAGGCAAACTCTTCAGCATGGTCGTGTCATTGAGAGCAAAGCAAAGAGCGTTTCTCAAAGTGTAATTGCCTCGCACATTCTGAATTGCCTGAACAGATGCTGTCTGTTTGCAAACAGTTGATAACATTCTGCCACAGATTTGC
This sequence comes from Margarornis squamiger, assembly GCA_035222235.1. Lineage (NCBI taxonomy): Eukaryota > Metazoa > Chordata > Aves > Passeriformes > Furnariidae > Margarornis > Margarornis squamiger. Next base: position 53,131,739 of record JAWWTY010000037.1, read on the forward strand.
TTTTGCATTTGAGAAGAAGCCATAGGTTTAACCATTGGACAGATCAGTTTTAGAATATGAATTACAGATACCCATGTTAATCTCACAGATTGAAACAAAATTAAGATGTCAAGACTTACTGTGTTTATTTCCCAGATGCACTCGTGGCTATGGAAAAAGCTATGAAACGGGACAAAATCATCGTGAATGATCGCCAGCTGGCATGTGCCAGGATTGCCTCTGCAGAGGGACAGGATTACTTGAAGGGAATGGCAGCTGCTGGAAACTACGCGTGGGTTAACCGCTCTTCTATGACTTTTCTAACAAGACAGGTAGGAGCAGAGTTGTCTCTGTTGCAAATATTTGGTACACATCTGCTTTATTGCAGACATACAGAACACAGAGTAGCTGCAGTATTTAACTTCATTTTCATTTTTGTTCTGCTTAAACTGTTTGGAGAGACTTGCACAAAGCTGCAGTGATGACAATCCATCTAAAACCTCTCAACATCACTGGATTGTACTTGGCAGAAGCCACTTAGCAATATTTTTAGAAATGCCTTGAACTAGAAGAAGAGGATACAAGAGAATTGTTTTTACACTGCTAAAGCCAACTTTTCAGAGTTGTGAGAATTTGTCTGGTTGGTATCTGACTGAATTTCAGCATTAAGCTGCCAGTGGGCAGAGAAACAATCTAGACAGTCCAATTCTGTTACACTCAGATTGTTGTCTTCAGTTCCACTGTGGCTGAATTATGATCTCCTTGTATTTCATATCCTGATTTGCTCTCTTTTTAGGCCTTTGCCAAAGTCTTCAACACAACCCCAGATGACCTTGATATGCATGTTATCTATGATGTGTCTCACAACATTGCCAAAGTGGAGCAACATGTAGTGGATGGAAAGGAGCGGACTCTGCTGGTGCACAGAAAGGGATCAACCAGAGCCTTCCCTCCTCACCATCCTCTTATTGCTGTTGATTATCAAGTAAGTTTGGCTTTGGGAGAAGGAAATTGGAAGAGAATGCTAGATTAATCAGAGAATTTTAGAGTCCTGAAACCTAATGGGATAGCCGTATTCTGCTTGTTTGTCTGTTAGATCTTTGGGACACTGAGCTCCCACTTCTGCTCCACATCCACAATGCTTGGAAGATCATAGAAGGAAAGAAGTCCTTCATACGTAGGGCAAGCCTTAGTGGTTTGTCTTGTCTGTCTATTGGACACAAGTCTTTTGTTCTGCTGGTCTGTTGTCTTTCAGTGCAGTTAGTTCTCCAGAATCCTTGATACCAGGCACCTAGTAGGGATTTCCTGAGGGAATGTGAACCTGGCCTTCTTTTCTGGAGATGGGGTTCCTCTCAGACTGCTGTTAAAATGAGGTTTTTTCAGCTTTTTCTTATGAACAAATACTTTGCATCCACAGCTGACTGGACAGCCTGTTTTGATCGGCGGGACTATGGGCACCTGTAGCTATGTCCTTACTGGCACAGAGCAAGGCATGACTGAGACCTTCGGAACTACTTGTCATGGAGCTGTAAGTCAAGAAATTATTTCAGAAGGGTGTTGGAACAGGACTGTCATCCAGAGAACAAGGTTGTTCAGAGGTCAACCAGTGTATGTGAGTCATCTGCTGGTCATACAAGTAGAGTGTAGCCTTGCTACAGTAATCCCTGCCCAGGTGGTCTGCAAACTAGAAGTCCTGTTTGTCCCTTACTTCTCCAGAAAATCTAGGGTATATTTTTTTATATAAGGCAGATATTTGGATCAAAATGTGGAGAATAAGCTCCTTAGGCCAAATTCTGATATTTCTGAGGTAAGAAGAGGGGTTAACTGTGCTGAGGCTGTCCATATAGAACTCCTCAGTAGTTAGAAAGGTATGTCCTCCCATTACTTGTAGTGTGAGACAACGATTGAGGAAGAGAAGTATCTTCCAGTAAAACTCAGATTCCTGAACATTGTCTGGTTTGGGTAAAAAGACACTTGCAGACTAGTATGTTGTACACGTGGAACTTTTCTAGCCATCGTACCAGAGGTGTGATTTTGCAGGAGCCCATCACCTAAAGTCAGTTCATTTTCTGTGTTGTGGCTTACTGTGGCCTGTGCTCTCAGTCTTTCTGTGTTTATTTGTAATGTAGTAATGTTTTTCTTTAATAAGAAAGAGGTGTTTTTTCCAAACTGCTACAAAAAGTAGAACTAACAAAATTGCTGTCTAGGGTCGTGCACTGTCTCGAGCCAAATCTCGACGTAACTTGGACTTCCAGGATGTGTTGGACAAGCTGGCTGACATGGGCATTGCCATCCGTGTTGCATCTCCCAAACTGGTCATGGAAGAAGTGAGTTTATTACTTCAGTATCAGAGAGGGGAAAGGAGGGGTCTTGCTCCGTGGCTGAATGACCCTCCCTGACCTGATTTTTTGCAGCACTAAGTGATTGCTGGGACTCTAAATATACAGCTTGTGCAATTTCTGATAGAGCTATCAAATTTTTCAGAAAATAATGGGAAGTCTGCCTTGTCCTAAAATCATGCTGAAAAGGGAGATGTCTGACTGACAGGTTTTGGGGGGGGAGCATGATATGTTTTTTCCTCTTCTGCCTGGTAATACGGATAATTGCTACAAACTCTGAGGTCTTTGTGTAAGCATCTACAAAAGTAGTTATGTTTTATGGATTCTTTTCTTGAACGATGTTCTCACTACTTTAAATTTACCTTATACTGCAGCTTTCATGTAGATTATTAGCAGTTTGAGAGATCCACCTCTTTTAAGATGAATTCTTATGTTTGCTCAAGAAGACAAAAGCTCTGAAGGGCTAGAAAATTTTGAATATTTTGACTTTTGGGTCCTCTTTATTAACGTGATGCAATGTCTTTTCTATTCATAACCTCACTCATAGAAGCACGTTAATCATTTGGAACTGTGCTGTTACGGGTGCTACATGAACATATTGATCATGTCAAAGTCTATTGAAGAGCAGCTTCCTTGTCAGAATGTTGGAGGGAGAAGCTCTAGAGTTCAGCCCTGACTGCTGTCACTAAGGGACAGTGAAGATATATTTTAAAGGCTGTATGTAAGAAAGACTTTAGAGTAACTTCCTGCTAGATAATGCTGGGAGACTGGATTATCTGAAAAACTGAACCAAAATAGCCACTATTTTATCTGATGTATGGTGAGACCTTATTTGGAAAGCTGAGTCTCACAGATTTCTTAAATACCTAAGGTGGCCAGATTCTCCATATGTTCACCTACTTCTACACCCTGTATTCATATATTCATTTTTGTGAAGAGGGGACTTCCTATGACTTTGGGTTGTTTATATTTTGTTTGTTTGTTTTGTCTCTTTCCCCTCCAGGCACCAGAGTCTTACAAGAATGTGACTGATGTGGTTAACACCTGCCATGAAGCTGGCATCAGCAAGAAAGCCATTAAACTGAGACCTATTGCTGTTATAAAAGGCTAGGAACTGACAGGGCAGCAGAAATGCACCAGTGTCTCCAGGCCTTACACAAAACTGACTAGAACCATCATCTTCCCACACCTCTTGGACTCTGTAGGATGCTTAAATATCACATTCCTGTTCTGGAAAAACAACAGTTAAGGATACACCTGTTTTTAACCACTCCTAGGCATAATTAATGCCCCTCCTCCTCCTTGTTATATGATGTTCTTTTCTTGTGAGGAAAGGGCAAAGAAATAAGTAAGTCTTAGTTTTATATGCAGTCCCTCCCCCATTTGCCTGGTGATTGCTCAGGTAGGACTTCAGGCTTGCCTGAGTCATCACTAATTGCTGTGCTGCAAGACCACCTCCATCAGTGAAGATGGTGTATGAACCAGACCTGCTGTCTCCACACCTGAGTGCCTGGAGCTCCTTCTGCCTATGGAAGTACTCTGATAGAGTATAGCACTTCTGGACAGGGAGAGGTTGCCCTATTTGCAGATACCTTTATGCATAGTCTGTTGTTGCATGTTTTGTGGCCTTTGGATAAGGAATCTGGAGTTGGGAATGGTCTCCTGCTCAGGCTGAGAGGACTAGCTAGGCTTGAGGCACAGTCTTACCCCAGCCTCTCCCATTTAACACAGCACCTGGTGTACTTGGCTCAGGACAAGCAGGTGTTCCACAGCCTTTTGAAAAAGCTAGTAGGACTGAGTTATGTTGCCTTGAGAGGTGTTGTTTGCTCAGTAAAAGTTGTAACTTAGAGATGTGTTAATCCAACATTTTGCAAAGCTCTAGGCATGTAAAAGTTGGGTTGGGTAATGCTGCTCACTGTGTCCTGCAGCTCTGATTTAAGGGAGTCCAGTTGCAGGGTCAGGCCCAATACGATGTGACTTATAATGTTTCTTTTACATTCATTAGCCAAGACTGGAGGGGAAGCTGACCATCCCCACTGGATCATGTTGGGGATTACAAATAAAGTGGGAAGATGGACATGGCAGTGTATCTGTGTCATGTTTATTTTGTGGCTAAAACGTCTCTTTCCTTTTAAGTCCATATACGAGCTTGAAACCCATCACATTTTGGGACTTCAGATGATGGATCTTGCAAAGGAATGTGCAGATTGCAGAACCTCTTGCAGGATATGAGGAAGGGCAATGCAGTGCAGTTTTCTCCACTTGGCTATGACAGCAGCATGACAGCTACAGCTCGAGCCCGCTCCCTGGACAGGGGATGGCGCCTGCCTGTAAGCCTCTGTGTCGGCACAAGGGGGCGGCTGGAGGGAAATAAAACCCCAAAGCAAGAGTGGAGCCCTGCCAAGGACTCATGTAAAGGGAGCAGATTGTGATTGATGGACTCCAGTGCCTTTTGATGAAACATCCCTTTAAGTTTAGGATCTTAGGAGGCATAATGGCATTTCACTGTCATAATCACTTTGTTCTTATTGGTTTCTTAAGTTCAAATACTGTATTTGTGTAGATTCAGAAGCAGCACATGCACTAATAGTCGCTCCTGTGGGTCTGACCTTACAGACAGTTTCTTGGTTTCCCCTGATTTCTCCAGTGAAACAGTTCCAGATTGCCATTTCAGAGGTCTGAGACACGTTTGCTGCATTTAAAACAAAAATTTCACCTAAAAATGTGAATTAGCCTCCAGTGACTAAAAGACAGACTGTTGGTCTCAAATCTTCTGCAGAAGTGTATGTCCCATGCAGAAGCTTCTGTCTATAAATATTTCAGCCTCTCTGATATGGAATGTAAGGGAACCTTTAAAAAAGTTCACATTTCAAAACAAGAAGCATCTCACAAACACGGTTCTCCTTTCAGCTTTTACCTACCCTTGCCATTAAGAGACAAATTTAAGTTTTTTTACAGGCAGAAATCATGATTACCATGGAGGTGCTGTCATATGGATGATGCCTTAAGTCCTCAGTGTTTAGGCATTAGCATTCAAGACTGCAAGAAGTGCTGTCAATTTTGGTTTCCTGTAGCAAAACTACTACTAGTTTTGATTGTGTGTTGTGCTGTATGAAGTAGAGTGCTGGTTTTCTAACCACCTAAAAAAGTAAGGAAAAATGTAATATGTCTCCCATTTATTTGTTTGAACCTGGATTTCTTTCTAATTCAAATCTTGTCTTTTTTCTTCAAATAGGGCTGTCCACCAACTTTTTTCATTCTCCATTTAAAAAAAGAAATTATAAAAAGTGTTAATAGCACACAGTATTAAAATTGATATGCTGAAACTCCTGTGCAGGTGGATCTGCAGGAACGTTGTGGCAACCAAATGTGGTTATTGAACCACCTCTGCTTCCGTGGAAGGTTACTGAGAACTTGAAAACATCTGTTAATGTATGATGCATTTTTCTCCCCAGAAGACTGAAAAAGGTTCAGTGAATGATTGTTAGGGTTTTTTTCCTTGGGATGCCACAGCTAACTGGTCTGCATCACACCCCTGAAGCTGCTACACACCACTGTCCAACCAGAGGCACTCACCTATTCCCTGCCTAAGCGTAGTTGATTCAGTCATGAATCAACCAGCAGCAGGTTTGTTGGCCTCGAGGCTTGCACAGGGTGTCTGCATTGTCTGCCTCCAGCCAGCCCCAAAAAAAAAAAACCAAACAAAACCCAAACCAAAACAGTCTCGGGGTGCAGGCTTGTTTTCAGTGAGAACAAATAGCTCACTGCATTCATGTTACTCTCTGCTTGACAACAAGATGGTTTAACTTACATGTTGGAATTGCAAAACAGAACTTCTGCCTCTGGGAAGAAGAAGGTATCTCTGGTGGTGGCTCCTGTGCCACCCACCTCCTCTCTGTGCTCACTGGACTGACTGGCTGCAGGGACTGGTGCTGGGCAGCCACCCTGAGCACAGGCAAGCGCTCCTCTTGCCAGGAACTGACTGTTCAGGTGCCCTCAGGGGCTTGTGCAGGTGTCGTTCCCATCATGTTACCACAGTGTAAAATTGCAAACTGAAAAGCACTTTAGGATTTTGTTGCTGTTGGGCAACTCTCCGAAAGCCCTCTAAATGCAGTCCTGTGCTGGGCTCAGCCCTGGGCTGTGTGAGACCCCCGGGAAGGCAGTTCCTCCCATCAGTGCTGCAAATGCGGGCACCTGTGTTTAATTTGTCCTAACATGGCAGAGCTGGGGTACAGCTGAGGGCATTCCTCAGGTCGTTGACTTGGTTACACTTTATGTACTCCAGGTGCCTAACTCAGCCTTTCCCAAGGGAAACCAGGACCCAGCCAGGTAAGTGGCTGCTGTGCTATCTGTTGTGGTATATTTGCACTGTGCCACACACCCCGCTGGTTGGGAGCTTGATGTCTAGCCTGGGTCACACTTGCCACCATCATAAGTCTCTTGGGACTTCTTTTCCCTCTGCTCTTATCTCTCCTTTCCCTGCTGTAAACCCAGCTCCACACACACTGCTTCCTCCTATGCTGGTGGTCCCAGGCTGGTGTTCTGGCCCAGGAGGAACAAGTGATCTCTGACACATCTCTGGCACGGGCACCTCCGCTCTCTCCTCTGCTCTCCTTTGTTCCTCTCAAACATAAACACACTTCACTGGCCTCTTCTCTTCTCCCTCCGCCCCCCCAGTCTTCAAAGCAATCAGACAAAGCAATATCCCTCCTGCAGCATGTGCCAACACGCTCCCTGCTTGCAGAAGGAAGCTTCAGTGAAGCAGCGGGCCCTGCTTGTATACTTGGCATTTGCTTTGCTCTCGAGCCCTGTCCTACCCCGCGGGGTTTTGATCACCAGCACCTCTGGTTTTCTGCCTGGAAAGGTGGCAGTGGGAGGTGTATAGGAGAAAAGCAGGAGCTCTGCAGGTCCCCAGCCAGGGAGGTACTGGGCACAGGTGCTTTGTCCCCTGCACAGTGGGAGGGAGAGGAAGATGGTAACCTCCTGCCACTCACAAAACACCAATAATTACATGGTTTCTGGTGGGGTTTTTGTTTTTAATTGCAGTATGTTACAGGAGGGTGGGGGTCATGCCAAGCGGTGCATGAGGTGGGAGAGCAGAGGGCACAGAAATGCCTCTGGGCAGATGTGCCACTCAGTCTCCTCAGGCACTGACCAAGCATCCCCAGCCTGAGCTGATACTGCTGGCTTTCACGGTGCTGAGCACATCCCCCTTGTTCCCAAACCCCAGGACACTGCTTCACGTCATGTATATATAAATTCAGAAACCAAAATAATCATTAGTCTTAATTGCAGAGATTACAACCAGAAAAGGGAAATGTAGTCATCTGCCAGCACTTAATCTAACATTTACTAGCTTAGTAAGAGACACGCAGGGGCTGGGCCGCCCTCACATGCTGAGGTGTTTGAGTTAGCCTTGTGTTGGAGTCTCTTCCTAAAAGGAGGTGCTAGCAGAAGACTGGATTGCTATTCCCCTCATGCTCTCACCCCACCTGCCAGCTTTCCACTTAGGCTCCACTTTAACCACCAAGTGGTTGGAAGGGGGAAAAAAACATTTTTTTCCTTTCTCCCGTTCCTCAGTGCCTGAGGAAATTGAGGCACTGACCCCATTTTCCCCCATCTCACTTCTAGGAGGTGAGGTGGGAGCCCAGGCTTTTCCCCTCTGTTCTCAGCTGCACTGAGCCTCCACGGGGTGGGAAGGTGGGTATGTCAGGCTTTCTGTCCTTCCCTGTGAAGAACCTGGGGAACCTGTTCCCCTGCCATGTGTCAGGAGGGGAAAAAGAAATAGTTGGGGAGGGGGCTCCCCCGGACACCCAGGAGGAGGGAGGGTTGCAGCTCCTGCAGAAAAAGATGTGGTGGTGGTGTGGTGGTGTGTGTGTGTGTGTGTGTGCAATAAGGTCCAAGCCCTGATTCATTAGAGCAGCAGCCTAATTACCTGAGTCAATTAAGCAGCTGGAGATTGCCAAACCTCAGCACCCTCACGGGGGAGAGACCTCCAGGGAGAGCAGCAGCCCGCTAGTGGTTGTCAATAGACATACTCAAGGATAAGACATTAGGGGGTTATGGCAAAATTTAGGGAGGAAAGGAGGGATATGAAAAGCAACCAAACACAGTGCTTGAAATAATGGAGGAGGATCTGGATCTCTGACCCTCACTATCTTGCAGCATACAAGGGATTGTGTACAGCTTGGCCTCAGTTCTTCTACATCAGTATGAGCAGCCAAGCGTGCTTCTGCCCCAGATTGTTGGTCTTTGCCCCCAGGACACAGAGAAGGACACAGCCACCAAAACCTCCCTGGACCCTGTGGGCATCATGTGGAAAGCAACCATGAGCCCTACAGGCTACAGCAACTGGCTCTCGGGCTACCACTGCTGTGCTTTGTTTGTTTCTGTTCAGTCCTTAAGTACCAGGAGATGTACTGCCAAAAATATTAAAATTCTGTAACTTCTTGTTACCCTTTGTGCAGAAGGAAAAGGTGGGTTTCCCGGCTGGAGGAATGCCTTGCCAATAAATCGCTTAGTTACCCAGGTATTCGCTTTTAAGAATTGTAACCTGCTTGTGGTTTTAAAGCAAACAAACTCAAAATGCTTGTTTTAGTTTTGACTAACACTTATTATTTTGGGGATTTAAATTTGTGGCATCCACTGTTTCCCTGCCAAATCCTTAACCATTTCTTGGATGAAGAAGAAAAAAAATATTGCTGTAAAGGATTTTTTTTCCCTGGAAGGTATTTATGCTGTAGCTGTTTATAAAGGGATTTTCTCCATTCACCTCTCCTGTTGTGACCTGGGCAAAGCCTTCACAAACCCTGTCAGATTAGTTCAGGGGACACAAAGATTGCTCTTCCTGCCAGACCCTGCAAACTCTTCCATTAATGGTCAGTGGATGAGGTAGAAGTTTTATCTTGATTGAGAAACATGGAGCCTTGTCTGTGAGACAGATATTTGTCTCCTCATCTTGGGCAGAAAGTCAAACTATTTGATTATTATCAATAGCAGCCAGAAACACCATTGCTGTCTCCTTTCCTCCCTGCTTCTCCAGCAGAAAGTAAATCTGCCATCACAGACTGGTTCTTGGAAAGAAAAGTTCAGCTTAAGGCTGAGGCACTTAGGTACATCTGCAGAGAGCAGCTTTCAGTGCTCTTCCCCACCACGGTCTTATTCAGCCTGTACCAAGTCACTTCATCTTCCAATGTCTTGGTGCTCTATCCACAAAAGCAAATACAAATCACTTCCTTTAATCTCACTTTTTATCGGTTTTTCCTATTTAAACACCAATCTGTGATTCAGGGGCCATTTCCTTCTGCACCTACGAGTGCTGCTGGTCACAGCAGTACCTCTCTGTGAAGCATGGCCTCGGCTGTCCCATGTCCAGTGCCAGCCCTTCAAGTGTGAAGTAGCCCTGCATGCCGTCTTCTTCTGTGGCTCCTGGCACTGCTGGAGGAATGGGTTCCTTCCTGTCACAATCTAAACGGAAAGAAGAGTTTGTAAGCTGTTCAGAGTTTCAAGTAGTCACTGCAAAACTTAGAATAATTCTTTTGTAGTCTTCCGTCTAGAAAGCAGAGCCTCTGAGCCAGATCTTCATCTTGACTTCAGTGTCAGGTGCCTAAGTTCCTCTGTGCTCGTGTGAAGGGCTAAACCTGCCACCTTGCTTTTGCCTTCTGCGTGTGTTCATGTGCTAAGGGACGGAAGAGAGTATCAGGCTGCTCTCTCAGAGTGGCCCAGGGAAAGGGACAGCGTTTGACTGATGCTTTCAGCCAAGGAAACGCTCAGCAGTGCATGCCAGCATGTGGGGTTTCGTTTCACTTTACACTTCACACTCCTACTTGAAGGACTTAAAAAATCCAGAGATCAAACTGCAGATGCACATCAGGGAAGAAAATATTTAGGAGGGGAGATGACTTTGATTTAAGTAGGAAAACAAACAAAACAAAACCCTTATCAATCAACCAGAAATTATTTCCTTCTTCAGCTACTCATGTTTGCCATGGAAACAAGTCATTAGTATTGTGCCACAAGGAGTGAAGAGCCCTGAGGCTGCCTCAGGCCTGAGTCAGCTGCCCTGTGAGGCCAAGAAGCTTCTCTGTAGCATGCAGAGCCCCTTGTGACAGCATCTCCTTTGCCTGCATCCACCACCCTCCTCATCCTCCATGGCACTGCCAGGGGTGAAAGCCTGGATGCAGTTTGCTTTGTGTTCAGTCTTCCTTTCACAGTGCCTGGTGGACCCATCACACCCCTCCCCATCTTCGGTGACTCAGCCAAAGAATTTTAATCTCCGTGGTTTGTAGTTGTAAAATATAATACCAGTGGAGCTGGGCTTATTTATCCTGAAGGCATGAAACTGTTGTCAGAAGAAATTGATACACACTAGTGGGGGGGAAAAGTGCTGCTGGGGAGGATTTCACTCAAGACGGCACTTCAAATGGAAATTTCCCCGTTTGAAGTGGTTTGTTCGATCTTCATCCCTACACCTTTCATTTTTGTTCTGCTGCAGGAGCAAGAGCTCAGAGGATCTGTTTGCAGGAGGGTTGGCTCCTGCTGTGGCTCTTGTCTGCAGAAGGTTTCCACCACCTGGCTGTAAGGTGACCTCCCCACCCATGGGAGCCCTGGGGAAATGATTGCTTGGGGTGAAGGAGCTCCTGCAGCCTGGATTGGGAAGCACCTCAGCCACTGCCCTCCTGCCCCAGGTCTGTAGGCTGGGAGCTCCCCACACCTGACCAGCACTGGGTACAGGGGTCTGCCCACGTAAACACCGAGCCTATCCTAGGCACTTCAGATCAAATAACAGGGTCTTCCCCTTTCTACAAAGACATCTGAAGCCTAAAAGAAATAGATCAAACATGTAAATTTGAACTGGGATTAATTATACATTTGCAACTGGAGGGAGAAGAAGAAAAACCATTAAGGTTTGTCTGCATTAACTATGCCCGTGGGGGTGTTTCTTTGTCTTTGCATGTGATGATACTCCCTGAGATAACAGGTCTGGTTCCACCAGATCTCTGGAAAAGCCTTAGAGGCTTCAGGAAACTGCAAATGTGTTTCAGCAGGAGGCAGACAAGGAGAAGGGAAGTGTCGGCATTGCTTCCTCGGAGCACTGGAGGAGCCTTTGTTGAGTGGCTGGAGGCTACTTCTCAGCTCATGGATTTCAAACAGGTATAATTATCACTTGGATAGGGTTCAGGACAAAGAGGGAGCTGCCAGATCTTTCATAAGAGGATGAGTTTGTCCCACTGAATCGGGGATTAAAAAAAAATTAAGAAAGAAAGGAGGGATACGATTTAACCATGTAAGTGTTGTCTCACATCCATAATGTGCCAGGTAAAATATACTCCTAGTTTTGTCTGATAGCCTGGCTTATACACACTTTTCCTTTGGAGAATCTGTATTGTAATATTTCTTTATAAATAACCTGGTTGAAACAAAGAGGTACTGGAAATTTATCTATAAAACCTATTCTCCAAAGAGCTCCATCCCAAGGAGTCTCATTAAAAATTAGCACCTGATCTTCCAGGAATCCCACTGACTCTCCAAAGCTTTGGATCTTTTTTCACTCTGCCCTACAAACTACCTTTTCTTAAACCTCTTCAAATAAATTTTAAGTAAGTCCAATGAATTTCCATTCACACTTTTCATGGTATGAATGCCTTCAGATCTGCCAAGTCACTTTCCTAATTGTTGCAGTCAAGTCACTGTCGATATTTAAACATATACTTTCAGACTTTGTTCTCAGTATTAAAAGTTGGGCTACCTGAAAGAAGGGAATGCTTGCAGAAAAAAAAGCCAAAGCTACCTGTTTCGTGGGCATGACATATATGGACTTATATTTTTACAGTATTTCCAATTATATTCTTTCAAACTGAAAATTACTTTCAGAACAATTTACAGAATAAAAGTTTTCTTATCTATAAAGCTTCTTTCAGGTATAAAATAAAATGCATCATCCTGATGATTCCTGGACACAGGTTGCTGCTGCTGTGGTCACACGTGAGTCACACATTATACCAAGACACTGATACCAGCTGCCCCTCTGCCCTGCCCCATATTCCAAGCCCCTGGTCTCCAAACCTTGCTGCCTGCTGTAGTAGGTGCCTTGTAGCATTTGCCCCATGGATGTCTGTGCCCATACTTGGATGACAGGCTTGATTACTAAACTCTTACTTTATCTCTTGCAATTATGAACCATTTAGAAAACTCACCAGTGACTTTTCTTGAGGGAACTCAACCTAAACTTATTTTTTCAACTGTTCCTGTTCAGCTTCTCTCTGCAAATGCCTGCTCTGCACGATGCAACACTGCTCGCACTGAATCCTCACTCTGCATGACCATCTCCTGCCCAGACAACCTTCTGATATCATTCACTCCACATACACAATAGTTTTGTTAGGTTTTGTCGTGATTACTAGGTGACGAAATTACCCAAACTGTGACTTTTTCACCTAAGACACAAATGTGAAACATGCTCTTTAAGACAGTGACCTCAGTAAAATTCCAGTAAAGTTTGAAGAAAATAACCCATGCTAAAGAAGTTTCACCAAAATTAAATTTAAAAATGTTTAAATCCAACATGTTTTTCAATCACCGAGCCAACTAATTTCATTCATCTCTGAAAGCACTGACCACTTGTACTACAGAGCAATTCAGACACTGTGTGGTGATGGCATTGTCGCTGTTTTGTCCTTTCAACACAAGTTCCCCCAACATGTGCAGCTCCAACTCGGCGCCCTCATGAAACTTGCTGTTAGCAAAAATCGAACCAGCTGGTAACAGAATGAGCTTCTCAGACAGGGTAATATAAACACTGTTTAATAACCTTATGCTTTATGGGCTTGTTAATGTAAATGGAAATTTTAAAGCTTTCACAGTGCTGCAAAACGCAAAGCTATGGAGCACACGACACATAAACAGAGGCAAATGCCCTGCTTTTGTGCAGCTCCTCATGCTGACATGCTGTAGGTTCTCAGCTTTGATCTGTCCTAACAGGCCATTTGGGATGTGCCACCACTGCTTGCATGGGGCATTGGCCCTGCTAACCAGGGGTGCAGCGTTACCCGGGTGTGTTGGGAGCAAACTGATGGGTTCAGCACACTGAGGGATGCAACAGTGGAGCTGGGCAGAGCTTTTCATGGCTTTTTGCCTGCCTTCAGCAATGGTTTGCATTAGCCAGCAGTGGGGTCCTCATGGCAAGGAGGATGCCAGTGGAATCACTGTCATGACAGACTGGTAGAGAGATTTATTTGTCCCTGCCACCCTCTCTGTAACTGTAATATATGTGAATGGAATGGAATGGCTGCAGCTGCCAGCTCTGCAATACCAGAGCTGGGTAATGTGATTTAGCTGTGAGCAGCGGGGACTGTGTGCTTCCACTCACACAGGGACAAGCAGCCCAGTGAGCTCCCAGCAGCACCACAGCTGCAACCAACTCCTGGTAAAGTGTTACACGGTCAGCCTAGTGATATTTTCCAGTGAGATTGGGAAGGATGTACTGGTATTCCTAGCACAGAGAACAACAGGTGGGCCATGCTGTTGTTGAAACAGAGGCAAAACCCAGGGCTGAAGTAATCTGGGTTTATCACTTGGCTCCTGACAGCAGATGGGCTGAGCACTGTAATCTTCCCCTCTATTCCCCAGCTAGAGCACTGCCTGCTCATAACCACTCAGCACTTTGATAAGAAATAGGCTTGGAAGTATTTTGCAATGATGACCAAGAAAAGATGAACAAGAAGTGATGGTAGGCAAATGAATGTGGTGTGTCCGAGGTTCAGGCAGACAGACTCACAGTCATGCAAGTGCTGTGGTCTCAGCCATATTTGTAAAATCATGCTGCCTCTTCTTCTGTGATATGGTTGGGCTTTTTTTTTAATTTAAAATTTTGCTTATTAAGCAGCTTCCTGCCCACTTCCCACCCAGCTGCTGTGAGACACATCCACCTTCATCAAGAGATGCATGTAGTGTGATCAGCAGAAAGGCAGTAGTAAGAAGGGATGTTAAAATCAGGCTGCTGTATGAGAAGGACACAAATATACAGCCAGGACGTGTTCCCGTGTTCCTATTCTCTTGTGTCTATAGCAATAGCCAGAGCTACAAGGTGAGACAGGATGGAGGGGAGGAAAACAATGGGAATGAGTGGCAAACAACAAAATGTAAAGAAGATGGGCATTATCACCATGATGTAAACCCACTCTTTGAAACACGCTAGCAGCAGGGAACAGCCTTTTCTATAGCCCTCAGCTTGGCAAGGCTTTCCATCATGACCAGTAGAGTATGCTCAGCCTACAGCTCTGAGTCCTCCTTCCTGTGTGTTGGGGTGAATGTTCATGCTACAGACTTTGCCCCGTCCCTTGTTCCCATTCACAGAAACAGCACTCTCCCTTTCCCCTGTGATGCCCAGCCCAATGTCCCCTTGCTTTCCAGCAGCACTCCTGACTCCTAGGGTGGGAGGTGGAGGAGGAGTGAGGCAGAGTGGCACAGAAGAAAGATATACACCTCCTGTGCTTGGCTTTTGCCCATGCTCCAGACTCCAGACTCTTTGTTCCAGTTCTCATCACAGTGCTGGGCTTGTCTTATTCTTCCCGCTATTCCATTTTGCTCCTTCAGGATAAAGACTGACCCTGTAGTTCAGCCCTAGCCTGACACACCTTTTATTTCTGCTTTGTGACCGTGGCCAAGCTTGTGAGGGATGCCTGAAGTGAGCAAAGCCTCAAGAGGCCAAGCCGTGTCCTCCCTAAACTCATGGCAGCCCTGGGCCAAAAGTGCAAAATGTAAAGCTAGCCAGGGTGGGGCCAGAGGGCAGGACTGTTCCTTTCTCCCAGTGGAGTAGGATAAATATGCCAGGGGAAGGAGGAAATCACCCACAGTGGCTGGGAGTGGGGCCAGGGAGGGAATCATGCCTCTCTCCAGCCCTGCCTATGGCTCCCTCCAAGTCCCAGTCTATGCGAGTCACTGCTTTGCTTGCTCTCATTTCTGCAATGCAAAATCTCACAGGCTTTTTATATCTCCACAGGGTTTGCCTCCAAATATATTAACTTTAAGTTTTGTTTTGGTTTGTTTGGGTTTTTTTTCCCCAGGAATTAATCCTCTCCAAAGGTGTCATATCTAATTTGTTGCTATTTCCCTTGTTTCAGCCATGCAGCTGACACAATATCAAGCAATGTGCTGCACTTCAAAACCTCTTTCTTGTATCACTCCCCTCTGCCATCCTCCTTCCTTTTCCCATGCATGAACACTGCAACACACACTCCTGTGTTTGTACATCTGGCTTATTTCATTTACACATTACACAGTTTATTATCAGTTTCATTCATTAAGCATCAGTGAGCTTTAACGCCTCTAGGTGTGGGGGACGCATCACCTTCTCATGAGTGATCCCTTGGGATAAATCCTCTGCAGCTGAGCCTGGGACTTCTTTGGTGCTTTTTACATGTAAAAAGCAACATCAAGAGAGCAGCCTAGTATAGCGTAATGCTAACAGTAAAGTGAATACATGAAAAGATGTGAAAATTCCATCTATTTGTAACTACTTGTTCTCTTTGTGATCTCAGTGCAGACTGAAGAGGTTGGCTAGGATTCAGTGCTGATGGCTTACAGCCCTGGAACACAAAAATTTGCTATATATGCCCAGAATCACACTATATCAAAATAAAATCATGGGGACAAGCAGGGTGCTTTGTGACTATCACACCAAATGCAGCTTGGCTTGGCTTTGTGTTATATATGCTCCCAGGCTTCACTGCCCACATTGTCAACCCTTCAGCCTCCCACAGACCAGTCACTCAGCTTCTCCCTCTCAAACAAAAAATCCCACAAAATACTCATTTTTTCATCTCTTGGCCCCAGCAGAACAGGCAAGAGGCAGTGCAAAGCACATGTGCCTGATGATGGCTGGCTGGTGACCATGGCCTGGCTGACCATCACATGGGTCAAACTGAAAAGACAAGTCAGTCTGAGCTCTCCCCTTTGTAAGGACTTTAAATCAGCATGTTTTCCAATACTGCTGCCACCAGTGTTCATGGACCATGTTAACATTTCATGTCTTTGAGACTGCTATCTCCAATCACAGTTGAAGTGAGCCAAGGGGTCTCCAAAATTTTCAAGGGGGCCTTCACTCCTCTAGTTCGTTTTCTCAGCAAGGACAACTCAAAGAACTTTCTCACTGCTCTGTTAGTAGATGTATTCACAGTAATGTTGAAAAAATGTGTAAGAATCATGCGGGAAATACAAGTGAGCACTTATAGTGGATTTTTATTTACAAGCATACTTTCAGGTTGATGGAGAAAGGTGCTCATCTTGTATTTACAGAGCGTCCAGATCTATAGCAGGACAGCCTCACTGTTGATCTGGGTGCAGCCACAATCTTACCATTTGTCTAGAATGAACATATCTCTTTCCCTGTAGCCATTTATCTCTAGGCTGAGGGTTACTAGTGAGAAGCACCCACCAAAGGTGTATTTGCTTAGACTTTGCTGTTTTGGAGAGAATTACTAAGACCTTGCTCAGCTCTAGCAATTACCTCAGCTAACTTTAGCAGGGCTCTCCTGCTGGTACCACTTGAAAGCCTCTCTTCAAAATGTCTTGGATCTTGTTTTGCCTCCTGCCTAAGTATGCTGGAGACAAATGTTTTCAAAGATACTTTATTTTTCTGTGGACATTCCCTGTTCATTTATTGCAGTGAGATAAATTGGCCCTGATTGCTTTACAGTCTGAACATGATTTTTCTATAGTGCTTTCTGGTTTTCTTTGGCCACATTATTGACACCGGGTAATATAACATGAAAGGATTGTAGATGGGCTTTTACAAAGAAATCAGCTAAATAACTATTAGAGGATTAAAAGGAATCCCATGGCCAGGATTACACATCTTTAAAATGCTGATAATATCAAGGAGCAAATGGATTTGTAATTTAATGGCAGAAGAGGGAAAACTACAGATGTCTGCTTTTTCACATTTGATAGAAAGATTAAAGTGTCTGCATTTGGTGTGCAAGAGTTGGATAAAGCTGTAGCATGGCTGCCTAGAGATATCACTGTTCACCTTTCTTGTGAATAGTAATTGTTCCACATGGAGAGATTTCTTCTGGTCAACATTTTTATTGAAACTTTAGTTTTCATGGTGACAAGTTGGATCATTGTCTGCTTTAAAAGTCTGATAATGATACACTTTAGAAGCTTTGAAGAAAATCTTTATCTAGACAGAAACAGCTTAATAAAGCTTTTGAAATGAGGCATTCACTTTAAACTTTTGTTGATGCCTGTAAGGAAGCACTGATCCATATTTGGGAAATCTTGTTTTCTACTTCCTTGTGCTAAAATTGTGCAAGAGGTTTGTGTGACAACAGGAACTGTGAGAAATAAAAATTTACAAGTTTCCTCAGGAGAGCGGTTCAATTTGTGATGGATTTTTCCCACAGAAAGAATGTCCTTTTTATCCAGAAATTAACTTTTCTATAAAATTCAAGTAAAATATGTGTGACATTCTGGTTTTTGCATCTCCAGCATTGAGGCTGTATTGGGAGGTATTTTAAGGACATCTCCAGAGCTGTTAAAGATATATAACCTTAAAAAAAAAAGGTAGCTACATTTGAAATTTAGGTTTTTAACTAGTCTCCTTGACTTGAGGTCCAGAGGCCTTTTCCCAAATATTATTTCACAAAATCCAGGTTTGGTTCTGACCGGGGAACGTTAAGGATATGCAACAAATAAACTAGTCCCACGTAGCTGTGCAGCAGATCAGCCTGTGCCTCACATGGGAAGAGTCACCCTGAGGCAGTGACGGCCAAGCAGAGACCCGGGATGGGATGCTTTCCACTCCCTTAGGCTCCCATTGAGGAACGTTCCACATGAGAGATGGAGCTGAAAAAAGGAGGCAGAGTCATGGCCTAGTCCACTTCTCCAGCCACCTGCCCACAGAAAAGGTGGCACACTGCATCATCTCTCCAAGATTTGGGAATCAGAGGATTGAGGCTCCTGGATATTTCCCTATAGGGGTCAAACCTCATGATAACAATCTGACCTAAATATTTGCTTGTGGCATTATCTGTTGTATCCTGCCCATGAAGTAACAGTCATGCTGGCAATTTTATTTTTAGTGGTTTGGTTTGATTTGGCTGTTTATTGTCATTGTATGTATATTAACTGCTTTTTCTCTTTAGAGTGCTTTCCAAATGCTTCATAGAATTTGCCTCTGGTACTCTGAGGAAGTGTATGTTTTTCATAGATAACAAAGATTTAATCTCTGCTTTGAGGGACAAATGTAACTCAGGCTTACTGACACAATTACCAGCACCAATACCTCATTTCCAGAAACTCAAAACTGAGTAAGAGAGTGATAGAGGTTGAATCTCTTACTACCTTTCCCTTTTCTCTATTCTATCTTGAGAATTCATTATTCCTGCAACCAGCACTCTCCTGTTTGTTATCAATTGAAAGTGAAAAAGACACAGCCATGATTACTTAATTTTTTTATTTAAATGAAATTCATGGACACATTTTGAGGTATTTGATCAGTATTTGTTCTTATTTATATACAAGTATTTTTTCAGGTGTTCAGTCAGCATGACATGAAAGAAAGACAAAAAAATACAAAACCATTTCATGAACAGGAGGCCAAAAAATCAAAAATTTGAAAGACTTGTGGAAAATGCATGGGTGAGAAGTTTACCCCATATTCAGAATGGGATTTAAGAACATAGCTAAACATTATTGAAATCTGGCCTTGGAGAAAGGAAGATTTTAGAGCAATTTGGAAACAGATTCTCATTTTAAGTAGACACAGTCCAAATTAAAGGTATTCCGTAGATACTGAGACATTAATTTTAAAAATGTATTCTTTGAAAAAGTAATACAATATTCTAAATAAAAGGAGAAATACCTACATTTTCATGTAGATGTAAACTGATATATTCAACATTTCCCATTTTGTACAAACCAGTGTCTAACCACTACAGGTTATATTTCTAAGCATATAAATTCTGACCTGCCAAAAAGACACAATCAAGACTATTTTGTCCACAAGCTCATATTCCAGAAAAGCAGGAAAAAGGCATTTTACCAGTATCATGAGTCAAGCTTTGCTTTTAAAGATGAAGTTTGACAGAACTCTGTTTCCCTCTTCCTAGCATTTATTAGAATGAGTCCGATTTTCTTTTCCTGAAAATTATCCTTAGAATAATCATCAAATAGCCAGTGTCCAATGTATGAGCTATTTCTTTCACTTTAGAAGATGTTAATTCATTCCCAAACACAGCCTTATTTTAAAATAAAAAATCATTGTTTCAGAAATAAAAGTATTTCCGTGAGTTTTCTAAAATATTTAGGGAAAGACATTCTATCTAACTCTTACCTTTCCCAGTCCAAGTGTTTGCAATGCAGAGCATCTCAGGTCAGCAGTCAGGAAAAACAGACAATAAAACTTACTAGACAGAGCAGGAGAAAGGAGGGGAGAATTTCACAAAATGGATTTGTCTGGCTTTACGGTCTCGAGTGAAAGGCAAAAGAAAATAGAACAGAATAAAAGCTGAATGAAAAGTAGAATGCAAACATTGCTCCAATTTAACAATCCAAAGGAAGTAACACAGCTGAAGCAACCTGAGAGATAATAATTTGCTTACAAGTAATCTTTAAGTTTTGTGTGGTAAACATTTAAAGTCCCTTGACAGACTGAAAATACCTTTTTTTTCCTCTTTATTTCCCCCTAGCTGTTTTCCTTTCCCCAGAGTTTTAAATTTTTTTTTCAGCCGAACTTGAAGCTTTCTGTCTCCAGAGAGGAGACCTAGCTGCCCATCTCCTCAAATTCACTGTAGGGGGATGAAGCTGAAGAAGTTTTAGACTCTCCATCACTGTTGCACTCCCGCGGGGAACCAGGACTGGGAGCTTCCAGAGGCTCCTTGGCAGAGAGTGTTTCCTTACTGTTAGAGCCCAAGGGATGGCAGTCCAGCAAGCTCTGCAGGTGTTTGATGTAGCTTATTGCAGCTCTCAGGGTCTCCACTTTGCTGAGGCGCTTGTCAGCGAATTCCTTGGGCAGGTGCTCTCTCAGGCGTGTGTAGCCCTCGTTCACGCAGCGCACCCGCTGCCTTTCCCTCTCGTTCCTCTTTCGAATGAAGGCAGGCTCAAAGGAATAGTCATAGATGCCCATGTAGCCAGGGAATGGGATGTAGGAGATGCGACCTGTGTGCCCACTATAGGCTTGCTCCCAGTAGGATGGGTTCAGATGGAAGGGAATCCCAAAGGGCTCTCTCAGGGGTATCCCATGGGGATGCACATGGCTGTTGGCCAGAGACATAGCTCCTGGAAATGCAATCCTGTTCAACAGTCTGTCATTATCTTTACTGCTGTCCATGCTTCTTTTTTTTTCTCCTCACCAGTGGAATGTTAGTTCCTGAATTTGCCTTCTGATGTATTAATCCAACATTTGTATAGGTACTCTGCCCCACAGGCTGCAGTTTCCTCCAGTGTTGTATAAAAACTCAGATCTCAAAGGATAGCTAACAACTCACGAGGTCCACTCTGTGCCTGGAAGTCAGTTCTAAGCCTTGTTGTTTTTATAGATGTAGGATGCCAGCTAATGTACAGACAGGTTTTGAGGACCATCACTCCACAATTTAAACCCTTCTTTTCCTCTGATCTTCATATTTCAAAAGATAATAAGAGGGTTCCTGTGTATTCCTTTTCTCTCCTCTTGAAATTATGACCATAAGAATTAATGCCAAACATAAATAATCTTCCAGGCTCTAAACACTTCTCATGTATTGTAATCCACGATATCGTTTGATATAATTGTCTCCAAAAGATGGGTAATTTGCAAAGTTTACAGGGATCTTCAAAGTTTTGGCAGAACTCCTCCCTTTCAGAAACCAAGGATCTTCTGTCATCTGAAAACTACCCAAAGGCTTTTCACAATGAAATCCAAAAGACAACTGCAAGCTTTGTTGTTTCGGCTGCTCTGGTCTAACTGAAACAGCTCACAATCAGTTTGCAAAACTTATATGGCATGTCTCTAGCTTTCTGAGGAAGCTGAGAAATCTTCAAAGGAAAGAGTGCTCTCTTGTGGTTGCAAGTCATGTCAGATCAAGAATGCAATACGTGCAAGTGTAAGAGGAAAACTGCTTTCTTCACCCCAAGAGAGGCTTTTTCAAGGTGTGAATTTCACAAATTGAACATGAGCATTTTCAAAAAATCTTCAACGTTTTGAGTGTTTCTGCTCATTGTAGGAACATCCTGGTCATCACTGTGAGCACCTGCCTCAGATAAACAAACAGGTGATGCCCTGGTAGCCCCATGTGTAGCTATTCCTAGATGTTTATAGATATTGGCTTACCTGATGGACCCTACACACTGCTTTAACGGGGGAGCTGAAAATCCTTCTTGAATCTGCCAGACCTGTGCTGTGTCCTCCAGTTTGCCTGCAGCTTGCCAAAGAAAAGAGGTGGACTAAAGACAAGGACTTTTGGCAGTTCAAGGTCATAATGTCCTTGTTTGTGGCTTTCCTCTGAAATATCCTGTTCTGTTAGGATCTTCTCCTGTAGCAACTTGAGGGTCTTTCACTTTTCCCACATTGCTGTCCAAGAGCTCCATAGTTAGAATTCTTTTTTGAAAGCACATCTTCACAGTTAGCTGAGTTTCCTTTTTTTTGGCCACCATCAGTCTGGGGAGTTGAACATTTGGTGTGGGAGAGTTGTGGGAAGGGACAGACATGAAAAGGTGCAGGCGTGTAGGCTCTATTAAAACTGTTCCTTTGCTCAAAGTGAAAGTTTCCACCCTGTTCAGTCTCTCATGCCAAACTGCCTCCGAAGTGTGAGTAACTGAAACAACATCCTCCACTGTGACTAACACATCTATACTCCTGCTGAGTTAGAAACTAACAGCAATGATGATGGCATGCATTTTCAAGGCAGTAGTCGTGTCTTTGCTGGCCTATTTTGCAGCTTCAGAAAACAATGGCAATCTTCAAAGCATGATGAACAGACAGGCAGACTGTTCCGGACAGACATGAGTGAGAACCTGGACTCTGGCTTATGCTGGGGCAGAATCAGCACCAAAATGGCTCAAAAGCCAGGACAACCATCCATTTACTTTCACCTCTGTCACCAACATTGCCCAGCAAGTGCTGGTGATTGAAGCTGAAGGCTTTGTAGCACCACCTAATAGTTAGCCAATGCTTTTCATGAGGGGTTGAGATCTTTTCCAGTCACAACTAGGTATCTTTCTGAAATATGTGCCATAGCTCAGATAGAATGTATAGGTGTGAGGTAAAAATTACTGGGGAACATCCCATGGTATGTACAATTAGTTTCAGATCAAATAATTGAGAGTCTTTCCCTTTTAAAAGTCTTTGGAAATGGTTGATCAGGATGGACTTTTCAATATCACTTGCACTATAAACTCTGTTGTCCAAAAGAAATGTTTTCAGAAATGAATGCTTAAAAGAAAATAACTCCATCACTGTAGCACTAAGGTACGTCAGGACTTTGAGTTTTCTTAAAACAAAGAGGTTGTTGACCTCTAAGCAAATACCTGAAGTAGGAAAAGGACACTCAATCTGTGTCATCATTAGATTTAAAACGCTGCTCCCTGGCAGTATTCCTGAAGCATGCCTCTTGGGGGTCTCAGCTGCCAGATCATTTCACAGCTCCCCATGACCTTGCCAGCAGTCTAGCCGTGTTCAAAAGGCAGGGTTATGTTGCAGTTCTGTCATGCAAATGCACTATGCCCTGCTGCCAGACCTTTTCTCTATGTTTACTGTAAATGCAGGCCACTGGCACTTCCCACAGTGTCAGAATTGCACCTGTGCTCAACAGGCATCTGCTCTCCTGACAGAACAATCCATGTTGCTAATCCTTTAGAGAAATACATGGAAAAAAATTACAGGTAAATGTTAACTGTTAATCTGAATGACTGGAGCTGATCTCATATCAAATGGACTCTGAAGTCTGAATTTGTGTGCAAGAGAAATAAGAAAATATGCCACAGGCTTTTAACAAATGTGGAATCTTGTTGACAATCTAATGTCACTTGCTTGGAAAGGGATTTGCCTGTGGGCAGAGACCCGGAGCAAGGCCAATGCACCTTACATCCCACTGAAGGTCGTAGGATTAAAGCAATGTGTCCTTCCTTACTGACTTCTGCACAAAGCAGGCCCTCCTTAACACATCTGCACATGCAGACACAGTGAAAGGAGCTGGACTGGCTCACCAAAGGGAAAGGCTAATACACATCCTTTTCAATTTTCAGAGTAGGTTAAGACTACATGGATAATATTCCTCTTCTAAGATAAGCCTTTGATCTTCTTTCTTACACTGTTTCTCCAATTAACTCCTCTTCACACCTTTGTCTGGATGATGCTTTGACTCCAGAATGCAATATTCTCCATGCTGATAGAAAGCAGATGGCCTGGTTTGCTTTCCAGGTGGTAGAAATCAGATGTTGTTCACTGCTTCACAATGGCAGAGGTCATATTTTTTGTATACATATTGACATATTGTATGGTAGTTTTGGGGGGTGGGGGGCAGGGTTTGTTTGTTTGCTTGTGGTTTTGTTGTTGGGTTTCTTGCTTTGTTTTTATAATCAAAGTCTAAGTGGGGATGCTGGGAGGTTTCTTACACACTCTATTGTCTATGGCATTTGAACAGGTTCCCTTCCTTCTCTCTTTCTTTTTACTTCATTATAAACACTTAATTATCTAGCCAAAACAATTAGAAAATATTTCTGACATATCTAAAAAAAGAAACACATTAAGGCATCCCCTTTGCAGATATAACTTAGTTGTTGTTTTAATTGCATATTTCCTATATTATCTATACGTAGGTAACCTTTGTACTACAGAACCTTCAACATGTTTGCACTCCCACAAAACCCATGAATAACACATTATTGTTATTATTATTGACATTACACAGTGATTGCTTTGAATGGCTTTTAACTACTTTGGATTACTCAAAGAAACAGATTCTTCTTGACCCTGTGTCCCTCTGTGTCTGAAAAGAAAGTCATCTGTGGAAATACTGTAGTAGAAACATAAGAGTCAGCTGAACACAGGAAGTCCACCTATTTCCCAAAAGATGATGTCTGAACTATTTTATCTTATTACTGAGAAGGAGGAAGAAGAAAATCCATGGGGAGTTTGAAAAGAAACTTTCACAACATTGTATATTTCTTATATTTTACTGTGCTGTAACTATATTAAATTGTGGTATTTACTGTACATATCATAGTTTGCCTAGGCTGCTGCAATTTATTAACAGATATAAAAATATGCAATTATCAGGTTCTCTTATTAACTGCACACCACAGAATTACAGTAATAACTTCATTCAAGACTGAGATACAGGAATACAAGATTGAATAGATTTATGTCTCTCTAATCCTGTTCTATCCTAAAGCATGGGCCATTTCTTTCCAGCTTTATAGCTAGTAGTGAGAGCTGCACATAAACTACCCAGGTTTCATACTGTGACTACCACCAAAATACAGGCCTGCAAAGTGCTGACAAGCCAGTAAACGGTAGTGAAAAATTTGAGTTTTTGATGTTAAAATTTTAAGTTGGCTTCAGGCATTGCTTTTTGCATAATCTTTATTCCAGTGCAATTCTGCTTGCTCTGAGAAAGAACCTGGGGCAGATTTGCCAGAGCAGAAGAGAACTGATTGTACCGAGATGTGGGCATGGTCCAGCAGGGACTTTGGCTCACGCTACAGGGATGGACTGAAGCACGCTTATTGCATCTCTTTCCTCTAAGGTTTCATGAATCTCCCTTATCTTTTTTACTATGTCTCCAGGATCTGAAGATGACTTGAAAAATATCTTGGCAATTTGTTCCTCACACAGCGAGTACCACTATAAATGTCAATAAACCAAGCTTTCAGGACACATAGTGCAGTTGTCTTATCAAAACACTTCACATATAATAAAAGTGTTTGGTATATAAAAAAATATCTTCCCTTGCAGAAGAAACAGTTCACAAATGTGTTTTATCACAATACCTTGGGCATGCAGCATACATCTCTGTAGACACAGATTAGTTTCTCATTCGGTGACACTTAATATTATCACTGGCTTCCTTTGATACTCATGCTTTAAACTGGTAGTTAAGATATCACACGTTCAATGGAGTAAAGTGACTACAAAAAAAGCTGGAATCTCGGAGGACTCACGCTTGACAGTAGGAAAAAAAGCACTCTTATCTGCGTATGACTACATCCAATCTGGCTCATAGACTCAAAGTATTACTTTCAGCTCAGATAGCTGAAATAGCAAGAGGATTTCAGCACCGGGGCACTTCTGTGCTAGAATTACACTATCATAATTGGCATTAAGACAAGCTGAGGGCTCGGGATAACCTAGCATTGCAGGACAGAACTGAGATGGACTGAGTATAACTGCGGAGTTGTGAGGATGAGAACCAAAAACTGAACATCCCCTGTGTGTCAGGAAATGCAAAGTGAAGAGAGAGACTTTTGAGTTTGTAATCATTCACTGTAGTTTCTAAGGAAGATGTGAAGTATTAGCACCAGCCATGTGAATATGTGGTGCTACACACACAAAAGTGAAACACACATAAAGCCCACATCACAAACCCAGCAGTCCCTAAAAACCTGAGGACTTGATGAGGTCTTTCTTGTCTGGATGAAATAACGTTTGTGCGCCAATTCAGATGCAGTCAGTCATGGTTAGGGTAAGGATTATCCGGCTGAGTGTTGGGGAGGTTGTGGGATATGTGGCAAACTCACTGAGGTCATTCTTTTGGTCACAAATGACAGAGGGCTGGATTTACTTTGCCTAAATGTACTCCTTCAGATGTTACATATTTAGACTAAACCGATTACACAGGCCCCAGTTACAGGCCATAGACACAGAAAGGCAGCTCCAAAGGGAATTCTTCCCACACATCTCAGACACAGGATGGGATGGAGCACTCTGTGCAACAGTTTCTCTCCTTCAGCTACAGAGAGAGCCTGAAGAACTAGTGCATACAAGGTGTTTAACTTTCTGACAGGTACAGCCAAATGAGGAGAGCATGTTTCCACCCCTAGAAGAACTGGTTTGTACTGTATTGGAATGGCACTTCCAGATCCCACATTCAGGCCCTTTAGATCCTGGAATGACTCTTAGGGATCCCACATTTAGGTTCTTTAGATCCAAAGGGAGCAGACAGAAAAGCGCTGCGAGTTTCCTGCTGTGCAGACACCTTACCGAGGGGATGCCTCGTTCAATGAGGCACCATTGAGGTGCCAGGCACAACCCAGTCACGGACCCGCGGTAATGCACAGCAGTTCCCCGGGGGGCCCGCAGGTGGGTCTGAGCTGTGTGCGGTGCTGACTGACCCACAGCACACACGGAGAGGATCCCGGGCAGTGCCGCCTCAGCCGGGGGTGCCCCGGGCCACCCTCGGTCAGCCCGCAGCCCGGCGTGTGTGGGCTGATGGCAGCGGGGGTGCCAGCCACGGCAGGCAGCGGGGAGGCGTGGGAGCGGAGGGACAGCTGGGAGAACGGTGCGGGAATACGGTGCGGGAATCCTGTGTGGGAATACGGTGTGCGACACCGGGGCGAGCCCGGCGCCGCTGTGACAGGCGGCCGGGGCAGGGCTGTCCGGGCCGGGGCAGGGCTCTCTCAGCCGGGGCAGGGCGGGCAGCGCTCTCCCGGCCGGGGCGGTGGCGCCGCTTCCGCCGCCTTGCTGCACGGCCAGGAAGCGGCGCCGTGCCCCCCATCGCCATCGCCATCGCCGCCCTGCGCCGCCTCCCCCGCGCCGGGCCCGGGGCCCGCCCATGAGGCGGCGGCGCTGGCGGAGGCGGAGGCGGCGGGGGTGTCGGCCTGGGGCCGCGGGCAGGCGGCGGGCCGGGGCTGAAGGCCCCGATGCGGCTGCGGGCGCTCCGCCGCCGGAGCAGCGCCGGGCCCCATGCACCCCAGGTGAGCGCCCCGGCCGGGCGGGCGGCGCCTCCCGCGGGCCCCGAAGCTCGGCCCCGGGGAGAGGGTTCCATCCCCGGGGCATCGCCGTCCTCGGGGCAGCCCGAGCCCTCGCAGGGGCCCTGCGGAGCCGTCCCGGAGGGGCGGGACAGGGGCAGGGGTAGGGATGGGGCAGGGATAGGGGCAGGTGGGGAGGTGCAGGAGCAGGGGTAGGGATAGGGGCAGGGGTAGGGATAGGGGCATTTGGGGCGGGGCAGGGGCAGGGGCAGGGCAGCAGCGGTGTGGAGCCTGGCTCAGCCCCGCGGGGGGCAGGCGGCCTGCGGGCAGTGCCCGCCGTGGCGGCCCTGTGGGCCGAGCCGGGATAGCCCGCTGTTCACCTGCTCGAGCTCGGTGTGTTTGGCTGTTTTTCCCGGGTGAGCGGCACCCCTCCTTCCCGGAGCGGCAGGCCAGGCTCCAGCTCTCCATCAGCACCCGGGCCTGCTGCTCGGAAGGGCCGTGTGAGCGGGGTTGGGTCTCCCTGCCGGCGCTGTGGCTGCTGCGGGGACAGCTGGTCTGCCTGCCCTTGCAGAGCCGGTGTGTGGGCAGAGCATGGGCCAGGCACAGCTTGCAAAGTTGTGACTCCTTGGTGTTTCCAGCCCCATGGACTGGTTTGGGCTGCGTGTGCACCTTGAGACCCCAGAGGACAGGTGTGCCTGGAGCTGACGTGTTTTCTCCCAAGGCTGGGGCTTTGGGGTGTTGGGCAGCCTGGTGGTTCCTGCAGCCCTACAGCTGCTCATGTGCTGTGTGCTCACCTCAATGGTGCAGGCACTCAGGAACCACTGTTTGATTGCTCTGAGATAACATGTCATCCATGGTACCAATTTTTAATGGGATAGCAGCATGTAGAACCAGACTGAGGCAGCCTATTAAAACTCTACTATGGCTGTTCTGCAGGGGTAACTCCTGTCACTTGAACGGATGGTGAATTAGAGATTTGGTGTCCCTTACCAGTTTGAAATGATCTTCCCCCTTCCTCTCCCCTGACTTTGGTTTTTGAACATGGGTTTGGTGTCCAGAAGTCATGAAATTTAAATCAGCTGCTGTTGTCTGTGTATTTGTGACATTCAGCTTGCAAATTGATCTGTGTTCACAATAGTTTAATCACAGTGGCTTTGACTACTAGGAGTGAGACTTTGTTTTCTGGATGGCAAGGAAAAAGCTATGGTCTGATAGGGTTTTTTTAACTGGTTTTTAATCCTTATTATTGCTATATAATATGGTCAGTATGTATTGATGATGATGTGATGACAGTGTGAATGGCTGATGTGCTTTATGCTTAGCTTTTTAATGTGCCAGTTTTTATGTGCCAGTGCCTGAGTTTTTTTGCTCAGCCCTTCCTCAGTACAGTCAGTAATCAGGAATGCTCTTTCATCTGTTTCTTTTTCCCCATCCCCTCTCTGCTCCCTGGCTCCAGAATGAATGAAATGAACTTGAGTCCTGTAGGGATGGACCAGCTGACCTCGTCCTCTGTGAGCAATGCCCTGCCGGTCTCAGGGAGTCACTTGGGGTTGGCAGCGTCACCCACTCACAACGCCATACCAGCACCAGGTAATGGGGAAAGGTCCCACAAAAGGTATTGCAGCTCATGCTCTGTTTCACTGCCACAGGAATGGTCATAACTGAGTAGCAGGGCTTGCTCTGATAGCAAGTCATATCTTTAGCAGCTAGTGAGGTGATGTAGAGCTGGGGAAGGGTAGACCATAAATCACTGTTGGTGCGAGCAAAGCAAAAGTCTGTGCTTATCAGGCTTATAGCTTAGTGGCAACCTTGTTTTGTTCTAATGGGGTGCTCTGCACTGTGGGTGAGTCGTAGCAGAATCTTTTGAAATCTCTCTCCATCTGTGTTTAACTTCTCTCAGGTGAAAATAATGATTATTCAGCTGTAAAGCAAGACTGTTTTCCTAGCTCTTCTTTTCAGGGTTTCAGGGGGCTGCACAGACATAAGTCTGTTACAGTTGTGAAGTAGAACAAGCAAACGTATCCAAAAAAGATCTAGCTGTATTCAGGCATGCCTCTCAGTACTGTGATAGCTGGTCCTTTCTTTGAAGCTTGCCACCCTTGACAGTACCATTCTGTATTTCCATAGGGGGAGAGCTACTATGGAATTAGTAACATCTTCATTAGTTTGTGTGTTCCTAAACTCAAGCAGTTCTGTTGGAATTTAAACTGTCATTTTTTTTGCAGGCTTGCCTGTTGCAATTCCAAACTTGGGCCCCTCCTTGAGTTCCTTGCCCTCTGCTCTGTCTCTGATGCTCCCAATGGGTATTGGGGATCGAGGAGTGATGTGTGGTATACCAGAGAGAAGCTACACCCTACCTCCACCACCATACCCTCACCTGGAGAGCAGCTATTTCAGACACATTCTACCTGGTAAGTGGTCTGGTGCTGATGGATGGGAAAGGAAAGAGAAACTGTTTCAAGAGCCACCTGTTTCTGTCCTGAAGGAGGCAAGACTGACTGTTTTGCAGAACTGTTATTTCTCTGAGTTTATCTGGAGACTGTTGTGCCATTTACACACCTTTATTTTCAGGTGTCTAGTGTATGTGCATAATGATAGGTCAAAATAGTTCAAAGTTCAAAAAGGCAAGCCATCAGCTGAGGAGTTTGGGCTCTTTCCCACCCATTTAGCCCATGGCACATTTTTGTCTTCATTTTTGTTGAAGGTTGATTTCCAAAGGCCCAACATACTGACTTCTATCTTGATTCCTCTCTCTCATGTGCTTTACAGTGTAAATGTAGAATTTTACATGTTATTATATGAAGACACGGAAATTGGAGCTTTAAATACAGTCCTTGTTCTGTTTTGTAGCTAAGATTGACAGGGTGGAAGGGGTAGTTAAACATCTTCAAGGTGACACGATGGGTGTTGTTGGTTCAGCCTAGGTTAGGAAAAAAACTGCAGCAGTCTAGATCTCATCCAGCTTCCTGTTGACTAATGGCTGAATTTTCCAGCTGCCTAGGGGTAACCTTTCCTACTGCATGAGCTGTCTGCCTGTTTAGTGGGCAAAGAGTAGATTAGGAGACAGTGCATTAGGACCAAAAGTATTTGCCATTCTTCTGAGCTGGGATAATCTTTCTAGTTCCTGTGATGTTTAGTCTGATGTTTCATAGGGCTCTTCCATCAGTTGTCTTGCTGCCTTCAGGGCTCCTCCTTGTTCAAGCCACAAGGCAGCGTTGCATGCCGAAATATTTGATCCAGCTGATTAAATTAAACTGTCCGTTTCTAGGCTTAGTAATTTTTAAAGGGGTTATGCTGCAGGAAGAGTATCCATGCTTTTATCCTTGTAATAAGAGACATACATGGATGGAAACCTCTTAGAGAACAAATGGCTCACAGGGTTGGAGGCCAAAAAGAAACAAGCTGACTCAGATCTCGCAGTTTCTGCAAAATCTGCCTATTTCTCTCCTGAAAATACTCTTGAATGTGCTGATGTATTTTTTTTTGTTTAGTATGTAAATACAGGTTAGTGTTTCTTCATATCTTAAATTCTAAGGTTGTTTGATTTTGAGAAGCATTCCAGAACTACATCCAGAAAAGATGTTAGGGTTTCTGATTTAAATTTAACCAAACTATTGTTTTAGGAGAAACAACATATTTTTCATGTAAGGAAAGAGAGCATATGACTCACAATATGTGTGAGAGACCTTATCTATGTCCTTCAGAATTGCAGTTGATGATCTCTGAGATGGACAGTTGTGCCACTTAGTCTTAGAGGAAGGAAGCAGTCATTATTAAAACTTAAATACCTAAGCAAAAATAATGTATCCTGAAGAATTGTTTCTTCTTCTAGCCAAGATGAACCAGGGATTATCAAATTATAGATTTCACTAGCAGTTCTTCATCCTTTTTGAACTATTTCTTGAGAATGAAAAAATTAAGCCTCAAATGTGAACAACCTCTTTCTGATTGAGTTCCTGTGCTGAGGAGCCTAGGTTGAATTCTGCCAGAAACTTGGCTGTTCAGAGTTTGAGAAATAACTAGAGACTTGCTCTGTAGGATGGAGGCTCTGAATTTGTTGTCAAATGGTACTTTGACAAGAGTGTTGGGTTGGCATATGTTTGTGAGCCATATTTTAGAATTAATTGGAGATAATATAGAGAACATGTCTTCAGGGATCTGAGTCTCAATGTACTCTGCTGCGATTGATTTTTGTCCAAGATTTGCAAACATAATCTCACTGTCTTCCTTTTCTCCCTCTCTTCCTATCAGGTATCTTATCCTACTTGGCCGATAGACCACCACCTCAGTACATCCATCCCAACACTATAAATGTTGACAGCAATCCAGCATTGTCAGTCTCCAGCAATCCCTCAGCCCTGGATCCCTACCAGCCCAGTGGAACTGTAGGGCTGGAACCAGGGATTGTCTCCATGGACTCCCGGACAGTGAACACACATGGTCCTCAAAATCTGCATCCTAGTGACAGCCATGAAGTAGCACTGGATACTACAATCACCATGGAGAGCGTTTCGAGGGTAACCAGCCCCATCTCTACAGATGGGATGACAGAGGAGCTTACGATGGATAATGTAGCCAGGGATCATTCACAGATCCCAAATGGCTCCCGGAGCCATGAACGTTTAGCCGTAGACACAGTAGGGAGTAACTTGACATCGGATGCTGTGGGACACAGCGGTGTCATTCCCATTCACAGTAGCACTTTGGAACTCCCTGTTGTTATGGAGCCCGACCACATTGCCGGGCGGGTGACAGGGATATCGGACAGCACACTAAATGACTCCATTCATACTGTGGCCATGAGCACCAACTCCGTGAGTGTGGCGCTCTCTACCTCACACAACCTCGCTTCCCTGGACTCGGTAGCCTTGCATGAAGTGGGCCTCAGCCTTGAGCCAGTGGCGGTGTCTTCCATGAATCAGGAAGTAGCCATGGGGCCAAGTCATGTGGATGTGTCTGCAGACAATCTTGCCTTTGTACCATCCTCTCTGCAAATGGAAGACTCCAATTCGAACAAGGAGAATATGGCAACCTTGTTTACCATATGTGAGTAGACGTTTCCTGCTTTCTTGGGGTAGGGTTTGTCATGCAGCTATTGTCTGGAGGGATGGCAGGACTCTTGTTGCTAGTCTTACAGATTTATGGTGAAAGAAGCATAGTTATTTAACAAGTCCACAAAAGTTGGAACATCTGCAGTGCCAGATTAACTGTGCTGAAATGACAATAGTTGGAAGTAGACACAGTAGGATGTTTTAGCATAAATCTCTTTGTATCCATCTCCCATGTTGCCTTGAGGTTGAAAGCTGAATCTTTATGAACCTCTTGCCTTTTGTGGATATACAGATATTATCCTTTGAAATGAGACTTGTGTTTTTAAAGTTGCATCACAAGTGACTCTTCTTGGTGCATGAAAAATACACAACAAACACCACAAGCCATACATTCAAACAAGTGGGTCTAATTGTTGATTATGATACTGTGTAATTTTGTAAAATTTTTATTAAAACATGAAGAATCATCATGAAAATGTTGTTCTCAGCAGGGCCTGCTGGGAAAAAAGAGCAGAGAGGGAAGGAACTTTTTAGTATTTCTAATTGTTCTCATCAAAAGATTTTAGTCCAGAGGTTAGTTGATCTCGTAGGAAGAGAGGAGCACTGGGTATTGTACTCTCAGTCCTGTCACTGTTTAAGGAGTGGTGTCTGAGAACTGTGAATTTCTCGTTTGCTGGGGCAGAGATTTGAACTTTCACCTGCACCATGTCTGGATTCCTATCACTGAAGCATAAGGCCAGCTTTTACATTCATTTTTATTAGCTGTAGTAGCATTGCTACATGAAGAGGGTTGCTCTTCATGCAGTCTGGCCCTACAGCTGCCTGAACCTTATGGCTATCTTTGCCTGCAGAACATATTTTAAGAAATTGAAAGATACGGTGCCTTGTTTAGCAATGGGAGAGGTGCAGTTTAATGCAAAGTGCCTAGTCAGACATTTGAATTAATACTTCCAGTCTGGGGCATAAAATACTACTTAAATCAGGTGGGTATAAAATTATGATGAATTTACAACTCCTAGAGGAAGAGTTTTACAGTTAATGCACTCTGAAGTTCCTACAAGAATCTATTGCACATTGAACAAATAATCATCAAAATACTGTGATATCCAACATGGTTGTGATGAAATCACTTCTCTTACTCAGACTGAGATTGGAAGTGCCAGTTTATTGTCACTATACTTAACATAGTCCTAAACTCTTTCCCAGATGATGCTCCCCTTTGGTAGGATAATAAAATGGCTATTGCATGCCTAATGCTTTCGTGTGATTTGCAAAACAGATTCTTGACTTGGGAAGGTTTAAATTTTAATTTTGTGTTGTTGTTTTTAAACTTCTCCTGAATAAAACGTGAATTTGTGTCCAGACAGGTGACAGCAAGGACAAGAAGTTGGTTTAGAGCCCCTTGGTGGTTTCTCCTCACTGAGAAGGCAGAAGTCAGGGCCTTTTTCAGAACACTTTTTACACTGCCCTTCCACAGGAAATAAAAAGTGTGTCTTTGCTACAGTCCTGAATATTTGTGACACTTCTAAGTAGCTCCTTTTATGGTCATCTTTGTTGACCATTCTGGATCCAAATCAGAGAAGTAATTGCAGATTATTTTCCTTGCATTATTTGGCAAGGACAGGAATGTATATTTCACTTTCTGTAGAATGTGAGATTTTTTTATTTCAACTTCTTAAAAATGTATGAATCCCTGAACCTTTCCAAGTGGAAGTGTCACATGCCTAGAACTTTTCTTCCTCTGCCTCTCCTTGGAGCTAGTCCACAGACCCGTTGTGGGTGTGTGCTAGGCAATGCTTAAAAGCAGCTGTTCCAAATAGTGGTTCTCATTACTCAGGTCTGGCTGTTGTCATTGCTTTACTCCTACATGTCAGCTGTGCACATGAAGTGATGCTTATATAGGCTCTATCTAATAATTCTTTTGAGTACCTTCCTGTCTGTAACTGTGTAGTTGCTCAAACTATACTTTTTTGGGGGCCAGATCCTGGTACCCTGATGTATGAAGGGAATGTCTCAAAATTGTCTTTAAACATGTAGGAATGGAGCTGCTGTTTAGGCCTGCTGAAGGCTAGTTCTGTGATAGGGCCAAAGAAGGTCTTTGTGGAGATCCTGATTAGTTAGCTGGGCGAACTCTTCTTCAGAGAAATAATGATTCATCAGGAGAGTGGTTGCTGAGTAGGTGTTGGTTGCTTCATCCATAGAGAATGAAAATGACATAGTTTTTCTGCATGAAATAATAATGCTGTAGAGAGCGTTCTATGATGTAGTTTTCCCCAAGTTTATTAGACTAGAGTCTTCCAGTGGTTTCTTTTTCGGCAGTACTTCTGCTGAATGACAGATTGGGAAAGAGATGGTACTGATTCTTCTTGGGCTTTTGTTTTTGTTCGATTCAGTGGCATACTCATACTGTATGACTTTATTGCAGTGAGTCCTTCAAAAGCAGCAGTGAGGTGGGATTTTTGCTGCTGTGAAGATTTACACGTTGTCTGAATTCAAATGGAGGTAAGGGGATTTGTAGGTTCAAACTAGAAACATCTTAGAAAGAAGACCTTATTGTCCCTTTGTATGGATATCTTCGAGGTTCTACATGTGAGAAGCATTTCTGGTAAATTCCAAAAATGTAACCAGTTAGAAGGTGTTTGGTTTGGTATGTCTTAAATTTTTCTGCTAATAAAGTTCATTTCACTGAGTGAAAATGGCTCTTCCATCATCAGCATTACTGCTAGCTCTGGGGAGACTACCATCCATTTTGCAGTAGCTTTGATGAAGACTGGACTCTGTCCCATTACTAGATTCCCCTGTAGGGATAGTCTGGAGTCTAGGTCATTAATTTACCGTCAGGAAGGTAGGCAGATATTCTCACATTTAATCTGAATTGGATAGGAACAGTGACATGTATGTCAGTGGCCATCTGACTGTAATAATATGGTCTGTATTCTTCTGAGTAGAAGCTATTAAGTGGACAAGTTGAACCTGAAGGAGCCAGCCTTTGGCAGGAAGTGAGGTGAAGCATATTGGTAGAGAGCTGATTGCACCGTGGGAGCTGTTGCATGATTTTAATCCGTGTTGTCCTTTTTCTTCTCTGCAGGGTGCACACTGTGTGACAAGGCGTATCCATCAGACTGCCCAGATCATGGCCCCGTCACCTTTGTCCCTGACACCCCGATTGAGAGCCGAGCCAGGCTCTCTCTCCCTAAGCAGCTTGTCCTCCGGCAGTCTATCATGGGAGCTGAAGCGGGTAAGAATCATATTACCATGTGTTTCTCTGCAGGAGGTGAAAACACACTCACTGCTGAAATCCAGAACCAAAGGGATATTCATGTGGGAAAGAAACACTGCAATAGAGAGGTGCTTCCCTCTTTTGTAATGACCCTGACTTACGTTATCCAAGAGCTTCTTATGCTCTGGTTACTGCTTAGACTTCAGCTATACTGTAGGGCTGCTGCCACAGACTGTGGCACATCATAAAGTCAGGCACAAGCAAGGTATGGTGTTTATTTTTATCATGCTAAACAACCCAGGTACGGAATTGATAAAACATTGCAGCAACTGCAGTCTGGGAGAACGTAACAATTAGAAATAATGGAGGAGATTTCTGTCTGCTCATTCATCAGCTTGGTTTGCTACCTATGGGTCTTCTGGATGCTCTCACTGGAGTATTGATCATGAGTGCCTCTATTTTTTTCCCCCCTTCATTTACATTTGGCATGTAGACTGTGACCTTGTCACTGGATGTGGACCTTGTTACTGTGTTTCGCGCCATTGTCATCTGGAAATTGAAGAGTACAGTGCAATACCCTAAGGATCTGAAGGCTAGAGAAGAATGTGATTATTGGCTTGCAAAGTGATATTGCTGCTTGTTGAGAGTAGATTATTCTGTTCTTTTCAAGCTGCACTAGTTTCCAGTTTATTCCTAAAAGCTATTCAGTGTATTCATGTAGACCTATATATATAAATGTTTAATAATAAATAATATACACGCAGGAATCCCTCTGCCCATGACAGAAATACAGCTGCCTCTGGGGAGAAATGCAGAAGCTGCTTAACAATGCCCAGCAACAATTCTGGAAATTCCTGGGGATTAGGTAGGCAAAATGTAGTTACTGAAACTAGTATTTTCTGCTTCTGCAGAAAGTGCCATGAAAACTTTAATTGGTACAAGTGACTAGGATGTTAGTTTTATAGCTTACTGAAAAGTAAATTACTTGCTTTTGACAAAATAAATATTTGTAATAAGAACAAAGCGGCTCCCAGTAGTGTCATGTGGTGGTGGTGGTTCTTGTCTCTGCCTTAGGTGTGTTTCACATGTGAAGTAGAAGCTTTGATGATCTTATGCCTAGATATTACCCCTGGAGCATTTATCTCATAAACCTCCCACCTCTTTATTATGCATGATTAGTTGTTCAAGCAATTGCTTTCTTCAGATTTTGGTCTTCTCCTGATAGGTGTGTGGACACAAGAAACCATTCCTGTGCGGACTTGTTTTGGACCTTTGATCGGGCAGCAGAGCCATTCTCTGGAGGTGGCCGACTGGACAGACAAAGCAGCCAGTCACATCTGGAAGGTCAGTGGGTGTTCTGGCTCACAGACTCTGCCAACATGCCTTTATCTGGTGAAAGCTACCACATGACACAGCAACTTCAACATTATCATTCTTGTCTAAAGCCAAAAGTAAAGCAATTTGATTGTTTAATGCTTAATATTAGTGTAACAGAGTTGTATACCATGCAATATGCTGGCAATCAATCCTGAAGTGCAAAAAGCTTCTTTAATGCCTTTTCTTTTAGAGGGCTATATGTGGTTTCCACTATTTGTGTGGAGTTGCAGCAGAGATTGTATCTGATTTACTAGGCAGCACTTGTTTGTTTTGTATCACTGTTTATTGAAAGTTCCCCTAGGTGATGAATGATTTGTTTTAGGAAAGGTGTTTTAAAGCTTTCTTTTCCCCATCTTTTCATGTTCAGAAAGTCAATTTGCTTTATATAAATAAAACAGGTACTGTTTGCCCAAATATTATTATTCACAAGACTTGGGTTGTAAGAAAAGCAGTCAAATGCATTGCTGCTGGGAGCTGAAGGTGGTATGTGGGACAGATGATGATAAACAGGTTTTCTAGCCTCCTGGGTAGCAGAGAGGTCAAGATTCCCATGTGAAGAGGAAAATAAGGAGTAAAAACAGGGCTGTGGTCTTGGTAATGGCAGTGGAGACTTCTCAGCTTGTTCCAGGTAAACACATCCTCTCTCAAAGAAGCTGGCTTTCACTGCATTTATTGCTGTGTTTTGTCCTAAGATTGCATTTGTTTTTCCTGGTAGGTCTATCACAATGGTGTCCTGGAGTTCTGCATCGTTACAACTGATGAAAATGAATGTAACTGGATGATGTTTGTACGCAAAGCCAGGTGAGAACCACCTGTACTATGCTAAGTAGCTTTGAGTCTGAGCTGCAGCGTCATAGGAGGCTGTACAGAATAGAGAAGACAAGGATCACAGAAGTTGATCACTGAGTTGGAAAGGACCCACAAGGATCATGGAATCCAACTCTTAAGTGAATGGCCCATAGGGGATCAAACCCATACCCTTGGCATTGTTAGCAGCATGCACTAACCAGGGTGTACTGGAGAATGTGCACTGCTGCACTGCCTGCCCACATGGGTGGTGAGCTTGGGACCAAGGAACCTTCCAGAGTTACTTGGGCATCTTGAACTGATGGGGAGAATGAAACAGGACACACAGTGGAGAATGTTACAGGAGAACGCTGTGCTAAAACAGCTCCAAACCTGCCCAAATACTTTGTTTCCCTTGTTCTAAAGCTTTAAACCAGGTTCTTTATATAGTAACTTACTGTTTATTAGGTTCTTATTGCTTTCCCTCTGTGCCATTCCTTTTGGATACATCTGTGAAGGTGATGTTGATTGTCCTTTTGATTTTAATACTTGATTAGCACTGTCCCTGGTTTCTTTTGGCCAAGTTCCAAGCTCTTACAGCTTGCAAAAGCTGTCCTTTTCAGTCTTTTCTGGAGCCTGCAATGAAAATTATCCAGGCTGGTTTAAGTATTGCTCCATCTGTGGTCAACTGAGACGGTCAAAGCTTTCCTGTTGCTCTGTGGCAAAAAGTATGTTTCTCTTGCAGTCCATTTCTTTGCTCCCATATGCAGGAGTCAAGAAGTTTAATGCTTAATCTCCCACTGCAGTGGGGCAGAGCTTTTGCTGGTTTCAGATACATGGAACAAACATACACAAGATACTGCTTCAAAAGGTCAATGGCCACATCTTAGAAATGCTCTTCAAGAGGGTTTTTTAAAGATAATTTTGCTTTAAGGCATTACTATATTTCCTCCATGCATTCTCTCTCTCTTATGGGGGTTAATATGAAAAACACATAGATTTCTTTGGTTTCTTGGGAGATCATACAACTCTCTTCTCTCAGCCCACTCCAACGTGTATTAATAATTTTCTCAGCAGTGGTGTGAAAATGCATCATTTGGTGGAGCAGATTGGCTCTCAAACAGGACAGAAGTGACAGACATGAAAGTTTTTATAATGTGCTGACAAGCATTGAGGTTCTCTCATTACCTATTTATAGGAATTTCCTTCTTTTCTCTCTCAAAAAGTCAGTACTTCTGGAGGGCTTTTATTCATACCTCTTGTTATTGCTATAGGAACCGGGAAGAGCAGAACTTGGTAGCTTATCCTCATGATGGAAAAATTTACTTCTGCACCTCTCGGGACATCCCACCTGAACAGGAGCTCCTCTTTTATTACAGTCGGGACTATGCGGGACAGCTCGGTAAGTAAGTGCCCGTTTTTGTTGGCTTGGCAGGGAGTACTCAGCTTGAATTCCATCACAGTGCCATCTCTGGGCACTGTGACTTGGGAGTGCATTATGTTCCTTCTCAATTCCTACTGGTGCACGTCATAGTTTCCTTTCACATTTCATGACTGCAGACTACCATCACTTAAAAGAAACACTTCCCTACTTAACTCCACTGATAGGAGTAAAAGATCAGTTTCGAAGGAAAAGCATTGTTTTTCCTCCGTTCATCCATCCGCTGCTAAGGAAGTTTTGCTGAAGCTGTTCCTATCTCTCCCACCCTTGGTTGTGATAATTTAAATTTGGTGGAGCTGTGCTCAATACAGTTTCAAAGTTTGGCTCCTCAAAACATTTGAAATTACCTACCTAAAAGTATTGAAAAGCAAGTACTGGAACTTAAAGGAACAAGGGTGAAAATCTATCTGCTTTGCTACCACAGACAAAATGTTAACAGGGAACTTGTTCACGCTCTGTTAGGCATTACTGTATTAAAAGTGATGCTTTTGTGCCCAAAGGTGTCCCTGAACATCCAGATGTGCACATCTGCCACTGCGGAAAGGAATGTGCTTCCTATGCGGACTTCAAGGCCCATTTGAGCAGCCATATTCACAACCACCTCCCAAGCCAGGGGCACAGCAGCAACCACGGGCCAGGCCACGGCAAGGAAAGGAAGTGGAAGTGCTCCATGTGCCCCCAGGCTTTCATCTCCCCTTCCAAGCTCCACGTCCACTTCATGGGACACATGGGCATGAAGCCGCACAAGTGCGATTTCTGTAGCAAAGCTTTCAGTGATCCCAGCAACTTACGGACACACCTCAAGATACACACAGGTAAGGGTTGGGGGCTTTGTAGAGATGCCTGTGCTAGAAAATTATTGGGGCTGTTTTCTCTGATTCCATGGCCAGTTGGCAGAGCAGAGCTTTTGTCCATAAATCTTAAGATCTTAGAAACATAGATCCGGTGTTGGTAGCTGTGATAAAACAAGGGTTCCCTTCTGCTGATGAGAAGAAGGACACTGGGTTTGAGAGCTATTAATGTGGCTTAAATTAAACTTCAATATGAGCCTGAGATCTTTCCTTCTTGAATTGTTTGTCTTAAGGAAAGGGCAAAAATCTGAAATTGGCACTGTGGGGTCAGACTGATGTGGATAAGGCTGTTCTGTCACTCATCAAAACTGAAGTCTGAACATGCTGTTGACTTATGTGGGTGTTTGGATACCACTAGAGACTTTGGGGATAAAGGTGGAATTGCCAGCAGATCAGTGAATGAGCACTAACAGGAAAAAAAATGTAGTGAAAGACTTTTCGGCTGTGTAAGGAGAAAGGAAATACAAAAAGGCATGCATTTAACGCTGAGGACAGGGGAGAGGGTGAAGGTCAGGTTACAGGCCAGCAATAGACAGTTTATATATTATTGCCTCTTTTTTCAGTAAGGTTGGAATATCTATTGGGAATCACAGAATGCAAATTACAAAGCTGGAAAAGGAATACAGTGGGGAATTTGGTGCCCTCAGGTCACACATAGGAAGCTGTAGGCTCAGTACTCAGTTTTAATAAACTGATCACGTACAAATGTGATATACACAACTTCAGAATACTCAGTGGGGTGGGATTCAAATGATAGTCAAACAGTCTGAATCAGGGGCGTGTAGAGGTTTTGAACTATTTCTGGCAAAGAATAATGGAAGAACTACAGATAAGTGGAAAAATGAGATAAAACACAAAAGTTGTCAAAGGGCCAGTGAGCTTTGTACCTCTCTATGTGTTAGATAAGAGAACTTGTTTTTGTAGACAGAAGCAATGCAGTGCATCAAATGTGGCTGGAGTCCAGTAAGGCATCAGATGCAGTTCCTGTGGGAAATGGGATGTGGAGATGGGGATGTTCTAATGTACAGTAACTAGATGGTTACTATTACAAAGGAAGCTACCATTGTTTTTACTTAAGAATTCATCTTGAGTAAGAGTAGTTCTGTTAGGTGTTTGCCTGAATCCCTTAGCTGAAAAATTTACAGACCTGTTGGGAATGTTTGATGTACAGAACAGGGAGGCACAGTTGGTGTGCAAGAAGCAGAAAGCCTATCTCACAGGAAAGGTTGATGGACCATAAGCACTGGAGGAAGAGGAATCAAAGGTGTTTAGAAGGACAAAGTGCAGAAATGTGTATCGCGCAAGGAGCTCAGTGGTTTGAAACAGTATTATGAAGTTGCTTTTTGGCAGGGGGTGGGGGATGAAAAGCCTTGGGAA
Source organism: Margarornis squamiger (assembly GCA_035222235.1). Lineage (NCBI taxonomy): Eukaryota > Metazoa > Chordata > Aves > Passeriformes > Furnariidae > Margarornis > Margarornis squamiger. The sequence goes on from JAWWTY010000037.1 coordinate 53,173,045, forward strand.
TGATGAAGTCTCAGATGCCTGTTTTTCCCATAGCTGAATCTAGACTGGAACTCAGTAGGCCTTTATGCTGAGTCTGAAGGAACTGCAGGAGAAAACAGGTTCTGTTCACAAAGAATCTGCCTTTTTTCAGGGTTAAATTTTATTTTTCAGCAGTGGTCAGGCTTCTTTGCTTCCTGTCTTTCTTGAGACACTGACTGTCAGTTCGTGGGTGTATGTGTGTAATCCTAGGTCAGAAGAACTATCGCTGTACCCTCTGTGACAAGTCGTTCACCCAGAAGGCTCACCTGGAATCGCACATGGTCATCCACACCGGGGAGAAGAACCTCAAGTGCGATTACTGTGAAAAGCTGTTCATGCGGAGGCAGGACCTCAAGCAGCACGTACTCACTCACACACAGTAAGTGATCTCACAGGAAGGAAGTGTTGGACTGGCCAGTGCAATGAATAATGAAACAGAACAGCTGAAGAGATTCTTCAGTTTGCAAATAGTTTGGCCTGAGTATAGATAGGTTCATCCTCTAAAATGACAGAGAAGTCAGTCTGGACAAAGTCCCTGTTGTACTGGACGCAGTTGTCCAGTTCTAGTGTTTGCAATATTTTAATGACACAGTAAATTCCAAGCGTGCTCCTTGTCTTGTGAAATGGCTGTCTGGAGTGTTCATCATTTGGGAGAGGGAGGAGGTTGTTTGACTTACATTTTGTTCTCTACTGAGAATTGCTTACCCATCACAATTTTGTGACCACAAAAGACCAAAACTCCTCAGTCTATTCTCACTGAGTAGCTTGTTAGTGAATTCTGCCTCTCTGTTTGCATTAAGGGTGGAGTGCAGCGTTCCCAGCCCTTTCCTCCCCACAAGTCTCACTCAAGCACTTGGTCTCCTGCTCCTCCTGTAGGCAGATCCCTACCCACAGCCCTCTGTCAGGCCAGGCCTTTTGCTCTGAGAATCTCTCTGTCCTGTATATTTACTCCCAATTCAAGGTCCTCCCTTCAAAGTTACTAGCCCAAAGTTAGTTCCTTATTTCATTTTTGGCATCTGGTTCTTGTACTCACTTGGAATCCACTGGTGCTTCTGTCAGGCTGCCTAGGAGACAGTGTAGTGCAGCGAGCATGAGCAAGGAGGCAGACAGACAGACAGACTTACATTGCTGCTTGTTCCTGCTGCCTGAACCAGGAGCACTCCTGCTGGGAGGTATTTTGCACTGTCGTCTACACAGTTTGTTGCAGTCTGGTAAGCGCCTCAAGCTTAGCATTTGCAGACTAAGGATTGTTAATACTCAGCAGCTTTTGACATCTTATTTCCTCCCTGTGCTCCGCCTCCCACCCCCCATTTATGACATGGACCTTAACCAGTATTTTAATACTGTACCAGCTGCCTTGCAGGAGCAAACTCACTTTTATGTCTTGCAGGGAACGGCAGATCAAGTGCCCCAAGTGTGACAAGCTGTTTCTGAGGACAAATCACCTGAAGAAGCATCTCAATTCACATGAAGGAAAGAGGGACTATGTCTGTGAAAAATGCTCCAAGGCTTATTTAACCAAATATCACCTCACTCGCCACTTAAAAATATGTAAAGGCCCCACCTCCAGCCTGTCAGCCCCAGAGGAGGAAGAGGAGGAGGATTCAGAGGAAGAATTAATAGACTCCATGAGGACTGAAGACTGTAGGATTAACAATGGAGTCTATTCAACAGGTGATGGCCTCTCTGGACACAAATGAAGAAGAGAGGGAAATTTTCTTGGATGTTTTAATGAGGGAAGGAAAAAAAACCTCTTCCGTGTTTCCCCAGTCAACAGTGTATGTCAGGTGAGGAGTTTTCCTTCTGTTTTGGTCTCCACACTACCACCACTTAATATACTCTGTAGCCAAAACACTGAATGAGAGTGGATCCTGCAAGTGCAAGTGAAGAGTTGCTAAGAAGGAAATGGGAGGCAAAGAGATTTTTTCACACGCTGTGCATACTTCTTTTCCAAATCACTCAGATTAATCCATCCAGTGCTGGGACACATAACACACCTTGCATAGCCCTGTGAGCACAGAGCCACAAACCAGAAATGCAGTTGAGTGATTGCAATTATCTGTAAGGCACCTGTCCTTAACTGCCCAAGCCATGACATGAAGAGAAACAAACAAGAAATGGTGGTGGCCATTGATGTATTTTGTTTCTTCAAAACCTTTTAACTGAAGGATGTGGTTTGGCACAAAGCAAAGACTTAACAATGCTCAGGTTTCCTTCTTAAAACAAAACAAAACCTTTTGGTTTAAAAAAAGGCAGGCCAGTAAAATGAGCACTTGCAAACAGTGCTGTTACCCCACTACAGAAAATCAAAGATTGGCTTTTGGATAACAGTTATTGCCTCCTCTCACTTGAGTTCACTAGAACATGTAAGCAGGTGAAGAGATGAAGACTGTATAGACTCAGTAAGGAAGAGGCTTACAGACGATCAGGCAGTGTTTAGAGTATGTATTACTCCTTGTGCTGTAAACCTTTTACCACCTAGAATGATGGGAGGGTTTGCTGCTAATATTATTTATGGAATGAAGATTATTACATTTGGTTGTTTCCTTTTGAAATAATTAAAAATGTGGCTCTTCTCAAATGTTCTTTTTCTTAACTTTTTTTTTCAGAATATGTAAATATTATTTCTATAATGATGCTAAGAGAAATAACACCACTTTTATTCATCTGCCTCTCCCAGGCTTTCCTGGGACAGGGTACGGGTAGGAGCCTCTGTGAACAGATGCAGCTAAGGAATTGTAGATTTGCTGTGTCACTCCTCTGGCTATGCTGCAAAAGAAGAGTCAGCTGAGCTCCATCCTCTGACAAGGTAATTGGAGGTTCCCTTGAGACAGGGGTTCTGCATCTTGCCCTAAATGGCCCAAGCTCAGCTGTACCTCTCCTTGTCCCCTGTATTTCCTTTAGAGTACCCAGGGTTCTTAAAACCTGAAAAAGCTTGCCCTCAGATCAGTATGTGACTGAAAAGCTCCAGAGGGATATTTGTTAAGGGAAGGATGTGTTGCTTTCAGTAATGCAATTTCTTCCTAAAAAAACAAAAAGCAAATTCTAGAGCTACAGTGCCAGTTATAATGCTAGAGGTAGCGATAAGAGAAATCACTACCCTCAAAGAGCTTAACACAAAGCATTTATTTCAAATTAAAGCTTTGAAAAACTTGAAGCTTTTAACTGGAGAGCACTTGAACAGAGGTGGTTCTGGCACTGTCACCTTCTTAAGCTTTACAAAAGCAGTTGGTAATCTGTTGTCCACACATCTTTATCTACTGCTTGGCAGAGACAGGATGGAGGCAGGAATCCCAACACATCCAGAGTATTCTTGGTCCCTGCAGAGCCATGCTGAACACCTATCACCAGACTAGAAACAGCTGAAGTGAATTTAAAAGCAGGCACTCACCCTTAAGGGATAGGAAGGAAAGCTCCAGCCCTGCCTTTTCCCCATCTGCAGTTTGTAGTGATACCATTTACCTGCTTAACCTCACCAGAATGAGTTGACAGTGCTTTAGGGTGGAAAGCAGTTGGGAAGAGCTTGTTGGCTACAAACTGTGATGGTGCAGCTGCTTTGATACCAGTGGCTTTAATACCCAGGGTGTTGTGCAGCAGGAGCATGAACAGACACCTTCAGTGTGGGAAGCACTTCACAGCAGGGTAAGAGTATCATTTAACTTCTTGGTCTGGGGTAAGGCACTTGGGTGTTCCATTCTAAATGTTGAGGAAATTTCTGGAGTCACATTCCCTGATTAGTTCCTGATGCTGGAAACAAAGTGCTTAAGTTGGTGGGTAGGCTGATACTCAAGACGTTCCTGTGCCTTCAGGTGTTGCGCAGAAATGCCTGGGCGGAGTACACAGGCAGCTTTCACCAGACAGCGACCTGCTGAGATCCCAGCCCTCACTTTGTGTCCTGACAGCCTCTCATCCTCTTCGAGGAGTGCTCCTTCTTTCAGTTCAAATTCTCTTAAAATACATTTCAGTTGGAGCTTGAAGAAAAACCCAGTACCATGTGCAACATCACTGGGCTTCAGGTGCTGTGGAACCAGGGAAAAGCAACCTCCAGTCTTGATGGGATAGAGCTAGGATATTTCTGGTTTGATATTGGTGATCTGAGTGTTAAAAAAACATTTCAAAATTCTACCTGGGGACTCCCAATTTGTTGCCTGAGGACTACTCAAGATTTAAAAAGTTACATGAAAGTTACAGTTCAAAATCTGTATCAGAAATCTCTGAACTTAGCCTCAAGGATAAGTTATCTATATACACTTGTCATTTAAGTCAGCTTTTGTTTATTTATTACACAACTCTTGTGTGAAGTATTTTTCCTTATGCCTTTAGATAAAGTAGAAGATCACAAGTCATTTAATCTTTCAAAGTGGATACTCAAGGCAGGAACTTAAGAGCTTAACCACATCACCATGTTTCTTTGTCTGAGATGAAGAAGCCTGCTGAGTGCAAGACACTGGAGCCATTTCCATGAACTCTCACCAAACAGGGATTTGTAGAATACATATTAATTGTAGTCCCATTAACTACTCCAATTTTTTGCTGTTTGGTCCATCATGATTCCATTGCTGTCTCTGAGTCGTTGCTGCTCCTGCTGGCTGTGGAGCTGCAAGCCACTGAGCTGGCACTCGTCAGAACGAGTCTCTCTCTGTTTCCAAAAACTTCATTCACTGCAACACAGACAGGGGATTGCTTACATGTTACTCTCATGGAGACAAGAGGACTACAGCAGGTACTCCAGGTGAGCACCATGGAACGGAACGGAAATCCTAACCTGGTGCAGTTTCAAAGCTTCTCCCCTTGCCCCAAATAGGGAGTTGAAGGTTGTATGTCAGAACAATTGCATGCATATGATACTTTCATTACAAGTCCTGTTATTTTTCCCCCACAGCATCTAGAGCTTTCCTTCTGCATAATTCCTATACCCAAGTACTGTGAAATGGATGAGGTTTGAAGAGCACAACATTAAATAATTTATTTCTGGTTTTGGTCTCTCTGGTTTCCACCAAACTCTTAAAAGCCTTCTCCAAAAATTCATGCCATTTAGTTACATGTAACTACAACAATTGATCAAAATCAGTCCTCACTTTTATTCCACAAGTACTCAAAGAATGCAATACCTGATTATACCAGGAACATAGGTAGTATAAGAAATCAGGTGTTACTCTTCAGCTATAAGAAAAAATTGTGTCAAAAGTTCTCCAATTTAGAAAAAACCCCACACTTTTTGAAGCTGAAAATGCAAACACATATGGAGTCTTGGGGTATGTAAAAATACTAACCTACAGTTTCTTTCAGAGCCACAATACATAACTGAATACAAACACACCCTGCAGGCAAGGGGAGAGCCACAAGATTCAAAGAAAGGAGAACATTACCTGCAGAAATCTTGCTTATGTCCCAAACACGCAGCCCTTCTCTCTCTCCTCCAAAGGCAAAAACAAATGGGAAGTCAGGGCAACAAGCTGCGCAGAAGAGAACACCCTGGGAGGGTGGAAGAAAGAATTTTTTTATATATTATCCTAAAATTAATTTGCCATCTGAAAATAGTTTCACCAAGCAAGTTGTAACAAATGTAATCCCTTTAAGTTTCCTGAAACTTGTTTTATAAAGACACAAAATGAAAGTCAAGAGCTGCTAATTATAAACAATAAATCACATCTTTGTCTTCAATGAGGCAGATGCAGGCTGGAGCACCTCTAGTTCTACTCAGAACATTGTATCTAGAGTCCTGGTGCGACGCTTGGAAGCAGTCTGCCAATTCCATGTTGAATACTGTACTGCAGTGAGAATGATTTACCCGAATACAGAGATGATATTCTTTTTTTTCTGCCTAAAAGAGGTTAGGTAAAACAAGATTCAAACTAGACAAAAAAAGAATAAGCAGACATAGTTTATATATAAAAAATACCGGAATCAAGAAATAAATATTAACATACCATTTTCATATCCCTGGAATGGATTAAACTTGGTCTGTCTCCCAGGATATCCCAAATTTTCACATACTTGTCAGCAGATGATGTCACAAGGCACCCTTTGATCTGACTGCTTAGTTGTAGCCCTGGAAGATGAAGAGTGCAGCAGTGTGAGAATCACTGTTTCACAGAGATGAGGATAAATTTTGAAATGAATTCATGAGAACAACCCCAATATTCTCCTCACACTAAACTCTCTTCCAGCACAAAGGAGCAAAACATTAATGAAAGTTTCATGCTGCCACTGCTCCCTGTAGTGAGAGCAAAGAGAATCATGTAGGCCTATTTTGTCTCTCAATCCAACAACAGTGACAGTGCAAAGACATGCATGTTCTACTTCTTACTTCCCATAATCTGTTTCCCCCAGTACTTTTCCTCATTCATTTGCCAAAGAGCATCTTGTTTGCTGTCCAAGATGACAGGGCATATTCATATGATCTCATTTTAGACACCTGATCAGGCACTTCAAGTTGCTTTTTGGAAGCTCCTACACTGATCCACCTAAAGTAGCCTAGAGGCAGTGTGAAAACCTTCTCGTGTGCCATACCTAAATCATCGTCAGAGTGAATGTCAGTATAAAATAATTACAGAGAGAGGAGCTAAAAATTATAGTTCATACTCCTAGACCAGATTCCATTGTTTCTGTACTTCATCCAAAAAAAACCCAAAAAAACCCCCCAAACACAAGGAGTGTGTCGCAAGGGCATTAGTCTGTTTTTACATGCTTACTCATGACATTCACTGATAAAAGTTCACTGTTCTTAAAATACTTTGCTTACAATGGCTTCTCAGCAGAGATTTGTTTCACTTGTCAGGCACCATCATTTGAATCACTACCACCTCAAGTCCTACAGGTTAAAGACATCTATCTTCCAGATGTGCCTTGCCACTGGAGACAAACACGACACACAGGCAATTTACCTGACACCTCTTCGTCATGAGCTTTCAGAGTAAACAGGGGCTTATCAGAACGAGCATCCAGGCAGTACACGAAACCATCCTCTGTGCTTGCCTAAGGAAACCACAACATTCAAAAACCAATTGTAATCATTCATTTGGAAAGAAACTTCCTATGAAATCATACCCACCCATCTCTTTGATCTGAGGCAGACACTATTCTGTAGGACATATTACACTGTTCCCAGGCCTGCACCCCCAAAGTCAGCCTCCTGTGCAAAGCTAAGTGTGCTTATACTGAGAGATTTACATCATAAAACCAGCAGAACTGAGCAACCACTTCTGCTGGTTGTATACACAAAGCAATAGAGAACTAGACAGTCACTGAAATAATAAAAAAGATTTGGTTTTAAATTACACTGAAAAGTTTTGCTATAAAAAACTTGACAAAAGCAAGGTATTTTTACTGTATACTCTGGGTGGGGTTGGTCTCCTTCCAGATAACAAGCAATAGGATAACAGAAAATGGCCTCAAGTTGCACCAGAGGGAGGTTTAGATTGGATATTAGAAAAAACCTGCTGAAAGGGTTGTCAAGCACTGGCACGGGCTGTCCAGGTAAGTGGTGGAATTCCCACCACTGGAGGTATTTAGAAGTCATGTAGATGAGGCACTTACAGACATGGTTTAGTGGCAGACTTGGCAGTGCTGGGTTAGGAGCTGGACTTGATCTCAGAGGGCTTTCCCGAGCTAAACAAGTGGATCGTTCCATAGCAGCCAGGAGGACAGTGCCCTCTAGTGCTGACTTGAAACACTGAATTATCGTTCAGGATCGTAGTTCTAATTGGCTACTTCTCAGCTGCAAACTGCCTCATTACATGGAACACGACATCAACTATGCAAAGAAAAATATATCCCAGCCACTGAGCACTGTAACAACATGACAAAGATGCCACCTCTGGAGTGAAAAAGCACCAGCATGAATAGCTTTTCTACTGTCACAATGAAAATACCAAGTAAGTAGCTGGTCTCAATACACTTCTTGAAAAACTACCTAAAAACATCCTCCCCTGGACTGCATTTTTATAATAAGCAGCATAAACCATCCAGCTGTCCATCAGCTCCATTATGATTCAGAAACATTATGAACACAAAAATAGAGATTAAACCAGCCCAAGAATAGAAGAGCGTGTACTCACTAAGAAATGACAAGGTGAAAAATGATTCCAAATTACTCTCTCAACCTGACCACTAAACCTCCACACTCGATGGTTATCTTGTGGGTTTCTGCAATCATACAGCACTGCTGATCTATGGAAAAAAGGGACAGGAAATAAAAAAAAAAATTTAAAAAAATCAGGGCAGGACACTATGGCATAGTTTGCTTTACCACTGGCATCTATAGAAGCTACATGTAAATTATAATTAAAAAATTAAAATGGAGACAACTTCACTACTTCGTCTTCCAATTCAATAACAGATTAAGATCTCACAGATAAGCACAAGCTTTTTCATGTTTCAAAGGTTCATCTTGGTTATGAACAGCCATTCTATTGAAACTAGGCAAACAGAGCTTGAATTTACTCAATACATAAGATACTTATCACATAGGAGACCATAATTATGCAAATATATCTCTTAATTATGAACAGATTCAGTAAAGTCAAGTAATGATGCACTAATTAGGAAATAATTTTGTGATACATATTCATACGTTTTCAAATATGCTTTAATAAAAAGAAAATTAAAAAAAAGTAAACTGTCTTTACAAGTAGTTAGAGAAACACTACTCCAAAAAGGAGAAAGGGTGGATGAAAGTTAGTGTGTTCTCTATGATTCCTTACAGGCATGTGCTCAGCCCAGTGGCTGCAGAATCTGTCCCAGCTCAAAAAGCTCCTGGGTACGAATGCAAGGGAGGAGTGGTCATGTCACTCTAGTGACATCTCACCACAATCAACATCCACAGTGTAACCCACTCCCACACTGTCCTATAATTAAGGCCAAAGAAATGTGATGTAGGCTTCCCAGCTCTTTTACCAGGCATTTTACACAACAGGTTTTTTTAACAGTCTGATTTTCAGGCTATGGAGGCATCTGCCAATATTCACTGAATAGCCAGTGGTCCTGGGAGGACAGTCCTCTGTGGGACAAATCCACAAAGGCCATCTACTGGTTTATAGAAGTCCATGGTATCAAAGAGATAGCTAAAGAGGGATGGACTAGCTGGTCTCAGTGTCTGGACTTTATGATTCCTTTTATTAAGGGAAGTCATGCAGGAGGAAATAGAAGCAGCTTCCTAACTGCAGCAAAAGGTTTTTCTCCAATACTTTCACTTAAGCAGCTGTAAAAAAAGTGTAACAGAAGCCAGAGAACACAAAGGCTTGGCTAAAGATTGACAAGTCTATAAATATTTTAACACAAGGACAAAGCCTTAAAAACAGAATAAAAAAATCAAGTGTAAGAAAATCATGGTTATAGAACAAAATTAAAAAGTTACTCCCATTGATATGGGAGAACAGAGAGGAAGTTTTGTGGCTGGCAGGGCTTGTAAGAGCTGGCAGTTACAGAGCTAGTCCAAGTGTGCAGACACAAACCTTTTCTGAGCATATGCAGGCTGCAACCACAGGAGACAGCCCATTACACTTTGGCTATAGAGGCTGTAGGGAGCAGACTGGGATTTTAAAGTCCCTTGTGCCCCCACCCAACCTTACAGGTTGGCAAAACCTGGGCAAGTCTTCACAAGAATAAAAAGTGACATACTTCCAATGCAGAAAATCCCGTGAGGCCAAATTAAGAAATAAATTCAGTTTGGAGCAGACAGACACCTGGCACAGAAAATGTCAGTCCAGATGGTTAAAGCATTTAGCTAGCTCTGAAAAAGAGGTAAGGAAAACTACATTTTGGCCACATACAAACCTGGCTAGCTTGCTGGAAAAAAATAACAGCATTACTGAAATTGGCACAGCTGTAAAAAAATGAAAAAGACAACCTAATGGGCTTAATTGAATACTAATACCCTCCCTATGTGCAACATTTGAAAACATTACCCTGACATACTTATCGAACGATCCAGAAATAAGAGTCTGAGTTTCAAACGGATGAAATTGCAATGTCTGCACCTAGAAAATGGAAGATTTTATGTAACACACATATACAGGAACTTTCTCGGAACAAAGCACAACCACCCCTCCCCCAAGCCAGCACATTTCCCCCCAAAAAACCCCTCCTACTGAGCTTGTTGATACTCTGCTCCTAAAATAGTGCAAGAGATGTACATTACTTCAAACACCCCCACCTGGTGGCAACAAGACATTTTCCAACATAATTTAACTAAACGGAACCCCATGCTCCCTTTCTGCCCTAGATATAAAAAAAAAATAAAAAATAGCTGGAAGAGTTACAATAATAACTGCTTTCAGTTTGGGGGAAAAAAGCATAAGTTAAAAAATGAAAATCAGGAGTTTGTCAAGGGCAGTGACTTTGTTAGAAGCAAAATAAGGTTACAGCTATTAATATCTGGCTTTCACATTTTAATTACTATGAGATTAATTCATTTCTGGAGTACTGATCACTATGGTATTTTAGTAGCATTTATTTTAAACCTTTTTCACCTAGAACAAACTGTAACTGACACTCATTGTTCCCTTAAGAGAGACTTACAGTTTGACCTATGCTCAGACATCTATTTTTGTAGCTTATACTGGCATTATTAGATTCTCCACTATTAGGCCTTCACCCAAAAGGCATTTTAAAAACTGCTGTAAATCTTTAACTTTCTAAAGGATAAGTTAAATAACATTTTAAAAAGCAAATACAGTGCTGTTTGCAAAAGCAACTAATTAAGAAATTGAAACAATTCTGCACAGTTGTTAGAAAATTACAGAATTGTTTTTTCTAGGGGTTCAATACCAAGCAGCTAATGAAAAACTGCAGGTGTTTTTTTCTCTGTATTTTACAGTGGAAGAAACACAGCAATTATTACATACCTTGTCCGTATGGAATGTCAGGCTGGCTGCTGGCTTACCCACAGACATATCCCACAAAATCACAGTATTGTCAGCAGATGCACTTGCTAAAACATTCCTGATAATGGATCAAAAAAATCAGTTTAAAAAGTCTTTATACAAACAAGTAATGGTCAAAAATAAAAAATACATACAGAGCCCAATTCTGAGAACAAGTACACTCTGGTCTGTAGGCTATGTCTCTCAAGCCTCGGGGATAACTCCCTGAGGACAATTCTAAGTTACAAATAAAGACTACAAATAGGCTATATTATATTACATTAAGTAGAACACTTAAAACAACATTGACAGTTCTGTTTGTATTTCCCCCAATATTCCTTGAAGATTTCTCAAAAAGACCAAACTAATAAAGGCTTTAGGCACTTCCTTTCCTTTGACATTAAACAGTATTTTTAAACATTACCTATTAAAACTTAGTTCTACTTGCACATGCATACAGCCAAGAGTCAGAAAAACCTCTTTTAATAGTATTTTGCTAATATCTGACTGTTTATATAACTACTGAAAACCCAACACTGTACACCCTTCACAGAATGCCGAAAGTAATCTCTAAAATTTCAATTAATTTGCAGACCCCACATTTCGACTTAAATTTGACCAACTGTGCTAAGAGCAATAGAGTTTAAAAGTTTAACCAGAAAAAAAAATAAATCAAAACATTCCCCAAGGCCTGTCAAATACACAGTACAATTCCTACCATTGTTTCACTGCTTTTAAAATCAGATCTAACAGCTCAACATGTTGTTTCTGATTGAAACTGCTTCTCCCTCTCCTTTTTATATTAACCAAGTGTTTCTGACTGAAAGAGTTAATATTCTCCTGCAAACACTGTTTTCCCAAGCAATGTTACAAGGGAGAGTTAAGAAAATGCATAGTGAAGGCTGTAAGAACATTTCAGGATAACACCATTGTGACCTACAGGCAGAAAGTTATTTGTAGAGAGCTGTCACAACATGCCTTGCTTAAAAGAAATAAACAACAATAAAACATTTTAAATATAAGCTGCTCCAAGGAGCTCCTTGTTTTGTCCATAAGTTTCCCACTTCAGGGCTGTTTTTATTTCCTGAAAGATCTACCAATATCAATGAATTCATAACTCAGCACATTACAGAATTACAGATTTCAGACACCTGACTACTGAAGCCATAATATACTTGTCTGTATATTAGACAACCCTTTGTAGGTACATGAAAACTACCCTTTTGTAAGACTGATGGATTGATCACTACCACACTCTGTGTATACATGTATAATTTAAGAAAAACAGACACCACACTGTATGTTAAGAGTGCAATTTATGTACATTTACTGAGGTCCATGTGGGTGTCTTCTTCACCTGTACCTAGATAAGAAAGAATTACAAGTGAAGGCTTACACCTGCTCTTCAGAGTATGTGGGGCTGACTATGCTTATCTTCACAGGCAGAGGCATTTCTGGCAGGAAAAGAAAAACTTAAAAATTAAAATAAAAATAATTTAAAAAAAAATCAGCCTGTGTCTGACTGGAGCAGTTTCAAGACCCATGCTGAGGATCCTCTGACAGATGAACTGTTAACAACCACCTAAGTGATAAAAAAACAGCAGCATCTTTACTTCAGTCAGCACATTGTCCTTGAGCTCTGCCCCAAGATGGGCCAGCTTTATGTTGCTTCAATAACAGCACTTCATTGCTAGTTCACTAAGGCAACAGGGAATTCCCTCTGCTTAGGATGACCCAAAGGCCAGAGGCATTTAATTTCTGTAACTGTGCTATTAGGGCTCTTACACTCTCTTCTCTTGTTCACAGCTCTGGGGCAAAAGCCAGAGGGAAAAAAAAACAGAATAGCAAGGACTTTCTTCTATAAATCTACTTGTATCTGTTGAAATGGCGCTTCAGGTCACTGGCAGATCAGCACAGCTCAGGGCAGCCCTTCTGCTTCTCCAGTTTGTACATGTGAAATGTAGATGATTTATCAAATGACTCAGATCCACCTCTGCCCTGCCTTTATCTGGACAATCTGCAAATAAAAAGTGATCTGCAGCAGTAAGTATTTGAAAAAAACCCCAAACCAACAGTTCCAGTTTAAAAAAAAGAATAAAAGGAGGCTGCATTTTTAAGAATGCTTTAATTTCAGAAGTGATTTCAAGTTTTTGGATTAGAGTGAAAACTGTATGCCTAATTAAGAATGCAAGTTTGTAACATCCACTGTTATTCAAGTGTTCTTTTACCTGCTTTGTTTATTCCAAGAAAGATCAAGCACAGCATCAGTATGTCCTTCCACAGTCCCTTCCGAAGATAAACTCTGTGTAAGCACATACAACATAAACAGACTTGAAAATTACAGCTTCAATGCAAATCAAGCATTAATCCACATTGGTATGAATTCCTTAACGTCTTCACAAACAACTTCATATTAAATTACTCTCACTTGCAGCAACACAGCTTTTCATAGAACTGTCTGTGCACTGCCTGCACCTTGCCCCCCACCCCAAATCTCAGATTCACATCTGGTGGGCTCACAGAACTAGTTATTCCCTTCAGGCTACTAAAAGAAATCTCACTGTTTCCAGCTAATGTGCAACTTCTTCAGCTTGTTTCTAAACACTCCTGGCAGTTCCCTCTCTCTCCTCCCAAGTAACTGAGCTTTAGGTCCTTGTAAGTGCCAGCTCCTAGAAATTCTAATTTTAAATGGTTGAGCTTCAAAGTTTACTGGGGACAGCGACTGGAAATCAACCACAAGCAACCCCATTCCTTTTCTATTCCTAATTCCAGGCTCTAATTATTCAGAGAACAATTAGCATTTCAAATATTGTAGGGAAAAAAAAGCATTATCTCTGCTCTAAGTTTTCTCCATACAACCAGACAAACCATTTTGCAATACTTACTTTCTTTCCTTTCTTTTTCTTCCTTTTCTCTTTCTTGCCTCCAAGAGAAAAGACTGGTTCTAAGGATTCTACTACATCAAGGTCCCAAATGTCAATAACTGGGGTCATGTTACCCACTGCAACATAATTTCCTACAAACAGAAACCCAAATGCAACCACATTTCTTTAGTTATGAAACATCGTATTTGGCAATCCAGCTATTGCTTATTTATTTAAGTAAAACTTATCTGCCACAATATTCTATTTGAACATATTTGATGTTTATAACTGACAAGGAGCAATTTAAAAGTATCAGCTCACAGCAGATGTTGCCAGAAAAAAAATTCACTTGCTCTCCTTCCCCTTCAGTACAAGTAACTGTTCAAAGAAGGTGTATAAAGTTTCATGTTTTGTTTGATTTAAAGGAAAAAGCAAACCAAAACAAAACCTCATCCCCTGTACTGTGGGGAAAAAAAAGTATCTATAAAACAAAGAAAAAGCTTACTAGATACCTAAATATACATAAATGTTCCAGTGGTTTACAGTTAATCAACTGCATTGGACATAATGAATTGAAACAAAAGCAACCTTTCATTTGCAAACAGAAAAGAAAGCAGATTAGAGAAGAGCTTGCTCCAGTCTGCTAATTGACAATAACTTAAAATATTTGTATTAAACCCAGTGTTTTAGTCAAATCACTTGTTACAGAAGCATCACTAAGATGACTGTATCACAAAACAAAAACACCTGATATTCAGTTTATCCTTCTTAATGTCTTGGGTTTATTTCTGTTTGTACTGCTGGAAGAAATTATTTAGTGACAACATTACATTTATATACTATTCAAGTAAAAATTATTTAACTGGACATTTATGGTATTCTTTGTAATTTACCTGTTGATTCATCTGGACTAGGATCAAAATTCAACCACTCCAGACTGAGAGGGTAAGCAGGCAAGATAATATCATGATGCACATAAAATGAGTCCTCTTCATGATTATAAACTGAAAAATAAGTAAGGTTATAAAACACATTGGTGAAGAGAAAAAGCAAACAACTGTGAACAGTTCACTTCTGGAAAAAGCAGATGTGGCAAAGAGTAAATTGCAAGGATATCTTGATTGTAAATTTGCAGTGTTCATGTTTCACTGCAGAGACTAGACCCTCCAAGTACAAATGTTATACTTCACAAAATTACACAAAACATTCTCCTGTATACTTCAAATAAAGAAGTGGCAAGTTCAGCAAAAGTGCAATACTTTATTCCTAGCATACTACCCTACTTTATCTGTAAGATCACTTCAAAATAATTGCTCCATATCCAGCACTTTCTACATCAGGACACACTAATGAAGGTTTAGACATTCATCATACAGAATTAACAATTAAAAAAAACCCCAAAACCAAAAACACCACATTCCAGATGAAATTTAAGGGGAAATGAAGGTAAAAGACAAACAGTTTTCAAATTAGAGGAAGCTGGAGAAGTCAGAAGAAGCTGCCTTTAGCAGGTACTCGTAACTGAGATACAGGAAGAGTTTTGATAAAGCAACCATATACTAAACACAGCATTCCCTGTAGCCAGCTGTTTTTCTCATAATAAAATAACTTACTAACTGAATAGCATAGAAAACCCATTAGTTATTTTAATAATATGTTATCATCACTCACACAAAATCACTGGGCCATTTTTAAGTGCACGTGACAGATACTCAGGCACTAACTAAAGTCTTCAGTCAACTAAGGGCTACCCAATGTTAGAAACTGCAGAAGCCTTTGCTATTGTTTTGTAAGTTTATACTGGGGAAAATAACACAGTTCATAAAATTTGTAAACACCTCCAGATACAGGAAATGCCAGATGCTGGTATCTGAAGAGATGCTGTCAAATATTTTGGTCATGTTGCTTGCTTAAAATGAAATACTTTGCTTACAAACATGGACTATGGCACAGGTGGGCAGAAACACTCCCACAGAGAACCACGGTAAGAAAAGATGATAATTTCAGCATACTCAGTAGTACTCCTTGCAGCAACAGAAAAATCTCCTACACACTAAAATTAAATCTATTGCTAGGCCAGGCAGTATTCAGGTCATATTAAGGATCATCTTTTCTAAAACTATGATGATAAAGGTGCTGATCCTTCTGTTCCCAGCAGTGAAAAGCCCATTTAAAGAAGCAAGGAGAAAGCTGAAGGAAAAAACCCAGCAAAATAACAAACCACTAGGGGATGCTTGCAGGATATGGAAAGTAAGACTGGAAGGAAGATTCTATGTTCAGAGAATAAAAATGCCACAGTATTTTCTAAGTGTCATAAGAAATTAAATAAAAATGCTATATAGCCTGAAGGAGACAAGCTATCCTCTAAATAACAGTAACTCCACATGAAATATTCTAGTCCTTCAAAGTGGCTAAAGGACAAAACACAGCGCAGACAGGGAGATAAAACCTTACACAAACCAACCCACTCCCTCTGACACAGCCACATGGCACAGGTTAGGCAAGACATATTCACTAAGTTCACTGGAAGGAACAAATCCTATTTTACTTACCATGGACCTCCAAACTACAGCAGTCTTTATCAACTCTGCCACAAAGGACAAGATTGTCACTGGGCTTAATCAAAAAGTCCTCCTGTTCATATTGCTCCTGAACAGCAAAAAGGAAAGGACAAGGGATGTTAAGCAATGCACATAAATGCACAGAACTACCTATGTTCAAAAGGTTGAATCAGTAATTTTTAACCATAACTGAAAACACCGAAAATCCAACACCCCGATACTCACCCACCTAAAACCATCTTATGGTGATAAACAGAGAAAGGCAGGAACCAGACCTGATCACAGGGAGACTGAATAGTCATTAAATAAACTGAAGGTCTTTTTATATAGACCTAGGTGGATTTGGTTAATTACCAAATATGAAACCATATTTCAAGGCTATCATGATGCAGCCCATTGCTGAAAAGCACCACCAGGAGCCCACAAACAAAGCTTACTTCCCTCACGCTCCTGTGCCATGACCATTTATACAGTATAACAGCATTTTACCCAGTAAGGATACTGCAATTGCTCCTCACATCCAGGAAGCAATTCCAAGAGCATCAAAGCACTACTTTGTGGAAAATATTTCCCAAAAAGTACTTCCTACAGCTCTAGTGGGCATTCAGCTATACCAGAACAGATGCAACCCCTCATCTAATTTTCACTGTTACTGAGGAATGGAAGGCATTTGTGAATTTTTGTTACAAAAACTAAGAACCGTACAGAAGTCAATAGTGTCACAAAGAGCACCATCCTTCAAATATACATCACGTACAAGACTTTTTGGACTTCTCATTGCAAGCTTTTAATTTCTTTTTTATTCACTTCAAGCATATTTCAGGATTTGAATTTTATCAAGTCCTGCAATTCTTTGAATTAATTAACTTCATGTTACACAAGACTTAGTCTTCAACAGTACTAGTAGTGAATACCAAAAGACAACACAAAAAGTGTGTTGAAAAACTTTCAGAATCTGAGGAAAGGACTTGAGCACAGGAAGAAAGGGCGTTCACTTACTGTATATCTGGAAGAAAGTTAGCTATCCTGACACAGAATAAATGCAGATCATATTCTCTCTGAATCCCTGTGAGAACACCTCTTTAACTATAAAAATCACTTTTAAAGCATTTCTCTCCTCCACTGATACAAAGGAGCAAGAAAAATCATCAGTGGGACAGAGAGAAACATACAGTGCCCTGAAGTGCACAGAGCAAGTGAATTCCTTTTAAAGATAAAGTGTGTGCCCTCCTCCTTGAGCTTTGTTACAGTATGTGAAGTCACCATAACAACTCCTTGTCTGAGACCACACGTTTGACAGAGTACCTTGACACAAAAACTAGACATTGTGGTAGAAGACTACAGCTAAACTTCTCTTTCAATCTTACCAGCTTTGTAAAGAATCCAAAATACTGCAGGCAAGGACAGCACCCAGAAAAATCTCAGAGTCTTTATGATTAGAAGAGGTGACAAAAATTCACCTACTCCCATCACCCTGCCTGAGATGATCAGTCTCTCCTGGTTGCCCTCTGGATTGTCTCTTCTCACAAAAGCTCACCTTAGTTCTATCTGATTTCTGTAATCTTTCCATGTAAATTAAGTCAATCACAAACTGCAATCTAGTCTTCTGAACTAAACCGGGGGATACTCTCTGGAATTGCTCCATATCCCAATATTCTAGCCAAGGCAATACCCGTGTGAAGTAGAGTGGAAGGATTACCTTGTGCCTTGCTTGCTGCATCCCTATCCACCAAAAAAAGGCAAACAGCCTGCATAATAGGACAGCATTCTCGACACAACTTGTGTTAGGCTGCAGCCAGAGACTCCTTCACCCACAGCAAAGCTCCTACAAACCCAGCCCCTGCAAAGATGTTCCTCATCTGACAGGTGGAAGCTAATGCAGGCAGAAGCAGTCAACACCACAGTACACTGTGCATCTATGCTTAGTCAGGATGTATTTCCTCATGCCAAATCCCTAATTTGACACGTAGCCTGAGTCCACCTCAGCCTGGTTTCTAACACAAACCGGCAGAAGGTGCAAGAGTCTTGCAATTCTGGGAAATTTTCTAATCTGGGCCATTAGTGGCCTCAGATTTGTTATTTCTTCAGGCATTTTCTGTGTCCTGCTAGACAGGTGAAAAATCACTCTACATGGTTTAAATAATGAGCCAGTTCAGCTAATCTCCTACTTAAATGCAAAAGGCACACAAAGAAGGGTCTGCACAAAGCAACCTTGAAAGAAAAGCATTCAGTCTGATCAAAAATCTGGCACACCTGTGAAAAAGGACTGCAAGCAATTACAGATCCTAAGGCACCATGCAAAATTTAACTGAGTTTCAAGTTTGTTGTATTTAAGATATTAAACATTTTTTAAGTACTTACAGTGGTTTTTAGAGTGATGTAAGGATCATTATCATTACTCCCATAGACTGCCAGAGTAGCCAAAGAGTCTCCAAGCTGTAAATCACCTAGATGGGAATTTCAGAACACTTTTTATACATCCCAGTGACAGCCGAAGTTAGAAACATCTGTACCAATACCTGTATTACCTATATTGCAAAATACCAGGAGCGGGCTAAATGAACTTCCAAGTTCCAAATCAAAGTACCTCAGTAAGTTAAATTGCTCAGGACTTCCAGGGATTACTGCTGCTCTGCCTCAGCACTATAGCAGAGGGAGTGACAATCTTTCCAACAGGTTCTTGGTTCTACTGTCAGGGATGGGGATGCCAAATTGTTTCCCTCACTAAATGACTTCTGAAGCTGGGACAAGCACATTATTAAAAATGTGAATTTCCAGCATCTGAAACTTAACACTGTGTAGTTTTAGAATATTAAGGTCTTAAGTACAACAAGAAGTGGAAAGGTTCTTCATTTACACTGCATATCTGACGTATAAATTTTTCTTACCTGTGTGTTCCTCTTTATCATAATTTTCCAAATCATATTCATCCAGTTCATGATCAGAAGGGTCTTCACTGTTATGGGAAGGCTGAGCACTGCCAGGAACGGCCACGTTCGCATCACCTGCTGTCTGGCCTTCAGCACTGCCACCAGCAACATCCCTGGGAAAAGACACACATCCCTGAGGAACTGTGACAGACATGTGCAATGGCTGCAGGTAACTGCTTAGGGGACTGCTGTCAAGATTTCAGCACACAGCCCTAGCTGTTCACACAGTTTTCAGTCTTCATGCTAATAATGTGGAAATCCATTTGCTCCTTCCCAATCTTTTCCCAAGATACAAGGCACTGTTATTCTCAGGCTTTCAGACAAAGTTCTTCCTCAGAAGTTTTCATGACAAATTGTGGCATGAATTTTGCTCAACAAGCTAAACTGTGTCTAAATCCCTTTCTCTTACACATTTCCCTCACTTCTGTGCTTTCAGATGTGTCCAGTTCATTCCTTTTTTTCCCCACCCACAGGCCCTGTCATGTGTGAGGACTATTTAGGTTTCTTCAAGATTTTTAAGACCTCATTTCCTCACACTTGCCATACTAACAACAGAAGAAAACAACATAAAATCTGTTAGGTAGGGACACTTGTGGATTACTTCTTATGGGGTAAACTATGCAACATCTAGAAAACTTGGAAGCTCTGTGGCAACAATTCTTCATGCAAGGAATTCAGCAGAAGGAATGTACATTAAACAATGGGTGAGAACATAACAGACATCCGAGGTGTCTCAGTGGAGCATGATCCACAGAAACTCATCCCTGCTGAATACACTGTATTTCTGTTCTTCTGCATGCAAAATTCCCAAGCAACAGTGAGCCAAGGCAGTTCTCGGATAGGATCTCTAACTTATATCTCAGAAAACTATTTTTCTAATTTTTTCAGTAAAATAAACACTTCACATTAACAAAATAACTAGAGACAAGTAACAAGATAATTAGAAACTCTAAATCCAAGTTGGGTTTGTGATCTTTGCACAAGGAAAAAAAGTGAGCTGGTGTAACAAATTCTGCAAAGTACAGGCAATTATAAACAGGTCATAACACCTTTGCTTGTTTCAGATGGTTGTTAAATTGCCATTTGGAAGTTTTACTGAATGCATAACAAACAGCACCTGAAATCTCTCCACGCTTTTGAAATTGCAAGAGAAAGGAAACCACCCAAAAAGTTTACACATGTAAAGGGGAAACACCACCACAGATAACAGAAACATTAAACTTCATCAGTCAAAAAACTAACATAAAGTGATAACCTTCCAAATGTTTAAGATGATTTTGGAACCATTAGAAAACAAAATTAAAGCAAACCAAAACACATTCTGGGACAATACACTGTTCAGCCATAAAATCACTGATTCATTCACCAGAAACAGATAATATTCCCCCAACTCTGAAAGCTTTTACTGGTCCCTCTTGCATCTGTTCAATCACACACACCGTGGTACAACCACACACTCTAAAGAGCTGACACTGAGTCAGAAACGTAAACATAGGAACTGATCTAGAAGAAAAAGGCCAGAAAATGGAGTAATACTTCAATCCTTTTCTAGACAAAAGAGCCATTTTTTTCTCATCTTCCAGATTGTTTCGTAAATACATCCCCTCTGTTATTCTTTTCATAAATGATTTTTTCTTAAAAGCAGAGTGACAAAACACAACTACATAACTAAGAACTTTCAGTGCAGAAGGAACAGCTGTGATGTTTTTTAGTTTCATCTGTGACCCATAAACACACCTCTGAGTGCTGTTTTGCCTCTTTTGCCGCAGCCTAAAAATACATCACTCTGAGCCCCACTGTGGCCTCCAGACTTGCTTGGGTTGTCACCTCACAGCCTCAGCATCTCTTCACAGTCAGCTTGGGATCTCCACCTCGGTTTGCCTCACCTCCAAAGCACCCGTGGTCACAAACCCAACTTATTTCCCAGGGCAGAGGGAACGGCAGCTCCGGAGAGGGGCAGGACGCAGGAAAGAGGGCCAGACCACCCGGAAAGCTCGGCGAGGCTGCCAGCACACAGCTGACAGCTGGGGAACCACCCGGGAATGTCCTCATGTCCACAGCGACGGCGGGGGTCACTCACAGAGTATTCTGGGCTGGACGGGACGCACAGGGACCATCCAGGCCAGCTCTTAAGCGAGTGGCCCATACGCACACGGAGCCTTTGGCACTATTAGCACCGCGCTCCAGCCAGCCGGGCCGAACCCACGGGAACCCCACCCCGCGTTGCCCCTGCCGCCCCGGGCCCCGCAGGCTGCCCTGGCACAGCGGCTACAGCAGCACCCCGTGCCGGCTGGAGTCGCCCCGTGCTGCACCCCGGCTCACCCCAGCCTGTCCTGCGCCTCCTCGATGAGGCCCTTCAGCTCCTCCTCGCTGAGCTGCACCTGCGGGCGGACACAGACAGCGGTGAGGGCGGCGGGCGGGGGTGTCCGGCCCTGGCCCATCCCCATCCCCGGCCCCATGCCCACCCCCATCCCCTGCCGCACCCTGTCGGGGGTCTCCCTGTCCCACCCCCGGTCCCATCCGCACCCTGTCGGGGGTCTCCCTGGCCACTCCACGCCGCACCCAGGCCGCGCAGGGCACGGGGCAGCTCATGGCGCCCGCACACACACACACACACACACACACACACACGTGCCGCACGGCCGCGGCGCGCAGCAGTGACGTCACCGGCGGGGCGGCACGGCCGGGAACGGCGGGGGTAATATGGTGATGTCATCGCAGAGCGACGGGACGGCCCGCTGGGGGCGGGGCTGCCATGGGGGGCGGGGCGGGGGGCGGGACCTCCTGGGGATACGG
>JAWWTY010000037.1:53195191-53258073 GCA_035222235.1 Margarornis squamiger
GGGATACACTTTGGGGGATGCACTGGGGGGGATACACTGGGGGTGATACACTTTGGGGGATGCACTGGGGGTGATACACTTTGGGGGATGCACTGGGGAGGATACACTGGGGGTGATACACTTTGGGGGATACACTGGGGGTGATACACTTTGGGGGATGCACTGGGGGGGATACACTGGGGGGGATACACTTTGGGGGATACACTTTGGGGGATACACTGGGGGGATGCAGTGGGGGGGCTCCCTTACTAACGTGTAGGAGTCACTGCTGTTTCCATCACTGAAATCCTAATCCAGGGGTCACCGCGAAGTACTCAGGTGGGAAGTGGGGTTAGGGAGGGAGGGTTTCCAGCTCAGGGAGTTCAGCCTGGCAGGTACCAGGGCCACATCATCTCATCCACCTGTCACTAGATGACACCACTGTAGCATTTCCATTATTTTTACCCTGATCCTTCTGTGGTTCTGGCGTGAGAAATAAACATCTGTCAAAATATTACTACCTCTTCACTGTCCTGTTCTTTAGACCCATGTGCACCGTTTTGTCTTAACGCAGACACAAACATACCAAGGCAAGGGTTGTATCTTTCCAGCTCTTCCTCGGGGTACCCTGAGCCACGGCCACCCTAATCCTGCCTGGGATCTGAGTCATTACTGATCTTGCATCTTTGTGCGCTTGCCTTTTTGCTGGGCTGTTTTTATTTGCTTTGCTGGCCATCCTCTCTTGCAGTGTGCAAGAAACCCTTCTTGTCCTCCCGTGCATGAATTGGCTACAGTTTGACTGTCAGTTTTCCTCCAGATGCTGAAGGAATTTTTGTGAAAGCGGATGCTATTCTCAAAGGACAAGCAGAGGTGAGCTTTGCAGCCAAGAGGAGGAAAGCAAGGTTACTTCCCAGTGGCTGTGGTTCCCAGATACGTTTTGGTTTGGTGTTTTTTGGGTTTTTTTTCCAGATATATACATTTACAGTGTGGAGGTTTGCAGAACAAACAGCTGAGCCAGACTTGTTTTTACTGAAGCAACACCCAGAGGGGGCACACATGCTCTATCTTCCCTCCCACTGTGTATGTAATCACGAAATAACAGTGTACTGTCGTCTCAACAGCAGAAGTTCAAAAAAAAAAAAAAGTTGTAAAAGGAGGAAGGAAAATAGGTAGCAATTCTGCACAATGGATATTATAGCTTAGAGAACTGCAGTTAGTAGCAATAATTTTTCTTTTGAGATCCAGTCCATAAATGCTGGGTGAGTCCAGTACTTCTCTCCATCATATACTTGCTGGGGAGGCACAGCTGGGTCTCGGGGTCTTCTTAAAAGAAAGACCATTCTATTAAATAAACTAGTGTTCCATGGTGCCTTGGCAATCAGAGAGATGCAGTTGAAAGAGTGGTGCCCCAGGCAGGGAGCTCCCTGCAGACACCTGAGATAGTAACCAAGATCTAGTGCAGTCCAGCCCACTGACACTGAGAAACTGAGTCACCTACAGGTCAAAACACACCAATAAAAAATGGCCTTCTTTGTACTTAGTGTCCAAAGATGACTCAGCCACAGAGGCGTTAAAATTAGCAAATTTTCGTTGTTTCAGTTTAGTCACTGATTCTGATGTCAGAAACTTCTGCCTGTCTGAAGTGAAAAACACTAAAACTTGGCCCTGTTTCTGGATCTGTATTTGACCCATCCTGACATATTGCTTTTCACCTGCAGATGCAAGTGCTGGATAGTTCTCATCAGCAGGAACTATGTGCCTGTATCATCTTGTTCAAGGTGTTGTCATAAACATTCAGAAAGGTTCAGATGGCTTAAGTTTCCTAGCTAAGCAGTGTAAACTTTTGTTCTGGAGTGGGTTTAGGAGGTGGATGAAAGGGGATCAGTGGGAAAGGTCTGTAGCTCCTCCAAGGGGAAGGTCTAGCTTTATTTTTAGGGGACATGTCAAGGTGCCCAGAGAGTGCCCAGAGTATTCCTCTTCACATTTAGTCAGGATGGAAGACAGAAGAGAGCTGCTTGATGAAGGAGTGATGTTGAAGCAGCTGGTTCCAGAAGGCTCTCCAACCACTACTGGAAAGGACCTTGATATACTTTGAATGATGAAACTGTCACACACATTGTAAACATTTCTGGTATGACAGCTGGAAGGCTCTATAAGGCCTGAAAAGATTCATACTGCAAATCATACAGTAAACAAGAAAACAAAGGGAATTTTATGTGTTTTGAGAGAAGCTGTGGTTCAGCTGACCTCTTCAGATGAGAAGGGGAAAGTGACCAATACACTAGCATGGCATCTCACTCCATTTTCTTTCCTGTTTTCTCAAATGAGCGATAAAATACTAGTGCTGCAGTCCCAGAAATGCTGAACAGCTAAAAGTAAAGCCATAGAATCAAGAAATCCTCTAACTTAGAAAGAAAGGAGTACTTAAGAGTAACTTTGAAACACCAATGGCAGCCATCTGAGTCCTCAAGGTTACTTTTTGATTTTCTATTTGCATTCTCTGTGTGTTTCGGTGAAACACAGAGCATGAATAGTGGGAGGAAACCAAAGAAATATCAGATCTCAGTAGGGCAGCATCTCATCAAGGGAGATGACATACCCTGTTTGCACACAGCAGCATAGCCTGGAGGGAAGAACTCTCAAACTGATAGCTAGCCAGAAAGTTAAGTTTTCAGGTAGTTAAAACAAGGCTGCTTTGGTTTTCTTTCATCCATGAGCTCCTTAAGGAGTTCTCCATGAGAGCACAAACCTCCTCGCTTTGAAAGATAAAACATTCTAGCACTAAGGCTTATTCTCCCAGATCTTACTTACTGCTTTTGGTGGTCTTTGCTTAAGATGGAATAAACTAGGTCTGTCACTTATCTTTTAGATATGTCTAGTAATAAGTGTGATCTCAATGTGAACCAGATGCATGCAAAAAACATTAAAACCTTATTGGGATACAGTAAATGTATTGCCAGGGAAGAGAGGTGTGCTTTTGGAGCAGTTGCTTCCCTAGAATGTGTGCTAAGAGCTTGGGCGTTATGATCCCATCATCCCTGATGGGATTGCTGTCAGACAGTGTGGGAACAAACATACAGGAAAGGAAAGAGATATCACCGGCGCGCTCTCAGCAAGTTGGAGAAGAGATGGCTGGATATCAAGAATAGCCACATTTGCCACATACAGCCAATAGAAAAAAATAACTTTAAATGCATTCGTCTATCAGCCCAGGAGGAGAGATGAAAAGGAAAGGAAAAGAGGTATGTGGGAGAGGAAGAACCAAGATGCACATGAAGGTAGAACACAGTCAAGGATCTAGCAAGCGATTCTTGGCCAACTTACAAAGAGAAAATGAAGGAAGTTGAAAAGAAGCACAGAATTATACAAAATGCTTGAGGATGTACTAGTAAAGTCAGTAAACATACAGGTATGGGAAAAAACAACAACAAAACAAGTGGCAGTGCTCTCCCTGTGCTGGAACTCAGCCAAGTGATGCGAGTTTTGCCCCGTAACCTTCTTCTCACCTCAGATGGGAAATGAGGTCTGTCTGCATTCTCCCGGTATCACTACAGCCTCCAGCCCCAGGCTTTGCCAGCCAGAGGTCCACAGTGTCAGCCTACACTTGGGTGAGCACTGGGAGAAGTGGCTCATGAAGCAGGGTTACACTGTGCCTCTGAGGGCAGACAGACACCTCCAAACACCTGAGGACTCTGCCCTCTCCAGCACAATGGGAGCCATGGGGGACATTGGGGCGAGTATTTGTGTCCATGGTGCCACATCTTTATTTCCTCCATGTTTGAGTGTATGGCTCAATACTGGTTTACTTCAAATATTCATTATTCCAGAAGGAGACTACCATTTCTTACACAAGCTACTGGCTTGTAGAGCAGAGGAAGGTAGCCAGGCTGTAGGGTTGTGCTGGGTACAGCGGACTCCCAGCCTGCAAGGCTATGTGCCCAGGTTCTCAGACATCCTTTACCTGCAGTCTTATATATTCATAGCAGAGTTTAGGGATAGCCAGTCCACATGCCTGCTCTGGATCAACACTGAAAAACTTAGCTAATACTGCTACATACCTACAAATAAGTCTGTATAAGCCATTATGCAGATCTAGGGAAAAAAATATTATTTCCGACTGGTTTAAATGTCAATTCTAAGTAGTCAAACTGAGATATGCAATGATCTTTTTTATGGTACACACATCTCTGCTATTGATTCCAGCAGTGGATCTACATCAAGCACTTCTGACAGTGCTTTAGCTTCAGGACAAAACCTGAGGCTCCTCTAGGTGAGATCTAGTATGTAGCAGGGGTGGTTTAGACTTTGCTGTCCATTTCTGCCCTGGGGAGAAAACACAGCAGTGAGCAAGACTGTCTTAAACCTTAATTAGTGCAGTGAACATGTGCCATAGCCTTCAGTCTCTGTATGCCTGTCACACAAAACCTCAAAAACACAAATGTCAACTGAATATGGTAAAAACATGGATGAGTTTACAGAGAACGGAGAAGAATGGTGTTAATTACAGCTGAACTTCACTACTTTTCTCTGTGGAGAGTTAATTCAGATGCCCAGAAACAATGGTTTTAAATTGTCTTGATATCAGTGGTCGTGAAAGGAGATAAATCATTCTACATTGCTACATGAGAAGCTTGCTTTCGTTTTTTCCAGCTACTGGGGAGGCAGGCAAGGGATACATCTCTCACAAAATTTCGACATCTGTGGAGTTCCCTGAGCTGCTTTTCAAACTCTGCTCCTGGACAGCTGAGCTTGCAGAGCCCTAAGGCATCTGACAGAGCCACAATCCTGATGTGGGCAGTCACACAGCCTCGTGTGAGTGGTGCCTCACTCTCACAACATGCAGGATGTGAAAGGATGTTACCACCTTTTACCTCTATCAACCTGTTCCTTAATAATCTGGTATATTATGAAGAAAGAACTTGACTCCAAATCCACTAAAACATGCAAGACAGAAAACATTGCAAACTAATTTAAAAATTAAAAGAGAAAAAAACCGGTAAAACAAAAGTATTTTTAAACCCCTCATTTTTACACTCATGCCAAATTTAATCAAATCCCTCTATTTATATCTGACTTTTCCTTGAGATACTCATTTGCAACCTTGTTTGTACGCACTTGCAGCAATGCTGTGGAATGAAGCAAGCTTCCAGCCTTTTGGATCTTCATGCATCCAAACTGTCTGGCTATGATGCATCTGCAAACGCTTAATTTTAAGCACCATGGAACTCCATTCCCAGGTCTTACGTGCCCAGTTTTTGGGAGAGCAGGGCAGATCAACGTTCGAAGAAAGGTTTTTGGGAACTGACTCCGTATCACTTCTTCTTATGCACAGTAAGCATACTGACAGCAGTGTATAGGGGAAAACAGCACCAGGACTTCCAGATGTAAAATCCAAAATATATGTGGTCTCTGGGAGATGGTTCTTGGGAGAAACTCAGTCCTGCTGCTATCTGAAGTACATTGAGAAACACCTGAAGAGGAGAAGAAACAACAAAAACACTCACAGCAGCCATTTCCTAGGCTAGAAAACAATGGAATTTTTATTGAACAGAGATGGCTCATAAACACACTCAAAGGAGTTCCACCTGCTGTTCAGCAATATTCATTACCATCTGATAATAACCTATGGGGACAGCTGTATAAAATAGGAATAGAATACCAAATTGCTATATTCATTAATAACTTTGCCTTCCAAATACAGAACCGTAAGTATTTCAAGTCTGAAAATAGACCACAATTGTTCGCATTTAAACCAAACCTTTATGATAACAAATATACAAAAAAAGGCAGTCAATATATTAAACATTTAAATCAATAGCATACATTTCTCAGAGGTAAACATTGAGCAAACAAAGCCACCAATGATGTTCAGAAATCAGGTAAAAGTTTCAAGGTCAAGCTCCAAACACTGTAGCTTTTCTAAAGCCGTACTGGTATTACACTTTTATCTAGCCCCTAAATTGAAAACTATGTAGCATGAACATTTGAAAATATAACATTGGCTATCCGGCAGGAATTTGTAAGTTCCTTAAGTCCTCACTGTATTTATATTGAAGCACCTGCAGAGACAGAGGGCAGTAGGAGTTAAGCACTTTGTTTTGCAAGGTTGGGGTTTTAGTTCTGTTAGAGATGAGCGCAACACCGTCCTCATACCAAACACGAATTCCAGCACGAGCATTGGCCTGACAAACTGCGTGAAGAATCAGCCTCGCAACTTGCATTAAACAGAATGGGACTTGCACACCTGCCTATTTACTGAAAGCCTGTGCTATTTCTACTGCACGGAAAAATTCTCCTTCAGTAGTTGATCTAATGCCTGAGTTGGAAAGCTTGGGCTACATACATACGCTCAAAAATAAGGTGACAGATTTACTACCAACAACTAATAAAAGTTTGTATTGCAATATTGCTCACAACATAAATGTACAATTTGCACAAAACATGGCTCTTCAACATGAATATTTTGCAAGCTACAATATATATATATAATATGTATAATTTCTTTTCTTAAAGAATTATATGCCAGAGTGCATGCAAAGAATTTCAAAGCAGTAACACTACAGGAGCAATCACTTGTTTACAGGTTACTGAAACCATTCAATACAGAAACACTGGAATATTAGATAACAGACAGACAGGTAGATGTATGTACACACTGCTTCTTCAAGAACCTTCCCCTGTGACACCTCAAGTGTGGGTTCTTAGAAACTCAAACCACTAGGAATGACAGCTCCAAAGAGGCCCCTGAAGATCCTCTGCACCCTTTGACCACAGATCACTTCTGTGGAGGGGACTGTGAAGGAGACACTTGTCCTTTAGCCAGAAGTAGAGGCAAGCAATCTTCTCCACAGCCAACATCTGTTCCAAATCCTGCTCCTTCATTTCCAAGCAGTGAGCGATGAGCATCTATCCATCTGATGTTTTGGCTGGTCTCAAGCAGTCTCCTGCAGCCTTTACAGTTGGAAATGCAAGACTGGAGAACCTGGATCTCCTAAACAGCAGTGCACAGCACTGCCATTGTTCTAATCAGATATGTACAAGGAATGACATGTATCCTCTGGTTTAAAATTTACATAGAGTATATACAAATAAAGCTATTCTATCAAGGTGCAAGTTTATTATTCTCTGGTGTGTTACAATGATTTCTTAAAAAACCTTTATACAGACTCACCAGGAGAGTTTACACAAAGTTGACATTTTGTCATAGTTCATTACGTAGGCTTCGTTCTACAAATTCCACAATGGAAACTCCCGTTACTTTTCCTTGGAGTTCTGCCTATGCACAGGACTGGATTTGGTAGGCTCCAGTCATGTCTAATATAATTTCCTTGACTTCGGTACATTTTAAACTGGGGTGAAGTGGCACCATGTGGGGTTTTTTCCCAGGAAGTCATCAGTCTCTATGAAATGAGGCAGGATATGCAACTGGACATCAGGGGGTTGCAGTTCCTGTGCCCAGTTCAGCTTTCCTTGCTTTTGGTGGGACTGTGGTATGTGGAGCTAGCACAGTTTGGCCCTAAGGGTATATCTGTAAGTCCTTGGCACTATTTTACACTAGCTGATGACAGGCAATGCCCTCAAAGAAATTTTAAAAAAGGCCCAAATGCAATTTACTAAACAGCAAACATCAGACTGATCCACTAAACAGATGGATACGGAATGCAATTTGTCTAAAATTAGAATGGTTGATGTTTTCTTAGGCAGGTCTAAATTCATAAAAATCTTTCCCACCCCACAGAGGCCTCATGCTGCAGCATGTAAATATATGATGCTTCTAATAAAGTCCTTGGAAACTCAAAGTCTGTGATCAACAAGCAGAAGGAAAGCCTACCCTCTCCCATTTCTCTTCAGCAAAAACCTCAAGTAACATAAGTACATGTTTTTGATCCCTGCTGAAGTAGAGGAGCTGTGTGCAATGGCAGCAGGATTTGGCCCTCGGCCTTTCTGGTGTACCAACCACAACTGTGCACATGACTGGATGGGAAATTACATCTGCTGGTGCATTAAAAAACCCTACAGCCTTGCAGTAACTCCCATTAAAGATTCCCACTGATTTCAGGAGAGAGAGAGAGAAAGAGAGCAGACTTTAACAAGTGTATGTTCTGCTCCACTGGAGTTATGTTTCCAAAAAAATCTTTAATACCATTTTCCTCCATTTTGTAACTTGATTATATCGAGGCATTTGGAGCAGAGGCTTTGCACATGTCCTCTCAAGCTAAGGGAAGTATTTCACACAAGAAACAAAAATCTGGTTAGTTTTTCTCTTTTTCAGAGTAATACAATAATAAAAAAACAACTTGCTGGTTTCACATGCTGCCGCGCCTTTGTACAGCCTCAAGAAAATGACATCTAGCAATGACAAATGAATTGTAATCTCATTGGAGATTTTAAAAGGATCAGCATCAGACAGAGTGGGGTTTAAGATAACCTAAGGTGCTCTTGGAGAATATGTTGTTAGTGATGCAGCAATTAAAAAAAAAATCATCAAAGGAAATTAAATACAAACACACCCTTTAAAATAATGTTCAAGTTGTAGACACAGCAGACAAAAGCTGCTACCTCAAATTATGGCTGAGCTCCTCTATATTTAATACATTCCCTTCTGAGTGCCCTCAATTAGTGTCTTCAGTGGAAGGGCTTGCTCTGAAACATTAACAGCACAAAACAGGCAATTTTCAAAAGCATCTAACAGACTCGAGAGACTGACATCTTTGAATGAGCTACAGATGTCTATCTGTCTTTCTGAGGAAAAATATTTGGTTCCAGAAACATTTGTATTTCTTAGCTATAATCTTTCTCTGTGGAAAAACATCTGCCATCCTACTGTCTATGCTCTGACTGTTGTTATTTTATTTTTATCCATCACAAATGGATAAGCAAAGAGGGAGAAAGTTTCACCTGTGTTGTTAATTACAGATGACCTCAAACATGCCTGTGAAGCCACAAACCAGTATTTAAGCTACATCTGCGGGAGGGAGGGCAGTATCTCTGTGTTTGTTGATGATTACTGCTGGGTTATGAGATCTTTCATTTGCTTCTCAATAAAAAGGGAAATGAAACCTTCCCATAAAACCCCAACAATAGATGGCAGCAAACAAAAACCCAAACCCAAATTTGTAACAACCATAACAAACGCAAAACAATCATAGCCATTCCTGCATTTATATTACACAAATTAGGAATCTACCTAAAACCAGTAAAAAATCAAGATCAACTTGATGGTTCTGTACTGTTGTAGAAACCATCTAATTTCTAGCACATCCTCTTGTTTTCACTTTTGTTTCCTAGCTTTAAGTTCAAAGACATCTCAGGGACAGGTGGGAGGGGATGTGAAGAGGGAGAAAGAAAGCAAAGAGCTGTCCCACACACAGTGCTAGCTCTTCTGTCTTTTCAGGATGCTCACGCTGGGATTTCCCCATTTAGTTGTTGCTTTCTATGCTAAACACAAAGACACAAACCCAGCCCTTCAGAAGTGGATCGCTTCTCCATCTAAAGATTGAGACTGTGCTTTCTAATTACAGATAAGCATTCAGCTTGGAAAGTGCGAGACAGGCAAAGACTTCAAAGGTGACACAGTATGAAAGAGGGATGGAAAACAGACCTAATCCACAGACTAGAAAAATCAATGAAAAGGCTTCCAGCAATTTTAATGGGGCAAATTTCATCATGCTTTCATGTTTGGTCTGCAAATGATGTTATAGTAAAATCTTAACTTGTATTTTTCCTAGAACATTCATATATTCTTAACATGTAAATTACTTCTTGAACCCTCTATCAAATATTTATAAATGCTAAACTAGGTACAAAGTGAAACCCATTTGGGAAAGTGGAGCAGAGGGAGGTTTAGCTGCACTAATGGATATTGCATTAATGCTTAGCATCAAGAAAGGCTGACTGCCATTAACAAGAAATCTCATTACAAACATGATTTCACGCCTCATAACATATCCCGTAGATCTATTTACTGTCCATCTCACTCTCACATACACACAAAGATAACTATAGACAGAAAATCCAAAGCATTGCATAAGCTTAGTCTTTTCTTCTCAATTTAAAAAAAGTCCAAAACCACAAAACCACAAATCCAACCAACACACCACCAAAAATAACAAAGAACTAGAAAATTCACAGCATGGCTCATTAGAACTAAATTATTTTACAATCTCACTTCTGTTGTGAGTGACTTAAGACACTTTTCAGACTTTAACCTAATCGAAAGCCCGCTCTGAGGATAACTAATGCACAAATGGCATTACAACAAGATTTCAAAGGGGCGGGATGGGACCGAAGGACACTTTAGTAGCCCACCTGTTTCTGGGGAAGGTTGAGAGCATGCGGTATTTCCCATGGGTTTTCTCTGCTGCTCTTCAAAAAAATGCAGGATCCAGATCCCTTTTCTCTGTGATAGTTGGCAGAGTGAAGAGAGAGTGGGGGAAAAAAAGAGCATTGACCTTATCTTGCGGCTCTAAACAGCAGATGCATTATTCAACTTTCCATATAATGCTGAAGAGATCAGTAGAGGGAATGTCCTGCATTGCAGAGAGTGGGATTTACTTATTTATTGTATGCATAATGCTCAGGTACCTCTGTCCCCCACTGGTGCAGCACATATGGCTGTACAACGGCTGCAGTGCTCAAGAGAAATGTGGGCGGGAAGCAACATACTGGTCAAAATGCACTGATGGGACTTAAATAGGTCAAGTTTTTCTAGTACTAATTGGAAGTTAGCCAGGAACATGAGGTCAAAAAGCTCTAAAATGCTTTCCTATAGTCCTTGTATTCTTCAATGGATAAACAAAGACTCACAACCCAAGTGAGACTGCGTGTTTTATCACGTCCCCAAATGGCACAATTAGTCACTGGCTTAAAAATTGCAAGGCAAAAATCAAGGTATTGAACTGACTGTCCTAAATTTGTCTATCAGTCTACACAGGGCTGAGCAGATTAACCATGATATTTGACCAAGTGAATGCTTGGATGCTGGGGAAGCAGCTTTGAGCCTGAGGAAGCTCCAGCGGCTTTCTGTGCTCCTTCCCACTTTCTGCCCCAGTGAGGTGCAACCAACACTGGGGACTTTTAGCCATGCTGAGGGGCAAATCTCAGCTTACAGATGTGCTGTGAGCTTACTAAAAGCTATCCAGAACAGAAAGAACCAGACTTTGGAAAGGCTCATTTGAAAGCCTCTCACGCAGTAAGCTACAGGATAGTCAATTTATTCACTGCTGGGAAGGGGAAAGGCTAAGGTTGGACTCTCTGGAATCTGCAGCTCAAACAAGCCCAGATGTTTTGAACCATGTTAATCCATCCCTGACAGAATATATGAGGTGTTGAGGGTCTGACCTTAATTAATTAAAATGACCTCCTAGCACATTGAATTTTTCTAAAGTGGCAGTATTTTTGTTTGCTTTTTTGTTTGTTTTTAGTTTGTTTGGGTTTTTTTTGTTTGGTTTTTGTTCTTTTGTTTGTTCTGAGCAGCTCCATTTTCTTATGTGGCTTATTGTAAACCATAAATGATTTCTGATTGGGTATTTCAGAGAGGTTTTTTTCCCTTTGTTTGCTTCAGAAAGGCAGTAAGAAACAAGATTGCCTCTCACTGCACTGGGCAAAGCTGAGTAATGGAACTTTTAATGAAAACACAGCAGCAGAGATGATCAGAAGTGGAGAGACCAAAGTCAACCACGCGCAAAGACGTTCAGGTATATTTGCTCTCACAGCTGCAGCAGTGGAGATTTTATGAGGAAAAGAAAAGCCACCAGTTGCTAGAGCTCCATGGTCTTGTCTGTGTATGGGTCCAAGCAAACCCTCTATGTGAGCACTGAAGAGATGGAGCCAAGTGGGCTGGTTGGGAATGCCATGCAAGTGGTGAGAGATGGGGCTGCTTCCTCTCTTCCTGCCCTTCCCTGCCTTTGATTTCATGCAAACTCTGAGTTGGAGAACAAATGAATTAGGAAACAGTGAACACTACACCTCTGGAATCCCAGGGGAAGATGTGGGGTTATACATTCAAATTCTTGTACCTAATCCTCTTCCCTTACTAAGACTTCTTCATTAGTGTGCCATCCAACATGGACAGAAACCTAAGCTAAGCATGCCCACTGTCATCACCACAGTCATCACCTCTACAGGATGAAAGAACAAATCAGTAAGCCCAAAGATGGGTGAAAAATGCCTCTTCAAATAAAAAGAAGCAACAAAATTGCTGTTCTCATACATCACATACAATCAGGTGGACAGATTTAGCCAACTAAACAACATGGTATGCAAACCACAAGATGTTTGTAGAATTTAACTTATCCAGCCAGTGCAACCTCCTTTGTAAGATGCTGCTATGTCTCCTGGGTGTTTCAGTGACAAGCAGTCCAAGCAAAAACACAAAAAGCATCATCAAATGAGACTACTGACTTTGAGGAAGCAAAATACCACATTTTAAGCTCTCTGCATGCATCCAAGCTAAATACACACTAGGCTATCCATGGCTGTTCCATGCAAGAAGCCTTGAATAGAGCTGAATGACAGTTTAATGGCAACAAAACCCCCTGAATACCCTCCTCCTATGCACACTGAGTTTGCTTCCCCAGCTCTTAGGCTCACTGAAGGCAGCTGACAAATTCCCATTAGTCTCTGCAGGTCTCCCAATTTTCTTTCTGCTTTGGGCACCCCATGCATAATGTTTTCAGCAGTGGTCTCATTGAAGTCATGGATCATTGAGACACAGTTGAGGACTTTTCTTTGCTGTTTTTTTGCACTTGCAGGCCAGTTACAAATGGTAGGTCAGGTGCAATTGTATTAAATGTGATAATCTGGTCAGAGCAGGCAGCCTCGGTTTTTACATTCTACCCATTGAAGATAATGGGCCTTACCTCAAAATAAATAAGTTAAAAATAACATAACATTAATTTTGCTAAAAATGTGTGGAAGATGTGCTTGAAAGTGCTGCAAGTTAGAGATATAAATGTTGAGCTTATAGGTGGACATCTAAAATTAGTGATATTCTCATCTCTGGGGTTTCAGATATTATTTCAAGGCTATTTCAAGGCTAACTTCCTGCAAGCTAGTTTATTAAACATTAGGACAAATCCTAAGCAGCTTTTTTAATGCTTATGTATTTCAACATCTCTGGGTCAGAGGATGAAAGCAGTATCAGGCCCCTCATTTCTGTAAAGCACTTGCAGAAGCCTCACATGAAAGACACTTTGTCAAACAAACTAACTTGATGTCTTTGACTTTAGGCAACTCTCATTCATTAAAAAAAAAAAAAAAAGAGAAATCCAGTGGCTTCATAGGCAACTTTAGTGAATGCAGTCTGCAGGCTGTCATCTTTCAGCAGTATTTCAGTATTTCTAAGACAGAGCCAGCTCCTGGGGGACACTGAGTACCTGGAACTCACTTTAACTAGTTCTGTATGTTCCCAGCTTCTCCCAGGATTTAACCCATAGACAAGAATGGCTTTTTTTTTTCCTAGGATGGCATAATCCTTGCCTTGAGTATGTGGATATGTTAACTTTAACACCACCTGTATTTTTCTGGAAGCATGCCTGAGCCCCCACAGACCTAGATGCATTGCATGCTGTAACAGAACACTCCTCTGATTTTAGCCAGGTACAGGTGGGAAAAAGAGACACCCTTTCTTTTTTCCCACTGCAGCACCTCAGAGCAGTTTATTTCAGTACAAACTGTGCATTTCCATTTTTTTTTTAATCTTTAAAGAGCAGCACATGGTGCTATGCTTTGAAACAAGACTAGAATTTCTGAAAGCCCCCATCACACCACACACTACAGCCCATTCAGGACTTGTGCAACGTTTGGTATGAAGCTGGTGGATACTCAGTGGAGAAAGGCTCTCAGTGTCAAAAGCAGCATGTGGAGGATTCAGCAAGCAGCTCTCATTAGTGCCAACAGGAGCCTGGCTACTAAGCCTTCACACCTTTTTAAAGATGTTTCCTCTGTCTTTAACAGACATTTGCACAGATCGACTCCAGAGCTGAAACCAATCAGGCAAAAGTTTTAGCTGGGGAAAAAATAGTCTTAGCCATTAGAATGCTGGCCCTTTTCCAGAATGGAGCGCATCTGGCCACCAGCTGTGTTTAGAGGACAGCAGGCATGAGGAATAAATCAGGGGAAAATCTGAGAAACAAGTAGACAGTGCTGAAATTTATAATGAAAAGAATACCAGCGTTCATCTGTGATGTCCAAAACCTTTGCCCTCCTACATTCCCCATCCTTTTCTCTTCCCAGCTCTCAAGCCCATCACTGGAAAGTTGCACATTCGGGAGAACACAGATACCCTTTCTGGGCTTGAGAAGGGATCCAGCAGGGCTCTAGAGTGAAAAAAAATTGGGAAGTGTGGAAATGGGCAGCACGTGAGGCAAAGTGGAAACATGAGGAAATTCTGGAAACTAAGGGAGGACCGTGTAGAGACAGAAGGAAAGATCTGCCACGGGGCAGAGACAGGATGTCTGTAAGTCCTCAAATATTACAGCAGTGGATTAGTATAAAAAAGACAAATGGAAAGGCACCTTCACTTATTACAGCCTGGAAAGTTATGATTAAAAAAAAAAAAATCACAAGTTTTTTCTAAGGATGTTGTATTTTTTTCCATTTCACCAAGACTGGAGGCAACATTTTGCCTTAAAATCTATAAATTATTGCAACTCATACAAAGACTAAAGGAACAGAAGGCTTTTTATTTTCTAAGATGATAACACCATGTCTCAAAAAAATGCTAATAAAATGCTCTGTTGGAAAAAGCCTGATCTGATAGGGATGGTATTCATGGGCACCCACTGAAACTCACACTGTTTTTTAGATTAAATTGACAACAGAGCCCTTCCCCCCAGCCCCAGATTAATGGAATGAAGAATCCATGCATGAAGCCACATATAATAAAGCTTGGAGATTATGAAATAGGCTAGAAGACAGGATCAGAATGGCAATTGATCTTGATGAAGTGGGGAAATTGCCCCGATTAAAGCAGAACAAATTTAATAAAGAAAAGTTGAGAGTGCTATACTTCGAAAGGTGTAGTAAACAAATGCACAAACAAAGATGGAACCCCTGGGAAGGCAGCAGTGAATCCCTCAGGAATTATAAGACAGACCGGATCAAAGTCAGCCACGAGATGTTCTTGTAGAAAATATCTGGGGATATATTTTCTGATATGCTTTACATAAACCATAGGAAACAGTTACTCTGATTTGCTTGTTATTGCATAAAGCTCCTGCTGCAGTGCTGAATTTTGGGGAATGTGGGGAGTCATGAGAGGAATGACAGCAAAAATCAGAGACCTAGAAAACACTAACAAAGGAACTAGCAAATACTATACTAGTGAGGCAAATAGGATAACTCCTTTTATACAGAGAATAACCTTTAAAAAGATCTTGTAAGATCACCTGACTTTCCTGTCAATTAGGGCTTGAAGGAAAAGCGGCTTGATTGGCAGTGAAGAAATTCTGAATAGTCTCTTAGGAAAAGCTTCTGATTATGAGGGTGCTGAAGAGCACGGATCCCTGTGACAGGATGTTTAAGAGCCTGCAAGCTACACATTGTCTGACACGGTTTGGTCTACCCAGCCTAACATCAGCAGGGGTAGACTAAAATCAGTTTTCAAACTCTGGTTTGTGGATCCACAAAGGTCTGCTGGCTGCCTCCAGGAGGAACGAATGCCAGGGTTACACAGGCTGGCTCTTCTGCTGGCAAAAGTGATGTGGGGGATCGCTGGCTGAAAAAGAATTGAAAGTTACTACTTTTTATTTTTTTTAAGGTTTCTTTCAGCTATATCTCTATGATTTTGAAGGAGAAAAGTTATTCCTCATATAAACCCACAGCCGCAATCCCTTCCTGTAAGAGCTCTGAATGACAGCTTCTGGGGTTTGTCCTCTCCCACCGTGTGCCAGACCCCAGCCCAGCAGATCCCGAGGCAGCAGCGGGGGCCACGCTTCCTGCCGTGCCCAGCCATCCCGACCCACAAGCCCATGAAGGGGCACAGGGGCTGGCACAGCTCTGCTCAGGATGGACATTGCACGTGTTTGGAGGCAGCTGCACTGTCACACCTGCCCAAACATGGTGACCACTCCACATACAGCCACCAAGGGTTCTGTTAAGCCCTTTATCGCTGAAAGAAAACTAGTGAATGTTACCACAGATACTGTCAGCTCATCAGAAGGACTAGCATAGGGTTATCAGTGTTTCCTTCCTATTTAATATCATGATTATTGTTTGAAAAACTTTGCTATTTTAAACCATGAAGCTGTGGGGTGAGGTCTGCTCCTACCTAGTTATCACTGGCATGGAAGGATGGGTTTCCATGGATGAGGAGGCACACCAAACAACAACAGGCATCCCTGTGTGTTGCTGTTGCATCAACTACAGTCTCACTTCTCTACAATCACCAACATTCACGCAGAACTTGCCATTACTTAAATGTTCCAGACAACATCTTGTGTGAACACCTACTATGCAGAAAAAAAAGCCTAATTGACTGACATGTTGTGTCTGCAACACTAGTGACAGTTTAGATATTTTGTAATTTGTTGCAGAAACTGTAAAGGCTTTAGAAGACCAAGCACAAAGGAGGATTTACACCTCAGTCATTAAACA
Organism: Margarornis squamiger; assembly: GCA_035222235.1. Lineage (NCBI taxonomy): Eukaryota > Metazoa > Chordata > Aves > Passeriformes > Furnariidae > Margarornis > Margarornis squamiger. Next base: position 53,211,767 of record JAWWTY010000037.1, read on the forward strand.
GCTTCCTACTGTGTTGATAACTAAAGCCAAAACTGTGTTTTCTGAGCATGTCAAAAGCTATCAACATGGAAGGGCACCTGACGCCGATGCTTCAACAAAAGAGGTTAACATGCACTGTCAAATAAAACTTCTAAATTTTCCGAATGGCATGCTAGAAAATAAGTATATTAATGTCACTTTGCCATGGAGAAGGCAATATCTTTGCCTACTTCTTGCTGTGGTTTGCAGAGACAGAGCATCAGGAACGTTGTGGCATGTAGCAGACTTGTCTTGCTAACAATATGCTGCAAAATAAATGAAGCTTTGACATTTAAATCACACCCCCTTCCCACGCCACCCAAGCCCTGCATTTGTAGATAACCTATACATTCTCAGGATACAGTGAAGAATCATTCTATAGTACATATTTAATTATAATTTAAAAAAATCTAACTCAGACAACAATCTCTGGCCAGTAGCAAAATATCCACACATTACTCAAGTAGTAAGAACTGTTATTATCCCTTCACTGCAACACACAGAAATCAGCACCTTGAGAAGGAGCTCCAGGGGTATCATATCACAGCCAATCTCACCAAATAAAAAAATATGCTAATTTCACAAATGAAGTTTGACAAGAAGTAACATTGCATTTGTCTTGGTGAAACAAAGCACGAACGTAACATTTCACAGGTACAGTTACCATGCAAATGCATGTTTGTTGAGTTTGTCTTTGTTTTTAACCCCAAAGCACGAGTAGCATGCAGTTCTCCTGCCCCCCCAACTACTGTATTAGAGATAGTCTGGGTAATGTACCTCTTTGGTGTAACCATAGCCTGTTAGGCAAGATTATACCACCCTAGGAAAGAATACAAGCAAAACTTGATCATATGTATGTTTACACAATGTACATTTTACCATTTAAAAAAACAAAACATGTTACATAGATTCTCAAACACAGCTCTGTTGAAAATGAAATTTTAAGCTTAAGAAATAGTTTTTAAACTACAAGGCCACCCCATTTTTATGAACAATTTAAAAAGTTCCCACCCCTAAAAATCTGCCAGTATATTTCCTCAACTGCAACAGTCTTACCCACTCTCTAATACAGTTGATCTTTGCTCGACAGCAATAAGAGTTCGTAAATTTCTTAAATGCACGAGATAATGGACTCCAGGATAGATACAGTTCTTGAACGTGTAACACTGGAACAAATCTGACTTAAATGATTAATTGGTCAATTCAGGTGTACCCCGGCACTACCCTTCAGGCAGCGGCTTCTGCCGTTCACAGATGTGAGTTCTGGCTTTTGTTGGCATCAAGATCCACAAACAGGCATATGTTCAGAACGTGAGTACAACAGAAATTCACCAGATACTCCTGTACCCAGTTTGCTCAAAACCAGGGAGGAACTTTGTTTCCTGTATTCTGTCATCCAAACAGGGACACGGCCCCAGCGCAGCACCTTTGGCCAAAACAACTATTTGGATGCAAAGTAGAATTTTTTTAATTTTCTTTTTTTTTGTAGTCGTTTAAGCAACTGCAACAGGTTTGAGCAACTGCAACAGCAGACTTAACTTGCAGGGTCTTTTATTAAGGGATTACCATCTTCCTCAGCTTTACACAACGGAGCCCTTTGAAGAAGACAAATGAATTGACTGAATCCGTGTGGCCAACGTCCTCTGTAAGTCCTCTAGTACATTTTGACCAGATGTTTCTCCGTTCTTGTCATACAACAGCTGTTTGAAAGCTTCATTTTCAATGAGGACCATCATATTTTTTAGAAAGTAGCCTTCACAATAGGAAGATAGTTCTGTGACGCCGAGAAACTACAAGAAGTGAAATTAGAGAAAGATGACCAATCTGATAAAACCCAATCAGCAAATACAGTGCATTAAGAGCTGCACACAGACAAATACACAAGCTAAACCTTTTAGACACACACAGTAACACTTACAGATACAAATGCATGGAGGGAAAGGAGTTAATCAAACAGTATTTTATGCTGATGATTCTCATAATAATTCCATATTAAAAGACTTTGGTTGTTGGCAAAACAAAATTCCAGGGGCTGAACCTTTGTTCCCTTGGAAGTTGATGAGAGTTTTACCACAAAGTTTACCAGACCCATGATTTCATGCTAGAAGTTACACCCTAACTAGTGCAAGTTTTCATGAAATTATGAGTGCATTATTTTCCACCTGCATGTGACAGCATATGTGTGAATTTGTATTCTTCCCTGAAACACCATTCACCCCTATTCATTACTTCAATATATTCATGAGATTGAGAAAACAACGGACTTCTTTTTTGTTTTTCAGATTGTACCTGAGCCCCAGGTTGCAAATCTGCTCAAGTGCTGAGTGTTTAGGAAAACATATTACAGACCAAGTTTCAAGAATGCCATCCTTAGCAAATATGGGATTTATGACTGAAGAAAATTGTCAAGCAAAATTTTATGCTTTAAGGAATCTTTGGAGGAGAAATAGAAACAATCAGCCATTGAAAAAATCTCCCCAGGGTAGTGGTGGTTCTCCCAGCATTGGACACTTTCAAGATACAGCTGGACAGGGTGCTGGCCCATCTTGTCTAGACTGTACTTTTGCCAAGAAAGGTCGGACCAGATGATCCTTGAAGTCCCTTCCAACCTGATATTCTACAACTTTATGATTCCAGTTTTAAAAATTGAAAGTCCATAGGGATATTAATGATATTAATACACTCCATTCAGCTTTTATTTGTAAATATCACCAAATTCACACTGTCTCACTTTCTTACCCAGACTTATTTAATCTAGAGTTTCAAACTCTTATTCCTGCAGCTTCTATTACAGAGCACATCACCCTGCTAAACATTGTTCTATAACCTAGGGCCCTGCCACAGATAGCTTCCCAAACCTGTGCCCACTTCATGTTATGCTACCACCAAGTTGTATCTTTCTCTCCATCATGATGACAAAGGCTGTGCTCCATGTGTCTCTGGGCCAACCTGGTGGTGCACATGCCCATCTGGAAAGGCAGGTTTCAGCATTGCCCAAGGTGCAGATGAGCTTGCAAAGCAGTAAGGACAAGAAAGGTGCCCCTGACCATGGGCAGGGTGGTTGCAACTAGATGATCTTTAAGTGCCCCTTTCAACCCAAACTCTTCTATGATTCTATGATGATTCTATGAAGGACTAGAAATGGTACCTAGAAATGGTACCTAGAAATGGTACCTACAAAATGGCACCTACAAATGGTACCTACAAATGGTACCTACAACAGCAGCAGGTCACTCAAAACTGCGTTTGGTTCCTGGCTGCAGTGCCTGCTCACCTTATTCCCGTCCTCACTACAGTCTAACACAAGCTCTTCCACACTTCAGAGAGCAACATGGAAAGGCAGACGGCTGGCTGGCAAGCTGTGCTGGAGCTGCATGTGAGCTCCCCTGGCTCATCAGCACCATCTGGCCTCTTTCGCCACATAACATTATCTTACATTCACATAACAAACAAATGAGGCTACCCTGTGGTGGGAGCACTCTGGGAGGAATGACCTGTGCTCAGGTTAATCACCTGCACATCACACAGACTGGGAGCAAAAAGACAAAGCATCTTCTATGCTCTGCAGACAGCAAAATAGAGAGGTATCTGAACTAGCTTTAAAGGCACAAGTTCAGGTCCCAGAGACCTCCCAGATATAGTAGTATGAAACTTAGCCCTGGTAATTCACTGAAAGCAGGGTAAAATAGCTCATGCAGTTCTTTAGGGTTACGTGGCTTAATTCCAGAAGCCAAAGTTTCATTCACAGCTAGCTTGGCTATCTCTGCAGTGCCCTACCTACATTAGTACAAACATGCCTCTGGCTGTTAAAGCCTCTCAAGTACACCATATCCACTGCCCCCACTGGAAGATGCAGGCACAAAAACCTTTCAGGCTGGGGCTCTTATAGGCAAACTAGGAGCTGGATTTAGCCACTGGGTTTGTTCAGTCCCAACACCAGCAGTGTACAAGTCCCTCAAACAGGTCTGAAGCCCCATGTAAGAATTTTCCTCAATCAGGATGTAACAGCCACATGCCACAATTCAAAGAAAACATGTGATTTTAAACCAAAATTATTCATTTTACTAACAGTAATACAAATTGAGAAGTTCCCACCTGAGCTAGAAGTTAAATCAAGTATTTTTTCAAAAGATTCCTGCACTGTAATTGCTTTCCTATTACAATAAATGGAGCTGCAGATGTACCTCATTTCTTATTTTTACAGGTGGAATTTTGTGCTATTTCAAACACTGATTGCATGTTATCTGTACATCAAGACCTAACATTACCGTTCCCTGTAGGAAATACCTGATGATGGGAATGGAGGTCAGATCTGCAGGGGTTTGGAGCAGGACTACTCTATTCAATCAAACCTCCAAGTCATAATGCATCAGTTTATCTTTTGTATAGACGATGTAAGGTACTCAAAAAATATTTCATTGCACTTTTTTGTGTATCATTTCCATCTTCCAAGTGAAAGTCTAACTACTACATACGAGCAGGAGAAAAACTGAAACTAATCAATGTGGCAACCACCTCTATCAATGTGTGAAAATAGCATTTTCTAGGTCAAAAAATGCCATGCTTTTTATGTCTAATGACTTAGGCCACCTCACAAGCTAAGTATATAATTTGATTCCAATAAGAAGCTCTCCAAGACATAAAATTCTCATTACTATCCTTGCAGGGCTCTGAGCCATTGCACTTCCACAACATGGCATTTTTATATATCGACAAGCTGTCACCAGCATTGAATGTATTACCCCAGTGGGCTCCAGGCAGGAGGAAACAGGTAATTGCAATGGGAAAATGTAGTTTGGAAGGTGAAAGCAGAGGTGTCTTCTTCACTTAGGTGATTCCTGTCGAATCAACTCAGCAGTTTGGGTTGCCATGAATTAAGGAACAGGTCTTACACAGTGATACACTAAAATTGAGTTTGAACCACTTAGGGAAGGGGGTGAGAAGGTGCCACCTTGTAGTTAAGACTGCATGATTTAGGACTGTCTCTATGCTATGTACTTATCAGCCAGTCAGTCCCCGTAAATGAAAGACAAATCCTAAATACACAACAAATGTACTAAGCATATGATATAAATATATCACTACTTATCATAAAACTGACCTATGACTATGACGACAGACACATAACATGCAAGCATATGCAGTTATTTTTACCTTGGCATGATTATAAATATCCACGCAGTTTTCTGTATTAATGCTTTTTGCACAAATGATCTCACAGTGTCGTTGTAAAGCTTCAAGCTGGAAAAATTTAGCAGCAGAGAGAAGCTAAAAAAAACAAAAGACACAGAGAAAATAGTCAAAAACTGCTGAGCAATACAGAATCGGAGTTTGATTCTTTACTCTTTCGTTCTACTTTTTTCTCTGCCCCTGCTTTAGCTGGCATGAAAGTACTGACAAAAAGTTAGAATGAGAAGATTGCTTGGTTCCTTCAACATTTTGCAGCCCCTGTAGATTACACTATGGGAAGCTGCACATGGAGAGACCACCACAGGCTGCTCAGATTCACACGCCGACTTCGGAATAGGGTGAGGAGAGGTGGGGTGTATGAGAGAGAAAAAGGAAACAGCAGCTTAAAGAATATTTTGTCACTTTGCAAACATGACTCTGCAAGGAGGGACTGAAGATCTGGCTGAAACAGAGCACCTGGACTGGATGTGGGGATGTCAGCAGAAGGGTCAGGACCAAGAGTACAGAGGAATTCAAACCAGATGATGATGACCACTCTGGGCAGTCTTAACAATCTAGAGGCAATAAACCTCAAATCTGTCACCTCAGCAGGCTCAATGAAATGGAAACACACCTCCATATGCTCCCTTTTCTAGCTTGTGAGCAGCTGTAAGGTGAAGTCTAGGCCATGGACACTGAAACACTGTCTGGCTCCACATTATTCCAAGGAGCGAGTGCACAGAGGGCTACAGTGCAAAGCTGGGAAGCAGCTTGGTGTGAGGCACTGCCTACTTAACACCCATGTTAGTGTCACGTGTCTGTATGGCTGCTCCACCACGGCTCTCCTGACACCAGCACTAGAGCTGACCTCCCTCTTTGGCCTTGCATCCCCCCTGTGGTTATACCACCTGGACTGGACTGCCTTGGGATCTCTGCACACCACTGGGGTGAAACCAGCTTACATTTTGAGTTCTGCAACTGATTTCAGAAGTGATAAGATTTCCTCTGTTGCCCCCATTCTCTTCTTTTACAGCAGGGAAAAGGCATTTCATTTTATCTCTTTCCTTGGCTCTGGCTTTCTGCCCTGCCTTAGGAAACGGATTGGGGTTCTTCATTGCTTGACACCCAGCCAGACCTTAGGCCAAGTTGTTCAGGTGTTTAAATAGCACTTATTCAGGTACTCAGGCCCCTATACAGCCCTTATTATTTAGGACTGCATGACAAAAAGCTATCCTATAAATCCCAAAGGGGCTCTCATGCTGCCAGTCAGAAACACTGGGGAACAAACAAAACCCTGAAACTTCCATGACATTATTCTGACTTCTCCTGTGCAGTCTGCTCAAGCTCTGCTTTAATACCATAAATAAATCCAAGTGCTGGAAATCTGCAGTGCTGATGTGATAGCAGCCAGCTGGCCCCAATTATGAATTGCAGCAAAGATTTCTGTGGAGTATTTCTGGTGCTTCTTGTTATCATATTTGTAATAAGGCAAGTTGCTAAATGCAGTTTTGAAAGATAAAGCTAAATCCTATTCCAGCTGCCTCTGTGGCTCAAGCAGTCATGTGCTGGTTTGTAATTACTTCAAACTGTGAGGAACCGTGGCCAGATCTGTTATCAACAGATCAATCAATCAGTCATATGTTCTCAAGTCACAGAAATTTTGAGATGTCACAAAAGTAGAGCAAGCTGCCAGCTGAACTGCAGCACAAGCTTTTTAACAGTCTAGGTGATAACACACACATCTCTATAAAGCTGCTGCACTGTCTAGTCTAAGACTCCTTATTTCAGAAAAGGTTAGAAATTCAAGAGTTCTTTCAAAACTGTTCGTGAAATAGAGAATTAGTGAACTTTTCCTATATAGCTCGGAAAGTCAGTGTGGGTATGCTTAGTTTAAAATCCACTGCCTGCACTGGAGAGAGATAATTTCAGTCCTGACCAGTTCCATCCTCTGGCTGCCAGACAGCAGTGTCACAGGGAGAGACTAACTAATATAGGCAACAATAAAAGAGCAACAGGACACGAGGAAATGGAACGAAGCTGTGCCAGGGGAAGTGCAGACTGGACACCAGGAAAAGGTTCTCCACTGAGGGGGTGGTCAGTCACGGAACAGGCTCCTCAGGGAAGTGGCAATGGCACCAAGCCTGCCAGAGCTCAATGTGCATCTGGATGGTACATAGTCCTGCAAGGAGCAGGGAGTTGGACTTGATGATCCTTTTGGGTCCCTTCCAACTTCAGATATTCTATGACTCTGTGATCATGGTGGCAGACAGTGCACTGATGATTACCAGCTGTTTAAGTAGCTCTCATTTTACTATTTACTGACCTGCATTCTTTTTGGCTGCCATAATTTTGGGATTGGCAACAGAAAAACTCCCTGAATGATTACCAAGAATTTGCTCAAATATCCCTTAGTTCTATACAGTTGGAGTGGTTTGGCTGATCATAGCTGACAGTGACAGCACACTGTATTTGGAAGGGGATGAATTAACATCCATACAGGTTGTGGTTGCGTGGCTACACTGAAGCTTCAGTCAGTTCCATTTGGCTTAGTTTGGCTTTTGTGAAAGGCCACAACAGCACCTGGATGCTTTACATCCAGGAATAAAGGGGCAAAGTCTCTGCATCTCAGGGAGCAGATCCTGGTTTTATTCAGAAAATTGTCACATGATTGGAATTGAACTGAACTGTGACTCTGTTGGGATTTCTCTCACAGTTAAAGCCATGTAAACACCCAGGAATTCTCCCATGTGAGGAACCAAACTGGGTATTTTTAATGCTGCTGAGATACATCTGAACATGTAAGCCTGAGTTAATAAACCAAGAGTGTGGCAGAGGGAATCTGACTGGCCTAGCCAGAGCAGAGCACCTCATCTATCAGGCTGAGACAGAGCAAGGATGGAACACTGTGCTGCTGGGGATTGCTTCCAGATTTTGGTAACACCAGCTTTGCCTCTGCCTAGATATTTTTCTTTCAGATACTTTTTCACTTGATGATCATAATTTTTCTACTCTTTTTTCTCTGACAGTCAACTTCATACTGGCAAAAGTAATCATAATGGGCGACCAGAAAAGCAAGAGACCAAGTGTCTCCCACGGGACTGCAGACAGCCTGGGCATTCCAGGTGAGGCACTGCTGGCTCTTACAGGAGTGCTCATGCATTGCCCAATGGCCATGTGCCCTTGGGTGAATGGGACACAGATCACTTAGTATTGTTCTCACTGCAATTAAGATAAATGTCTCTTACCTCCATAATTTCATTATTTTTAATCAGGAGTGACTCTGCACCTCCGTAATAAAGATACTGCATAACCAGCTGTAATGAAACAAAAGTAGTGTTTATAAAAAGCAATCCAAAACATCAGGGAACAGCGGGTGATGTAAAGACTGCAGGCAATACCCAAGGCTCACACAGCACTACCAAGGATTTATAGACAAAACTGGCTCAAACCTCCTGATTTCAAGATATACTTGGTTACTCTCTCTGCAAAGTTCAATGTTTCCTTTTCACAGGTCGTGTAATGTCTCAGCCCTGATCTTCAAATTGTCTGGAGTTTCTGGTGTGCTCCAAACAGTTTTCAGGAAACGGATTAATTAATTCTGCATTTTTAGTGTATTTCCCAGTATGTTAAGCACATCACTGATTCAGGCAAATATAGCATATACAATAGTTACTCCTTTATTCCTTCCCAGGCAATGGCACCCCAACCTTCATCCAGCTGTGAGTGGGCATGCATGGATGATGAGAAAGAGGGGGGAAGGCTTTGCACTGTAACACAAGCCAGCTAAGATCCCTCTGCAGGGAGCTTCCAGCAAGCCTAAAGTTATTGTAGGCAGCTGGGAATTATTTCAGTGGTAACAATCGATACATGGAACTGTCTGAGCTCCGACTCAACTAAAGGGAAGCATATACATGTATGTATACACTGCAGGTATAGAAAGCAAGTGTTTTCTCTGTGTTTTCATGGCAAAAAATTGATTGGAAAACACTCTAAGAAAGGGAATGAACTGTGTCTCTTCCAAGCCTGTCCATTAAGTACAGAAAGAGCCAACTACAGAAAAAAGAATCAGGTGCTTTACCTTGACATGCACTGTTTTGTCTGGATAGCCCATGTAAGTGAAATGCATGTTATTGTATCCACTCAGGCACAACGTTTGCAATCAACAGCACGCTGCAGCTTAGTGTATGAATGGAGATGAAGCCTGTGCCCAGGAAACCACTACTCTGAGCTATGTGTTCATCAGATACATATGTACCAATTTGGACATGGCATGTACGATGTTCCTCTTACAAGTTCCATTCAAATTCAATGTGAGAACTGACTTTACCTGAAAGATGGGGTACTTCACATAGTTGATCTCAATACAAGTACTATCAGATGAGGGCTTGCTAGACAGCAATGCTTTAAACCTAAATAAAAAAGGAGCAAAATTGAATAACCAGCCCAATTTTCTCTGTGAAAAAATATGGCAAAAACAGTACAAAAGTGCAGTAGAAGGATGGCATCATCTCTTGCAAAAACAGTACACTGAAATGAATGGATTTGTCACCAAAAAACATCAAGATTTAGACACTGACATAAAGTTTATAGCAACAGGAAGAAGCTTCTCCCTATGAGATTTCAATTTGAAATTTTTGAAAAATACACCTATTGTAACAATAGAATAAAATGCACATTGGTAAATCAGATTCTGTAATGATGCTTATTACAAAACTGATTTTTTTTTTTCTTGGAGGCAACATGATCTTTTAGAAAGACTTGTAACATTTAAACCCTGCACGTTTTCCTTTGTTGAAGAAGATAAATTTTGGCCTATGTCTATTATGCAGGTTACAAAAATATTTTGGAACAAACTATTAAAACAACTACACTAAGACTTTTAATTCTTCTATGCAGGCTCAATACAATTGTGTAAGAAGAGGCAAAAGAGAAAACTGGATAGGTTGCTGTTCCCTGATTATCAAAACCAGAAATTCAGACCCAAGTTTCAGGAAAAAAATGTATTTGAAGTTAATAAGTGCAGATTTATGTGATCTGTATACATATGTAACAATCTACTTCTCAAAACCAGATATTCTCATTGATCAGAAGTTGAAAATGGGAAATGTGCTGCCAGAAACATCTGCCTTTGTACTTCCTTTCTTTGATAATTCAGCTGACCTTCCAACAGTAGTTCAAAGCTCAGCTTATCTATCAAGACCAGCATTTGCTGGATGGTAACCTTTTCCATATCATGACTGCATCTTGCTAATTAAAATATGGGTATAACAATTTATTTGCTTTCACTGGTGTCAAACTCTATTATGAACACAATTTAGTAGGCTTAAAGCTGGAGTTTGTAACATACTTGTACATCTACCAAGAAGCTCTAAACCAAAATATCCATTGCTTAACTGAAGGCAGGGCCAGACATTACAGTTGCTTTATGCAAATCTCTTTACTCAGTGCTGTGGGTTGGCAGCACAACTAGCACCAATTCCCACACTGCTCAAATTATCCTAACTCAGTGGTTTGTCCTTGCCACATCTTGAAATAAGCTTTTACAGAGGGCCAGCTAAATTTCTTTAAAAAGCACACCTTTAATTATAGAGCTTCATACAAATAAAGTTTGTGAGCCACTTGAGGCTTGGGTTGAGCTGAGTAACCCGTGTTCAGGGAGCACAGGGAGCAGACTGTAAGCACTGCCTCTGGATACTGTCAAATGCTGTCAATGAGTTGTGAGATAGTAGCTTGTTTTTCCTGGAGACTGCCACTCACAGGATAAATTATTATTAAGAATCAAAATATTAAGACTCCTGTATGATCGGGAGCTTGATGCAGCAATGAGCTCCATGCAAACAAGCCTTAGCAGAATGAAGTCAGATGCACGGCCAGAACCATGGGTCACTCACTGGGTGGAAATCTAGTGATAGGAGCACTTCTTAAATGTCTGGCAGATCAACCAGAAAAAAACTGTGGAGAAACTTTGCTTAGGAAAAACTGAAGATTGGGCCACTAGCCTTCAAAGAATTGTAACGGCAGCAAACAAACAAAAATCCCCTGCAAAGCCACAAAATCAAATTCTATTTTTGTTTAAAAAAGAGAAATGTATGTATACTGTACCTTGGTGATGCAGTAAATAGCAACACTCGATGTGCATAAAATGGTCTTCCTTCCACCAGAAATGTAACATCTGACATCTCTTTGTTGTTGAGAAAATGGGGATCTAGAATCACAAAAAGAAGGAAACAAAAAAGCCTGTAACTTTAATTTGGAAGAGGTCATGAACATACTGAATATTTTCCTGTTTTGACAGAAGTAGACAATAGAATAGAAGGATATTGTTTTAAATGAGTAAAGCCCATAAAGCTATTTTGGACAGCCCGAGACAGAAGCCCCTCAGACAACCACATGGATTTCAGACAAAGGGAATTCAAAGCTTTGAAGTCCATGGTGACCTTTGCTGAGATGACTGCCAGTCATCCACACTGTGTGAAGCTGGCACAGCCTCCTAGCTCTGCTACCCAATGCAAACTGCAGCTGAACCGATGCTGGAGGGCATTATGCTCATTTATATCCCATTACGCCCCTCTCCCTGTGCAGGGAAGTCTTTGTGTCAAGGGGAAGAGGGTCCTGGAAAATTGCTTGGGTCACCTCCCAGTCCCATTAAAACAACCCTGGGCTCTGTCAGCCCGGCTGGGAGGACTGTGCTGCTGCAGCATCACCTGCAGCTGGACACAGCGCTCTGAGAGCTGGACAGACACTTGGCTCCAGGCCCAAGGCTTGGATCGCAGCCTAATTAGCAACACAGACAAATCCTTGCAGATTTACGGTCCCACTTAAACGCACCTGATTACCCTCCTGATTTCAGTGGGAGTTTCAGGTCAGGCCGAGTTTGGCACCCTTCATTTTTCTAGTTTCAAATTCAGGTTTTCCTCTGACCTGTGGCTCCCTCAAGCACCTGGCCAGCAATGCAGACTTCCCACAGCTCTCCCTGGAGAACCAATGAGTATCTTCAAGTCACACTTACCCAGGCGGGAGGTCTGCTTGCGTTTAATTTCAACCAGCTTTGGAATTGGGTAGGGCCCATAGCAATGAGTGAAAATGACAGAGAGCTGCTGGCTGATCACTTCATTCTAAGTAAAAGAAAACAAATACATGTAATGCAAGCTTAGTATGCCACATAAAATATGTGCAAAGGACATGTTATGATGTTCTCAAGAGCTGCTTGTTTTGAAGGTGAAAAATGTGATTGCTGAAGCTTTATTAAAAATCAGAGCTCAGGATTATCAGCATTTGTTAGAAACTGCAGCTCTCATTTACTTGATTGCTATGTTTCCTGTAGGTATCATTTAAAAAGTTTTCTCCTTGGATGAGAAGTCTTCTTTTCCTAACAAACTCCATAGCTCCATCCTCTGCAAAAACAAAGTTCCTTTACAATAGTGATTTCATTTTATTTGCAGATTTGCTGTACTGGAAAATTACTTTTTTGTTGCTCTTTGGAAAAGGGTCACTGGTCACGTTCCAGAAAACCACAGCTACAGACAGATACAGCTGCACAGCCCGGATGCATTTCTGTCTCACAACAGCCACACACACAGACCCTTCCCTTACAGAGTGACTGAAGCATCACAGCCCACCACTCGTTCAATCCCAAATGTTTCTTTAACGTGCTCCTACACCACTGGCACCGGCATGGGCACCACTGTCCTGAGGAAGCCACCAGACCTTCACAAAACCAGGTCTGGTCCCCGGCCTTATCCATTTCTGCCCAAACTCTGGGAGCAAGGCACCCACAGGATGCTTTCCTAAGCACCTTGAGCATTTGCATGCCTAAGCTGCAAGGGTAGTGAAATGGATTTAATGCTTAACTACCTAAGTCCCAGATGAAAGCAGGATTTAAAAGCTTTGGCAAATTTTATCCCACGCTTTGCTGATAACCGGAGCAAGTCTAGACAAGTTCAGCAGTGCCACACTGTTAATTCATGATGACATCTTTCAACTAGCCTGTTTGTTGGTGATTCCGTTCCACACCAGGAAACTGAAAAGGTGAGATGCTTAGATATGAGAAGGTCAAAGGCCAGGGACACAAGCAAGTGAGGGACAAAAAAAATCGTCAGATACAAATTTGAGGAGTATAGATGTTATACTAAAAATACCTCCAGGCTTTAGGAGCAGAAATTGAAGCTTTCCTTGCTCTGAGCACAATTCAGTGGTGCTCCTTAAATCCCACGAGGGACAAGGAGGAGTGGCAGAGATGCTGTAATGACTCCCTTACTGAATCTAATCAAACAGGGTGGGAAAGGGTAGAGCTGTTCCCTCACAGGCACATGCTGATGTCAAAGGAAATTACACGCACTCGCCCGCAGGCAGGAGTTGGCTCCTATTACTACGTCAGATGTAACAGTGAAAGAAATGCTAATATAAGAGAAATACTGATACTAAGAGATAGTATTTAGCATGGCACAGGGACCAGCCCTCAGAGAGGGGCTCACTGCTGTGGCTCTGAGACAAGGAGGATGTTGCACCCCAGGAGCATCTCACTGTTCAGTATCCTCCTGCTGGAGCTCTGCAAAGCGCTTCACAAAGGGAGTGAATCACAGGGTGAAAAGGAAGACTTAAGGCCAGATTTAAAGAAGGAAGTGACTCAGCTGTTGGGAGGGCTGGAAGGGAAAGCTTTAGACAGAGAGGGTAGAAAGAGCAATTTCTTCTCTGCTCGGAAGGGCTGTGCCGAAGCACCTCTGCCGACTGAGTCAGCCAGGGAGGAGCGCGTCCGGGGGGATGCTGATTACCAGCAGGGCAGCTCCCAGTTGCATCTGGCAGATGTTAAGAAGTCAGTAACTACAACAATGGGAACAATTCCATGGTTAGAGCAGAGGGAAGCGTCTCAAGAGGAGAGGCATAGTTGGAAGAGCAATGGTCACCTTTACCTGCAGTGAATAAAAGCAAGAGTAACTGCACTAAAGAGAAGAGCTCCTGGCAGCTCCCTCTTGAATCTACCAGGGGGCACAGGTCCTGTCTGTGTCACTGAGGTTTCAGTGGGTTCCATGAACTCATCAGTCCCAGCCACAGCTGTGCCTAAGCAAGCTTTTTAAAAACACACACATACATCAATAAAGACAATGCATCGCCTTCTTCCAGGGTGCCTGTGGGAATGCAACGATGGAAAACCTGGGTATTGACTTCTCAGTGCATCATTACGGGCTGGAGGCTGAACTCACCAGTCCAAACCACAGCACCACGTACCAGGACATGCAGGTGCACTGAGATCAGGGAAGAACAGGCCAAACCCAGTCATGCAGGTGGGAGAAGAGGATCCCTGCTCAAAACTCCAACCAACGTGATGAACCAGTCACACATGCAGACAATCCCATGGGAGCCTGCCTACACAGGTGAGGTGCTGCCAGCACCCTGGGTCACCAAGGGGGCACTAACCCCATGGTGTGCAGATACAAGCCCATTAAAAAGCCACCTTGCCTATAAGCCTGTGAAAAGAGTGGTGTAAATGAACCTCTAATTAGCTCAAGATGTGATACATTCACATAAGAGATGCTTAAAAACCCAAAGACATGGAACAGAGATGGGACAAAGATAAGAGAGGCCTTAGGATAGACACATCAAAGAAAGCAGGGCTATCAGACAGACAGTGGCTTCAGACCTCCAGTGCAGAACACTGATCTCATTTGGCAGAGAGGAAGTTGAAGACCTTTGGCTTCTGTCGATAACAGTAAATACTTATACCTCATACCATCCAAAGGCCAAAAAATGTGCTCAGCGAGAAAGCTGAAGTATGTGCTCATTTAGAGTCATCGCTAACGAGCAGCAGCAAGGAAGGGGAGTGGTAAGCTATTACAGCAGACCAAGTTTGTTCCCCACACCCCCAGCGCACAGCCAAGTTCACAGGGCCATGGCCCTGGATCTGCTCCCCGCAGAGCCTCCCCTGGCTTTTACCAATAAACCAGGCAGAAACAGGAGAGAAAAGGGATGCTTTGTTTGCAACTGGATGGCTGGGGGAAAAACTTGCTTTTTTAAGCCAAATCCTGTTCTTGGAGCAGGCTGAACTGGGCTGCCTGTGAAATAACTGGGAACAACTGTGAAAGTCCTTGAGCTGGGTCACCAGGTAGAGAGGAGGATGTGCCCAGCCTATTCAACCTTCCCATTCGCACGGTGCCCAAACTAGATGCTCAGAAGCTCCCATTCAAGTACTGAGATGGATAATTCTTCCCTGTTTATCCTATCATCCTATCAACCTAACTGTGAAAGCCCAGCTGTAAGAGCTCCCTGCAGCAGTTGTGGGCGGCAATATTAACACTGCAGAAGCAAACCAGAGTTTGTTTTCTTGCTACAGTTTGATGTTGGAAAACATTGTGCCAGGATGTGTGAGGCTGACACCTGGAGTGAGGCCAGCTTCCTTTTAGACATGGGCGTTCATCTGCAGTCAAAGGGAGCCGATGTGCATCTTTTTCTGTGGGACGAGGAAGAAAGCTTGGCATAGGATATAATAAAAATATTTACCTAGCCATGGGGTAGTTTGCAGATAGGCAAGAGGGAACAAGGAACAACAGTGAGTCTTCTGAGGGAGATGGTGCTTCCAGCAGAGAGCTCATTGGTGAGCAAGCAACTTTGCTTTGTAGATACAAGCAGTCTCCTGACTTAAAAGCATTCTTCAGCAGAGATCTAAAGGAATTCCCCACTCCTGGTGAATGCACTTGAACTGTGAGGGGAATTCATAAACTTTTGAAGCAAAGCTTAAGGCTTTCAAGTTGTTGGACCAGAGATGACTAGCTGATTGATCTGAAAAGAGGTGAAGACCTGGGTGGGGAGTTCAGGGATATTTTTTCCTGAATGTCCACCTGATGAAGGCCTATGGCAGGATTCAGGAAAGTCTCCTCTAGACTTCACCACACACCCTGGGAGAGCTAGCTCCATTCCAGATGACCCAGTTCAACGCAGTGTAGCTGCTCTGGGATGAGGTCCTACAAGGTACTGGACACAGCTGGGAAATACATGGCCAATTTTCTCCGGGATCTATGCAAGATACGTGTCTATGCTCCAAACTCTCCAGGGTAAAATGTGTGACAGGGAGTGCCCAAATCCCAGTGATTAATTCTCCTTACACACTTATAGATACCCTACCACCTCCTCGTGGCTGCCCTCTACACTGCTAACAAGTTAGGCTGCTTTTCTTTATCTCTGAAATCCCATGCAGTACTTTGGGTTTCCCTTCTGCTGATGTTATCCTCACCAGCTCAGCTCCATTAATGCCATTTTAACCTAAGTCTGCCAGGCCCTCACATTCCTCTACCTCAAAGCCCCAAAACCAAAAGCTCACCACATTAAGGCAGAAAAGTAACACACTTATTCTTCTGGGGCCAGTGTCTGCCTGTTAATACACATCTGCCCAGCAGGCTGAGAAATCACACTGCTCAGGGACAGGGGCACTGGCAAAGGTATCTTTTCTCTCTCCCTGGTCTTGAGGATGCTGGGGGGACCCAGCTCTCTGCTAAATGCAGAGTGGCAGAAGTGCTGTTTCTAGTCACCCAGCTCACGTGTGATCCCCAGCAGCTGTTCCAGCAATGGTAGAGTCTCAGGATACCCAGAGCCCATTGAAGACTCAGCCATGATGTGCTGGGATACCCTCAAATTAGTCCTCTATTTATGCTCCCCTTCCCTGAAAGAGAAGATAAAGAGAGAAGCAACAGAGAGGGCTTTTTGCAGACCTCCAGTCCTGAATACTCAAACTTTGAGATTTTCTTTGCTGTCTCAGAACCTTTTCCATCCTTGCCTAGGTGTTTCTGCTACAGTCCTCTTGCATATCCACTTTTGCCAACTGCCTCAAAACTTATTAAATGCCACCTTAGAGGGTTGCTCCTAGATGGTTAAGCAGCATACACATAATTAATATTACCCAACAGCTGGAAAGGTGGGGAAGCCCTAGAGGTTTGAGGTACAGTTAGAGGCAGTAAGCTGTGTAACAAAATGGGTTTTGTTAGTGCTGGGCTCAAGGCCTTTCACTGCAAACACAAACGGAAAAGAATTAATCACAGGTAAGGCACAAATGGACCCTTCCGTTAGCTTATGGGAAAGCTGCCAAGCCTCCCTTTCAAAAGGCTCTTTTTATCACAGCTGTACATTGTATGTAAAAAGCTCAGATCCCTGGGCACAGTCCAATCCCTGGGTGAGAGCCCAGAAAAGGGCAGGTGTCTCACATCCATGGCATTTATTTATTGTAAATGAAGAAACGGCTCCTGCCTCTGGCAGGGAAATATTTTAGAAGGTAGCAGAGGGTAGGGAAAAAAAAAGTAAAACCTGAGTTAGTATGAAGATGCATCTGTGTTATGAAATCACAAGATGGGGTTAACAGTCTGTTATTAACATGCCACTCAGTACCTGGCGTTCGCATCTCACACGGGGAATGCACGACGTACATGTGTGGATAACCTGTGTCCTGGTTACTCTGAACTGTTTAGACACAGAAGTACTACAAATGACAACAGGCAACGTTACGGATCACTGCAATTACTCAAGAACAGTGAAACCTGCCTTACAAAATCACTCCAAGTCCCAACCAAAACATCAATCACCAAGTGGTGACTGGGCACTAGATGACACACAGAAGGGCATCAGCTACTCCACAGAACTCTTTGGCATCCTGGGATGTCTTCAGGGTTATTTTATTAGTGCAGGTTTTGGTGTGTGTCTCCTCTGTGGAAAGTCCACATTTTCCTTCAGGTGAAGGATTTCAGTCATCAACCAAAATATTCCATTTTCAGGGGTTAATTTTTTCAAGAAAGATAAAATATTATGTGGGAAACAGATACTCTAATGAAACCTGTCATTACAATAAAACCCCAATCTTCAGCTGAAGAGCAGTTTAGCAAGGAATTAAAATTTTTCCCAGCAAAGAGGAGTCTTTCCTGATCATCTTCAGGCAACACGCACAGCACTCTCCCAAGGGAGGGCAGGGCTTTCCCCTGGGAGATGATTACGACACAATGCCTGCCCCAGTGCTCTGCAGGGTTCACCTCTCCTCTCTGCTCTTAGCCCTTCCTGCAGAACAGGGCAGTCTGCCTTCATACAACAAAACACAGCCTCACTCAGGCCCATCTTAAACATTCATTTCAGCCCATCATGAAACAGTGGAAAAAAAGGGGAATTTTCTAGGTCACCTGCAGACCTCGGGGGGAACACTGATGTTTGCTGACCCCCATGCCCAGACTTTGTAGAACAGAAGCATGAGCTGAGTCTGTTGCCATTCTCTGAGGAATCTCTCCCAACATTTGTTTTAGAGGAATCAAATCCAGAAAGCCTACAGTAACAGAGAAGCAAAATGCTCATCTCAAGCTTCAGCTTCTGAACATTTTTCTGCAACACAACAGGCAGGTGTTTCAGTCTTTCCTGCTGCTTTCTGGAGATGTGAAAATATTTTTTCAGTAGTTACTGCATCTGTGACAGAAGCTACACGGTGCTATTTCTGAAAAGATATATTTAAGAAAACCACCCCAAAACCTTACTTTCTATGAGAATTTGGATTCCAAGTGGCTATGTTATCGCTGAAAGAATACTTCACTTTTAAGGCTAGGTTTCTCAAGATATCCACATGCCTGAATCCTTTTGTAATTTTAAAACTTGTTATTGTTCTGAATTGTTATCTGCTTTCAATAACTGTCAACACCAGCCTGATGGCTGTTATTCAAACAGCTCAGCCTTCCAAAAGATCCTGTGCACTCCTGCACATTTCTTCAGCTGCCTCTAGGTGCATTTGTACAGGTTGGAAAACTCTGCAGGAATTTTAAATTCTGAGGAAACATCTTTGCAAAGTAGTTTCCTGCATCTTTCAACAAGCCTGGTTGCACAGTGTGATCAACACCTCATTAATGGGCTAAATTTTAAAACAAATGATCTTGGCACTGACAGAAACGGATGGGAAGGATGAAGAGAAAGCTGCAGAATGCAACAAAGGCATGGCAATGAAGGATCGCCCCTATGACTTCTCAAGCTGATTGTATCTTAGACAACACACTAGTAGAAACACAGAATCCTAAGCCAAGTTTTCCTGGTGTGAAGCACCTCTAGGAGCTTCAGACAATACTTCAGCACACGTGGACTCACATATGCACCTCACCGATGCATGCCCTCAAAATATCCAAAGGCACAGCAAACAGCTCCTTACCTGGAGCTACCTTATCCTTCCCTATGGGGAAAGGTAAAAAGTTGTAAGAGAGATTATTTGGAATTAAAAGATTGCATATTTTCTCAAAAAATTAGGCCAAGGACAAGCTGATGTAAATTGCTGTAGGCAGAAAAAGCAGTGGATGAAACTGGCTCATAGCCTCATACAACTGGCAACAGTGCTGGCTCATCTACATGGATGGTGCTGGGTGATTTGAATAACAATTCAAGCTTATGCAGAGCTCCAGAGTGGAAACCTAAAACCAACCTCCTCCAAAAGCCACATGTGTTTAACTTCCAAGGTTGTGGTTTTGAGTCTTTCTTTTCAGGCTGTGGAAACGTCAAGATCAAACTGAACAGCTTCAGGATTTTTGTAGACAGAGGACAAAGAAACATCCCAGCACGTTCGACACATTATCCTCAAGAGAATCTCCCTGCAGAAGAGCTGACCTGCAAGCCTCACCTCAGGCACTACAAGCCCATAGATCTGGGTGCGGCGTCCACTCAGCTCTTTAAAAATCATCTATTTGTGGGGGGGGCCCACCCCGCAAGCATATCCACTCCTCAAGTAAATATGGTCCTCTGACATGGGGCAGGATGGAAATCCAGCTCAGAGCCAAGCTCAAGCAATGCAAACATCAACCTCAGCTTTCAGTAAGGAGTTTGGGGGAGTTTCCCCAGACCATGCAGAGCACAACACAGTAACCAACAGGCAGGAATTCAGCTACATCTCTCTATCCTTCTTCTGCAACAAGATCTCCAGTGCCATCTTAGCTCTGAGGGATTTGACTCTGCTCTACACAGCAACTAAAGTTTAGCTCCGGGCTACTCACTCCCAGAAGTGTTTCTCTGGCTTCTGCCTCACCCAGCACTCTACAAACCACTTCTAGCAGGTTATGCTTGTGTGCTTGTCTGCCAAAGAGATTCAATCCATCCCTAAATGGCAGCACCCTTCCTTCCTGTCTGGTGTCCCAAAACCATCACCGTGTCATTCACATTTTTAGTGTCAGAGCTTTCCCAGTTTGAGTTTTGCTTGCTCTTAGGAAAGTGCTGCAAACCGAGCTCTCCGTACCTTCTCCACAGATGCTGCTTTCTCCACAGTCCCTTGTGTCTGATCTTTAGTTTGGTAATGACCCAAGTTCACTGCAAGACAGCAGGAACCGTGGAGGGAGCAACTGCAGAGGGATTCTCTGCCTGTTCTCAAACCTCTGCCTCACCAGCATGGAAATACTGCCATTTCTCTGCTCCCTGTGCAATTCTCAATGGTGCAGCTAACAAAGACATTAAAAGGGATGAAAGGAAATGCAAGAGCTCCATCCCACTGGAAGCCACCAGGAACTGGGTATCAAACCTTTGTTTGTGCTTTTGGAAGAGTTCCTCCAGGGCTCTAGTGCAGCAGTGAACAACTGATGTGCAACCCATACACTGTTCTTCACCACTTATTTCACAGCTCGACAAAAGGCAGTAATACTAGGGACCTCAGCTCAGCCAGTTTTGCCTGATTTGTCAATTGTTGTTGCTGTTCTGTGTTACAGATTCAGGACTTCTGCAAATTATGTTTCTATTTCTATTGTCAGCATCCCAACACATAGATGGGAATTGGAATGCAGTGTCACCCTGCCACCCTACAGGACATCATCAGTGCTATCTGGTGGCAGAGCTCCCATGTAAAACCTCACCTCTGTACCTTCCAAAAACAGGCATTTATAAGACAAGAGGGATTCCTCATATCTGATGGTGTTCTTGTAGGTATTGGTTACTTTTTCTTTAATATTTTCATATCTGTAGTAATTGGCCTTTTTTCCATGGCCTGGGAACCCGCAAGAACATTTTGTGTGACAGTGCAAAGTTGAAGGCGGGGGCAGAAGGCTTGCCCCTTACCCTGAAATCTGCCCTATGTTTCCATGTTATTTTTGGGGAGTTTCTCTGGCCAAATTACTCAAAACTATGAACTGCTGTCTGGCTTATCCAGGTTATCACAGCTTCTGAGGCGGGGACTGTTACTCTGTGAGGCACTGAAAAATCTGCCTGTTTAATTACCTCAGTTTCCCTGTTGGTATACGGAGGATAAGATCTTCTTCCATGTCTCAACTCATTAATATTAGTAAATTGTTCTGAGATTATGGGATAGCTGGAACTATTTATAGGAATGCAAAATGCCATTTCTATTAGGTGCAAGTTGCCATGCAATTAAAATATACCGAGCATCACAATATGTAGCAAATGGGACATCTTGTTTTACATCAGCCAAGAACTGCTAAGTGGCTCTGTGCTTCCTAGTTGCTTATTTTATACTTTTTGCCCTGAAAAACTCATTAAGGAAATGTACTGGGCCAGACTGTGATGTTTAGCAAGAGTCATAATCTCTCTCAAAGTTTCCAGCCCACAGGGAAAAGGATGTCCGTGTGGGCAAATCAAGCTCCTCTCTCCACAGCTCTACAAAATGCAGAGCTTTACAGTTTGCTGTTGAAAGAGAGGGATGTGAACTACAGTTATGGCCCTTCTGCACCTCTTGGAGGAGGCTTCCATTCTGTGAGTATACATAAAGAACAGTCTCTGCTCTCAGCCCTTCCAGAGAAAGGGAACAGAAGATCCTTTAAAATAAATCTCAGCTTTCCTCAGCTGCCTTCTACGGAGTGACCAGGGAGAACTTTTATTGGCTCATTCTCCCACAAATGAATTTATTTAGATTCCTTCCAAAGGGTTGCATAGAGTCTTTCCTCATTTCTGTCTGGGAGAGCTTTGTGAGAGGCCGTTTGGACAAGACTACTGCAATAATTCATAACATTTGCAGACAATTTGTAAACCCTTACAGTGTCCCAGAATGATTAATTATTTTTTCTAAGAATATGAAACACTGTATGAGTGTGTGCTTGTGAATACACATGAAGACAAGCAGTTCCCCCAGGCCCAGAGGCAGGAATAAACATCAGCACAGATTTCTTCTTTGTCATGTAGGGCTTTTTGTGACACTTGAGTTGTTTCCCCACTCCATATTTTAGGTTTTAAGAACCCAAAGCAGAAGGCAGCAGTCTTATTTGTTTCCAGGTCTGCTACAATACACTCTGGAAGACCTATCAAAGGTATAATCCCACGTAAATAATCTTTCAAACCAAATGGCCTTGCTGGTAGTTTCTGGATGAACATACACTAACCCAAGTGAGTTTAAAACAAGGAATCTACAAATCCTAGGATTTGGAATGATTTCCTAAAACCTATCTCAAATATTCTGCATAAATACCCACCGAATACAAACTAATCGCAGAGGGAAGGCTTGTGGGAGCAAAAATCAGAACAATGCTGGAGCAAATATCTGGGATTTGCTTAGGATCTCTAGTCCAAGCCCTCTTTTGCAGCAAGATACTAGAAATAAATCTATGTAGGCCATCACTAGCTACACCAAGTCTGGAACCTTTTAGTATTGCATGCCTATACCAGAACCTCTCCTCTTTCCACATTATTTAGGCTACTTCTTCAGATGCTAAAAATTCTTTGCTCTTTGCTGTTACACATAGAGTTGGGTGAGAAATGTTACTTTTCAGTCAAATGATTAGAAGATCATACCAACATCTATTGTAGTGCACAAGGAAAAAGAACAGCAACCAAATAATTTTGATGCTTTTTATCACTAAAATTATTTTTCTGGTAACAGCAAAGTTGACTGGGCATTCTTTGGGAGTGACCGACTGTCAGGGAGGACCAGTAGAGAAGAGACTATTGATTATAACAAGTTTTAAATTCTTCACTAAGTAAGACATTTTCCTCTCCTTGCTAGCCCCATGATCATCCTTTTTGCCATCATATTTGCATATCCAATAGTACCTCCCCCAAAAGGTTTTGTTAGTCTGATTTGTCTGGCTAAGAAAATGTCAGAAAGAATAAATCTGAGGAGACTGTGAGTACAAACACTCACACAGAAGATTTAAAAAAACTATCCTGTTCTGTGCTTGCAGAAACCAGTCTCCCCACAAGTGTAAGAGTCCAAATCCCACATGAAGGGAACAGAAAGTCATGTGAGAGGTTAAAGAAATCCAAAGTAAATATGAATACTAGCTTTGTTGTATGGTCCTGTA
This sequence comes from Margarornis squamiger, assembly GCA_035222235.1. NCBI lineage: Eukaryota > Metazoa > Chordata > Aves > Passeriformes > Furnariidae > Margarornis > Margarornis squamiger. The sequence goes on from JAWWTY010000037.1 coordinate 53,235,178, forward strand.
AAACAAGCTGGGTGAAGTTACTCTTTGGGTTGGTTTGGTTATCAACATCTCTTGCCATACTGAAGTGACCCTTTTGACTTTAATTTCACCACTATGCATCAGCTTCTGTTGTCTCTCCAGCTTATTGTTAACATCAGTATTAAGCTGTTCTAGCAGAAGTGATCAACTTGTGTGTTTATAACCCATGTTTCCACAGTGAAAAAACTCGAGATACATAACACAGCTAATAATAATCCTGTGCAGTCTAAACAAGCTTAGGGAGAGCTGTGCAACAATAATATTGCAATCTTTTGTGTCTTACAGAATGGGAATAAGGCTGATCTCCTTTAAAACACACAATTTATCCTACCTTGCTGGCCTTCAGTATCTCAAACATCAGAGGCAACCCTTGTGTGATGAGCTCCTCTGTGTACTCTTCTTCCTGAATGGACTTGAATTCCTTTAGCAAGCACTGGATGAGGGGTCGTCTGTGCTGCTGGAAGGATGTGCGCAAAGACTCCAGCCACGTGTGGAGTGTCCAGGGAACACCTACGGATGGAGGACAGAGCTCATTCCCAGCTTCACAGAAGGACGTGCCCTTTCACTGTTTTACCTTTACTCATGTTAAGATTTTAAGCAAAAACTGCCAAATAAAACTAGAAATCAAGTTCCTATTTATCCCTAATTAAGAAGGCTGGTGGTTATCAGTACATCCCAGACCTAATGCACAGAGGGTTTCTTCCAAATGCTAAGAGAGGACTGTGGTCTCTCTGCTCATCTAACCTTCAGTTTCTCTGCTGAGACTGCCAATTTGTGGTAATTGCTGTGGTGTTCTGCGTTGCAAAAGCCTTTTGGAAACTAGATTTACACTAGCTCATTTGTTTGAATGCAGCCCTGGAGAGCCATAAAATGGTAAAACCCCCTGATTTTGGTCACTATCCACCTGGATTCAAACTGGTGGTCTTCAGATTAAAACTTCCTTTAAGTGCTACCCCATGTCCTCTCCTGATCATTAGTATTTTCCCTAAACAGCACTGGGCGAGTTAAGCAGATCAGCCTTTTCAAGTAGATTGTCGTGGCAGAACCACTCTCCAGGAAGTTAAAGGGAACTGCTCCCATGCACTGAGCGAGAGAGCACATGGAGCTAATGTACCTCTGCAGGCATGAGGCTGGAGGTGACCTAGTTTCTGCTCTTGCAGAACAGAGTGGAAGGAAACACAAGCCTGGTGTTTGGCAAGTAAAGGTTTTTGCTTCCATTTCAGAAAACGTTCAATGCCTGGAGAGCACCCCAGCTCCTCCCCTCTTGTTCATCTCCAGACCTTCGCCTGCTCAGCCCACCCGGCAGGCCATCACTCAGCCCACCAGACACCCCAACCCACACCACGTGTCCCCAGGGCTGGAGCACCACACCAGGCAGAGGCACGCCGGGCAGCTGGGTCTCTCTGAATGCAGATAACTGGGCATGGCAAATACAGAGTCCTGATTGATTTCCCCCTGTGCTACCCAGCCATCCCCCCCGACAGGCAGAAGCGACTTCCCAGCAGGCTGGTGTGATGTTCAAGCCCCTCACTGGCAGAGCTGGGACACCAAGGAGTCAGCTCCCTTCTCCTGCCTTGGGAGGCTTGCAATTTGTGGAAAATAAAAGTTGTTTTAATGGTGGACTGCTTTAGAGCAGAGCACAAAAGAGGAGCTGTTGGAGGTGGCCCACAGTCGGTGAACACTGTCCCAGAGCCTTCCCTATGCTCTGCCACGCAGCAGTGTAGATGGCTGTGGGTGGAAACCACTGTGCCCTGCAGAAAACAGCCAGTGACCCCTGATCTCCCATCATCTTCTGCTTCCAAAAGAGCTGAGGAAGATGTGACTGTGGTTGGTTTAAGCAACAGCCTGTCAAGAGAGACGTGTCTCTTACAGCGGCCCCTCCCCGGACGAAGATGAGAAAGGACAGCAGGACTGACCTATGCTCCGTATGTCAATGGTCACGTCCACGTAGCCGTGCTCGGCGCTGTGGTACATGGCCTCCTTCAGGGCTTTCAGCTTGGCCTTGCTGTTGCGGCTGGCGCAGAGCGGAGCTGCTGCTGAGTCGGGCAAGTCCGTCCCCTCGGCCAGGATTTCCTCCAGCGACAGAATATCGCTCTTCTCCTTCTCTGGCTGAGCAAGCAGTTTACGGAAGACGTTCCTGTCAATCACAGCATGATAGAGAGAGGGAGAAAGGGCAAGAGAGGAGAGGAAAAGGAGGTCAGAGTCAGTGTCTAGGCTTTCATTGCACCAGGGGTACTTGCTGTGATGAGGCAAGTTAGGACACTTATCCAGAAAACTACTCCAACTAATGGCAGAACCAGCAGAGAGCAGACCCGAGGCAAGCACAGCTCCTGCTAGCCCACCTGCACTGCCTGGGACACGTCTGCAAGTTACTGCTGTCGTGACAGGAACCGTACAGATGTCACATGAGTGGCAGCACCTCATGGGAGCAGAGACTTGTGAGCTAAACACGATTCAACACTTCTTCAACAGTCAGGGAAGGCCAAGGTCCTTCTGGACAAGCTCTCAGGACCTCCACCAAGGAGGGTACCTGAGAAGGGAGCTGCCTGGAGCTACCAAAAGCACCACCACTTGATTAACACTCAAAGCGGTCTGGGAAAGCTAGAGCAGCTAGACATTCAACAAGGCCAGTCAGGGCAGGTTCAAGCACATCTGGGACTGCTCTACAAAGCCACTGATCCAGCTGGGCCATCACACAACGAAGCCCAAACTCAGAGACTTTGTGCCCTCATGTTCGTACCAGCATAACCTCATCAACCTCAACAGTGTTTCTCTTGGTTTTGCAGCTGCGAGAAGAGAAACCAGGCTGGCTCCCAGCCCACCTCCCTTGTATTCTGATGTCCTCCCTGCATCTGCTCAAGACCCCAGCACAGTGTGTCCCAAACGAATTTAGGGCAGAGAGGGAAGGAGGAAGGCATGTGTGTGAATGCTATACAGGTAGGAATATAAGAGCCAGAGCCTGTGACATGGACAGCCAACAGCCAAGCCAAGGAGAGGCTCAGGTCCTCCTCAGGCACACGGCTCCCATTCACTCTGGCTGAATGTGAGACTTTAATAACCAAACTGTGCTCTCTGTCCCAGGGACCCCTCACAGGCTCCAGACAGGCAGTGTCGTGTGAACCCGCCCTGACATGCCGTTAGCATGTTGTTAAGACTGGCAGCTCATCTCTAAGCAAACAGATGGTAGGTACTGTCTCTAACCTGTATCTATGTTCCTCTGGATGGCTACAATCAGAAAAGTAGGAACGTGAAGATCATAATACTAATTCATTACACTGCAGTCAACTCCTGAGCGTTCCAAGATCATGCATGCCAGGTGCTCATGTCATTACTTTTTTTTTCTTTTTTTTTAAATTTGCAGCATACATACGACATTAAGACACATAGGACTTTACAGTAAACACATATGCAGAAACTCTATTCAATGAAAACTAAGGCTGCAGCAGTACAGACAAGATTCACTCAAACCTGAGAAACATGTCAAGAAATTCAGAAGGAATGTCTTTGGCATTCCTTTCTGCTGTCACATCAGCTGCCATTTAACAACCATTGCATTGAACACACCACAAGGTGTATCCTTCTCTTTTTTTCCACATCAGATATCAAAAAGCAGCTTGTACCACCAACTGATTTAATTCACATGCTAGCAGAAAGCCTTACATCTCTGCTCAGTTGGTGGCATGTTCAATTGTTCATGCAGAAATTTCACCCATCTGCTCAAACTGGATACCCAGGCAAAAACATAAGCACTTGAGGGATGCCACTAGACTTGTTCCCACTCTACCTGTGTCCATGTGCAGCAGCCTGACTGAAAGAGTTCATGTCACCTTGTGGAGTCATGGAAATGCCATTCCTGTACATTGTTCCTATCATGGGGTCAGCTCCTCTCTCCAACAGTAAACTGACGAGTTCAAAATTTCCTGCAAGTCAAGAGATGCATTTTAACTTCTTTCAAAATCCAGTATTTGCTCACCTAAATCACAGATCCCAGCTGAGGAATTGTTACAGTGGGAGGAGAAAATCCTTACCAGCAGCTGCTGCCAGCTGTAAAGGAGTTTCAGAGTAATTTTCCTCTCCATGCTCCAAGGAACCTTCTACCTTTGCTCCAGCATCCAGCAACAGCTAGAAAGAAAATTCACCATTTAGAGCAACTGGGGGCATCACAGTCTTCAGAGTTCATGAACAGTGACAAATGAGAATCTAATGCTTCTTGTTATCTGCAAATCAGATACAATGGAGACACATGACATGCAAATTCCGCCCATTGTTTCACAGAGACAAATCCACTCCTTTTTTCGCTCATTTTATGCTGCTGGACACCAGGAGCACTACTGTCCAACTTCAGAGCCAAAAAAGTGTAACCCAGTGTTTCTGAATGAGAAATGAGGTAAGGTCAGTGTTAGGAAGTAATGCACTGAAGATGGAAGAAAATTAGCCCGACAAGCATCCTTCCTTCATGGTCTTCTAGAAGCCCAGCACCATCCAAAAATGGATCAGATTTCAATTGCCTCAATCTTTTATATGAAGACATGGCCAGAAGAAAGGCTGTTCTTAAGAACCAATTGCAGCAATAAGTCCAAAAGCTATGGTCTCCATTGGAGACACTTCCACATAAAAAACAATGCTGAAAACAAAAGTGGCCAAGGAGAGCAGGACGGAGCCTGTGCTCCAACCCCTCCTTTGGCCATTTCTGTCTTGAGGCCTTCACAGTTTCGGTGCTTCATTAAGTGTGTCATAGACACAGCTGTTTTGAAGAATAAACCTTCTCAACTTTTGAGATGCCAAAGCACAGAACCACCATATCCCCACACGACACCTCAATGGGGCAAGGAGAGTGAGGGTTTCTCCCTCTCTGGAGCAGCACAAAGGCTGTTGTCCACCTCTCTCCCACCACGGCAGCGGTTTTGTGTTTATAAGAGCATTATAGGGTAAGAAAGTGCAATGAATGAATAAACAAACATATAAAACAAGTGGTCAGGAAGGAGCACAAGGAGTTGTCAGACTTTCTTTGGTGCAACTTTGCTTTAAAATTGTCCTATTTAGGCCTCATATTGGTTAAGGTTTGAACACCATATTCACTATATAATAAGTCTATTATATATCAGTACACTCTTGAAGAAGCAGAAGTAACCAATATGAGTATGACAAGAGGATGCTGGTTTGAAATGGATGTAATTAAAACTGAAGAGGAGAAAAAAAAAGAATGAGATGCAGGTAGGGAAATACAATAATACCTGAACTACAGGAATATGTCCATGCAACACAGCAAATGTCAGAGCTGTCCAATGGCGGGTCTCAGGGTGGACGGATGGGTATTTATGAGCAGTACTGACAACCTACAAACAAATTAAAGTTATTTTTTTAAAGAGCTATATGTAACAAAATTCAACTTGCCTGAAAGCCAGGCATGTGAGGGAGTAAGTGAAATAGAAAACCTGGGAAAGGTGCTTTATAAAATGATTTGTTTCGTATTTTTTCCTGCAAAATTTTTCTCAATATGAAAACTGTTCATGCTGATTTGACAGCTTGAATTGAGTTCTTACCAAATGAAGTCTTTTACCAACTACTGTAGCTCCATCTAAACCACTGGCCACCAGATTCTTTTGCACAAGGGCAAAACATCCACAGCTGGTTACAACAGCACACACTGGGGAAGCAAGGATGGATCAGGATGCTTACAGCTAAGGACCACTCCCACTGACTTCTCCAGACCATGTATCAATAGCCCCAGGCTCTGGGGCTCCTCCAGGCCCAGCCAAATTTCTTTGCACTTAAGTCAGTATGACTTTTGTCACTGCCATCATGAAAGACACATCACAAGCCCTGCCCTGGAGCTTGCAGGCATCATTCCAGGCTCCTCCTCTCTCACCAGAGGAAAAAAATAAGATGTGCGAAGTGATGGGGCAGGGTGGCACTTCAGAAATGTTTAAAGAAAACTCCTTTTTACTGCTTTCTCGTGTCTGATTTGAGTTAGAAGTGCAGGGTAGTGACAGTTAAAAGAGATGCAAACTATACCTTTAGAAAACAAAATGCTATTTTTCAGATTGCTCCTTCCATTTTCTGTGCCTTAGTGCCTGGTGCTTCTAATGTAGACATTAGGGAAGATGAATAACCATTCTTTGCTTCAGTTTCCCTGTCTTAGAGATGGGGATATTAATATTGATGAGGTTCACAGAGATGGTAAAATCTAATGAACGCTTGCAATCGGAGACTGCACACTCAGATGGAGTGTGACACTAAAATTCAAAATCTTGTTATTCATCTTCAGAGGAGGACTAAAATCACAGTAAAAGATGCACTGTCTCTCTGTTTCACCAGCCAGCTATGCTTTCGCTACCTTGTCTGAAGTACTTTATCCATATAGGGGAGCAGGACCAGTTATTAAATATTCCGTTCCATTAGCAGCTCGCATTTCCAAGCGCCACATGCAGTGTTTTGCCAAAAGCAGACCCTCAGTCCCAAGGATAGGGATGAGGGAAAAATCTGAAGGGTCTATGCAGATCTCATAGCTTGCCAGAGGAGCGGATCTGCACCAGCACCTGGCTGTTATCACCCAGATTTGCCAAGGAGAGAGCTTAAAGGGCAACAGGAGGAGTGTGCTGGCCTCTGAACTAAGACACAGGGCTTCTTAGGGTCTGGGTTTGCTCAGAAGGAAGAGGATCAAGCAGCTCGAGCCTTGAGGTTTAGGATGTGGAGCAACAGCAGCAGAGGGTAAGGATGGGCAGGAACACGGTATAGTGAATGCATCCAGCTCCTCCTCAAGCACGTTCCCACCACTGTTTGGGATAGTCCATGGAAAATGGCAAAGAAAACAGTCATTTTCACTCCTTTGCTCCTTTTCCTTCTTTTGGTGAGAGTTCTTTCCAGCCAACACAGTGTTTGCAAATTACCTGTGGCGGACCAGGCTTTTAGGGTTGAGATTTGCTAAGCAGCCACAGGTCCCACTGACTGGAGAGCAAACTGCAGCTTCCCAGCACATCTGGAAATGAGTCCATTTCCACTAAAGATGGGCAATCAAAAAGGGAGGTGACCAGCATTTGAGGCTACTTTTGGAAACATATTTGCAAAGTGAAAGGGGGAAAATTATGCAGGCACCTGACAGAGTATTTATTTTTTGCTCATCGTTGATTTGCCTTTTTTTGCCATAATTGCCCAATTTGCACAGTTGGTTGTGGTGTGCACAAATCATCTTATAATTGCACGCCATAATTATTCACAGTTCTTGTCCCAAAGTGTTTTCATTTGATTTTAGAGCAAACACTCTACAGTAATGAATCGGGGAGGTTCACATTCCTCACTGGAGCTGTTCTCTCAGATGTCAGCACTTTCAGGAAGACAAAACTGTTTAAATTTGCATTTGATTCAAGTCTGGGAGATTACTGGAGCAACTGGGAGGACTGCTCCTAATGAAAACTCTTCCTAGGAACCAAATAATGTCATCTCGCTTCTGAGCCGCAGACAGGGTTAAAGGAGAGCTCAGTCTCCATGTCCATCCACTCTTTGGGCTGACTGTTCAACTATTCCGCTATTTTCAGTTCTTGAGGGTGGTGTGCTTGAAAATGTGAGGAACTGAAATCACTAGCTGATTTCACGATAGTAACAGCTATCAGTCTCCTACAGGTGACATCCATTTCTACTTCTAAATTAGACTTTTCAAAGAAGTGTAAAACGTCTGTCTGAAGCAGTGACTACAATTTGTCAGCTCACTGAAGTCCAAACAGAACAGATGGAACACAGATAAGTGAAGCAGACAGCTTAATTTACTCATGACCTCAACAAATTGAAACTGGAATCATTAGCAAATAATTCTTTCATGGATTTTCAAACGGCCTTTAAAATGTACATACCTGCATGGCACAGAGTTGGACCACAATCTGTTTTGTGGACAGATTGTATCAGTTTGTGATGTGCCTTCATCAAAAAGACATTAATATTCTGGAAGCTTCAAGCTCCTCATCAAACCATTTTCAGCCCAAGGCACTTTGTAAAACAAAACAATAGGACCCACATCGCACTTGTGTGCTGAGGATGCTTACCTGGAACATCCCTATGCATGGAAATGCTGGAGCTTTTGCAGGTTATCAGGTGGATGTTTCTTTTACCCCCTTCATTTAAGCTCAGCTGAGATTCAGGAAGTCCTTCCAATATCATTAGAGCTGTGCTCCATGCTAGTGCTAATGCCCAGATTCATTTGCAGTGTGCAAACACAACTAAATCAGTATTACCTGCGGGTTAAGTCCGGTGACTTGACCCTTTCTATGAAGTGAATCCCAATGTTAACCTAATGCCATTTGATTTCACTATTCATTTCAAGTGGTCCCATCCAGGATAAGACAGATTTATTTTCTTTTTAATTCTTGGGAATTTTGCTCTGCTACAGTTTCATGGGGTAGTTTAAGATGTAAACAAACAACAGAACAAAGATACAACCAACAAAAAGTCCTCACCTCAGCATTCAGATCTGCTCCAGCATCTAGCAGCATCTGCACCATAGCCTCATCACCCCTGACACAAGCATACATCAGTGGAGTCATGCCCTAGTTCATTTTTTGGAGTTAAAAAACAAAGGAATTGACACATTTAACACAGAACTCTCTTTGATTTTTTAAAACAATTATTCAAGTATATATCATCAAGACTAACAATATTTAATGAAAGCCATTACTTCTGTCACAGACATGCCCCTTAGAGTAGCAAAAGCCAATCATTTTTGTAAAAATCTCAATTTTTGTTCTCACTTGTGTTGACTGCTTGTATTTTTCATGTTACCTTCAGCGTAGTGAATGGAACCAGGCTTGCCAGCCCCACTCCATCCTCATATACCAAACTGACCATCTTTGTCTTTGGGGCCCCAGCAGAGAAATGTTTTCACGAAAGCATCCATTTATTTACACTGGTATTTTGAAAAAACAATAATTCTACTCAGTTTTCTATGATCACAGTGTCATAAAATCTAACTTTTTTAATTACTGAAAGAGCCTTTAAAACATCTCAAGTTCCTTTTAAGATTGGTTAGATTTGAGCACAGCTTTTTCAACATGGATACTGTAAAGGGACGGAAATGTCAAGGCTTTGTACAGCACTCCCTAGCAAACAAGGACTTAATTTTAAATGAAATGCCAGATGGCTCTGTTGCAAGTTGCTGGCTCTAGGAAAACATGGGCCTGCTTGGAGAGAAAGTAGATTAAGTGACCCTTCACTTCAGAATCACCACAATGCAATTTTTATTAATCTGAAATACCTGCTACGGCTGATCACTATTTCCCTTAAGGTAAGGATTATTGTGGCTGTGGTAATGAATCCAGATGAAACCATGAAAAAAAATCATTAAATCTACTGTAAATTGTAATAGCAAAAGCTGCTTATTAAATACAGTGGGGGGTGTTGACCAACAGCTACCAGTTGTTTTGCAGTAAATCTCCTGAAGCACGCAGGTACCTCGAGGTACCCCAGTAAATGTGCTGTCAGACAACAGTCCATCTGCTGTTTAACCATGAAGTGAAGTGATTTTCAGAGAAACTGGAGGAACCCAGCCTGGCCAGTTACAGAGCCATGACCCTGCTCTTCCTAGGAAGAGCCCAGCACCACTGTTTTTGCAGAACTAATTTTAGCTTTCTTGTTTGTACAGAGGGCTAAAGGTAGGGGGTGCTTATGCTATGGAAGAACTGCTTTTGTAGAGACAATATAAATTAAGGTTTGTCCCACCAAGGTCATTAGATCCTCCCTGAAACACACTGAGCATTCCACAGGATCCAATCTGCAGTGTACTCATGGAGATGCAGAGTAAGGGAACAGGCGTTCTGGGCTTTATACCATTATTAAGAAAAAACAAATCCACCTCAGGCCAGGGGACTTCTTGGGTGACTTGAAGTTACTTGCAAAGAGAATTTGAAACAACTTCAGCTACAGTCAATGGCAAAACATTTCCTTTGGCAGTCAACAAACACTACGGGAACAAACAGGAGCATGAGAATTACAAAAAATTGTGTTTGTGCCTTGAAACACGGAAATGGGATAGCAGTTTAAAATTAAATACATGTTCCTTCAACTATTTTTCCAATTTCTGTAAGTGGCATCATTCAGTAATTAAGTCAAGTGTTCAGCACAGGGAATCTAATCAGATCTGTAGAAAATAATTTGAAAACCGGGTGCCAGGGCTCCCCCTGCAAGACACAGCACACGGGCAGCCGTGGTGGAGAATCCTGCGGCAACCCAGCGCCCAGGGGTCTGCCTGGGACCACACGAGATGGTATGACCCTGCTGGAGCTGAAGAAGCACTTACCATGGACTAAAAGGGGCCCAAAATGACATGCTGCAGTATCAGGGTTTTAAAGGGTTAATGAGGTTTCTAACCTCCCCTTCCCTTGCACTGCTGTCCCTGCTGCTTTTGCCTCTGCCAGTCCCCCCAGGCTTGCCCAGCAGCTCAGCCTTGCTCTGCAGCACCACTCACTGCCCTCTCTTTGCACGTGGGAGGAATGGATTTTTAATGAGCCCATCATTAGTGTTCGAAGCACACAGAGGAACACAGTACCAACGTGTACAATCAACACAAAGGGCATTTGGCTTTCGGCAAAACACAAAATTACTGTCTTTCTTTTCAGCCTTGTACCACTTAGGACTCTGTCCTGCAAGATGCAGGACATCTGATCCAGCAAACCATATTTAAGCACAGGCTTAACTTTCACTCAAATAGGATGTAAAAGCATGTGTTCAGAGGTAAGCATATGATTAGGTATTTTGATGAATCAAACCAAAGTGTTCCCAGTTTTCAGCCTGGAGGACAGAGGAAAAATGCTGTGAAAAGTATCCAGATTCAGACTAACTTAAAATAATAATAATTTTAAGAAGTATAATGTATGAACCTTTGAAAGAGCAGTCTGATACTATATTTTTGTGGGGAGTATTTCCCTCTTCTTAAGCTTTTCTCAGACAAATTGGCAATATTTGACTCAGACTGAAACTACTGAACAGAAACATAACTCACATTGCTGGAACAGCTTTCATCTCAGAAGACCTAAATTCATGAACATTCCAGCTCCTGTCCCAAGTGACCACCTCAGGGGTGGCAGCCACCCGGCTCCTGCCAAAGGGGATGCCACAGCTCTGGGAACATGGAGGGACAAACTTCCTTCAGGGGCACCAGAAAGGTGAGGGGACTCTACTCCAAAAGGAAATGTTAGTGCCCATGGCCCCACCTCGGTGAGCACCAGACTCCAGCAGACTGCTGTGAGTAGGTAGCTGCAGAGGGCAGGTTTAGCCTCAGACACAACCACCAGCCTCATGGAGGGGTAGCTCAAGGGAAATTTAGGCTCTTCAGCTGGTGGATGTTGGCCACAATGACCAACAGAGGGGTAACTGCAGAGATACTTCCACATCTGCAAGGTCAGTTCAAAGCAGGCTGAGCTCAACTAAAGCTGCAGATCCCAGAGCAGTGTTCAGTGGAAGGATGTTCACTTCCCAAAGCCCTGTCTCACACTACTGTCCATGGCATTGAAGCAATTTTAAGTATTCAGATCAACACTAAGCTCTCTTGGAATCTTCTTGTGGCTTCACTTGACTCATTCACTGTTAAGAAGATTTCAGAGGATGCAGTCGCACTCATGCTGAGTTACCTCAGCACTGACAAATCAATACAACTTGAAGTGACCTAACTAAACATAGATGTTCACGTGCTTTAACTCAATGCAAAGTAATGCAGGAAAAGCATTAAGGTCCTGTCTATGTATAGCTGAAAGCTGGGGCTCATTTTCTGTGATAAGCATACAAAACTCCTACATTTCACAGTTACCTCTTTAAATTTCTATCCCATTACCTGTTCACTCATGCTGTTAATCCCATCCGGCCCCAGCAAGGATATGGCTTGTTTAACCAGATCCGTTCGGCCACAGTTGAGCATCCGAAAGCCGAGGTCTTGCTTGAACTTTGCTTCAGTGGCTACTGCATCCAGTTTCCGAGACGCACAGAAACAGTCGTCGATTCTGCGGATGGGAGAAAGAAACTCCCTCAGAGGACAATCAGAGGACGGGCCTTGCTGTCCCTAGGAAAATAATACTTTGCCCTATCTTTGAAGGATTTAGGTCATGCACACATCCACTCACCTTTGACCTGTGTGTGTGAGGGAAATGATGAATGGAAAATGATAATGCAAGCTAATGGAGATTGCCCTTGGTCTATCTTTCACAGGACAAGTTATAAATTTCATTAAAAACTGGGCAAAAAAAGCACAGCTTGCACTTGATTTTGTTTCCCTGTTAAAGCAATGCACAATACATTCTCACCTCAAGTTTTCTCTCTGCATGGCAAGGTTATCCGGTTCCCCTGATTTCTGAAAACTTTCAGTGACTTCAGTAAGCTTTGAAGCAACATCAAATGGATGTTTAATCATTGACAATACAACAAAGAGAAAATAATGTCACTCCAAACTCCTTCAAGGATCTTAATAGCATAGCCCCACTAACAGGAAAGCCTTTTTGGAGCAGAAAGTGCTAAGTCACAGAATCCCAGACTGGCTGAGGTTGAGTGGGATCTCTGGAGGTCATCTGGTCCAACTACCCTGCTTAAGCAGGGCCACATGCATGTCAGACCACTGTGCAACTGGGGACAAGGCAATCTTGCCAGGTAGTCATGGCAAAACATCACAAATCCTTGCTGGCTGTGTCTAACACACGAGATGTCATTCTTTTAAGGTCTTATTCAAAAGAGCACCAAACTGTAACCTGATATCCATTTCAAATAAAAGAAGGCCTAGGAGTTATTTAGCCAAGATGTGAATCTACAGTTCCAGAGAGAGCCAAGCAATTCAAATCTAATGTTTATCCAACTTGGTTTGATCTTGTTAAAAGACAGATTTCCTTTTCTTTCATGCTGAGGAGTGTCTGGGGCAGAGGGTGGAGTCCAAACCCACAGTGCTTTTGGTGTGAACTTGGATAAAGGACTGTTTGGAAAAACACCACTTTCATTGTGCAAAAATCCTAGGTCAGAAAATGAGGGGCTATTTATGAAGGAAAACCAAAATAGAGATGAAAAGTGAAAAAGTCAAGCAAACATCAAATATTTGTTTTCTATTTCATATTTAAAAAAGCAGCAAATCAAAAGAAAAATATAAACAGCACATCATTATCATTTAAATTTCTTCTTCAAAGTGCTTTATCAGAGCTTTATAAAATATATAACACTGCTTAATATTTAACAGCAGTATGCAACAAATATGCTGTTTATATAGAAGCAGTGGTATGTAGCAATAGCTGCTGCTCTTCCTCTTTCAACAGAGAAAGGAAAGTGAGATGGAAAATACAAAGTGTTTTGATCAAAGCTTCTGCAGGTTTGAAACTGGCATCAGAGCTCAGGCTTGCTCTCTGCTGTGCTGGGCCACAACCAGTCTGGAGGACAACAGATGTTTGTTGATGCTCATTCTACATGCTCAGTTTGGGTTTTGACTGCTAAAAAGTTCATGTCCTAAGAATGCAAACAAGGTATGCTTGGAGCATCATTACTCAGGGGAACAAGGATGGCGTTTCATCACAACAGTATGCTGCAAGATTAATGCACAACACTCAGTCACAATAAATACAGTGGACCAGCAATAACAGATTCTGCACTGGTAACATGCCCACAAGAGAGATGAAGAAAGGAATGCATAGCAAGGCTGGGGCTTCTGCAGCAGTTTCTGACCGAGTTTAAGGAAAAAGCAAAACCAGCACAGATATGCAGGGCTGAGCTCCCTGACACTGAGATCCATGGGAGCAATTGAGGCTGAACACGTTCACACCATATGGCTCATTTCTAACACAAGAGTTACAGCAGCATTTGGTACTTGTTACCCCCATAGCATGAGATGCTGGAGATCATCTGTGCCCTCCTTTAATGCATGGCAAAGATAAAGCATGCTCAGAAGATAGGTGGTGGGGGTTTTGGCACCTAGAGAGAGCCTGAACCTCCCATCTACAGTTGGCCATTCCCAGATGACTGTGGGCTCTAAGCAAGGTGGCTCCTCAGTGAAGTGCAGCTATGGAAAGTTCTAGACATCCTCTGCAGAAGTGTCTGTCACTATGAATCACTGCCTATGTTAAGTCACTGCTTCATAATTTGTACTGAGGTATATAACCTACACTGAATAAAATGGGTCAAACCCAGTGCTGGCAGAAACAGACAGAGCTTCACTGACGTCAGCCCAGCTCAGGGAATGCAAAATGATAGTTGATGATCTCCTCTTTAAAAAAAAAAGACAGATTTTGACCTGGGTTGCACACCCACACAAGGGAGGATAGACGAACAAGGATCTATCTCACCTAGCCTGTATGGGATGCCCAGATCTCTACTCTGGCATAGGTTCAAAAATTACTCACTTCTTCGTCAGAAACTCCTCCATGAATTGGCTTTGGTCTCCCAAAAACACGTCAGTTCACCATCTTACTATAGTCAAGGAAGGAGACCCATGAATTCCTGATGATAGTGAGTTTCAACAAATTAGTACTCCTTATTCAGCTGGGGGGATAAGTGTCTTTGCCCAAGGGCTCCAGGATGCTATAGCTGCAAAAACACTGCAACAATAACATGGATGCAGGAGTACCTAGGCTGCACAGCAGCTAGGACATCAGTGCTGACAAAGTCTGATCTAGACCAAGTACCACAAAACAAGAAACCACAACTTAGTACCACTACCAGCGACCCACTGCCCTTTTATACCCAAAAAAGGACCCATGGTGAGTTACAGCTCCAATTTACATAACATAACAAAGGACATAACAAAGGAAATTATATGGCAACATTTGATATAGAGCATTGTTGGTGCCACCATTGTCATATGTTGAGTAATAAAATGGATAGTGATCAAGCTGGTGGGTTTAAAAGAACAGAGGATAAGAAGAGTAAAAGCGCAGCAACATCTCAAAAAGCCAGAGAGATGAATGAGTTAAGGAAAAGGAGATTTAACATGTACCGATAAAAAGTAGTGAAGAGACATCAAAAATGATCAGGAACTACAAGTACAAATAAAAGAACACAGCACCACTTTTAACACCAGAGAAAGCCAACTGGGAAGACAGTGCAGCAGACAGACCGAGCAGATGCACTTCAAAATGAAAACTGAAAAATCAAGAAAACCCCAAACCCATCAAAAATCAAATTTGAGCCACCACAGCACTGCATTTTGTCTCAAGTCCTCTTTCATGCCATTCACTGCATAACGTTGATTCCAAAAGAAGCAGAGGGTGCCTGCTCCATATTACACTGTGTAAGGGGATACTGCTCAATCATGAACACCATTCAGAATCATAAACATTAAAGAATGCAAGATAAAAAAGGACGAAAGGACTAGACACCCAGGCTTGACTTGCTCAAGACTTCTTAATTTTGAACTGAAACAAACATGCTGACAAGCTATGAAGAGGTGGAAAAGGGATGGGAAGAAGCTTGAAAATAAGGCTGACGAGGAACAGTTAAGTCAGCTAAATATATATAGGGTCACTTCTTAGAGTTGTGAAACTCTGCTTGCAAGGCAAGGGAAGAGAGTATAAGTGCAAAGAGAGCTGGAAACCTCCCCAGCTGCACAGTCAGTTCATGGCCCTTTTGCCAAAAAGTCTTTGTAATCTTTCCAAGTGCATAGGAGGCTAACACCAGCCCAACAGCAGGATGCCCCCTCCAAGGCAGTGTTGGCCAGAATCTACCAGCCACAAGAGTTCATCCTTTCAGGTGAGTTTCATCCTCGTCAGAGGTCATCCTTTCCCCAAGACCTCACCCTGCAGAAAAGGTGCATTTCCATTGAAGGGGCAGGGAAGGCCGATGGGAGAAGCTGAAGACCATGGGGGCAATGCTTTTCTCCTCTTCTACCTACGGACAGTCTCAGGATGGCAGGACACCACCACACCAGATGCTGGCTAGGTCAGGGGAACTTTGAGGTCTCCCAGAGGTGATACACTGATAAAGGTAGGAGTGACCAACATGCTTTGAGGGCGATACTCTCTCAAACAAGACAGTCTGTTCTGGATTTCCGTATTTAGCAACCTGTGGGGCTGGGCAGGCTCCTCGGAACCACTACCACTATACAAATGCTCCCACTCCCAGAACTGAGAAATAATATGCTTCAAATAATAATATACACTGAATACAGTCCTTGTGCTCAACAGCAAATCCACCCCTCTAATTCAGGGGTTCGATCACACAGCCTGTCAATTCCCCAACAGGTCCCTCCCCAGCAAGAATGAAGGAAACAATTGCCTTTATAAATAAAAGGAAAAATAGAAAAAAGTGAAATAAAATCTTGATTTTATATTTGCAGTAAAGCTGTGACCACATTTTTTAACTTATAATGCCATACGATTTTCTCCAAGTCCTCTTTTAATTCCTCACAGATATTGCCTCTACAGCAGTTATCTTCAAGATCATTACAGTGCTGCCACTGCACATAATTAAATTTACTGTGGCTTTATATGGGGAATGCCATGGTAACATTAATTATTTGCAAATGGTCACTGTCAAATGCTGCATGGTGACCATGACACTCCATCACATCCTGAAATACTCTAAACTCTGAAAGGAGTCAGAGATGATAATCTTCATTTGTAATGTGTCCTAGCAGTACCGAAAACTACTTTTCTTTTCCCAAACTCACATTACAAAATCATAATGCAGCAGTTCTACAGCAGTGATTTAAACACAAGGTGGATTTTTTTTTTCTTTTTCATTTTCATTCAGACTGGCTAAGATAGAGCCTGTGCAGATCTTTAATAAGTTACTCATGGGTTGAATACATTTGGGAAAATGGATGATTCAAAGGCAAAAGTGTTTCCATCGTAACTGGTAGACGCAGTTGATTTAAAAGAAATGGACTGCAGACTGTATTGAACAGCAGGACAAACGCTTCCCTTTGGTGAAACGAACAGATCATAATCCTGATAGCCAAGCATAAGAACCTTGTTTGTCCACCTGGGACTTGATTGCCAGCCCTTTCAATTAAAAAAATGATAGTCTACTAATTAAGTCCATCTTTTTAGCTCTGTGGAATTTATTCAGTCTGTTCTAAATATGAATGAGGTCTTGAGTCAGAAATTCAGCTGGTTGGAAGTCTGGAAAGAGTCATATTTTAGCCAGCAATATACATGCATTTGCAATGCTGAATTTCCTGGGGTCATGGATCGCCGTTTTGATCTGGGCTGCGCAGCCCAAAGCACAAAAGGGTCTTGTTCCTCACCTGGGGCTCTTCACTGAGACTACAGACACAAACACAAAGAATCGGAGCAGCAGACAATTTGATTTAAATTTGTGAGCACCTTTTTTTCCAATGTGGTGCTTTAGAAAAAGGACTATAGTGCTGGTATTAATAGAACTGCAATATAAATACTATATAGAGGCAATTGTTTGCATTTTCAGTTTTGGAGAGAGGGAAGTAGAAGCACAAGCATGTTGATCAAAGTGATGAAGAGCACTACTTTTTAATGCAGACATACAAGATCTTCATTTACTTTAATCAGGAGCTAAATTAAGACAAGAAAAAAATACTCCGGATATTTATTATCCAACCTCTTATTCTTGTCAATGGTCTGAGAATAAACTGGTTACAAATATTGGAAAATACATTAAAAAATGATGTGACTATCAAATCAAGACCCAAATCTGTATTTCAAAACAGTCTTAATATTCCAGTTCCACGTATATAGGTCAGGAACCACGTTCAAAATTGAATCTGAGTTCAGATTTTGAACAAGGACACAGTATCATAGGAAAATTTCAGTACAGATTCATCTTTCATATAAATAGATAGCACAAGTCTTCACTAATGAGTGGAAGACAGTATGTTACCTGTATGCTGATTATTATACTCAGGAACGTAATACAGGGAGATGCAATATAATATATTCAGGAATGCAACAAAAGGGACAGAGCATAGGAAACAGCAGTAATAATCTTGCTTGCAATGCGAAAAAGAAGGCTTGATCCTAAAGCTCACAAAAATGCAACTCTGTTCTGCCCTAGAAGTGAAGGAGAACATGAGGACCAGGTCCTCCCCTTCAATAATTTTTTTTTATTACTGTTGTCTTCAAGCAGACGGTTGGCAGGACAGGTTGAGATTCACCTCAGGAAACCCGTGCTCTACCTTTTAAGTAATAAAATCTCCTTCATCTGCTGGCACCATCTGCCCCAAGGAACTGCTGGATTTTGTCAAGTAGCTTCTCTGCTACTGCTCGCATTTTTGTATCTAATTACAGCAATAGCCATGGCTGGTGTTAAAGGATTAGTGAAAATTTGTGGGAAGAACCAGAACATTCAAGAAACCTGGCAAACACAAACTGTCCCTACTTAAAAGTGGCTGTATCTAATTAAGCAGCAGAATTTCTTTGCAATGTTATACTCTCTCTCCTTCTCCAGAAACTCAGCCTCGTACCCAGCACACTTTAAGAAAGAGCAAAGAGCAGTGGAAATATTTTTCTGCCTTCAAATCTCTATTTATTAAAGTCTATTTATATTTTCATGCTCTAGTACAAGCACAAGATTTCCATAAATAAAACATTAAATACAACTCTTCTGCTTTCCCTTTCAAGTTAGAATTGCATATGTGTGGTATAGTATTAGGATGACACAGCAAATGGTATAGGCTGCTCTGAAGGAACAAAATAACACATTTTCCCTTTCCATTGCTGTATTTTCCCCTTTCCATACTCTTAAGAAAACTCCCTAGAATGTGCCCAGGATGCTCTCATGCCAAATAATCTTCAGATTGATAATCCTATTTTCCTAGAGAGCCTACATTAAGCGGGATGGTCCCAGACAGCAAAGCAGACTCAGGTATTCCCAGGACAAGGCTAATCGGAAATCAGGACTGATTTTCAATTAAAGACAGATTTTCAAAGTTCCTCAGACACTGCATTTGCCCAGAGACCTTTCTGGATCACAGCTGTAAGAGCAACTCTGAGCACTGGGTGAGACTGCGAAGGGCGGCAGCTGAGGGGGCATATGGGGCTGGTGGGTTAATAAACATGGTCCTATGCTGCAGCACAGCTTGGATGTATCTACACTTTCGGTTTGAACTTACTCATGACTTGCTAATATTCACATTCTCAAGTATCCATGCTGCCCTTTAAACAGTATATTTTTCCTTCCATGGTGTTTACTCCTGATGTATTTCTGGAGAAGAGCCACCTGTTTCCTCAGCACCCACTTCACCCAGCTGAATGAGCCCCTTTCTTCTAGCCTGCCTCCATGAGAACATTTTGTCAAAAATCAAATCACTCCAGCCCATTCCTTTCTACCTGGTCCAAAGTGAATATTTTCTTGACTGGGATACAGGATTTGTGATTCCACAACACTTCCTACCACTTTCACGTGGCACAAACATTTTCCTGCTTCTGCTGGAAATACCTCTCCAGACGCAGCCTCAAAATGCATTTGCTTCTTTCATGGCTGGGGAAAAATCCACTTTTGTGGCTTACAGTCATTCTGAGATTAAATACTGCTCTAAAGCCTTTACCACTACCTTTCCAATACTCTGCTCCCAATATAGCATATATTATTCTGCATATATAGTGTCTATGTTACATATACACTGCAGTATGCATTTTTCTATTTAATCTCCGCATTTGCCTTCCATTTGTGGAAAACTGCATTGCATCCCATTCCATTTATTTTGTCCCAGCCCTCAAGGTCGTCCACTTTTTCCTGGATGATTTCCCAAACTTCCTCTGTCAGGACAATGCCTCTCAGCATCATGGCATCAGCAAATTTTAACTTCATGAGCACACTGCTAAGATTTGTGCCAAAACCCTTTCTGAAAATTAAAAAGTACCAGGTTTTAAGAGTGAGAGCTGAAGGGCCCTGCTTGCAACCCCATCTCAGCCAACTCAGCCCTTGCCACTTCTCCTGAAGCCAGCTCCTTGCTTACTTTCCAATTTCTTTTACTAAGCCTCATCTTCTCTGTCTTAATAGCTCCCTGCATGGACTGTATCAAATCTTCACTGAAGTCCAAACAGATGAAATCTACTGAATTTCCTTGGGGTAGAAAATCAGTTATCTTATCAAAAAAGTTATTAGATTAGCCTGGCAAGATCTATCTTTAGAAAATCTGTGTCACATTTTATCCCATTTTTCCCTCAACAACATGTCTTTAATCAGTCTCTGCCTGAAAAAACATTCAAAGGCCTTGCACTAACAGCCTGGAATTTTCCCTGGATCATTTTTCATCCTTTTCAAATGTTGGGCATTACTATTATTAATCCTTAGAGTTATGGCATCACTCCAGGCTTTGTTAAAAATATTTCCCTCTGACCCCCTGATTTTGAGGCAGCTTTTTCTTCTTCTTGGGATAGAGGTTATCTGTTCATCCTGATCTGAGTGCATTAAGCTGCAAAATTTTGCTCTCCTTTTGATTACTGTTTTTCCATTTTCATAACCTTGTTGCTATTACTTAATTTTCCTTTTTCAGCAGTATTTTCTTCCCAAAAACCAAAGTATTCAGTTCTTGGGTGATGGCCTCTTGTTGGCACTGATGCACACCTTTCACAGGTGTTCCAGCATCTTTATATCCTCCAGGATCATCATGATCCATTGCCACCAGAAATGAAGCCCCTGACCCTGAAGAAAAGCACAGCTGAGCAGTACAGGATGCTCTTCCCTTTCTCTGTTCCTCTGCCATCAGCCTCCAGTCCCAGATATAGTCAGGAACCAGCAATCCTCCCCACCACATCCAACACACTGGGTTCTTTTTGTTTGAAACAAACATTCCACAGAATGAAGGAAGGAAGGAAAGACATGGAAAGAGCTTCTTGTGTTTAGCTGGAGCAAGGGGAAAGGTACCCTTTGCAGCTGTGAAGATGAGGAGAAGCCAAAACCAGGCATCTCTCTGCAGCCAGACAGTTCCAGTGCAGACTGAGCAGTGATGTTAACTTATTGCAGTAGAAATGCAGGTCAACACAGTTTATACCACCATGCCCCTTTTTGACAACAAATCACCTTCATCCCTGATGCCTTAATTAATACAAGGTCTAGAACAGGGAGCAGAGGACCCACCTTCACCAGATTCATGCCAGCAGAGCTACCTTGCACACAGTTCTCTGCTGACTACATATAGCTGCCTCGGATAGCCCAAAGGGCCTGGGTATAGGCAAGGCTTTAAGTGTGGTCTCCAACTGTGACAATATCTTGGACACAACGTGGGTTGCCATCTCAGCCAGCTGTTGTGCATCCAGCACTCCATCCACTGTGAAACCTACCTCCTTGCAAAAGGTGGAAATAATTGGTCTGCTAAAGCTTTCTCTCCTAGGGGAAGGTGAACATTTATATCCCTGCTCATCTCCCAAAGCTGGGGAAAGGGAAGAAACTTTCTGGCACGTCTGCTGCTGTAAAATGAAGTCAGAAAGGATACAGGCAGCTCCTGACTGATTGCAGCTTCCCTCACTCCTCTTCCCAGAGCAGGAGCAGCTCCTCTTTCGGGAGAGGAAAACATTGCAAGAAATTAAGGCAATGGATTTTTTTAAAAGGATCAGAAAAAGGGTGAAACAGGAATGAAAGGCAGAAAGAAAGCAGAAATAATTACACAGCCACAGATCAGGAACCTCACTGCTGGAGTATGTGATTGTGCTGGGAAGCATCACATGAATCTGCTGGGAGACCTCCATGCTGTAGTTCAGATAAAAAGCTAAACATTCGGGTTTTATCCGAACTGATCCTGAACTTCACAGACTTTGAGATCCTGCCAATCTCTCCCTCTCCCCATGTGCGTTTTATCCAGTGTGGAAGCTGATTTTGCTTTATACCTTTGCAATACGTGTTGTGAAACGATGCAGTAGCACATGGGACCATGGGATCGTTTGGGTTCAGGTCTCTATGTTTTAGGGACTACAGATGACTGTGAATGAAAAGCCTAGAAACCAAACCAGTTTCAAGGTTCTACTTTACTTATTAAACTTGTCCTATAAAACTCACAGAACACATCAAGCTAACTACATTTAAAATCCTCCAGCTATCATCTGTCACACAGCTTATTTGAAAATCCATCCCCTGCAAAGATGTATTCCCCTCTCCAGTGTTTGAATTTATGGAATTGATGCTTGCTGAGGAGTTGAGAGCTGGAAAGGCAATCTCCCTAACGGGAAGGCATAAAGGGTTGGTGTTTGGCTTACGAAGTGAGGAGGAGGGCAGGGGTGCAGAGGGTCTAATGAATATAAATAAAAAATTACAAGTTGCAAAGTTCCAAATTAACATCCTCCCACTATTCTTCAAAAAAGCTTGGTCCTTTCTTTGATCTCTGGATTACAGACAGCCGGGGTCTTATTTGCAGCTACACAAAGAACCTGCTGCACTACACTGGCAGTAGGTACAGACCTTAAAATAAAACCCAAAGTACATGAACACTCATTTGCAGACCTCTGTCAAGCACAGTAGAGAGACTGTCATTTGGGGACATCAGTGGATAACCTGGGCCCTTGCAGTCAAATACAGCACACTGCAAAGGCTGGACTCGCTAAAATCCAGCATTTGTCTCAGGAATGATTTCTCTTTTTATTCTCACCTGATTATTCCCAGGCTGTGCTCTTCAGGCTTATCCTCACTTGCAAGACAAGCAGGACAACAGCAATCATCTGTGTTCTTTATGAAATGAATTCTTGATGGCAATTTATAAACTAAATGCTGATTTGTTCCCCATAATCGGTAACTTCTTCTGCAGTATAACAACGCCCTACAAGTTCAAATTATTTTGAAGCTCCTGGAGAACTAACAGTTGATGGCATTTTTTATGTATGTGTATATGTGTATATATACACATACATATACACATATGTGTATATGTACATGTGTATGTATATATATATACACATACATACATATATTCTGTCAAAATACAACTTTAGGAGTGGTATATTGTAAATTCTTTTAATCCACAGATATTTA